>CAWUFW010011418.1:0-616641 GCA_963921515.1 Calotriton arnoldi | reverse complement strand
AGTACTTCGTTCAGTTACGTATTGCTACACACTTGTATAGCAATGTTGCACTGACTACACGGATGAGTCCCTCCCCATTGATGCCCAAACCTGCATGTCCACTGGAGATGGCAACACGGTCAGGGAAGTAGACAAATGCAACGATGGCAGGCACAACAGATGTGCAGGGGTGGAAGCCACAGATGTGAAATTGCCAATGTAAGTAGGAAACCCATTGCCAAATACTGAACACATGACACCCTCAGATGCTGCTATTGATGACATGGATACACCACATGATAGGACACATTCCCCCTGGACCACATGGGTTCCTGCACAGTAACACTTCATAATCATGAGACCAGATATCACCATCACTGCAGCAAGGGCATGGTTAGCTGCACCAACAACATGTACATCTGAAGCATGAGCACTAGAGAAAAGAAAGTTGCTTTATTCAGCATATGTGTTGAGGCCAAACGAAGTCCTGAAAAAGAGCAAAGGCCAATGGCCAGTCCATTGTCAAAGTTCAAACAGGGTGACACTGGCAGATGTCACCCTACGCATGCCTGCACAATACCAGGGACAATCCACTAGGAGGGGCAACCGGGGGGCAGGCCAGGCACCGCAGGGACAGGATCAGGGCTCACCAGGGGAGTCAGGGAAGGGGTGGTGGGTGCTGGAGAGCCACTGACAACTGCAGTGGAGGTGTCTGACATGGTGTGTGCCGGCACAACTGGGGGCATGACACAGATGTCGTGGGTGCCGGCACAACTGCAGTGGACCCTGCAGATGGGGTGGACAGGTCCGCCACTGCAGTGCCCAAGTCAGACAGGGCGGTAGTGGACTCCACTGCAGTGCCTACCTCCAGGGGAGGAGAATGGGGAACAGGCAAGGTGGGTTGGACAGAGGGGGAGGACACCCTCACCACATCAGTGGCACAGACAAGCGCAGCGGGGGTGTGGTGCTGGGAGAGCAAGTGGCAGGGGGAGAAGGCCGGAGCATCTTGGGGATGGTATATCTGTGGGTGGGGGAACCTGGGGCAGGGTGTGGTGGGGGCACCTGTGCAGTGGGGGCCTGAGGGATGGAGGACGGAGACCTTGTGCCTGAGCTGCAGGGCGGTGGCGGGGTCTTGCTCTTAGCACTCCGGGGGACTTGCGGGTGGGGGCCTCAGTCCGTCTGCGCCTGGGGGAGGGTGTCCGGGGGCGAGGGGCACTCTGCTCCGTGTGGGTGGGCTTCCTCTTCCCCCGGGATGCTGGAGCAGCTTCATCGGTGGGGAAGAGGCCGAGGTCACAGAGGAAGAGCTGCTGTGACTTTGGGGTTGCAGGTGAGGCAAGGGAGGGTGCTTTGGAGGGAGAGGGAACTGAGGACTGCGCAGTGCATGTGGATGCGTGTGTGTGTTCCAGGGCCCCATCCCCTGTGAGTCTGGCTTCAGTCCCCTGAATGTGCTTGCGTGTGCGTTTTGTCATTGGCGTGTGTGTCAGTGTGCTGGATGTGTGTGTGCTGGTGTGTGCCAGTGTGTGTGTGCCTGGGATGGGTAAGGTGCTGGGGAGTGTGGATGGAGCAAAGGCAGGAGGGGTGAGGGACCGTTTGAGGAGGGACACTGCTGCCGTCAGGGAGGAGTCCATGGACCTATTGCCCCTCTGTAGGTCAGACATGCCCGATGAGATGCCCTCCATGAACGACACCAGCTGAGTCAACAGCGCGGTGTGCGCATGGAGGACACTCAGCATGGCTGTCTGCCCTACATGGAGCTGGCGAAGGAGGTACACAGACTCCTCACTCAGGGCAGCAGGGGACACAGGGGCAGGGGTGCGGTGCCTGGCCCAAAGGAGACACGCTCCCGGACATGGGAGCCTCCACGGACCTGGGGAATGGGAGCCAATGGGAGGGCGGTGGTGGTGCTGGTGGTGGCGGGGACAGCAACACTAGCTGGGGTGTGGTGGCTGCTGACACCCGCCTCCACAAGGGAGTCATCCTCCGAGTTGCTCTGGTCCTCAGCTGAGGTGGATGCTGCTGAGGACTCCTCGGTGTGGCTCCCCTCGCCCTCCGTGCCACTGGGTCCCTCCGACCACTCCTCGGCTGCTGACCCAGTCTGGCTCTCCGGCTCCTCCTGGTCCGTGGAGCTGTCCCCTTCCGTGGCCGTGGATGTATCTGCAAACAATGGGGAAACAGACAGACATCAGTCACCTGCACATAACGCACACACCACTGTGAGCACAGCACATCACAGAGCAAGCCCTGGCATCATTAGTTGTACATTGCTAAAAGTGCACTAATTGAACAGGAGAAGTCAATTGTCAGTCTGATGCCAAGCATGGCACTCACATCCCACATGGCCTTGCACCCATCTGTCTGGTGTCTGTTGGATTGCAACACCCCAGTGTTGACACATGCACCAAGTACACAGTAGTTGGACAGTGCAGAGGACACGGTGTGGACACATCACAGCTCTTGCCACTGAGTCAGTACAGGTTTACGGATGTAAGGGATGCCCAGAGTCAAATAGGAAATGCATGTGATGCATACCAGCGACAGACACCATGATGCACCCATGTCCTGATAGCCAGCGCCACTATGGTGTGCATGTAGCACATGTCACTCCCCTGCAGGATCACCAATCAGTAGACACATGCCATGGCGGAGGCATGACTGCAAAGTCATACATCACTGTCTCAGTGATGTATGACTTTGCAGCCAGACAACAACACTCTGCACTGTGTCACAATAGTAGGTCATGGGGAATGCAAGTCCTGGAGCTGCACAAGTGCACATGTACATCCCCCCACAACACATCCTCTTAACCCTCATCTGTCCAGGTCATACCTATTGGACATATGGGAGACCTGTGACACTACCCTACATGTCAGAATACAGGCATTGTGTAAGCAATGGACCCACCCATGATGCCCACCACAGAGTCAGGGAAACAGATGCTGTCTCCCACCTTGAGTCAAGCAAACTGCAAGGACACAGTCCTAAGTGACAGAATTCCCTGCATGTAAGGGCCACACCTGGGTATCAGATGAGGAGTGGGCAGTGCACAATAGAGGGACATGGCTCCTGGACAACATGACTGCTGTACTGTGGCAGTTCAACCTGGCCCGAGGAGGGCACATAACATGTTAGACAGAGTACACAGTGCAGTCTTTGACTCACCCCCTCCTTGCTGCTCTCTGGCCTTCAGCTGCCCATCCAGGTCTGGAAAGACCACCGCCAGGATCCTGAGCATGTGGGGGTCAGGGTCCGTGTTCCGCCCCTCCTGCGAGGAGGCGACAGCTTCAGCTGGACCCGTGCAATCCTCCGGGTCCAGCCCCGAAGGTCCTGCCACCTCTTTTGGCAGTTGCGGATCCGGCGCTTGTAGACCCCCACGGACCGGACAGCCCGGACGATGTCCTTCCAGATCTCATGCTTCCGATGGGCAGAAGCCTGTCAGGATGACAAAGTGATAAGGACATTACTACACATGCAACATATCCGTGCATGACACAGTTGCATATACATGTCGCAATCACAGGGGCACTTGGTGTACCCAGGCAGTGCACGGCTGCCCATGGACAGTTTTCCAAAAGTCACTACATGGTATCATAGCATGGGGAGTAAAACCCTGTTCAGAAGCACTGTCACTGCACCATACCTGTCCAGTGCAAGTCACTACACACTATGGGGGTGACAACTACTCAGTGAGCCTGCTAGCCAGTGGTGTGCTGACTCTCAGCCTTGCTAGTCAGACAAAATGCACATTCAGAAAGGCAGTGCACAGAACACTCACCTGCTCCCCTGGTGTCCCATACAGCTTGCTGTACTGTGGAAGTAGGCTGTCCAGCAGGGCCTGGTTCTCTTCAAGGCTGAAGGCTGGGGCTCTCTCCACAGTACGTGCCATTGCAGGGTCCAGAGGGGCAGAGACAGCAGCAGTGCAGTGGCAGATGTCGTCCTGGAGCATGTAGTGCAGGCAAGTGGGCTCTCAGGGGAACATGCAGCAATATATATGTGCTGGAGAGGCAGATACTGTCCCTTGTGTCCAAAGTGATAGGTCCAAGTCGTTTGCATCTTCTGAATCTGGCCAATCCATGGAATAGCAGCACCAAAACACGCCCACAGCATCCTTCAAATCTTCAACTTCATGACATACATGGTTTTGCAACATTGTTGTGGGTGACCAACTGATTTTCCAGCAACCGACTCGTTCGAATATTCAAAAACGCGTCCGTTGCCAGGCAAGCCCATTGTCAATGGGTGCGCACCGATCGGTCCATTGCTGTTCAACGCGCACAGGGGTACAACGCGTACCCGCACACATTGAAAGCAATGGGCCGGCCGGAGGCACCGATCGGTCCATTGCTGTTCAACGCGCACAGGGGTACAACGCGTACCCGCACATTGAAAGCAATGGGCCGGCCGGAGGCACCGATCGGTCCATTGCTGTTCAACGCGCACAGGGGTACAACGCGTACCCGCACACATTGAATGCAATGGGCCGGCCGGAGGCACCGATCGGTCCATTGCAGTACAACGCATCACTGTACATGTGACTGGCATATGTCAGCATGCCTGTCTCAGATGGACATATGCCAGCCACAGATAGCTC
This sequence comes from Calotriton arnoldi, assembly GCA_963921515.1. Taxonomy (NCBI): domain Eukaryota; kingdom Metazoa; phylum Chordata; class Amphibia; order Caudata; family Salamandridae; genus Calotriton; species Calotriton arnoldi. Next base: position 612,074 of record CAWUFW010011418.1, on the reverse strand, counting down.
CCAGGGAGTGAGGGGCACACCTACATCACGACAGCCTGTCCAAACCTTATCATAAGGCATGTAAGGCTGCATTTCCTATTGTGTGTATGTTGGTGTACATGTTGTCCTGTGGGTGTCACCTGTGGGCAGCCACCCCCAGGCTGTGCACGTGTTCATGGGGACAGGATCATGGGTGTTACGTGTACGTGACCACTGTGATGTGCAACTGTTCATATCTGTGCATGTGCCATGGTCACATTTCACAGTGGTGTTTGTGTATGTCATGTCACATACCCCGTGAGTCCCATGTGGGACGGTATGTTTGAGCCAGGGTGTCCCAGTGGCACAATAGTGATGGCCCTCCACAGTCTTTGTGCATGTAGTGTTTACAATGTCTCTGATTTCATGTGCACAATGGGAGACAGTCTCCACATCCACGTTGTGTGTGCATGGACTCTGATGTTGTGCGTGTGTGTCACAGACGTCCATGGCTCTCCTGCCATGGCAAGTGTGGCCACTACCTGTGGGGGTCATGTTTGTTTTGTTGTGGTGTACACATGATACTCCAGGTGATGCCAGTGTCCATGTGGCATTACAGGGTCCCTGGGAATGTGCCTGTCGTTGAGCTGTGGTGCCTGGGGCACATCTGTCCTCACATGTCACTGGGGGTGACTGTGACACAGCATCATGATATCCAATGGGCCAAACAGGGACAAATTGATGCCACCTGTAGGACCGTGTTGACAGATGTTGGCCATGTATGTACCATAAATGTCGTTCCGGTACTGCACACTTCATGTAGTTGTGCCTCATGATGATGTATGTTGGGATCTTGAGTGTGTTCAATGCCGCATATGTGGGGTGACTGACGATCTTGCTTACTTCTCCTCTGCACTGCAGGGCTCCTGCTGTCCATCGGCCATTCCCAGACCTGGCAACGATGGTGGAACGGGACAGCATCCGACGGTACCGCTTCACCAGGCAGCTGATTGAGGATTTGGCAGTGCAGTTGTCCCCACATTTGCAGCCTGGCCGGCCGTATCCTACAGCGCTGACCCCCAAGGTGAAGGTGATGGCAGCCCTACACTTCTTTGCCACCGGTACCTTCCAACATACTGTGGCGTCTGCTGGTGGGATGTCACAGACCATGTTCAGCCGTGTGCTCCGCGATGTTTTGGCGGCAATGTTGCTCTTCCTGAACCGGTACATCTATTTCCCTAGACTGCGACGACTCACTGACGTGAAGAGTGACTTTTATGCCCTGGGGAGGATGCCGCATGTCATTGGCTCCATTGATGGGACACATGTGGCTTTGGTACCACCACAGGCCCAGGAGCAGGCCTACAGGAACCGCAAGCACTACCACTCGGTCAATGCACTGGTGGTGTGTCTTGCAGACATGACCATCACACACGTGTGTGCCCGTTTCCCTGGTTCAGCACACGATGCCTTTGTGATGAGGAGTAGTCGCATCCCCAGGTTGATGGCACAGATGCAGAACCAGCGTGCCTGGCTTGTCGGTGTGTACTGACTTTGTGCCATTGTGTGTGATCTGATCTGTAGTATTCCGCCCACTTTTCCAAGTCAGCTGATGTGCACTTGTCTGTCCGTAGGTGACTCGGGATACCCCAACATGCCGTGGTTGCTGACACCCCTCAGGAACCCTGTGACACCTGCCCAGATGCGCTACAATGAGGCACATGGTCGGACCAGGAGAGTGATTGAGCGGACCTTTGGTCTCCTGAAGAGCCGCTTCCGCTGCCTGGACAAGACCGGAGGGTCCCTCCCATATGCCCCTGCGAAAGTGTGCAAGATTATCATCGTCTGCTGCATGCTCCACAACCTGGCAGTGCGGAAGGAGTTGCCTCTCATCCAGGATGACGATGACCAACATCCGCCACCTGTGGAGGATCCTGGCCTGGACCACGATGCCAGTGACGATGATGATGATGATGATGGTGATGGTGATGTCCGCACACAGCTCATCACCAACTTCTTTAGCTGAATGTGAGTATCCTGAGGTGTCATGTGAATGATGTGAGTTGGCATGATGTGTGGGTGGTGCTCTGGTGCTGTTGGAGTGTGTCCATGGGCTACTTGACAGGATGTGTGTTGCGATGTGTGGTGACAGGTGGGCTGTACTCCCCAACAGTGTTGACATGCTAACTTGGTTCTGGGTGGGTATCTTGTAACATGTATTGTGCATGAGTTTTGCTGTTCTGTCCTGTACTGCATTGCTTTTGACTGTGTGTCATTTCTGTCCTTCACAGGGTACTTTCAGATTCGTTTGGTGAACTGTGTCCACCGACGACGTGATTGCACATCCAGGCTGGTAGCTGTTGTGTCCCTACAGGTGATGTGCGCCACACCCATGGACTTCCTTCAGTCTACAGTTGTTGACTGTGTGCCCGCTGCCAGGTGGGATTACCTTGCATCTGTAGTGGTTACAGCATGTTGCAACTGTGTAATAAACCTGTGCTTCACTTTGTGATGTGCGTTGTCTGTGGTCACACATTTGACTGCCATTTGCTTACTGCACCTGTGGGCTACTTGACTACAACTGGGAATGGGTGTGGTGTCTGTGCATTGCACCGTCTTCCCTGGCAACATCAGTGTAGGCAATGAGTCAGATGGCCTAGGTGTGTATGTGTTGTGTAGCCCTGGTGGTGTGTCTCCCTCATATGTGTCACGTTGCCTGTACTCACATGCCTGTGTTGTCCTTGCTGTTGCAGTTCGCATACACTGTGTAATTTTGCAGTTCATCATCCCCATAACAGCACCCACGTTGGAATCACGACAGAGGCAAGTATGGTGTATTAGTGTGTTTATTGTGATAATAGTGCATAGGATGGATTGTGCTGTACATGAATCTTGCAATCCCAAGTTCCTAGATGAATAGAAAGTCCAGGTAGACAGGATCCCCAGTATCGGGGCCACTGTTGTCTGACACATTGTTCCAACTTATACTCCCCATGCAATGTGTGGGAGTAGTGTTGCCATCAACAGGGTGAACAGTCTGTGCACAAAGGCGAAAATCCAGAACAGGTTCAGGCTTCCTGGGAGTTGCGCTTGGCCATCAGCCTCTCACTTTCCCTCCTCGGACGACCCCTCTTCTTGGGGGGCCCTCAAGTGCAGGCTGCTGCGGTGCAGGGGACTCTCCGCCAGAGTCCTCCTCCCTCCCTGTGGCAGTTGCAGTTTGTTCGGTACCAGATGTTGTTGGCACACAGGGAGGTGTGGACTGGTTGCTGTTCATCTGGCGGAGGCATTGTAAAATGTCCCTGTGCACCGCCGTCATCTCATGTAGTACATCCCACTTGGACTCCACGCGGGTCATGTGGGAGTCCACACGTGACATGTGGGAGTCCACACGTGACATGTGTGACTCCACTTGGGACATGTGGGAGTCCAAGCGGGCATGATGGGCAGCCTGCTGCTGTTTAATGTCTCTGAGGAGCCCCACTACCTGGCTGAGCTCTCCGGTGCTGGACTGGTACGCATCAGCTATGCGTACCAGTTGTGGGTCTTCATGCACACCAGCAACGTCTGCAAGCAGCGACCTCTGTCTCCCACCCCTCCCACCACCCCTGCTGACATGTGCAGTGTGTGCAGTTGCACGCACAGATAACCCTGGTCCACCTTGGGGGTTGGTGGTGGTGGTGGTGTCCATGGCCCCAGGTTGGTCCAGGGTCACTGCGCTGGTGTTGTTCCTTATTCTGTCCATGTCGGCAGGGATGGTATTCGTGGTGACAGTCGTTGGAGGGGTGGGTGCAGGGGGTGCAGCTGGTGGACCTGCTGGTGCTGCAGCTGGTGGTCCTGCTGGTGCAGCATGTTGACTTGCACCGGATGTGCCAGGTTGTTCTTCATCGTCCGAGGAGGACAGAGGCTGTACGACGCCAGTGAGCTCGGCATCCTCTTGAGCCTGGGACTGGGACTCCTCAGCGTCTGCTGCTGTGTCCCTATCATCACCTGTTTTTGGGAGACACAAACAATGTATGTCATGTTTCTGCAGGCATCAGTGGTTGACACACCTGACAGTTGTGACTGTGCCTCGGGGTGCGGGCCTGTACATTGTATTGTCCTAAGTCGTCACAGTCAGGGGTTGATATTGGTGTGGCACATTGTCCTGCATTATTTGGGCATTTCTATGTATTCTCTGGGGTGTGAACATGGTCTGCATTGATTGTGTTTGGTTGACAGCCAGACCTCCTTCCCACCCACCCACCCACCCAGTCAGTTATCCCACCATGGAACGTGCTTGCATTGCAGGGAGTGTAAGTTGTCTCTCAGGATGTCAGTCAGTGGTGTCCTGCTGTTTGTTGGTGCACAGTTGGCAGCAGGGCCTTGTGCTCCCCACAGCAGTAGCCAGTGTCAGCCATCTTGTGAGTCCTTCTCCACTCCCTGTGATGTGAGCATGGTTCAGGGTGGTGTTGATGGGACAGTTGTGGGGGTGAGCTATGTTTGTGACTACGTCTCCCATCATGCTATTGCCTCCACCCCCTTCCCAGCATGCCCATGCTTCCTTCCTTTGACTCTGCTTCCCTGTGGGGTGGGCTGGCTGTGCTGACAGGATGGCTGGGAGTGTTGTCCTGGCAGTTGTTTGGCTAAGAGTCCCAAGAGTGTCCCTGTGCTTCACACAACATAACCCAGGGTGGTGGTGCTTTGTGGGATCTTGTGTTAGGATGGAGGGCATTGCATTCTACCAGGTGGGTACTGTGGAGTTTGTGTTGGGGGGTGTGAGGGGAGGTGCTGGTGACTATAGTCAGTGCTGCAAGTCCCCCTTCCCACCCAGCCAGCCAGATAGCCCACCATGGAACGTGCTTGCATTGCAGGGAGTGGAAGTTGTCTCTCAGGATGTCAGTCAGTGGTGTCCTGCTGTTTGTTGGTGCACAGTTGGCAGCAGGGCCTTGTGCTCCCCACAGCAGTAGCCAGTGTCAGCCATCTTGTGAGTCCTTCTCCACTCCCTGTGATGTGAGCATGGTTCAGGGTGGTGTTGATGGGACAGTTGTGGGGGTGAGCTATGTTTGTGACTACGTCTCCCATCATGCTATTGCCTCCACCCCCTTCCCAGCATGCCCATGCTTCCTTCCTTTGACTCTGCTTCCCTGTGGGGTGGGCTGGCTGTGCTGACAGGATGGCTGGGAGTGTTGTCCTGGCAGTTGTTTGGCTAAGAGTCCCAAGAGTGTCCCTGTGCTTCACACAACATAACCCAGGGTGGTGGTGCTTTGTGGGATCTTGTGTTAGGATGGAGGGCATTGCATTCTACCAGGTGGGTACTGTGGAGTTTGTGTTGGGGGTGTGAGGGGAGGTGCTGGTGACTATAGTCAGTGCTGCAAGTCCCCCTTCCCACCCAGCCAGCCAGATAGCCCACCATGGAACGTGCTTGCATTGCAGGGAGTGGAAGTTGTCTCTCAGGATGTCAGTCAGTGGTGTCCTGCTGTTTGTTGGTGCACAGTTGGCAGCAGGGCCTTGTGCTCCCCACAGCAGTAGCCAGTGTCAGCCATCTTGTGAGTCCTTCTCCACTCCCTGTGATGTGAGCATGGTTCAGGGTGGTGTTGATGGGACAGTTGTGAGGCTGAGCAATGTCTGTGACTACGACTCCCATCATGCTATTGCCTCCACCCCCTTCCCAGCATGCCCATGCTTCCTTCCTTTTGACTCTGCTTCCCTGTGGGGTGGGCTGGCTGTGCTGACAGGATGGCTGGGAGTGTTGTCCTGGCAGTTGTTTGGCTAAGAGTCCCAAGAGTGTCCCTGTGCTTCACACAACATAACCCAGGGTGGTGGTGCTTTGTGGGATCTTGTGTTAGGATGGAGGGCATTGCATTCTACCAGGTGGGTACTGTGGAGTTTGTGTTGGGGGGTGTGAGGGGAGGTGCTGGTGACTATAGTCAGTGCTGCAAGTCCCCCTTCCCACCCAGCCAGCCAGATAGCCCACCATGGAACGTGCTTGCATTGCAGGGAGTGGAAGTTGTCTCTCAGGATGTCAGTCAGTGGTGTCCTGCTGTTTGTTGGTGCACAGTTGGCAGCAGGGCCTTGTGCTCCCCACAGCAGTAGCCAGTGTCAGCCATCTTGTGAGTCCTTCTCCACTCCCTGTGATGTGAGCATGGTTCAGGGTGGTGTTGATGGGACAGTTGTGGGGGGCAATATGTGTGACTGCGACTCCCATGATGCTATTGGCTACACTGACTTGGCCAGCATACACAGAATTCCTTCCTTTGAGTGGTCTTCACTGTGTGTTGGTGTTGTTGTGGTGGCTACATGTGTGGATGTGTGTGTTAGTTCTATTTGTGCCACTGCCTAGCTGTAGTTGTGGTTGTGTTTGTACATGTGTTGGCACAGTTGGATGTGACTTTTTGATGGCATGTGTTGTGTTTATCTGACTGACATACACATTTTGGGATGATTCTGTTCTAGTTGCTGTGTAATTGCTATGTGTGCATGGTTTGACTCTCCCCTTGACAGTGATGTGTGTGTTTTGTGGCAGTTTATTGTGTACATTTGTTGTGTACTCACCAGGCTCTGGGATGTTCTCTAGTCCATATACGCTCACTGGCGGAAGGATGGCCCGCACCTTCTCCTCCCAGGGCCTGAGGTATATTGGCTTGGCAGGAGGGCCACTGCCGGTCTGTTGGCTGTTGCTGTAGTCTATCTTCAGCAGGTCCCGTACCCTCCTGCGCACGTCATACCACCTGTTCTGGATGTCCGTCTTTGTGCGCCGACATGATGATTGGGCGTTCACCCTGTTGATGATCCTCTCCCACATCTTGGTTTTCTGCGACATGGGGGTCTGTTGGACCAGAGTGCCAAACAGCTGTGGCTCCACCCTGAGGATCTCGTCTACCAGGACTTCCAATTCACAATCTAGGAACTTGGGATTCTTCTTGGGGGCATGGTGATGGGTGGTGATGGTGAGTGATGTGTGTGTTGGTGTGCAGGTGAGGGTGTGTGAGTGTGTGTTTTGCTGGGTGTATGTGAGGTAGGTATTTGTTGGTGTGCTGATGGTGTGTGGCTTGTGTGAGGGATGAGCTGTGGGTGTGTGGTTGCTTTCTCTTGGGTGCTGGCAGTGAAATGGCATTTGCAAAGGCTCATGGTAGTGATTTGTGTCCTTTATATAGGTGGAGTTGTGGGTGTGTCTTTGTTCTCTGTCCCCACCCCCCCAGTGTTTATTGGCTTGGTAATTGCTTGTTTGGCCTTTTTTGGTTGATTTTTCCTTTGTGCTGTTTGTGTATGTTGGAAACGTTCTTGTGACCGAGTCGGACCCTGCATTGGTCTCGTACGGTGTTTTCCGTTTCGTTCACGCTGTGTTTGTGCAGTTTTGTATGCTGCGTACGCGTCGGTCGCGGTGTATTGTGTTGCTTCGGCTCGGTTTTGTGTGCGTGTCGGTCGTACGGCTTGTCCTCCGTCCGACTCGGTCGTGTTTTTCGCGCCTTGCATCGTACTTTGCGGGTTGGAGTTGGCGGAGTACGATTCGGTCGGATTTGTTCCGGGTGCGTGTCGGTCGGTTGGATTCGCGTGTTTTTCCGGCCGGATTGCTATTTTCCGAGCGGCTCGGTCGGTCGGCTTGGTTTCCTGACGTGTCGGTCGGATTTATCGCGGCTTGCATCGTACTTGGCGTGTCGGGCGCCACTGGTACGTGTCGGTCGGTATTTTTTCCGGATCCGAGTCGGTCGGTGCTTTTTCCGGCCCGAATCGGAATCGACCCCTAAGTCTATTTATGATGAACACTCTGTTTTAAAATTTAAAGACGTAGAAATATTGAATGAATTCTCTCTTTTTTACAACTCATCATATACTGCGGAAACACACCCCACAGATCATCTGCTGTCCCAATTTTTTGCCACTATTCAGAAACCCCTACATACTCCTCCTGATTTATCTCCCTTAGAATTAGATCTAACACAACAGGAACTCCTGGAAGCTCTTAAACACCTTAAAAAAGATAAAGCACCAGGTCCAGACGGATTTACTGTTGAATTCTTTCTCCATTTTTCCAAATTGTTACTTCCCAAATTACACTCTCTGTTAGACTCTTTTTGTTACATGAATAGCTCCACCGGCTCTTTCTCAGAAGCACATATTTGCCTCATCCCTAAGGAAGGTAAGGATTTAAAATACTGTAAAAATTACAGACCCATCTCCCTTGTTAACATCGATTACAAATTTTTTTCCAAAGCATTAGCTCTTCGTTTAGATTCCTATTTACCAAATTTATTAGGTAAAGAGCAATCCGGTTTCGTCAAAGGACGACTTATAACGGATAACACACAACTTTTTTTCGACATTTTATCCAATTCTTCCCATCTAAAACATCCTCTTGCAGCAATAGCATTAGACACGGAAAAAGCGTTTGACAGAGTTGAATGGCCTTACCTATTTTTTACCCTTAGATGGTTTGGTTTTGGCCCCAAATTTATTTCCCTAATCTCTCTTCTTTATTCCAATCCTCGCGCTACTGTCTGTGCTAATGGTCTAATTTCTCCATTTTTTGATTTAGGCAGGGGGGTACGCCAAGGCTGCCCCCTATCCCCTTTCCTTTTTAATTTGGCTCTAGAGCCTTTTCTTTCTAAAATAAGTCAGAATCCATTTATACATGGGTTTGAAACCCAAACCTCTCACATTAAACTTGCAGCTTATGCCGATGATATTTTGCTTTTTATTTCACAGCCACATGACTCGATCCCTGCTTTTCTAGCAGAGGTACAATCCTTTTCCTTCATTTCTGGTTACAAATTAAACAGTGATAAATGTGAGATTTTGCCCCTAACCAAGTACACTTTCAAAGCGGATTTTACCCCTTCTAACTTCACGTGGAGCCCCAATGACATTAAATATTTAGGGTTACACTTCACTCCTTTAATTCCTGACACAGTAGCTTTATGCTTGAATAAATGTATTCAAAAGATTTCAGAGTTAACCACTAAGTGGCATCCTCTTTACTTATCCTGGTGGGGTCGCCTGGACACTATAAAGATGATGCTCTCCCCCATAGTATTATACACTATCTCCAACGTTCCAGTCCCTATTTCTGCTAAATTATTTTAAAAAGTTAACTCCATCCTCTCCTCCTTTCTGTGGAGTAACAAGACATCTCGTATGTCATGTTATTTTCTTGCTCATTTGTTCACAGTTTTTGGAAACGTGTATGGTCTCAAATTAATTTAATTTTTGGTACTAATTTTTCTTTTTCACTTACTCATGTGTTTTTGGGAAGTCTTTCCCCTATTTGGAACGATTTTCAGTCCAATGTCAAAATTATTGATTTGTTATTAGCGGTTGCCTTTCAGCAAATTACTAAGAACTGTAAAGATTTCACTAAAATATCTTATCAGGCTTGGTGGTATGCAATATGCCATAATCATAGGTTAGATACTTCTTTTGTTTATCCTATACAAATGGCTACGAAACGTTTGAACTTATGGTCACCTGTTACATTGTATATTGATGCAAGTGCCCAAAAAATTTCTTTGCTGAAACCCTCTCAACAAGAAGTGCTCAAACCACCATGAATCCCCCTAATGTTCCTCCGTTTTTACCTCAATATCAATTGTATTTCCTTTTTACCCCTTTGTTTTTATCAAAATTAAATCGCCCTAAAACAGAGGGAGGTGTCAATTTTCCTAACTTTTCGGCCTATCAAAAAGCTTTCCTTTTACGTCAAGCTTCATATTGGCTGCTTGATTCCACAGAGGATTGTCCTTTATTGACTTCAGTTGAACGTTCATTTCTCTCTCCATTTCCCTTTCAAGAGTATCTCTCTTTCTCTCGTAAACCACAATCCCTTTCCACTCCTATAATCAAACTTACTTCTCTAATCCTAGGGTCACATTCTTCTTTAATTCATGGGACCCTTGATTCCTTCCTTAACTCAACAATTTGGCATAATAAAATCCTGTTAATACGCAATAAACCTTTCTACTGGAAGACCTGGAGGCTAAAAGGTTTAATTTGAGTTCGTCAATTATTTTCACAATCAGAATTTATACCTTTTCCTATACTTAGTCAATTGTTTGGCTTGCCTGCCTCTTTTATCTCTAAATATAACCTCCTCAGAAAGGCCGTGCTGGACACATACGCCCAATTTACCATTTCACCTGTTAATGTTCATACTTCCGATTCATCTGAACGTCTCCACACCCTGCTGCGCACCTTTCCCAAAGCATCCACTATATATAATCATTTACGATGTACAGACACTATTAGACAAAAATCTAAAATAGAGACTGCATGGGAACAGGATTTTAAAACATCTTGGCCATTGTCTCTCTGGAGCAAAATTTGGACTAAGATACGAAAATCTTCCAGAGCAGCTAATACAACGCAAACATTGTTTTTTATATATAATAGACTTTTGTTATCCCCAAATACCTTAAATAAGCGGTTTTCTACTGTATTAGATACCTGTTGGACATGCTCTTCCCCAAATGCTGATCTGTTACATGTTATTTTCTTGCTCATTTGTTCACAGTTTTTGGAAACGTGTATGGTCTCAAATTGATTTAAATTTTGGTACTAATTTTTCTTTTTCACTTACTCATGTGTTTTTGGGAAGTCTTTCCCCTATTTGGAACGATTTTCAGTCCAATGTCAAAATTATTGATTTGTTATTAGCGGTTGCCTTTCAGCAAATTACAAAAAACTGGAAAGATTTCACTAAAATATCTTATCAGGCTTGGTGGTATGCAATATGCCATAATCATAGGTTAGATACTTCTTTTGTTTATCCTATACAAATGGCTACGAAACGTTTGAACTTATGGTCACCTGTTACATTGTATATTGATGCAAGTGCCCAAAAAATTTCTTTGCTGAAACCCTCTCAACAAGAAGTGCTCAAACCACCATGAATCCCCCTAATGTTCCTCCGTTTTTACCTCAATATCAATTGTATTTCCTTTTTACCCCTTTGTTTTTACTCTTCCCATTCATTAATCCAATTCATGTATTTCTCTTAGAGTTAATTTGTAATGTGATGACCTGTGACTAATCTTGTATACTGCATATTGACACCTTTATTCTTTTAATAAAACCTTTTCTGAACTTAAAGTAAGAATATTAGACAGAAGGAGACAGCAAGGGGGATTGAGGCTATTTGTGATAAACAGTGGAGAAGAACAGAGGTGCCCATAGAGATCTTAGAAGTTTTTCGCATGTATTACACTGAGCTTTTTTCAGAAGATATAGATCCACAGCCAAACTGGTACTCTAACTTTCTTAGCACAGTTAAGGGGAGCCCATTGGAGGAAGAGGACAGAGCTTCTCTGGAAATACATATATCAGTGGAAGAGCTGGTGATTGCTGTTAAAGCTATGGCAAGGGGGAAAGCTGCTGGGCCAGACAAAATTCATTTGGAATTTTATGCAGTATTTCTTCCTGAGCTTTTAGAGGCTATGCCCCTTATATTTTCAGCAGCACAGCTAGTAGGGGTAATACCACCATCATAGGAAGAAACCAATATTGTGATATTTGAAAAAAAGGGTAAATCCCCTCTGAACCCTGGGTCATACAGAAAAATATCCCTGATAAATGCTGATACCAAAATCTATTAAAAAATTCTAGCAATAAGACCTAGCAAGGTCATATCGAAACTCGAGTCTACCTACCAGCACGGTTTTATTACTGGGAGAGGCACTGATGATCATATGCGCAGAGTGATCACACTATTGGATATAGCAGAAGTCGATAAATCACTGCTGGGGCTGGTTTTTCTGGATGCAGAGAAAGCCTTTGACCGAGTCTCGTGGGGTTACCTTTGGGAGGTATTGAGGTAGATGGGACTCGGTCAAGGCTTCACCAAATTGATCAGGGCTTTGTATTAGGCTCCTAAGGCCAGGTTTCAGATAATGGGCAAGGGGTCGAATCAAATCTGTATCATGCGAGGAACAAGACAGGGGTGCCCTTGCTCACCTCTATTATTTGCTTTATACATAGATCCGTTTTTAATACGATTGGAAAGTAATAGCAAGATTCAGTCAGTAGTCATGTCCCAAGTACAACATATAGTATTGGCATATGCCAATGATGTAGTCATTATAACGCCAGACTCTTGTAATGCTTTAAAGTATATTGAATAGGAAACACAGGGGTTTGGGGCTATACAGAATATTATCTTAATGAGGGGTAGAACCAAGTGATCAGTACGGAAAGCAATGATTCTGGTACACACTGTTGGGAAAAGGAGGCGACCTATCTCTGGGTGGCTATTACACCTGATATTGGGAAGACAGTGGATTTAAATCTAGCCCCACTCTTTAGTAAAATTAAGCTGGATTTGCATAGAATTGATAATCTGCATTTGATGCTGGATGGGAGGTGCAATGTATTGAAAATGACCGTACTCCCGAAGCTATTGTATCTATTCGAAGCCATTCCTCTTGAGATACATAAGAGCTGGTTGACTAAACTGGACAGTTGTGTAATAGCTTTATGTAGCAGTTTACGAAACCAAGGCGGGACTCAAAGTTTATGATTTTATAAAAATCAGGGAGGACAGGGAGGGTTTCCTAGTGTTGTACTGTATTACTGGGCATGCATGATACAACATTTTGCAGTATTGTTAACGGGTAACACTCAAGATATGAATCTGGCCGTAGCACTGTCTATATATCAACTCACGTTAGGCTCCGATGTGAAGGGGTGATTTTTAAGGAACCTTGAGGAGAGCTATTATAAGAAGACTAAGTTTAAGACAGTAGATGGGGCCTTTAAGATCTGGTGTCAGATCAAAAAGAGACTTCATATCACTAAACAAAATCAGTATACCCCTCTGTGGGACTCCTCCGTCTTACCAGTTATATTTCATGGTGGTATGTGCAATTGATATAAGGCCTGTGAAGTCCTGAAGCTGGGAGATTTTTTTGATAATGGCCAACTGCGTTATTTTATACAGATGCAAAAAAGTTTGGGTTAACCAAGGAGAAGTTTTATAAATACCTTCAGATTCGGGATTACCTTGGTAAGCTGGATGAAAAACAAATGTCAGTCGTCAAATACCCAGTAATAGACATAGTGGACCAGGGTGGCCGGATCTGGCAGATTTATAGGGCTCTGATGGATGATCTCCTAGATGACATGGAATCTCGGAACAAGAAGTGGGAGTCAAGGTTGGAGGTAAATGGACTACTACTTGAGACCTCTTTGGAGCCATGTAATGAGATAATTCTGACTGCTAGTCTTAGGAGCCAACATTTTAAGACAGTTTTTGACCTATATTATACACCTAAGAAGTTATTTAAGTGGGGAAAGAGGGCAGATTCAAAATGTCACAGATGTGGTTTGGAAGATGCTGATCTAGTACATATGTTTAGTATCTGTCCTCGGCTGGTGAATTTTTTACAAGAGGTAGTACTCTTCGTTGGTCAGATCCTAAATCAGCGTGTGAATGTTAAGCTCTAGGTAATTCTCCTGGGGGTGAGTGAAGATGAGGAACGTCCCAGAGTGGTTGGGTCTATTTGATCTTTGTTGCAATGGCTATGGTACGAATGTGTCTGGCATCTGTATGGATCAGGCAGGACCCACCAACTTTTTTGGGGTGGAGATCAGGCTTCTTGGGCATGTACAATATGGAGAAAAACCTCAGTGGAAAACTCTTAAATTTGTTTTCCACTACTGCAAGGCCTATCTTGCCCATAAGTTAGCATTGGGATTACCTTATTTCATCTTATAAGTGTAATTTCCAATTGGGAAAAGATAGAAATTTCGAGTTTGGTGACTCTGGACTCTGGAATTTAAAATCACAATGTATGGTGAAGTCGGATTTTAAATCATAAGTCTGAAAATGCCACTTTTAGAAAGTTGATATTTTCTATCGTTAACCACTCAGTGCCTTTGCCTGTCACGGAATATACATCTGGGGTGGGTGACAGCTGGGCTTTGTGTATTCCCTCTAGACAGTCACACACAAAGGGAGCAGAGGTGTGCCATTCACATCCTGATGGCCCATCACCAGGCTGCTGGGCCTTCCTGAGCCAGATGGGAGGGAGGAGCTGACACTTGCACCTGAATAGGGCTGTGCCTGTCCCCACACTAAGAGCTGAATACCCCCCTGTAGTGAGTCTGAAGTCAGGGCAGGAAAGGCAGGGATCCTGTGCACTTCAAAGGCCTCTCTTTGAAGTCTCCCCCACTTCAAAGGCACAACTGGGTATAAGTACTGGAACCCTGTCACCACCAACTCAGTACACTCTGGACCTGAGGACACTCTCCAGGAAGAAGGACTACTGTGCTGCTGAAAGGACTGACACTCTGCTGGATTCTGCTTGATTTGCTGGAGTCCTGCTCTGTTGTGCCTGCCCTGCTGCCTGCTGCACCTTGCCTGGTGGTGAGGAAGAATGGACCTGATTCTCTACATCCCCAGAACCAAGTAAGTCCAAGGGCTTGCTCGCTTGCCTCCTGTTCTGAAGTCTCAGGGACATCAAAGTCTTCCTTTCACTCTGCTTCAGCTGCTGGGCTCTGCCAACTGTGGGTCCTGCCCTGCCAAGAGGTGCCAATGCAATATTGGACCTTGAAAGGGGGTTCTGCAGCTGTTTGTCTTCAAAAACCCACGCATTGCCTGCTTTGCGCCGGTTGGAACAAACTCATTCTCCTTCGATGCAGCACCGCTTCGAGGGCATCTTTGCTGAACTCGATGACTACGCGGGACCCAACTGTGAGGCTCAACGATAATGCATCGCCTTTATTGTGAGGGGTTTTGACGACGATGCGGGCCCGACTGCAAGGCTCGACGACGACACATCGCCTTCATAATCAAGGAGTTCGACGGTGAGGTGGGTCTGGTCTGCGAGGCCCAACTACGACGCATCTAACTGACTGCGTCACTTGGAACCGATGCATCTTGCTCTCGCCGTCGACGCGTACTCCGGAAAGATACTGTTTTCAGCATGCCATTGCAGTTGGCTTGACTTTTCAGATTTGACCCAGTCCAGTGTGACCAGATAGCCCCGGTTAGCGCTTTATGACTCTAAGCAACATTATTCAAGATATTCTTTAAAAATTCATGATTCCAGTTCTACTTGATATCTGTCGTTTTGATCATGTTTTGTTCATTAATGTAAACTCTATTTTTAAACCTGGTGTGTATTATTTTTGGCTGGTGTTTTTCACTGTTTTACTGTAATAAATGTTGCACAAGTACTTTACACATTGCCTCTTATGTTAAGCCTGACTTCTCTGTGCCAAGCGCCAGAGGGTGAGCACAGGTTAATTTAGGGTGTGTATCTCACTTACCCTGGCTAGAGTGGTTGTTCCTACTTGGACAGGGTGCATACTTCTGCCAGCTAGGGACCCCATTTCTAACAACCTCACATACAACATGACTCATGACATATACTATGACATCATTGATCACATGACTGTAATATCTGAATTGACATCAGTGATGACGAGACTGTACATGAAGGGGGTGTGAGATAGAATTACCTCAGGGCACAAGTTATAGTTACTTGGCCGCGTGCCCCCTCCCTATTACAATATATTTTGGCCTCGTGGGGATAGGGTTCCCAGAGCCTCTTTAGGCTCAGGGAAGGGGGCCACGTGCTCTCATTCAACTTTTGATAAACTTGGCCATGGAGGATGGGGTCTCTTTTTTAAACTAACCTTTAGGACAGGGGACTAATTCCCCCAGTCCTGTAATGGCTGCCTGCAACATTTTCTCATGTTACATGCAGCCAATCAGAACCGTGCTCCCATGGGAACAAGATGGCCCAAGGGTAAATAAGTCCCCTAGGCTAATCAGAAGGCTGTTTTTTTTAAAACTCGGTTTGAGGAACTCATGCGAGAGTCCCTTAAACCCATCCATCCAGATATACAAACGTTTTTCAACTTAATATCTCCAAGAGTACTAAATGGATTTACATCAAATCACAAAAGGCATGATTTCTGGACCAAGATCTAGCTTCCTGCAAATTTTTGTGTAATTATGTTCAGTAGTTTTGCTATACTGCTTTCCAAAAAAGTCTATGGAAAATGAATGGGGATTTTCAGTTTTGGGTCCCTCCTTTTTTTCTTGGCTCCTACTTAATGGATCACCCCAAGACTTACCAGGAAGGAACTGAGGTGGAGAAACCACTTTTGGGGGGAAAGTTTCGTCAAACGGTTATCAACAAACCAACCCAAAAGTCTCTCCCTATGAAAAAGCTGACGTAACTATAGCTACCCACTGGTAACCGCCAATGGGTTATTTTATATATATACATAATTACCTACTGGCAGTCGCCAGTAGGTAGTTATAGTTAGGACCTAGTTTCCATAGGAAAAGCATTTTTTACTTTCCTGTAGTTTTGGCGTCGTTAGGCGTATCTTCACAAATGTTTCTGAAACAAGTGGCCCGGTGATTCTGGGTGTGCATGGAAAGTTTTGGGGCAATCCATCAAGCGGGGCTGAGAAAAAGTGGTGGGGGTCAAAAAAAAGTTTGTTTCCCATGTTACTTCATATAGAGATTTTAGACACGACTAAAGCCCGAACCGCTGAACCATATTACACCAAATTTGGCAGAAAGGTAGCTCTTGATTTAGAAACGGCCTTTTATATGTGGTGTAAATCCGTTCAGTTTTGAAGATGTTAAAAGAAATTCAAATTTGTATATATAGGGACCCCGATCCTTCGCAATGCCTCCGTGGAACTTCGTGAATCCAGGCGCCAGCAGCAGTGCTGTGATTAGCTGATCCTAACCTGTGTAGAAAGTTGGGGCCACCATTTTATAAAGTGGGACATGGTCCTGGGAGATGGAAATAAAGATTAGAAAGTATAGAACAGGTCAGGGTAGGGGTACCCTGACCCAACGGGTGCATTGTAGGAGTCTCTGAGGGTACCCTTATCAGTATCAAAATGACCCTAACAGTTTTTTCTTTATGTGGTTGGAGTCATGTACCGATCGTGACTCTCTGTGCTGCCCCCGTGAAGCATCACGGCAGAGTCGCCAGCCTTGCTGAAAAAAATATACATTCACACACACTCACTCGCACACTAATGCATGCACTCACAGATGTTATGTTATGTTAAAAAAACACGTAAAGCGCAACGTATACCCGGAGGTGTCTTGGCACCAGGTTTTTAGGGATTTCCTGCATTGTAGGTGGGAGGGGGCTAAAATGATGTGTAAAGGAAGGAGATTCCATTGTTTAGTTGCTCCTACCAGGAAACTGCTTCCTCCCCATTTAGATTTTTTATATCTAACGGTGTTTATTTTAAAGGATCCCAATGATCTTAGATTTCTGGTGGGGGTGTACCAGGAAAAAGCTTTCTTCAAAAAGAGTGGTCCAGAGTCATGAAGGGCCTTATAGGTGAGACACAGAGATATGAATTTGATCCTATTCTTTATATTTAGCCAGTGAAGATCTTTTATGGCAAGAGAGACAGAGTGATGGCTGGGCAGTCCTAGTAGTAGTCTTGTGGCTGAATTCTGCAGAACTTGCAGTTTGTTGATATATTGGACCTGCAGGCAGTTGTATAAGCCATTGCAGTAGTCCAATCTAGACAGTATTAAGGTGGAAATAACAGTCTTCCTGGCACTGACGGGGAGAAAATGTAATATTTTCCTAAGGATTCCAAGGGTGTAGTAAGATGATGAAATAACTGCATTAATTTGTTTACCAAGATTTAGTTTATCATCCAAGATGACCCTAAGACTCTTGGCTTTATTGGTGGGAGCAGAGAGTAGTCCCAATTCTGCTGGCCAACAGGGTGCTGACCAGAAGTTGGGATTGTTTTCGAGTAGGATCACCTCAGTCTTCTCAGAATTAAGCTTAAGGCAATGCTTGCTCATCCAAGAATTGATTTGACTCATACAATTCTGAATTCGATGGCTAGTATTGTTGGATTTATTAGAGGCGGAAAGCACGATTTGCGCATCATCCGTGTAGGAGGTGAGCGAGAGGCCGAAGGATTGAATAAGAGGGGCTAGTTCAGCTACGTCGATATCAAAAAGAGTAGGACTGAGTGATGGACCCTGTGGAAATCCACAGGGCAACGAAAAGGATTTAGACGAGAAAGGGTCTACTTTAGGACCGTGTTTTTACCGATCGCAGAGGAACAATGTAAGTAGTTTTAAGGCTAGCTTGTTTATGCCGATCGCTTACAGACGGTAGATCAAGATGGAATGGTCCACCAGGTCAAAGGCCACCAATAGATCTAACAGGATCAGTGCTGCCGATCCACCCTCATCCTGGATAAACTTTAATTCATCAGAGGCCTTAATGAGGGCAGTCTAGGTGCTGTGTTCCCATCGGAACCCAAATTGAGTGGGATCGAGACAGTTATTCTCTTTGATGAACTGATTCAGCTAGGTGTTCATAATCTCAAATTATTTTGGATGGGAAGAGGAGTCTGGAGATGGGCTGATAATTAGCTGGATCTTCCGGGTCAAGAGTAGGTTTTTTTAGGAGCGGGAGAACAGACACCTTTTTCCAAGACACAGGGAAGATACCTGAGATAAACATGGAATTGAAAATGTTGGTGCGTTTAGAGGCTATGGTGTTTGAGATAGGCTTAAGCACTGAAGGAGGGCATGGATCATCTGATGAACCTGATTTGGTGGTCTGTACAAGATCCTCTTTTTGCACTATTGTGACTGGGGAGAAGGTGTTGAAGACGACCAGTAGGGAATTGCTATCAGAATAGCCATCCGAACCGATACTGATTGCTGGCAGATTATTGTTACAGGAGTGAGCAAACAGCTTAACAATTTGATCTATTTTATTTCTAAAGTGCTGAGCGATAGTATCGCAAAAGGACTGACTAATCCAGTCTCCTTTATAATCAGGCTGACTGGTAAGTTTGTTTATTACCTGATAAAGTTCTTTTGCAGAGTTTTTAGAGGATTCGATTTGCGCAGTGTAGTATGCCGTTTTTTCCTAAATTAGGAGGGTTTTATATTTAGATGGGGAAAGTTTGTAAATTCCTCTCTCGTGGGAGTCATATTGGGCTCTCCATTACCTTTCTTGATGTCTACAGCTTTGTTTTTCTATTTGAAGGGCTTCGGAAAACCAAGGAGCAGATGGTTTATTCCTACCAGGATGAGCCTTATTAGTGGGGACAGTCTGTGAGAAGGCTGTGTTTAGCCAAACTGAATACTCCTGAGTGGCTAACTCCCAGTTATTCACTGGTGGAGGAAATGATTTCATCAGCACTTGTTACAGTTGTTTTAGATCTAGGTTGGCCCAAACCCTATACTGGGTTGAGTTATGTCTATTGTTTGGAGCTGAGCTTTCTTCAGCATCCTTGAGCTCGAAGAAAATGGCTGAATGATCCGACCAGGATAATGGAAACACTTTGAGAATGGAAATGCTTTATTATTGGAGAAAAGAGTGTCCAATGTATTGCCAGCACTGTGGGTAGGTTCTTGTATTAGTTGGGAAAGATCAAAGGCATTCATGATTTCGAGTAGGGAAGTGGTATCTTTGTCCACCAGAGATTCCAAGTGGAAGTTAAAATCTCTGAGGACCGTAAAATCCATATTATAGATGTCATCCTCAAGGAGGGCACTAATAGAGTTTAAAAATCTATTTCTGGGGCGCAGGGGGCAGTAGATAAGGGATCGTCTAAAGGATTGTTTTTTTGTCAGTTCAAACTTAAATGATAGGTCTTCACAGTCTTCGGTCTGGTTGGTCGAGAATTCGACCCTGAGATTGTCCCGATATAAAATGCCTAAACCTCCTCCTCTTTTTAACGGGCGGTCTTGTCTGTGCAACCGATATCCTACAGGGGTCGCAGTTAGAAGTTCCAGCATTGATGTATTATTAGCCCAGGTTTCAGTAATGAAAGTAATATCTGACTTATGGGAGTCAATTCTATTCAGAGACTCACACACCCAGTCATAGACCCACTCAGACACTCATGCACCCACTCAAACACCCACTCAGACTCCCATGCACCATTCAGAGACTCATGCACCCAGACACAGACCCACTCATCTATGCACCCACTCACTCACCCACTCTGAGACTCATACACCCATTCATAAACCCACCCAGACACACACCAACTCACAGATCTACTCAGAAACTCATGCACCCAATCAGAGACCCTCTCTGAGATTCACACACCCACTCAGACACTCCCGCACCCACTTACAGACCTAGTTAGACACTCACGCACCCACTCACAGACCCACTAAGAGACTCATGCACCCACTCACAGACCTACTCAGACTCCCATGCACCCACTCACAGACCCACTCAGAGACTTGTGTACCCACACACAGACCCACTCACTCATGCTCCCTCTCACTCACTCACTCACCCACTCAGAGACTCATTCACCCATTCACAGACCCACTCAGAAACACACCCACTCACAGATCTACTGAGAGACTCATGCACCCACTCACAAACCCACTCAGAGATTCACACACCCACTCATAGACCCACTCAGACACTCCTGCACACACTCACAGACCCAGTTTGATACTCACGTACCTACTCACAGACCCACTCAGAGACTCATGCACCTACTCACAGACACTGACACAGACACTCACACACCCACTCACAGACACACTCTCACACCCACTCAGAGACTCATGCACCCACTCACCTACACAGACACTTATATATACACTGACAGATTCATTCAGAGACTGACGCACCAACTAACAGACTCACTCACCCATTTACAGACCCATTCAAACACTAACACACCCACTCAGATACCCACTAAGAGACTCATGCACCCGCTCATAGACCAACTCAGAGACTCATGCACCCACTCAAAGATTCATGCACCCATTCACATACCCACTCAGACACTCATCCACCCATTACAGACCCACTCAGAGACTCACCCCCTACTCACAGACCTACTCATATACTTACAGACCCACTGACAAAGCCACTCAGACAATTGCACACACACTCACAGACCCACTCATGCACCCATTTACAGACCCACTCAGAGTCTAACGCACCCACTCAGAGATCCAGTCAGAGACTCATGCATCCACTCAGAGATCCAGTGAGAGACTCACACACCCACTTCCAGTCCCACTCAGACACTCATCCCCCCACTCCAGTCCCACTCAGACACTTATGCACCCACTCATAGATCCAGTCATAGACTCATGCACCCACTCATACACCTAACAGAGACTCATGCACCCACTCACAGACCCATTCAGAGACTCACACACCCACTCACAGAGTCACTCAGACACTCGCGCACCCACTTAGAGACCCAATCAGACATTCACATTCCCATTCACAGACCTAGTGAGAGAGTCATGCACCCACTCACAGACCCAGTCAGACACTCATGCACCCACTGAATTACCCAATTAGACACTCACTCACCCACTCAGAGACCCATATACCCAATCACAGACCCACTCAGACACTGATACACCCACTCCAAGTCCCACTGAGACACTCATGCACCCACTCACAGACCCACTAAGAGACATAGGCTTCCACTTACAGACCCACTCAGATACTCACACACCCACTCACTCATCCACTCAGAGGCTGACATACCCACTCACAGACCCACTGAGACACTCATGCAGCCACTCACAGACCCACTAAGAGACTTACACATTCACTTACAGACCCACTCAGATACTTACACACCCACACACAGACCCACTCAGTGACTCACACACCCATTCACTGACCTTCTCAGACACGTATGCTCCCACTCACAGATCCATTAAGAGACTCATGCACCCACTCACAGACCCACTCAGAAATTCACACACCCACTCAGAGACCCATTCAGACACTTTTGCACCCACTCACAGACCCAGTTAGATATTCATGCACCCACTCACAGACCCACACAGACACTTTCATATACACTCACAGACCCACTCAGAGACTGACGTACCCATTAACAGACTCACTCAGAGACTCACACACCCACTCACAGACCCATCCAAACACACATACCCACTCACAGACTGTAGGAGGCTGGCTTAATATATAGTGCACACTTATTTAAGTATTGCACCTGACACTAATCCAGGCAACCCTTATGGTGATTTTAGCGGTCTTTGAAACCATAGAAAGCTCTCAAAGTGGTAGCTGTGGAGAGTAGCCTTCAGGCTTATCTTGAAGGAGTGTTAAGCAGCTTGTTTTACCAGTTTAATCATGTAGTGTAGGTTAAACAAAAAAGAACCACACAGTGTTTATATAAACATACTTCTATTTGTTATTATTATTTATTATTATGTATTTATTAGTTTTATTTATTACACAACACTCACTAGCACATTGCTATCTCCTACCCAAAGATATCAACACAATACACAAAAATACTTCAATTGCAATAAGGTAAGTAGCACAAAATACAGTGGTTTCCAGGAGGAGACCAAACCATATACTAAGAAAGTGTAATGCGAACTGCAAAGGAGAATGGGACTTAGGACCAGAAGACCCAGAGGAGCCGGGGACACAAGGAACCACCTTGGGTAAGTACCCAGGAACCCCACAGAGGCTGTGTGCAGAGTGGGAACACAGCCGCGTGCCCAATGGAAGTCAACGGAGAAGTCGGGGTTGCAGTTTTGCAGAAGAAGGACCCTCCCTGTGACCTATTGTTCTATCTTCCCCTACTCGAGCTTGGCTCAGCAGCAGGAGGGCAGAATCGTGTCTACTATGGTCGGCAGCAACACTAACTTGCTGTCAGACCATGAAAGGCTGTTAACAGGAGTACAGGGGGTACCCCAAGGGAGCCCCCAGGCACACAGGATCATACTTCCAACACAGGAATCAGTGTTGGAGTATGATTCCAACATGCTTGATACCAAACATGACTAGTTTCGGTGCAGCCACTATATAGTTAGACATCTCGTATTCACTGATGTCCACTATATGTATTAAAATGGCTGACTGCACTTACAAAGCCTGGAGAATTGACTACGGGATGTGTAGGGGTATCCTGCTCATGCAGGGACACCCTCACACTCATAACCAAGCACCCTGCCCTCAGGACTGAAGAGCCTGCCTTAGGGGTGACTTATAGGTTTTAAGTGCAGTGACCTCAAGTATAAGGAAAATTATATCTGTCATAAGAGGTGCAAGCACCATCTCACACAGGCTGCAATGGCATGCCTGTAGTTACAGCTTAAGTGGACTCCCATGGGTGGCACAATACATGCTGCAGCCCATGGGAGACCCCTGGTGTAACTATGTCCTGGGTACCTTAGCACCATATACTAGGGACTTACAAGGGTACATCAGTAGCCAATTGTGGATGTACAAAAATACTTACCATGGTCAATTTAGGAAGGAAGCACAGTGACTGGGGTCCTGATTAGCAGTATCCCAGTCAGACTAGGTCAAAAACATACTGACATGAAGCAAAAAGTGGGGGTAACCATGAAAGCAGATCCAACTTTCATACACAGACCCACTCAGACACTCACCCACCTATTAGAGACCCACTCAGAGATTCACGCACCCAATCAGAGACCCACTCATACACTCACATATCCATAGATAGAGCCACTCAGACATTTGTGCATACACTCACAGACCCATTCAGACACTCACGCACCCATTCACAGACCCACTCAGGGACTCACGCACACACTCAGAGATCCAGTCACAGTCAGAGATCCAGTCACAGTCTCATGCATCCACTCAGAGATACAGTGAGAGACTCACACACCCAGTTACAGTCCCACTCAGACACTCACGCACCCACTCCAGACCCACTCAGACACTTATGCACCCACTCATAGATCCAGTCACAGATTCATGCACCCACTCATTCACCCAGAGACTCATGTACCCACTCACTGACCCACTTAGAGACTCACACACCCATTTACAGAGTCACTCAGACACTCATGCACCCACTCAGAGACCCAATCAGACACTCATGTTCCCATTCACAGACCTAGTTAGAGAGTCATGCACCCACTCAAAGACCCAGTCAGACACTCATGCATCCACTCAATCAATCAATCTTCTTTATTCGATTTTAAGAGATAAAATCATAAAAGTCAAGAACAATAAAATACATTTCATAAAAAATATGAATCAGATAAAATACAATTAGATTGACTTCAATACGCCAGAAAGATAGTGAGATAAAAAATAGCACACTGTGGGAGTGGTTAAGAACTGAAAAAACAATAATGCAGGTCTCACTTGGTTAAAATTAATGGTCTTCAAGAGTGGAAGTATATATTTAAAATGCAAATAGTTGTATTTCTGGCAGACCATGACTATGTGAAAGTTATCATTAATGGAAACATTATCGCAATCACACACAGGCAGCCTAGAGTCAATAAAACAACCATGATTAAAAGGCACAAGCAGTGGAGATAAATTAAGCCTGAAGAAAGTCAGCAATCGTCGTTGGCAACGGGGCATATCCAAGGTAAGGTATGGCTCCAAGCCACTTACAGTTTTCACTAAAAGTGCATGATGTGCTAAAAGCACTGTTCCCATGAGGCACAGGGTCAAGACTGATCTGCATATAGCTGGGTCTGAATTGAGGTGGCAAAAGTGAGCTAAAGAACAATGATGGATTCAACTCAGATCTGTGACTGGGGGTGAGTGTCTGAAAAGTTTCAGCGCTTCGTCCATCATCTCCTTGTGTTTGCTTTGTTCGCCCTAAGTTGGGAGGGTATGCCCAGATGTGGGCCCCTTGCTTACTTTGCTACTGGATTCACTAGCCTGGCTGATGAGGGGTGTTACCCCGAAACCGGTCCAAGGATGCTTGTTTCTGGTTCAGGGAAGACCTGGCTTGGCAATTTAGGCTGGACTGTTCCCATGAGGCACAGGGTCAAGACCAATCTGCATATAGCTGGGTCTGAACTGAGGTGGCGAAGTGAGCTAAAGAACGATGATGGATTCAACCCTGATCTGTGACTGGGGGTGAGTGTCTGAAAAGTTTCAGCGCACCGTCGATCATCTCCTTGTGTTTGCTTTGTTCGCCCTAAGTTGGCAGGGTATGCCAAGGCATGGGTCCCTTGCTTACTTTGCCACTGGATTCAAGCTAGCCTGGCTGATATGGGGTGTTATCCTGAAACCGGTCCCAGGATGCTTGTTTCCAGTTCAGGGAAGACCTGGCTTGGCAATTCGGGCTGGACTGTTCCCATGAGGCACAGGCTCAAGACTGATCCGTATATAGCTGGGTCTGAACTGAGGTGGCGAAGTTAGCTAAAGAACGATGATGGATTCAACCCAGATCATGTTACTGGGGGTGAGTGTCTGAAAAGTTTCAGCGTTCCGTCCATCATCTCCTTGTGTTTGCTTTGTTCGCCCTAAGTTGGCAGGGTATGCCCAGACGTGGGTCCCTTGCTTTCTTTGCCACTGGATTCAAGCTAGCCTGGCTGATGAGGGATGTTACCCCGAAACCGGTACCAGGATGCTTGTTTCTGGCTCAGGGAAGACCTGGCTTGGCAATTCGGGCTGGACTGTTCCCATGAGGCACAGGGTCAAGACTGATCTGCGTATAGCTGGGTCTGAACTGAGGTGGCGAAGTGAGCTAAAGAACGATGAAGGATTCAACCCAGATCTGTGACTGGGAGTGAGTGTCTGAAAAGTTTCAGCGCTCCGTCCATCATCTCCTTGTGTTTGCTTTGTGCTAAAAGCTTGTTCTGAGCTAAAGCCTCCCGATCTGTTTTCATCTTTTCTCTGGACACTTCTTCGACCCATCTTTTATCGGTTTGAACAATGCCACTTGGATCATGATAAAGTTCTGGTCTCCCTAAACTTTTCATTGTGGAGGAGACATAAGCCAGCCAAGGGATCAGAGAAAAGTTATCCATGTTCATGCAATCTTGCATGATCAACCTGTTGAGTCCTAGCTCATCCTTGCACCAGACTGAGAGCCAAAGCAACAGAGGGCAGAGTCAAATAAAGTCAATCACATGGACCATGCCTAACTCTTCATGAACAACCTCAGAAGGCGTACTTTGTGGGAACCCTAAGAGGCTCCTGAGGAACTTGTTTTCTCTCACTTGGATCGGATTAACTGGCCCATATCCCCAAATGCCACACCCATAGCTAGCTATTGGTATGCACTTGGCCTTGAATATATCCATGACTGTTTTTATGTGAGTGCGTCCCAATCGCCGGGAGAAGTCTCCAATACTAAACATTGCCCTGTTGAAAGCCGCCACGTTATGATTTATTAAAGGATGCCAGCTGAGACCAGAGTCTAATTGAACACCCAAATAACGAAACTTGCCGACCTGGCTAATATGATGACCATCCATTATGAATTTCATGGTCTTTGTCTTAGGCGGGCCAAACTTCATCACATGTGATTTAGAAAAATTAGTGGACAGGTCAAGGCTATTCATAAAATCAATAAATAAGTCTAATAGTTTCTGTAACCCCTTAGCAGTTCGAACAATTAAAACTGTGCATAAAGCAGAGCAGGGATCATGCGGCCACCAACCATAGGGGCGTCAAGCTGAGGGTCTGTAAGAACTGATTCTAATTGATTAATATAGAGAATAAATAAAAATGGCGCAAGTATGCAACCCTGGTGAGCCCCTCACTTTAATTTAAAATGCGGTGTGCATTCACCGTTGGGACCATATCTGATAGAAGCCGAGAGGTCCCTGTGCAAATAGTGCAAAAAGTATACTAGGGCTGGCTCTATGTCCATCTGAGCCATCATGGAACACAGCTTGGAGTGGTTGACTGTATCAAAGACTGAGCTGAAGTCCATGAAGGCCAGATGGATTGCCCCCCTTGGCCTTGGTATACTTGCAAATCAGCAGATAGAGATTCAAATTTTGCTTGACAGTGCCCCTTCCCGGCCTGAACCCAGGTTGGTGGTCGGACAGGATATTATGGTTCTCTGCCCAGTTTAAGAGTCACTCCAGCAGGATCTGGGCAACGATTTTCACCTCTGAATCAATAAGGGATATTGGTCTATAGCAGGCCGGATCTGACCTGTTTCCCTTTTTTAAAATTGGGACTATAACTGATTGGTGCCAGGATGTCGGAAAGGAACCTCTAGCAGCTGCATTTAAATGCTTGGTTAATAAGGGAACCCAGAGTTCGACAGATAATTTGAAAAGATCCCCAGGAACTCCATCAGGCCCTGGGGCCTTGTTAGAGGGAAGATTAGTGACTGCTGAAGTCACCTCAGTCAATTGAAATATAATAGTATAATCCTCCTCGCTACCATCTGACAGAGTGGCCTCTCCATCGTGGCTGTAAATAGCCTTAAAATGCTCAACCCAGGCTTGTGAAGTGATAGTTGTTGCTTGGATAGAAAGTTGGTCACCTTTGAACAAGGGGAGATTAACCACATGCCAGAAGGCAGCACAATCCCTCGACATACTCGTGGTGAGTAAATTGTCCCAGGCCTCTTCCTTCAGCTGGGTCTTATGTTCCTTGCAGGACCTACAATAAACCACCATGGATCTCTTTCCCTTTTCCTGACACCGAGGTGTTTCATGCAGGGATTTCAACAGATCCTTGTGTGCATTTGAGCACGTTTTGTCGAACCATCTAACTAGTTAATGCGTTGAAGGGACACCTGGTTTATTAAGAGCTGATTTGATAAACCTCCAGCTATTTGAGAAGGACAGCATGATACTATGAGGGGAGGCATCCTCAGTTATACATGAAAAGAGATCGGCACTACGAGAAGTGACCAGGTTGGAGAAAAAATCCAAAGGGACAATTGAGGCCCACCGCACCCATCAGCCCTGATCGACAGAGAGTACTGGTTCCTTGTAGGAATAGGCCACATCATTGGGCTTTTTGTCACACAAAAAGATGGCCGATAAAGGATTGTGGTCACTCAAGTTGTCCCACATAACCTTGAAATCATTGATTTGACCGGACAAACAAGGATGCAAATTAAAGTCCCCCAATAGCATTATCACAGTGAATGAAGATTCCAAGTGAAAAAAGTAATCAATAAAATATTTCAAACTAGAAACAGTGTCTACTTCAGACCAAGGTATGGCAGCGTACCCTAGGTATAGCAGCGTAAAAGAGTACCCAGAACCTCCTTCAACTTGGACCTAACAGGTTCAATATTGCAGTTAAGGGCTAGATTTACTAGTGTAATGAGGCCACCACTAGCTTGTCCACTGGGCGACAAGGTGGCCGGAGCAGTGAGTAAGAAAAAAATGTCCAGATGCAGACAATCGCCGGCATCCCACATCTCCTGTACACAAACAATGTCATAAGTAGTTAGCCTTTTAATCCAACCAGCATCGGCTAACTTATCCCGCACCCCAGCAATGTGCTAACTAAGAGCCTTTAAGACAGAGGAACTACTGGATACTGTAAAGTTGGGCAGGTCCTCATCAACGAGGACAGGACCCAGTCACTCAGGCTCTTTCAGCTAGCTCCAGGATTCAAAACGGTTACTGAGTGGTATGCCTGCAGTTATGCTGTGGCGAGTGTAATTGACCAATCCATCTTGTTATCTGTGCTGGCCAGAATGCTGACCTAGAAGACAAAAGAGGTACGGTGTTCCTGGGTGGCAAGTTGGCCACCTGGTTAGTACTCAGAGTGGTGGGGAGGTGGGAAATACCTCCTTTCGGAACTAGGACCCTCACACACCCAGCAAGCTAGGTGTCATGCTTCATCATATGGGTCTGCTCCTCGTCGAGCCGGCGCTGCAATGCTCGACGGGCACCCATAAAGGGGCTCTTTATCGGAGATCTTTTGTTCCTTGCCGTATAGGTGCCATGGGTGTGAGGGGCCTGGTAAGATGTAGATGTGGTGTGTGGGTTAAAACAGGTAAGGGAATCCTCTATAATTATTTTTATTCTGGAGAGGTCACAACCTGATTAAAAAGTAAAAAGAAGAAGGAGGGCGACTATTTTGTTTTAATCTGACAAAAATTACGCTCTACCCCTTAGTGGTCAACATGTTTCTCGCCTATAAAATGTCTCTAATAGATCAGTTGGCGATTCCTCAGGACCTAGTGACTAAATGAAAACTATCTACAGTGTGTGGTGTGGTTCTACATACCACTTCTTCTCTCGGTAGGACGTTGCCCCAGAGAAAAGCAGCCAACCTAGAGTACAAACAAAAAGGATCAAAAACCAAATGGAAATATTGGTACATGGTCCTATTGATTCAAGTGGGTGTGTTTCACCGTTCACAACCTCTTTGAATCTATACAAGTGATAAAAACAACGTGATTTCATGCATATCACATTCTACGTGTGCCTTCATTTGTATTTAGAATATAAAACCTCTGTGTAACCAGTTAGAGTAATTGGACAACATGGTGAGTGAGTATCAGCTCACCTCTTAAGGATTCAAGTGCTGCTTCATCAGACCGCAGCGGAGTATATGGACACTCAACGTAGTGTCGCTGTTTATTAAAAGGAAAAAAACAAACAACAAAATATGTTGGGTGTGGGCTTGTAAGCACAACGTTTAGTTGCTAAGGCCATGACTCTAGAGCATTAAAAGTGAAAGTGGGCATGGTTCAGGTTAAAGTAAGCCCAAAGTCGTGAAATTGGTATCATTGACAAGGTTATTCAACAGACTCAAAAGTGCCCCAGACCTGCCTGCGTAGCTGCTGGCGCCTTCACCATGCGCTCCGACATTATGCCAATCGTGTGATGTGTTAAGAGCGCCTACAGCGCCCAAGCTATGTCTTAGTGCAGAGCTCTACAGAACATCAGAGTCAGCGTACCCTTCCCAGAGACCAGCGGTAACTTGTCAGCAATTCCCAGCACCTCTTACCTCTCTTAAAAGTTTGTGACCAGGCATAGTCTCAACGTGTAATCCGTACTCACCTGCTCCCGCTCAGAGCAGTCCGGCTCAACTACCCGCTCCGCTGCATCAGGAAGGAAAAGACAGGTTGTCGGTTCCTGTCTTAAATACCCTCTCCTGGTGCCATTAAGCATGGTAAATCAGCCGCACCTTGTGTGTGGTGTGATGGTGTTGGCATGACATCATCTACAGTGTAACCATGGAGGCCATCTTTGAATGTGGTGAAAGTCTGTAGTTCTGGCTATTACCTTGATGTGGACGCGCATCAAGGGCTTCAATTTTGGCATTGAGTGGCGCGGTTTTATCAACAATGTAAACAGGAATTTATACAGTGCAAAAGTGCTCGCGTCACTGCGCTAAATTTGTGCATAAGTTGCTGGCGACTGCCGATTGGGTGATTCGTATGTCGGCCATCTTAGAGTGTAGTATTGTACCCTATTGTTAGTTATTAGATATATCGTCCTAACATGGCCTAATCTCCATATCTGAATAGCCTGATGTCAATATCATGTGGCAGAGATGTATAAAGAGGTGAGAGACTAGCGTGGAGTCCTAAGCTGATATATTCATTCGTTAAAGTTGCGGATAATGGTTGTATATATCAGAATAATTAATGGTACTCCAGGGTATGGCGTCATTCAGGCCGTCATTTGCTAAGTCAAGACGGAACACCCACCTTTGTTCAATCCTGTACAAAGCAGTCTGTGTTATTTGTTGGTGGGATTCTAGGATGACCCAGCGTAGACTCTATGGGGGGTGTCCGAGTTCAGAGAAGTGGGTGTATAGTTTGGTGGTAGTTTTATGGCAACGAATATTGCTCTTGTGCTCAGTGATTCTGACCTTAACGGGCCTCATGGTCATGCCAACATACCTCTTGTCACAAGGGCAGGTTAGCATGTACACACAACGTGGGGTGTTACAGTTAGTGTGTTTGATTAGCGTCCATGTAAATGTGTCTGATAGAACCAATTGTTTGGTGTGTCTGGTCTGTGGGCACACGATACAAGAGCCGCAGGGATAGTGTCCTGTCACGGGTGGGAGATCCCAAAGTTGCCTCTGGTTAGGGATGTTGCTCTTCTTGGGTCTAGTGTGCACCAACATATCTTTCAATTTGTTGGTACGTTTAAACGCAAACCTTGGTTTGGGTATTGACAGAGTACCCGTGTTCAGAAATGCCCAGTGTTTGTTCACTGCCTTCTTTATTAGATTGGATCTAGGTGTGTACGTGGTCACACAGGTCAAAATGTCAGTGGGTTCTTTCTCATGTACCTCTAGGAGGCTTTCACAATTATTGTTTCTTGCTCGTTTCATGCAAGAGTGAACCTGTTTCTTAGGGTATTGTCTTTTCAGCAGATTGTCAGCCAGTATCTCTGCTTCAATTTTGTAGTCCTCTGTAGAACTACAATTTCTTCTAATTCTTAGAAATTGGCTGAAGGGAAGGTTACTTCTCAGTGTAGCAGGATGATAGCTGCTGTACAGTAGCAAGCTGTTTCTGTCGGTAGGCTTTTTGTATTGGGATGTCGTTATTCTACCCTCTTGTAATCTGATGGTGAGATCTAGGAAGGCAATGTTCGTGGCAGATATAGTGTGGGTGAATTTCAAGTGCTGGTTTTTTGTGTTAATCCACTCGCAAAATTCAGCGCATCTCTGTATGTCACCATGCCAAAAGATGAGGATGTCATCTATGTATCTCTTCCACAGTCTCAGGTTAGCTCCGAAGGGGTTACTCGCATTTTGGATGGTCTCTTGTTCAAACGCCACCATATACAAAAATGCCACACTGGGGGCAAAGGTACTCCCCATCGAAGTACCCTGAGACTGGTGGAAGAGTTGGCTGTCAAACTCCAAAAAGTTTTCTGTTAAGGCCAGGGTGGCACATTGCATGATGAACGAAATGGGTGTTGCTGCTGTCCATTCACTCCCACTTAGTGCAGATTCTATTACTGCCAATGTCTCTCTCTGTGGGATATTGGTATACAGTTGTTCCACATCCAAGGTGACCAGGAGGTCAATATCGCCTGTCTTTTCTATTTCACCTATAACACAGAGGATATCTGTTGTGTCCCTGATGTATGATGGTGTCTGTTTGACCAAAGGTGGTAGGTAATGGTCGCAGAATTTTGAGAGCGGCTCTAAGAGTGAGCCGATTCCTGAAACTATAGGTCTGCCCGGAACAGGGGTGGTCCCCTTATGTATTTTCGGCAGAGTGAAAAAATAGGGTGTTTTGGGATGTTTGGTAATCAAGAAATGAGCTTCTTTACCACTGATCCACCCATTACTCTCTGCCTTATAGACCATGGTGGTTATCTCGGTCGTTAATCGAGTCGTGGGGTTTGTAGTTATCGGAGTATAGAATTTACTATTCCGTAGTTGGCGTTGGCACTCGGTGTTGTAATCCGAAGTGGATTGTATGACCGTGGTGCCCCTTTGTCAGCTTGCTTTATTGTAATGCTTTTGTCCTCAGTCAATGATCTAATCGCTGCATGTTCTTGATTAGAGAGATTATGGAAAGGAACTCTGGTATCCTGGTTCTTCAGTTCTTTTAAGACAGCTTTCTCAAAGGTCACTACCTCCACAGGTAGCATGCCAACGGTAGGTGTGAAGGTCGAGGGATTGCGAAGGCCTGAATCCAGTCTGGCTGGTTCCTCAGTACTATCGAAGTGGGCTTTTTAAGGCGTATTTTTCTAAACAGGTTCTGGATTTCGCATTGTTTCCGAAAACTGTCCTCTTTAGGGGTGGGGACATAGCCAAGGCCTTTCTCAAGTACTGTTTGTTCTGTAGGTGTCAGTTGTCTATGTGACAAATTAACCACTAGACTCTCCTGCCCTGTGTTTTGCTCCTGGTTTCCATCATATTCGGTTCCTGGTCCTGCCACTGGACTTGTTTTGTCCTCCTCTTTTGCACCCTCTTCCTCTGCCCCAGCCTCTGCCTAAAAAGGTGGATTGCTGGCAGGGAAGTATTGCGGTTGGCCCTGGGGATACATCGGAAAAGGCCAAAAGGAGGCTGCGGCCCTTGAAAATTCTGTACAGGGTAGTGGGGTTTTGTGGATAATTCTTTCTCCTCTGATTCGAACCCTTCCAGCTCCCATTGCTGGAGTTACTGCTAGCCGAGTCTCTTCTGTCGGATTCACTATTTTCATCAGAAGAGTAGCTAGTTTTGCTGTTGGTATAGTCTGCTTTCAGATAGGGGTATAATTTTTTCTTTGTTAAATCTGCTTATATCCTTTTGAAGCTTGCTAACCTTCTGCTTCATCAGAAATTCCTTGTGCTCAGCAATCTCATGGTTGAGTTCTGTCAATTTGGTTTTAAATACAGTGCCATGTATGGTAGTCTTTATGGCCCCTTCAGCAACCTGTATTCTAATAAGGAGGGCATCAGCTATCCTCTTTGCTGAATTAATAATGAGGATAAGTAAGTCCCTGGTGCATTTCCATGCTACCAGGGACCATTCCTTTTAAAGACAGCGTCATCCAGGAAAAGTCTAGGGAAGTTCTTAACTATTAGGCCGTTTGGTGCAATATTGGCCCTCAAGTACTCCGTCATCATTGCACCGTGGAGCGTTATTTTCACCCAGTCTCTTTTCATATTGGTAAGGGACGTCCAGTCCTCAGATGGTGATCCAGAGGCTGATGAACCTTCACCTCCCAGGATAGATGGTGTATTCCTGAGAATTTCTGCAGCCATTGCATCATCAAAGCTAAGTCCGGGATTGTCATCCATGATGACTGGTATGTCAGAGGATTTGGGGGATGGCAAAATGGAAGGGGCGGGACTAAATAATAATCCTAGAAAATGGGCCAATGAAGGATATTATCCTTCTGGTAACCTGAAGAGTCCCACGGGAGATCCCGTGCAGTACTTAGTAAACAACAAGGGGGACAATGAGGGCTTGATAACGGTCCACCGTACTTGCCCTGGGTAGAACTAGAAGACAAAAGAGGTACGGTGTTCCTGGGTGGCAAGTTGGCCACCTGGTTAGTACTCAGAGTGGTGGGGAGGTGGGAAATACCTCCTTTCGGAACTAGGACCCTCACACACCCAGCAAGCTAGGTGTCATGCTTCATCATATGGGTCTGCTCCTCGTCGAGCCGGCGCTGCAATGCTCGACGGGCACCCATAAAGGGCTCTTTATCGGAGATCTTTTGTTCCTTGCCGTATAGGTGCCATGGGTGTGAGGGGCCTGGTAAGATGTAGATGTGGTGTGTGGGTTAAAACAGGTAAGGGAATCCTCTATAATTATTTTTATTCTGGAGAGGTCACAACCTGATTAAAAAGTAAAAAGAAGAAGGAGGGCGACTATTTTGTTTTAATCTGACAAAAATTACGCTCTACCCCTTAGTGGTCAACATGTTTCTCGCCTATAAAATGTCTCTAATAGATCAGTTGGCGATTCCTCAGGACCTAGTGACTAAATGAAAACTATCTACAGTGTGTGGTGTGGTTCTACATACCACTTCTTCTCTCGGTAGGACGTTGCCCCGGAGAAAAGCAGCCAACCTAGAGTACAAACAAAAAGGATCAAAAAACCAAATGGAAATATTGGTACATGGTCCTATTGATTCAAGTGGGTGTGTTTCACCGTACACAACCTCTTTGAATCTATACAAGTGATAAAAACAACGTGATTTCATGCATATCACATTCTACGTGTGCCTTCATTTGTATTTAGAATATAAAACCTCTGTGTAACCAGTTAGAGTAATTGGACAACATGGTGAGTGAGTATCAGCTCACCTCTTAAGGATTCAAGTGCTGCTTCATCAGACCGCAGCGGAGTATATGGACACTCAACGTAGTGTCGCTGTTTATTAAAAGGAAAAAAACAAACAACAAAATATGTTGGGTGTGGGCTTGTAAGCACAACGATTAGTTGATAAGGCCATGACTCTAGAGCATTAAAAGTGAAAGTGGGCATGGTTCAGGTTAAAGTAAGCCCAAAGTCGTGAAATTGGTATCATTGACAAGGTAATTCAACAGACTGAAAAGTGCCCCAGACCTGCCTGCGTAGCTGCTGGCGCCTTCACCATGCGCTCCGACATTATGCCAATCGTGCGATGTGTTAAGAGCGCCTACAGCGCCCAAGCTATGTCTTAGTGCAGAGCTCTACAGAACATCAGAGTCAGCGTACCCTTCCCAGAGACCAGCGGTAACTTGTCAGCAATTCCCAGCACCTCTTACCTCTCTTAAAAGCTTGTGACCAGGCATAGTCTCAACGTGTAATCCGTACTCACCTGCTCCCGCTCAGAGCAGTCTGGCTCACCTACCCGCTCCGCTGCATCAGGAAGGAAAAGACAGGTTGTCGGTTCCTGTCTTAAATACCCTCTCCTGGTGCCATTAAGCATGGTAAATCAGCCGCACCTGGTGTGTGGTGTGATGGTGTCGGCATGACATCATCTACAGTGTAACCATGGAGGCAATCTTTGAATGTGGTGAAAGTCTGT
Organism: Calotriton arnoldi; assembly: GCA_963921515.1. NCBI lineage: Eukaryota > Metazoa > Chordata > Amphibia > Caudata > Salamandridae > Calotriton > Calotriton arnoldi. The sequence continues at coordinate 577,016 of CAWUFW010011418.1, read as the reverse complement.
AGTTCTGGCAATTACCTTGATGTGGACAATCAAAAAGGGCTTCAATTTTGGCATTGAGTGGCGCGGTTTTATCAACAATGTAAACAAGAATTTATACAGTGCAAAAGTGCTCGCGTCACTGCGCTAAATTTGTGCATAAGTTGCTGGCGACTGCCGATTGGGTGATTCGTATGTCGGCCATCTTAGAGTGTAGTATTGTACTCTATTGTTAGTTATTAGATATATCGTCCTAACAAGGCCTAATCTCCATATCTGACTAGCCTGATGTCGATATCATGTGGCAGAGATGTATAAAGAGGTGAGAGACTAGCGTGGAGTCCTAAGCTGATATATTCATTCGTTAAAGTTGCGGATAATGGTTGTATATATCAGATTAATTAATGGTACTCCAGGGTATGGCGTCATTCAGGCCGTCATTTGCTAAGTCAAGACGGAACACCCACCTTTGTTCAATCCTGTACAAAGCAGTCTGTGTTATTTGTTGGTGGGATTCTAGGATGACCCAGCGTAGACTCTCTGGGGGGTGTCCGAGTTCAGAGAAGTGGGTGTATAGTTTGGTGGTAGTTTTATGGCAACGAATATTGCTCTTGTGCTCAGTGATTCTGGCCTTAACGGACCTCATGGTCATGCCAACATACCTCTTGTCACAAGGGCAGGTCAGCATGTACACACAACGTGGGGTGTTACAGTTAGTGTGTTTGATTAGCGTCCATGTAAATGTGTCTGATAGAACCAATTGTTTGGTGTGTCTGGTCTGTGGGCACACGATACAAGAGCCGCAGGGATAGTGTCCTGTCACGGGTGGGAGATCCCAAAGTTGCCTCTGGTTAGGGATGTTGCTCTTCTTGGGTCTAGTGTGCACCAACATATCTTTCAAATTGTTGATACGTTTAAACGCAAACCTTGGTTTGGGTATACTATTGACAGAGTACCCGTGTTCAGAATTGCCCAGTGTTTGTTCACTGCCTTCTTTATTAGATTGGATTTAGGTGTGTACGTGGTCACACAGGTCAAAATGTCAGTGGGTTCTTTCTCATGTACCTCTAGGAGGCTTTCACGATTATTGTTTCTTGCTCGTTTCATGCAAGAGTGAACCTGTTTCTCAGGTTATTGTCTCTTCAGCAGGTGAGCCGGACTGCTCTGAGCGGGAGCAGGTGAGTATGGATTACACGTTGAGACTATGCCTGGTCACAAGCTTTTAAGAGAGGTAAGAGGTGCTGGGAATTGCTGACAAGTTACTGCTGGTCTCTGGGAAGGGTACGCTGACTCTGATGTTCTGTAGAGCTCTGCACTAAGACATGGCTTGGGCGCTGTAGGCGCTCTTAACACATCGCACGATTGGCATAATGTCGGAGCGCATGGTGAAGGCGCCAGCAGCTACGCAGGCAGGTCTGGGGCACTTTTGAGTCTGTTGAATAACCTTGTCAATGATACCAATTTCACGACTTTGGGCTTACTTTAACCTGAACCATGCCCACTTTCACTTTTAATGCTCTAGAGTCATGGCCTTAGCAACTAAACGTTGTGCTTACAAGCCCACACCCAACATATTTTGTTGTTTTTTTTTTCCTTTTAATAAACAGCGACACTACGTTGAGTGTCCATATACTCCGCTGCGGTCTGATGAAGCAGCACTTGAATCCTTAAGAGGTGAGCTGATACTCACTCACCATGTTGTCCAATTACTCTAACTGGTTACACAGAGGTTTTATATTCTAAATACAAATGAAGGCACACGTAGAATGTGATATGCATGAAATCACGTTGTTTTTATCACTTGTATAGATTCAAAGAGGTTGTGTACGGTGAAACACACCCACTTGAATCAATAGGACCATGTACCAATATTTCCATTTGGTTTTTTGATATTTTTGGTGAAACTCTAGGTTGGCTGCTTTTCTCCGGGGCAACGTCCTACAGAGAGAAGAAGTGGTATGTAGAACCACACCACACACTGTAGATAGTTTTCATTTAGTCACTAGGTCCTGAGGAATCGCCAACTGATCTATTAGAGACATTTTATAGGCGAGAAACATGTTGACCACTAAGGGGTAGAGCGTAATTTTTGTCAGATTAAAACAAAATAGTCGCCCTCCTTCTTCTTTTTACTTTTTAATCAGGTTGTAACCTCTCCAGAATAAAAATAATTATAGAGGATTCCCTTACCTGTTTTAACCCACACACCACATCTACATCTTACCAGGCCCCTCACACCCACGGCACCTATACGGCAAGGAACAAAAGATCTCCGATAAAGAGCCCCTTTATGGGTGCCCTTCGAGCATTGCAGCGCCGGCTCGACGAGGAGCAGACCCATATGATGAAGCATGACACCTAGCTTGCTGGGTGTGTGAGGGTCCTAGTTCCAAAAGGAGGTATTTCCCACCTCCTCACCACTCTGAGTACTAACCAGGTGGCCAACTTGCCACCCAGGAACACCGTACCTCTTTTGTCTTCTAGTTCTACCCAGGGCAAGTACGGAGGACCTTTATCAAGCCCTCATTGTCCCCCTTGTTGTTTATTAAGTACTGCACGGGATCTCCCGTGGGACTCTTCAGGTTACCAGAAGGATAATATCCTTCATTGGCCCATTTTCTGGGACTTATTATTTAGTCCCGCCCCTTCTATTTTGCCTTCCCCAAATCCTCTGACATACCAGTCATCATGGATGACAATCCCGGACTTAGCTTTGATGATGCAATGGCTGCAGAAATTCTCAGGAATACACCATCTATCCTGGGAGGTGAAGGTTCATCAGCCTCTGGATCACCATCTGAGGACTGGACCTCCCTTACCATTATGAAAAGAGACTGGGTGAAAATAACGCTCCACGGTGCAATGATGACGGAGTACTTGAGGGCCAATATTGCACCAAACGGCCTAATAGTTAAGAACTTCCCTAGACTTTTCCTGGATGACCCTGTCTTTAAAAGGAATGGTCCCTGGTAGCATGGAAATGCACCAGGGACTTACTTATCCTCATTATTAATTCAGCAAAGAGGATAGCTGATGCCCTCCTTATTAGAATACAGGTTGCTGAAGGGGCCATAAAGACTACCATACATGGCACTGTATTTAAAACCAAATTGACAGAACTCAACCATGAGATTGCTGAGCACAAGGAATTTCTGATGAAGCAGAAGGTTAGCAAGCTTCAGAAGGATATAAGCAGATTTAACAAAGAAAAATATACCCCTATCTGAAAGCAGACTATACCAACAGCAAAACTAGCTACTCTTCTGATGAAAATAGTGATCTCCGACAGAAGAGACTCGGCTAGCAGTAACTCCAGCAATGGGAGCTGGAAGGGTTCGAATCAGAGGAGAAAGAATTATCCACAAAACCCCCACTATCCTGTACAGAATTTTCAAGGGCCGCAGACTCCGTTTTGGCCTTTCCCGATGTATCCCCAGGGCCAACCGCAATACTTCCCTGCCAGCAATCCACCTTTTTTAGGCAGAGGCTGGGGCAGAGGAAGAGGGCACAAAAGAGGAGGACAAAAACAAGTCCAGTGGCAGGACCAGGAACCGAATATGATGGAAACCAGGAGCAAAACACAGGGCAGGAGAGTCTAGTGGTTAATTTGTCACATAGACAACTGACACCTACAGAACAAACAGTACTTGAGAAAGGCCTTGGCTATGTCCCCACCCCTAAAGAGGACAGTTTTCAGAAACAATGCGAAATCCAGAACCTGTTTAGGAAAATACGCCTTAAAGCCCACTTCGATGGTAATGAGGAACCAGCCAGACTGGATTCAGGCCTTCGCAATCCCTCGACCTTCACACCTACCGTTGGCATGGTACCTGTGGAGGTAGTGACCTTTGAGAAAGCTGTCTTAAAAGGACTGAAGAACCAGGATACCAGAGTTCCTTTCCATAATCTCTCTAATCAAGAACATGAAGCGATTAGATCATTGACTGAGGACAAAAGCATTACAATAAAGCAAGCTGACAAAGGGGGCGCCACGGTCATACAATCCACTTCAGATTTCAACACCGAGTGCCAACGCCAACTACGGAATAGTAAATTCTATACTCCGATAACAACAAACCCCACGACTCGATTAACGACTGAGATAACCACCATGGTCTATGAGGCAGAGAGTAATGGGTGGATCAGTGGTAAAGAAGCTGATTTCTTGATTACCAAACATCCCAAAACACCCTATTTTTACACTCTGCCGAAAATACATAAGGGGACCACCCCTGTTCCGGGCAGACCTATAGTTTCAGGAATCGGCTCACTCTTAGAGCCGCTCTCAAAATTCTGCGACCATTACCTACAACCTTTGGTCAAACAGACACCATCATACATCAGGGACACAACAGATATCCTCTGTGTTATAGGTGAAATAGAAAACACAGGCGATATTGACCTCCTGGTCACCTTGGATGTGGAACAATATCCCACAGAGAGAGACATTGGCAGTAATAGAATCTGCACTAAGTGGGAGTGAATGGACAGCAGCAACACCCATTTCGTTCATCATGCAATGTGCCACCCTGGCCTTAACAGAAAACTTTTTTGAGTTTGACAGCCAACTCTTCCACCAGTCTCAGGGTACTTCGATGGGGAGTACCTTTGCCCCCAGTGTGGCATGTTTGTATATGGCGGCGTTTGAACAAGAGACCATCCAACATGCAAGTAACCCCTTCGGAGCTAACCTGAGACTGTGGAAGAGGTACATAGATGACATCCTCATCTTTTGGCAGGGTGACATACAGAGATGCGCTGAATTTTGAGAGTGGATTAACACAAAAAACCAGCACTTGAAATTCACCCACACTATATCTGCCACGAACATTGCCTTCCTAGATAACACCATCAGATTACAAGAGGGTAGAATAACGACATCCCTATACAAAAAGCCTACCGACAGAAACAGCTTGCTACTGTACAGCAGCTATCATCCTGCTACACTGAGAAATAACCTTCCCTTCAGCCAATTTCTAAGAATTAGAAGAAATTGTAGTTCTACAGAGGACTACAAAATTGAAGCAGAGATACTGGCTGACAATCTGCTGAAGAGACAATACCCTAAGAAACAGGTTCACTCTTGCATGAAACGAGCAAGAAACAATAATCGTGAAAGCCTCCTAGAGGTACATGAGAAAGAACCCACTGACATTTTGACCTGTGTGACCACGTACACACCTAGATCCAATCTAATAAAGAAGGCAGTGAACAAACACTGGGCAATTCTGAACACGGGTACTCTGTCAATACCCAAACCAAGGTTTGCGTTTAAACGTACCAACAATTTGAAAGATATGTTGGTGCACACTAGACCCAAGAAGAGCAACATCCCTAACCAGAGGCAACTTTGGGATCTCCCACCCGTGACAGGACACTATCCCTGAGGCTCTTGTATCGTGTGCCCACAGACCAGACACACCAAACAATTGGTTCTATCAGACACATTTACATGGACGCTAATCAAACACACTAACTGTAACACCCCACATTGTGTGTACATGCTGACCTGCGCTTGTGACAAGAGGTATGTTGGCATGACCATGAGGCCCGTTAAGGTCAGAATCACTGAGCACAAGAGCAATATTCGTTGCCATAAAACTACCACCAAACTATACACCCACTTCTCTGAACTCGGACACCCCCCAGAGAGTCTACGCTGGGTCATCCTAGAATCCCACCAACAAATAACACAGACTGCTTTGTACAGGATTGAACAAAGGTGGGTGTTCCGTCTTGACTTAGCAAATGACGGCCTGAATGATGCCATACCCTGGAGCACCATTAATTAATCTGATATATACAACCATTATCCGCAACTATAACGAATGAATATATCAGCTTAGGACTCCACGCTAGTCTCTCACCTCTTTATACATCTCTGCCACATGATATCGACATCAGGCTAGTCAGATATGGAGATTAGGCCATGTTAGGACGATATATCTAATAACTAACAATAGAGTACAATACTACACTCTAAGATGGCCGACATACGAATCACCCAATCTGCAGTCGCCAGCAACTTATGCAGAAATTTAGCGCAGTGACGCAAGCACTTTTGCACTGTATAAATTCTTGGTAACATTGTTGATAAAACCGCGCCACTCAATGCCAAAATTGAAGCCCTTAATGCGCGTCCACATCAAGGTAATAGCCAGAACTACAGACTTTCACCACATTCAAAGATGGCCTCCATGGTTACACTGTAGATGATGTCATGCCGACACCATCACACCACACACCAGGTGCGGCTGATTTACCATGCTTAATGGCACCAGGAGAGGGTATTTAAGACAGGAACCGACAACCTGTCTTTTCCTTCCTGATGCAGCGGAGCGGGTAGGTGAGCCGGACTGCTCTGAGCGGGAGCAGGGGAGTACGGATTACACGTTGAGACTATGCCTGGTCACAAGCTTTTAAGAGAGGTAAGAGGTGCTGGGAATTGCTGATAAGTTACCGCTGGTCTGTGGGAAGGGTACGCTGACTCTGATGTTCTGTAGAGCTCTGCACAAAGACATAGCTTGGGCGCTGTAGGCGCTCTTAACACATTGCACGATTGGCATAATGTCGGAGCGCATGGTGAAGGCGCCAGCAGCTACGCAGGCAGGTCTGGGGCACTTTTGAGTCTGTTGAATAACCTTGTCAATTATACCAATTTCACGACTTTGGGCTTACTTTAACCTGAACCATGCCCACTTTCACTTTTAATGCTCTAGAGTCATGGCCTTAGCAACTAAACGTTGTGCTTACAAGCCCACACCCAACATATTTTGTTGTTTGTTTTTTTCCTTTTAATAAACAGCGACACTACGTTGAGTGTCCATATACTCCGCTGCGGTCTGATGAAGCAGTACTTGAATCCTTAAGAGGTGAGCTGATACTCACTCACCATGTTGTCCAATTACTCTAACTGGTTACACAGAGGTTTTATATTCTAAATACAAATGAAGGCACACGTAGAATGTGATATGCATGAAATCACGTTGTTTTTATCACTTGTATAGATTCAAAGAGGTTGTGTACGGTGAAACACACCCACTTGAATCAATAGGACCATGTACCAATATTTCCATTTGGTTTTTTGATCCTTTTTGTTTGTACTCTAGGTTGGCTGCTTTTCTCCGGGGCAACGTCCTACCGAGAGAAGAAGTGGTATGTAGAACCACACCACACTGTAGATAGTTTTCATTTAGTCACTAGGTCCTGAGGAATCGCCAACTGATCTATTAGAGACATTTTATAGGCGAGAAACATGTTGACCACTAAGGGGTAGAGCGTAATTTTTGTCAGATTAAAACAAAATAGTCGCCCTCCTTCTTCTTTTTACTTTTTAATCAGGTTGTGACCTCTCCAGAATAAAAATAATTATAGAGGATTCCCTTACCTGTTTTAACCCACACACTATATCTGCATCTTACCAGGCCCCTCACACCCACGGCACCTATACGGCAAGGAACAAAAGATCTCCGATAAAGAGCCCCCTTATGGGTGCCCGTCGAGCATTGCAGCGCCGGCTCGACGAGGAGCAGACCCATATGATGAAGCATGACACCTAGCTTGCTGGGTGTGTGAGGGTCCTAGTTCCGAAAGGAGGTATTTCTCACCTCCCCACCACTCTAAGAACTAACCAGGTGGCCAACTTGCCACCCAGGAACACCGTACCTCTTTTGTCTTCTAGTTCTACCCAGGGCAAGTACGGTGGACCTTTACCAAGCCCTCATTGTCCCCCTTGTTATTTACTAAGTACTGCACGGGATCTCCCGTGGGACTCTTCAGGTTACCAGAAGGATAATATCCTTCATTGGCCCATTTTCTGGGACTTATTATTTAGTCCCGCCCCTTCTATTTTGCCTTCCCCCAAATCCTCTGACATACCAGTCATCATGGATGACAATCCCGGACTTAGCTTTGATGATGCAATGGCTGCAGAAATTCTCAGGAATACACCATCTATCCTGGGAGGTGAAGGTTCATCAGCCTCTGGATCACCATCTGAGGACTGGACCTCCCTTACCAATATGAAAAGAGACTGGGTGAAAATAACGCTCCACGGTGCAATGATGACGGAGTACTTGAGGGCCAATATTGCACCAAACGGCCTAATAGTTAAGAACTTCCCTAGACTTTTCCAGGATGACGCTGTCTTTAAAAGGAATGGTCCCTGGTAGCATGGAAATGCACCAGGGACTTACTTATCCTCATTATTAATTCAGCAAAGAGGATAGCTGATGCCCTCCTTATTAGAATACAGGTTGCTGAAGGGGCCATAAAGACTACCATACATGGCACTGTATTTAAAACCAAATTGACAGAACTCAACCATGAGATTGCTGAGCACAAGGAATTTCTGATGAAGCAGAAGGTTAGCAAGCTTCAGAAGGATATAAGCAGATTTAACAAAGAAAAAATATACCCCTATCTGAAAGCAGACTATACCAACAGCAAAACTAGCTACTCTTCTGATGAAAATAGTGAATCCGACAGAAGAGACTCGGCTAGCAGTAACTCCAGCAATGGGAGCTGGAAGGGTTCGAATCAGAGGAGAAAGAATTATCCACAAAACCCCCACTACCCTGTACAGAATTTTCAAGGGCCGCAGCCTCCTTTTTGGCCTTTCCCGATGTATCCCCAGGGCCAACCGCAATACTTCCCTGCCAGCAATCCACCTTTTTAGGCAGAGGCTGGGGCAGAGGAAGAGGGTGCAAAAGAGGAGGACAAAAACAAGTCCAGTGGCAGGACCAGGAACTGAATATGATGGAAACCAGGAGCAAAACACAGGGCAGGAGAGTCTAGTGGTTAATTTGTCACATAGACAACTGACACCTACAGAACAAACAGTACTTGAGAAAGGCCTTGGCTATGTCCCCACCCCTAAAGAGGACAGTTTTCGGAAACAATGCGAAATCCAGAACCTGTTTAGAAAAATACGCCTTAAAACCCACTTCGATAGTACTGAGGAACCAGCCAGGCTGGATTCAGGCCTTCGCAATCCCTCGACCTTCACACCTACCGTTGGCATGCTATCTGTGGAGGTAGTGACCTTTGAGAAAGCTATCTTAAAAGAACTGAAGAACCAGGATACCAGAGTTCCTTTCCATAATCTCTCTAATCAAGAACATGCAGCGATTAGATCATTGACTGAGGACAAAAGCATTACAATAAAGCAAGCTGACAAAGGGGGCGCCACGGTCATACAATCCACTTCGGATTACAACACCGAGTGCCAACGCCAACTACGGAATAGTAAATTCTATACTCCGATAACAACAAACCCCACGACTCGATTAACGACCGAGATAACCACCATGGTCTATGAGGCAGAGAGTAATGGGTGGATCAGTGGGAAAGAAGCTGATTTCTTGATTACCAAACATCCCAAAACACCCTATTTTTACACTCTGCTGAAAATACATAAGGGGACCACCCCTATTCCGGGCAGACCTATGGTTTCAGGAATCGGCTCACTCTTAGAGCCGCTCTCAAAATTCTGCGACCATTACCTACAACCTTTGGTCAAACAGACACCATCATACATCAGGGACACAACAGATATCCTCTGTGTTATAGGTGAAATAGAAAACACAGGCGATATTGACCTCCTGGTCACCTTGGATGTGGAACAACTGTATACCAATATCCCTTAGAGAGAGACATTGGCAGTAATAGAATCTGCACTAAGTGGGAGTGAATAGAAAGCAGCAACACCCATTTCGTTCATCATGCAATGTGCCACCCTGGCCTTAACAGAAAACATTTTTGAGTTTGACAGCCAACTCTTCCACCAGTCTCAAGGTACTTCGATGGGGAGTACCTTTGCCCCCAGTGTGGCATGTTTGTATATGGCGGCGTTTGAACAAGAGACCATCCAACATGCGAGTAACCCCTTCGGAGCTAACCTGAGACTGTGGAAGAGGTACATAGATGACATCCTCATCTTTTGGCAGGGTGACATACAGAGATGCGCTGAATTTTGCGAGTGGATTAACACAAAAAACCAGCACTTGAAATTCACCCACACTATATCTGCCACGAACATTGCCTTCCAATATCTCACCATCAGATTACAAGAGGGTAGAATAACGACATCCCTATACAAAAAGCCTACCGACAGAAACAGCTTGCTACTGTACAGCAGCTATCATCCTGCTACACTGAGAAATAACCTTCCCTTCAGCCAATTTCTAAGAATTAGAAGAAATTGTAGTTCTACAGAGGACTACAAAATAGAAGCAGAGATACTGGCTGACAATCTGCTGAAGAGACAATACCCTAAGAAACAGGTTCACTCTTGCATGAAACGAGCAAGAAACAATCATTGTGAAAGCCTCCTAGAGGTACATGAGAAAGAACCCACTGACATTTTGACCTGTCTGACCACGTACACACCTAGATCCAATCTAATAAAGAAGGCAGTGAACAAACACTGGGCAATTCTGAACACGGGTACTCTGTCAATACCCAAACCAAGGTTTGCGTTTAAACGTACCAACAATTTGAAAGATATGTTGGTGCACACTAGACCCAAGAAGAGCAACATCCCTAACCAGAGGCAACTTTGGGATCTCCCACCCGTGACAAGACACTATCCCTGTGGCTCTTGTATCGTGTGCCCACAGACCAGACACACCAAACAATTGGTTCTATCAGACACATTTACATGGACGCTAATCAAACACACTAACTGTAACACCCCACATTGTGTGTACATGCTGACCTGCCCTTGTTACAAGAGGTATGTTGGCATGACCATGAGGTCCGTTAAGATCAGAATCACTGAGCACAAGAGCAATATCCGTTGCCATAAAACTACCACCAAACTATACATCCACTTCTCTGAACTCGAACACCCCCCAGAGAGTCTACGCTGGGTCATCCTAGAATCCCACCAACAAATAACACAGACTGCTTTGTACAGGATTGAACAAAGGTGGGTGCTCCGTCTTGACTTAGCAAATGACGGCCTGAATGACGCCATACCCTGGAGTACCATTAATTAATCTGATATATACAACAATTATCAGCAACTTTAACGAATGAATATATCAGCTTAGGACTCCATGCTAGTCTCTCACCTCTTTATACATCTCTGCCACATGATATCGACATCAGGCTAGTCAGATATGGAGATTAGGCCATGTTAGGACGATATATCTAATAACTAACAATAGAGTACAATACTACACTCTAAGATGGCCGACATACGAATCACCCAATCGGCAGTCGCCAGCAACTTATGTACAAATTTAGCGCAGTGACGCGAGCACTTTTGCACTGTATAAATTATTGTTTACTTTGTTGATAAAACCGCGCCACTCACTGCCAAAATTGAAGCCCTTGATGCACGTCCACATCAAGGTAATAGCCAGAACTACAGACTTTCACCACATTCAAAGATGGCCTCCATGGTTACACTGTAGATGATGTCATGCCGACACCATCACACCACACACCAGGTGCGGCTGATTTACCATGCTTAATGGCACCAGGAGAGGGTATTTAAGACAGGAACCGACAACCTGTCTTTTCCTTCCTGATGCAGCGGAGCGGGTAGGTGAGCCGGACTGCTCTGAGTGGGAGCAGGTGAGTACGGATTACACGTTGAGACTATGCCTGGTCACAAGCTTTTAAGAGAGGAAAGAGGTGCTGGGAATTGCTGACAAGTTACCGCTGGTCTCTGGGAAGGGTACGCTGACTCTGATGTTCTGTAGAGCTCTGCACTAAGACATAGCTTGGGCGCTGTAGGCGCTCTTAACACATCGCACGATTGGCATAATGTCGGAGCGCATGGTGAAGGCGCCAGCAGCTACGCAGGCAGGTCTGGGGCACTTTTGAGTCTGTTGAATAACCTTGTCAATGATACCAATTTCACGACTTTGGGCTTACTTTAACCTGAACCATGCCCACTTTCACTTTTAATGCTCTAGAGTCATGGCCTTAGCAACTAAACGTTGTGCTTACAAGCCCACACCCAACATATTTTGTTGTTTGTTTTTTTCCTTTTAATAAACAGCGACACTACGTTGAGTGTCAATATACTCCGCTGCGGTCTGATGAAGCAGCACTTGAATCCTTAAGAGGTGAGCTGATACTCACTCACCATGTTGTGCAATTACTCTAACTGGTTACACAGAGGTTTTATATTCTAAATACAAATGAAGGCACACGTAGAATGTGATATGCATGAAATCACGTTGTTTTTATCACTTGTATAGATTCAAAGAGGTTGTGTACGGTGAAACACACCCACTTGAATCAATAGGACCATGTACCAATATTTCCATTTGGTTTTTGGATCCTTTTTGTTTGTACTCTAGGTTGGCTGCTTTTCTCTGGGGCAACGTCCTACAGAGAGAAGAAGTGGTATGTAGAACCACACCACACACTGTAGATAGTTTTCATTTAGTCACTAGGTCCTGAGGAATCGCCAACTGATCTATTAGAGACATTTTATAGGCGAGAAACATGTTGACCACTAAGGGGTAGAGCGTAATTTTTGTCAGATTAAAACAAAATAGTCGCCCTCCTTCTTCTTTTTACTTTTTAATCAGGTTGTGACCTCTCCAGAATAAAAATAATTATAGAGGATTCCTTACCTGTTTTAACCCACACACCACATCTACATCTTACCAGGCCCCTCACACCCACGGCACCTATACGGCAAGGAACAAAAGATCTCCGGTAAAGAGCCCCTTTATGGGTGCCCGTCGAGCATTGCAGCGCCGGCTCGACGAGGAGCAGACCCATATGATGAAGCATGACACCTAGCTTGCTGGGTGTGTGAGGGTCCTAGTTCCGAAAGGAGGTATTTCCCACCTCCCCACCACTCTGAGTACTAACCAGGTGGCCAACTTGACACCCAGGAACACCGTACCTCTTTTGTCTTCTAGTTCTACCCAGGGCAAGTACGGTGGACCTTTATCAAGCCCTCATTGTCCCCCTTGTTGTTTACTATGGAATGCTGACCTCCCTGTTCCAGAGATCTTGCAGTGTGAGGAGGATAAAAAAAGCCCAATGGGAACACCGAAATGTGATCCTTGGGGGAACACTTAAGGCCAAAAGTATGAAGGATGCATCCATCCTGTTCAATGTTATTAAAGTTGACAATGATACAATCACCTGGGATAACTTTGGGGAGAGGGCAATCCAGCCAACTCTATGAGCCATGATGATTTCATTTGACAAGAACTGGGCTGCTGGCTGAGGAGAATGGGCCCTAGACGACAACCAATGCACCACTTTGTTCTTCAGTTGCTCATAATTTTCCTGAGTCTCCTTTCTTAGGTCTGTCAAAATGATGACATACGGGGTTGCAGCTGGGGGCAGCTGGATTATATCGGTGCAGGGGTAGACTGTAGGCGCAAGCTTATGTGGCAAAGGTTGGGCTGCTGCTGTTGGACCTTTGGGCAAGTTGTAATTAGGCAGCTGAGCAAAATGAGGAGACCACAGATCAGCTGATTCACCGGAGCATATGGGTAGTGACGTTAATCGTATAGGACAAGCAGGCTCATACACAAGCGCAGGGTAATTGTTAACTGCATGGGGTAGAGGGGGCTCCGGGCAATTTAAGGAGCCCCTAAAAGGGCCTATTGCAGTGTCTGTGGTTGTAATAGAGCTGGAAATAGGACCAGCAAAACAGAGCAATTTTTCAAAATATGTATGAGTAGTGTCCACTGAACCCTGTAGCCTTCCAAATGATGACTCCATAACAGTAAGCCGGGTTCCAAGGTCTCAAGGGCTGAAATAAACTTAAGTTACAGATTGTGGACCAACTCTTCTAAAATGCACTCAGTCTTATCAGCCCCAGAAGCAATGTAGTTTTCGGTGTTATTAACAATAAGGGACTTTGAGGGAGGCTTCATTATGGTGTTGTCAGGCTTCCTGCTGATTTTTTGGGGAAGTGACCGCCCAGGGTTTTTGGCTTTACGTCTGGCTCCTAACCTCTGGGTGTCATCAAGTTCCTTGGTGGCATAGGGTTCCTGAGTCTTGGGGTGAGCCACTGTCATTGTAGAGTTTGTGGGCGAATGTGGGCAAGGGTGAAACGAATTAAGTGAAAGGTCAGGGGGGCAGTACTGGGAGTAGCTTCCGCCTGCTCTGGGGCACCTCTGGATAAGATAATAGCTTGGTGGTTTGAGTTCAATTCAACCTCTGCACATGAAATTTCATCTGAGAGCACACCTACTGCCTGATTAAGAAAGGGCAGGATAGATTTGCTGGCTCTTGGTCTTTTATCTGAGCCATTGGTGGATTCAGCTTTCCTCTTCCCTATGCTCAAGGTAGCTCGCTTGTCCCAGATTTTAAATAATCAAGAGCCTGAAAGCAGCAGTCAATATCAGTCTAAAGAATCCACCAAAAACCCACCAAAATAGAAATAAGTGGCACTCACCAGCTCCAGAAAATGTCTCTATAGGAAAAGTATGAGGGGGGCCCAGCCCAGCCTCTTCCAGGCACTGACTGGCCCGGGACGGGCCCGCCCTTGGCCTCAAGGCAGGAAACTGATGCAGCAAGCTGCAACGGCCGTAAAGAAGTCTGGGGGCTGAAGTCCAGGCCCCTCCTGTATCAGGTCTCGTGCTGCAGGGCCCGTGGCAATGATTTATGCACCTCCGGGCACGAAATTGATGCAACAAGCTGTGGCAGCTGTAAAGGAGTCTGGGGGCTGAAGTCCATGCCCCTACTGTATCGGGTCCGGCGCTGAATGGCCTGCAGCAATGATTTATGCACCTCCGGGTGCGAAACTGATGTGGCCAGCTGCGGCGGCCATAAAGAAGTCTGGGGGCTGAAGTCCACGCCCCTCCTGTATCAGGTCCCGTGCTGTGGGGCCCGCTGCAATGATTTATGCACCTCTGGGCATGAAACTGATGTGGCAAGCTGCAGCAGTGGTAAAAGAGTCTGGGGCTTGAAGTCCATGTCCCTCCTGTATCAGGTCCCACGCTGCAGGGTCCGTTGCAATGATTTATGCACCTCCAGGTGCAAAACTGATGCGGCAAGCTGCAGCAGCAATAAAGGAGTCTGGGGGCTAAAGTCCATGCCCCTCCTGTATCTGGTCCCACTCATATATCCAGTCACAGACTCATGCACCCACTCACACACCCACTCATAGACCCATGCACCCACTCCCACTCAAAGACCCACTAAGAGACTCACACACCCACTCACAGAGTCACTCAGACACTCACACACCAACTCAGAGACCCAATCAGACACTCATGTTCCCATTCACAGACCTAATAAGAGAGTCATGCACCCACTCACAAATCCAGTCAGACACTCATGCACCCACTGAGAGACTCATACACCCAATCACAGACCCACTCAGACACTCATATACCCATTTACTGTCCCACTCAAACACTCATGCACCCTCTCACAGACCGATTTAGAGACAAACTAAGACACTCATGCCCCCACTCCCAGGCCCACTAAGATACTTAGCACCCATTCACAGACTCAAGCACCTACTCACAGATTCACCCACCCACTCAGAGACCCACTCAGACAATCCCACACCCACAAACCCAGTTAGTCACTCATGCACCCACTCAAAGACCCACTCAGAGACTCATTCACCTGCTCACAGACCCACACAGACACTCACAGACACACTCTCTCATCCACTCACAGACCCACTCAGAGACTCATGCACCCATTCACAGACCCACACACACATACTTATACACTCACAGACCTTCTCAGAGACTCATGCACTGACTCACAGACACATTCAGACTCATGCACCCACTAACAGATCCACTCAGAGACTATTGCTCCCACTCAGAGACTCATGCACCCACTCACAGATCCACTCAGACACTCATCCACCCATTACAGATCCACTCTGAGATTCACGCTCCCACTCACAGACCCATTCATACACTCACATACCCTCACATACCCTCTCCCAGACCCACTCAGACACTTATGCACTCACTCATAGATATAATCACAAACTCATGCATCCATTCAGAGACTCATGCACCCACTCACAGACCCACTCAGAGACCAATGCACCCACTCAGAGAGTCACTCAGACACTCAGACACCCACTCAGAGACCCAATCTAACTCTCATATTACCATTCACAGACCTAGTGAAAGTCATGCACCCACTCAAGACCCAGTCAGACAAACATGCACCCACTCAGAGACCCACTGAGACTCATACACCTAAACATAGACCCACTCAGAGACTCATGCACCCACTCACAGACCCACTCAGAGACTCATGCACCCACTCCCAGACCCACACAGACCCTTACGCATACACTCACAGACCCTCTCAGGGACTCACACACCCATTCATAGACTCACTCAGAGACTTATGCACCCACTCACAGACCCATTCAGACACTCACACACCCACTCACAGTCCCACTCAGAGATTCATGCATCTACTCACAGACCCACTCAGAGATTCATTCACCCACTCAGACTCATGCACCCACTCAGAGACACACTCAGAAAAATATCCATCCATTACAGACCTATTCAGAAACGTATGCACTCACTCAGACACTCACACACCCACTCAGAGACTCGCTCAGACACTCATGCACCCACTCAGAGACCCACTCAGACACTCACAGCCCCACTTTAAGGCTGACTAAGACACTTAGCACCCACTCACAGACCCACTCAAACACTCATGCACCCACTCACACACCCACTGAGACACTCATGCACCAATTCACACTCCCACTCAGAAGGTTATGTATTTACTCACAGACTCACTGAAAGACTTATGCACCCACTTACACACACACTTAGAGACTCATAAAAGTACTCCAGAGCCATTGTCATGTGCACAATATGAAAGTGCAGGTTATAAATATGAAATGTGCTGTTGCGCATTGAATTTGTGCTTTTGCTTTGCGGATCTGCGATGGAGTTGCGACTCTGAAATTGTTTTTTTTTAAAAAGGATTTAAAATGGAAATTATTAAGTGTTTGGTAATAGGGTGTCTCTTAGAAGAGCCTTTGTGTTTATTGTGTGTAGATGTAACTACACATAAAACATGAAGCAGTCTTTTAAGTTGTTAATGAGTATCCATTTGCCTTTCTCAAATATTCTTCATCACTTCTGCATATATGCTCCATGTCAAAGCGCTAGTTGTTGTTGTAGATGGAGCCCATGTTGTGGTCTCTAAGGAATGTAGAAACAGTTTTATTAACATGTTTGCTAGCTTTGTCTATTCGTGGACAGAATTTGCCTGACCATTGCCATTTCTGCCTTTGGCACACGTTGTAGAATACCAAGGCAGTGCAAGGGAAAAGTGCCATTAATTTGCCAAAAGTCTCCTTCATTGCGATTTCCAATCCTACTCATGTATGAGTGCCCAGGTCATTGCCACCACAGTGCACAATTAAGAGGTCTGGATGTTGTCAATCTGCAATGCTCTCAATCAAAGGCTGCAACTACTGCCACTTTAACCCTCCCTGGCCAATCCAAGTAATGTCCATATTAGGAAAACCCAAGTCCCTGTCAATGCCACTCCTTCTAGCAGACTCTCTGGCCTAAAAAACATAGCTGTGACCCAAAATCCACACTCTAACCATTTTGAAGGAAGGAGCAGTAGCACACAGAAGAAGGTTGTAGCTGAATGTGATAGAGGGAAGAATGAAAGGAAGTTAAAATGGAGGAGTGGTCTTGGTTTAAGAAAAGGACGTATTTGATATGGTGGTGTAAATAATTTGGTAGCTTAAAATAGGTAGTCATTTAATAGGTAAAGTAAGTAGATCTGTGATAGGCTGTGTATAAACTTTAGAGAAGTTATGCTATTGCGGATATGCTTACATTTTCAAGCAGTAAACTGCACCTGCTACAATTGAACTTGTAGCTGGTATGCTCCTGTTAGAAAGTGTTGTGGACTTTTTATTTACTAGTACAGTAGAGTGTTTCAAAGGAGGTTGCTATAGCAACTGGGGTAAAGCTGTGTGGTGGAAGGGTTCCAAATACACTGTACTTTGAAACCACAAAGCAGAGTAGTTTAAATATAGCATGTATTGTGAAATACCAATTTTCTAATTCAGTACTCTCATAAGATGTCAAATGTATTTGAAAAATGATAGCACAATCATTGTAAATACTTTAACGGACTTACACGGGGGCACTGGGCATCACGACAGAGTTGTGAACCCATCCACAGGCACTACCAGATTGGGCTTCTTATCAGGAGACTAATAAAGTGTTAAAAAAACTGACCAATGAAAACTGGAATAAGAACATGAAAAAAAGAAGGGAATATTTTGATTTGCTAACTACATCACTATCACTGGGAAAGGAGAGGGGAAAATTGCCATTACTGGTTCTCTCTTACAGAGAGTGGTACTTATCATTTTCCGTGAGAATACATTTGAAGTGAAAGTGTGTTAGAATTTGAGGATCAACAAAGCGAATTGAGAGGCCTGCCTGCCTGCCTGCCTGCCTGCCTGCCACTCGCACCTCTGTTGCAGGCACCAGTCATCTCGCCGGCAGTTGTGCTGGCAGTTGTGCTGTCCCCTTGTGCACTGCCACCCTCCCCCCCCCAAATTTCAAGCCACTGGTCTGGTTTGTTGTGTTCTTCTGCCTCCTCAGCCAGACACCCTCCACATAGTCCCTCAGCAGCCACCCCTCTCTTCAGAAAATTAAATGCTAATTAAAGGCAAAGGAAGGGCAGGAGAAAATATCAGTGCGCAAGAGCCAGAGTCATTGGTCGAGCACGGGAGCATCTGTTGGCTGCCCCCAAGTGCGTGCCCCTGATCCTTTTCACTGAGGCGGCCCGGCAGTGCTGGGTGCAGCTTATGGGAGGCTCTGGCTGCCGTGTACGTCTGAGCCTCTGGGGTACGTCCACCCAATCTCCTCCCTCCCACGGCCTGGTCTTGATGGCGGCAGCAGACGGTAGCAGTGGGTGGCAAATCGAGTGAGCAGTTGGAGCGGTTGGAGGAAGAGGTCCAAGTAGAAAAGGAAGATCAAGGAGTCAACAGCACCAAGTGTGCCTATAGCATCTAGAGCTCCATCTAAAAGATCCAAGGAGTGAGGCGCCACAATGCGCTCGGGTAAAAATAGAGCAGCGCAGGGGCAGGGAAAAAAGTGCCAAAAATAAGAGATTGAGACAAGAATCCATCAAGCTGGATTCTTCTTCTGATTCAGTGATACTTCTGGACGTCACAAAGGAGAAGATTTCTCCTCAGCACGCTGTGCCTGTAAAAAAAGCAAGAATAACTGAAAATAAAATAAAAGAGGGGTATAAGATAACTGACTTCTTAATAAGAACTGAAAGAGTGAACACAAAAAAAGGCGGCACAAGCAACATCAGTTTCTCATCACAGATAGAAGTAACAAGTCAAGGAGAGCCTGCACCGCTCTCGCAACCGGTCTATGAAACAGGAGAAGAGCAACAACAAGAACCGGATGATGTTCTCACGAGGGTCGGACAGGACCAAGTAAGTCAAGAGGACTCGAAAGAAGTGACAGTCGAGAAAAACCCTGTCAAAATAAACATGACAAATACAAATACATTCATAACTGAAGCAGAAGTTCACAATCACATTTCATGTGACTCTCTTTTTTCGTTAAACTTTAGCTGCTGGGAAGAACAGGAACAGGAACAGATACCCGAACAGATACCGAGTCATCTCAGCCAAGGGATTCATCAAGTCTCCCAGAACAGGGGGCAGTCCGTGAGCAATTATTAATTGAAGTATTAGAATCCACAACTCCTGTACCCTCCATGGGTACACAAAGTCTTGACCATCTAAGGACTTCCTCGGTAACCTTGAATGGAGCAGTTGGAACAGTTAAGAGCACAAAAGCAACGGCGTCAGATTGGAGCAAGGTAGGAGGTATCTGCAATATGGACAAAAAGACATTATTCAATAATAACACGCCAATATCAAAATACGCTAGGGTAAGTGAAAATGATTTGCACTCAACAAAGAACCAACATTCATCGCCAAACAGTGAACACTCCCTCAAAATTAAGCACAATCTCAAAGATGTAGAGGACAGAGTTCCATCAAGCACATGGGGTGTCTTATTATCGACTCTGGATTCAATGTTGTCAGCAATCTCCCACCAAGCGGATAAACATGACCTCCAAGTGGATCTTTTGAATATCCTGGCTACCTACATTGTAGGAATAGACAAAAAGTTACAGTCACTCAACGATCTCATTATGAGAGCCCAGCAGTACAAGTACACGCAGCAAATCAATTGTCACTGTTTAGTGCAAGGAGAGAACCAGGAAAGTTTAACACCAACCTTGACGGATATATTGAGGGAAATAAGAGCACAAGCAGCAAGGTCAGATACAAGCCAAAACTTCAACGAATCCGAGGAGAGTACTCAAAAAAATATTAAACTCCCTGTAGAGAAGCCTCAAATAAAGGAGAGCGGTACTTCAACCAACCGAACCTCTACCGTGGAAATTCCACAGTCAACAGAAACAACGGATAGCCCCCTTGACAGTCAAGACAAAAAGAACCGTGCTTCAACAAATCAGTCCTCTTGTGGAGACAGTCCTCAAGTAACAGAAATATTAGACAACGCCTTGGACAGACAAGCCAAATGACCAGTCTGCAGAATAATAGAGGAAGAGGAAAAGTTGGAGATACCAGAAGCAAAGCCGGGGGTCGCAAAAAAGGAAAAAAAGAGAGCAAGAAAAATGCGTAACAAAGGGAAACCAACGCAACAAAGGAAAATATGGCAATTATTCTCTCAACGCAAAAACGAAAGGCCTTCTAGTCAGGAGAACGTACATAAGGAGGATTTAGATCCAGTAAGCAAGCAGCTCGGAAGCCCAGAAATAGTCTCTAAAAGGAAAGAGAACACAATAGTCCCACTCAACTCAAATAAAGATATAGGGCCATATGTATCAAGCCCATTTCCCATTTGCAAACGGGCCGATTCTCAGAATCGGCCCGTTTGCGAACGAGAACAAGCCTTTTGGGATGTATCATCCCAAAAGGCATTCATAAAATAGAGAATCGCAAAATTGCGATTCTCTATTTTGCGAATGCATTTAAGGAATTGCAAATTGCGATTCCTTAAATGAAATGTATGAAGCACCTAAGTTGTGCGATTATGGCTTAAGGAATCGCAAATTACCACCAACTACAGGTTGGTGGTAACTTGCGATTTCTTTGAGAAATGCATTTTTTGCATTTTTCAAAGTGGATGTGGCGCACATACATGCCCTTAGGGCATGTATGTGCGCCACATGTGCACCCATGCTCATTTCAGGGGTGCAACAGGGTGTCCTTTGGACACCCTTGCAACCTTGAAATTGCATTCTCAATTTGCGATTCTCTAATTGCTAATCGCAAATTGAGAATGTCCTCCCATTCATTCCTATGGGCCTCTAGGCCCTTAGGAATGAATGGGGAGGGTTTCCTTAACTGCTATTCGCAATTTGCGAATCGCAATTAAGGAATATGTAGGATTCGCAAATTTTCTTGCGAATCCTACATACATCTCGTTTGCGATTCTCAAATAGCGATTCTCAAAAATTCGCTATTTGAGAATCGCAAACACAAACTTTGATACATATGGCCCATAGTTCCTCAGAGTGGGTCTATAGTCCACTACGAGCCTGTTACCAACAAACAAATATCAAAGGCACCTATGGTAGCAGACTCTCTACGCCACAATCTGGTAAGAGAAAATAATCCCGAGGCACAAGTGCGAAGGAATTCAGCAAACAGGGAAATTAGACTTGAGGTGCAGAAACAGAGTTGTTCCCACGAACAACAAGGTGATGGAATATGGCCAGTGCAAAAACAAAATACAAATTGGGTCTTGAAAGACTGTATGTCGCAAAATGTCAGTCAGCTACCTCAGAAGACTGACCCAGATCAAGGGTTCACAACAAATGGAAACCATTCAAATCAGTTAGTGTTTCTTCCCAATTACACCTCAAAAGGAATCTTTGACATCTTAAATAGAGGCACGGTCATTAAACTGATAAAGGAAATAAGGGATATAGCACATATTGAATCTACCAACTTGCTATCAGTTGAATTAAAAGATCACCCACTGCTGATCAACAGAGAGGCTACAGTAACAAGTTGGTCCTCCCCAGAAATAGTAGATCAGATCATGATTCATCAGCACAGGTTCAAGTCCTGGGGGATTGAGCTACAAAAGATTGAGGTACCATTCTACCCAGGGCCTCATGTTCCCATAAAACAAAGAGGGGGATCGATCTTAAGAGGTGCTATTGGCGCAGGAACCAACCAAAAAGAATATGAGAACCTAAAAATCACTAAGCCCTTAAGCACCAGTACCCAAGGAGTAAATGTACAAAGTAACAACAAGATCAATTGGGGAGCAGACGACAAATGGACGGGGCCACTAAAACTCCACGCCTATACGCAATCCTGACAACACGTGTAAAGGCCCACAAGATATTCCTAAAACTCATAGCATCTGCTCCTGGAACACCCATGGGTTAGAAAACCTACTAGAAAACTACTTAGCCATGGATTTTGTCTTAAAATATGATATAATTTTGACGCAAGAAACGTGGAGTCTTAAACCCCTGCCAATCTAAGTTTATACGGATTTCCATACACCAGCAGTAAAATCAGCAAGATTTGGCCATCCAAAGGGGGGTTTGTTTGCGTATGTTTCAACCAAACTTGACTGGTCCATGGAAAAACAACCGACGGGGACCAAATGGATCCTTGTAATAAAATTGAATAATCAAAAGACCAACATGACACAGACAACAATAATTGTAATAAATATCTATATCCATCCAAGAAGAGTGACCAAAGAGGCGCACATGAATACCCTGATTAAATTGATAAAAACAATGCAGAGACAACATGTGCAGGCACAGTTCATCATCACAGGTAACTTCAACACAAATTTATGCAAAAACATCAGAACCTTCAGCAAATGGGTAACAGATTTCAAAGTCAGCAAGAATCTCTAGGTTTGAAACATTTGAATGGTAACACCAAAGAGGACTCTCCGGCCTCAATCACCTTTCCAAGTGGGAACAAGAGCTCAACTATCGACCACACGTTTGTGAGTGAAAATGTAAGGTCTCAGAGGCATAAATTCCAAATAATTCAACGCACGGAGAGTGATCATTTCCCACAATCAATACAATTGGAACAAAGTTTTGCCCATCTGATGGCACCCAACGATTTAATCATCACGCCCTTTGTACGTAACCTAAAAAGTCTGAGATGGAGAAGAAAAGGGATAGAGAAAGTAATGGCTGAAGTATATCTTCAAGCGGGAACAAAAGAAGAAATCGAGAAGGGAACTGGGTTGTAGGAAAACCAACAATTGGTATACGGGGAAAGACTAAAAGCTTGGGTCTCCTTATTAGCCGTTTTATTGGAAAAATTCCCACATAAAGGAAAGCAAGCGCACCATATCTCACACAGGAAGCACATTCCGGCGAACAGACACCAACCCTGGTACTGCATGAAACTGGAAAAGCAAAAACGCCAAATTCTGCGAGAAATCAGAATAGTCACAAAGCAGTTAAGACGCGGAGGAATATCGGACAAACGTAAGCTTAAAAAACTAAGAGCGCAATATAAGAAAAGCTACTGCGAAGCTAAAATTAATCACCACACACTTATTTGGAACAAACTGCTACTGGCAAGTAAACAACCGAACGGAAAAGAATTTTAGCAAGTGATAAATGTTCTGACACATGGAAAATCCAGACATCATACCGTAGGTATCAACGCAGACACGTGGATGGCCCACGTGCAAGCAATGTACAAAGAACCAGAGTTCAAACTAAAAACAGACAGTTGTGATATCTTAACTGAGAAGAGAAGGGGTTTGTCAACAGGCACGCAGATAGCCTCAGGAACTCAAGTGAAAAACATTATCGATAAACATCAAAGCAAAAATATACTTGAACTTATAGATACAGACCAATTAACAAAAATCATAAAGAAAGCAAAAACAGAAGGTGCAGCAGGCCCTAATGGTATACCAAATGCTCTGTTCAAGGGAGAGCCTGCGTACTGGGCAGACTATTTTACACTGTTTTTAAGGAGCTGTTTCTGACAAGTAGAATCCCATAGTCATGGAGGGGAAGCATTTTTTAACCGATCTTTAAAGGTGGAAATCCGTCACTGTCCAGCAACTACAGACTTATCGCATTAATAGATGGTGAAGCTAAGCTATATGCTACATGTCTGCTAGATCATCTAAAAAAATGGTCAGATGACACAAAACGGATACCTCGGTCCCAAACTGGGTTCAGGATAGGGGCAGGCACACTAACTAATCTTTCAGCTCTATCGCTACTAACTAAACATGCCAAACAACAGAACAAACAGATGTTTGCATGCTTTGTGGACCTAAAGTCAGCTTTCAATCGTGTGCCCCGAAAACACTTGTGGAGTAAACTGGCAACATGGTCCATTCCAAACAACTTACTGAATGCCATCAAGGAACTGTACACTGATACCTGGACTCAGGTGAAAATAGGTGATGGCAGTTGTGTAACAAAGAAAATAGGCACACACAATGGATTAAAACTGGTGCGTGTTAGCCCCAAGCCTCTTTAATTTGTATTTATTTGATCTTGAAGAAGCACTTACTGAAGCGAACAGCCATCCACCAACGTTAGCCAAAGAGGAAATCAGGTGCCTGCAGTATGCTGACGACATAGTGCTTCTTAGCCAAACCCCAATTGAGCTTCAACGCAGCATGAGTACACTAGCTAAGTATATGGATCGGCAGAGGCTAGAACAAATTTATCTAAAACAAAGGTAGTGCGGTTAGTGGATGCCAAATACAAAAAACATGTGTGGTTTCTGGACGGGAAAAAAGTCGAGGTCGTTGCCTCATACAAATATCTGGGGTTTAAAATCGAGAGAAATCTGAGTTACAAGCATCAGCTTCTACCAATGAGGGCTAAAGCCCAAAATCTCATATACGGCATCAATTTATTAAAAAAGAAATTAAGCTGTCCATCCTACAGCCACCTACTATCCATTATGTCGGCACAGTTAATGCCTTCTGTCACATATGGTAGCGAAATTATGAGGGGTCGCAAAATCTCAATCCTAAACAACATCCAAATAAAGGTTTATAAAAACGTCTTCCTCATTCAGCAAGCAGCATCACCGGCTCAAGTCCGACTAGAGTTTGGTTTGACCAAACAAATATTACGGAGTAAAAGTGCTTTTATTAAACTATGTGGAAGGCTCAGAACAGCCACAACCGACTCTATCGAGAATCTGTGCTGGAAAGAAATAGTAGCTCAAAGTGAGAACAAAATACAAGGTTCCTGAGGCTGTTACTTAGCACAGGTTATTGAGGATCTTTGAGCTGAAGAAATTTGGAACTCAGGCATGGCAAAACAGGCCCTTAATAAAGCATTAAATCTGTCAACAAAACTCCAGTCTAACATAACAGATGAAAACAGCTTATTACAAAGACGTCATGCCTGGACGTTGATTAAATCATATGGCACCAGAAAACCTCAGGTTTATTTATCAGCACATTTCTCAACAATTAAAAAAAAAAATCATGAATTTACTCTTTGGTATGTGATAAACAAAGGATCTGATCCCCTCCTGGAAAGACCAGCACCAAAATCAAGACTGCAGATTGTGCAATTACAAACATAATCCCTATCACATATTTTCTGTGCATGTCCGAAGTTATTAAAAGAAAGAAAGATACTTTTGAAAGAAATATTCATTAATATGAACATATGAACATGCAGAGAAGCTGTAACCACATGGTTAGGTGGGTCTTCGATTCCTCTGGTCTGCAGGGGGGTTAAATTCATAAATTTGTATCTAAAGGAATTAGGAAGAGTTGCAGAAGAAAATCAAAAAACCTAATATACAGTTTTATGTTGAAGATGGTTTTTATAATGAGGACAATGTTAGGGTTGCAGCACTTTATTGACAATATAATCAGATCTTGATTTTATTAAGTGTAGAACAATGAACAAATATTTTTATTCTTTTTACTTACGTTTTTTATAGGACGCTTTAAGAAATGTAAATGAAATTATACGGTGTAATGGTTTTAAAAGACCGAACATTGAATAAACTTGACTTTGAGAGGTATGTTACAAATTAGGACATTGATAATGTATATAGAGGAAAATATAGTGAGTTATACGTCAGGAAATTGTAATAAAGTTTAAATATTAGTTACATATCCTGTAACATACTTAAAGAGCACTGAAATATTTGTTTATATATGAAGTGAAGTGCTTATGGAACTAGTCAACCATTTGATCAGTAACTGATATGTACATGTAAACAGACTGACATATAGGTATTTAGATAGTAAAGCAGTCACTAACAAATATAGTTATGTACTGAGTCATATACTTAGAATTAGGTGACTGAAAACTTTGATAGTGGTCAAGTGAATATTTTACTACCCTACATATAGTTGTGCTCATTTAGCCACAATTGGTATATTCAATTTATTTGTAAGGCTGTACTTCGGTGCTGTAGGTGTGCTGGGATTTGTAAATAATATACTAGTATGCGTATTGTATGTCTTATTGAGCAACACAGGAAGAAGGAATTCAAACAAGTGTAAGGCGTGCTACTCCAGAACCTGTTTCCAGTTTACACTGTTATGTTGAATTGATATTTACACTGCTTTCCAAAGTCTGAAACTTTCAATTTATTAAATACAAATCACCCCTAACGTAACTTGTAGATAGGCAATAGGGTAGGAAGGTATGTGTTTGAATGGCAAAATATGTAGTGTGGATTTTTGGTGAGTTAAAACGATTATTAGAGAGCAACATACCTAGTTATACATCCACTTATCTATCTATGCACTCAATGAGATACCAATTTGGAAAACTATAAACTCCTTAAACTTCTCTTCTACTAGATATAAGTCACACCTGAGATAGGCTATAGGTAGGCTATAGGACAGGGAGCTATGAGCTTAAAAGATAAGACATGTTGTTTCATGTTTGATTGAGTTACATGCACACTACCAGAACCATGTGTCCAATAGATCCAGTCTCATACCCATACTGCAACTCACATACCTATGTGTAAAGGTATAGAGCCACTAGTACACCTAGTCACACATTAACAGAGGCACTTAAACATTCACTCAACACATACAGCTCTTATGTATCCAGCAGTAATGGAGGCAGTTGCACACACAGATAAATACCCCAATACTCACTAACACAGCCACCAAGCAATCCATACAGCCCCTTAGATAGGGATCGAGAGTCCCATTGACTAACTAAGAGACCCAAACATATATAAATATACTTACTTACATATCCAATGACACGCCCACTTAGGCACTGAGACTATCAGTTAGGTATATACTGAAGAACTGGCACTAACAAGTCATTCATCCAGACAAGTAGGCCTTTAAACATGTTTAAGCCTGCTACTGTAGAGCGTGTAGGTGCAGCTTTCCTGCTAGTCAGAGTTGACATTCAAAACATATTGCTAAGCCTTAAACTGCTCTTCTACTACATATAACTCACTTTGGAGATAGGCTGTAGGGAGGCTATAGGGCAAGGAGCTATGAACTTAAAAGATGAGACATGTTGTTTCAAGCTTGATTGAGTTACATGCGCACTTGCAGACCCATATGTCCAGTTATAGGTCCAGTCTTTTACCCATACTAGAATTCTCATACCTATGTGTAAAGGGATAGAGCCGCTAATACACCCAGTCAGGCAGTGACAGAGGCACTTAAACATTCACTCACACACATACTGCTCCTATGTATCTAGCAGTAATGGAGGCAGTTGCACACACAGTTAAATACCCCAATAATCACTAACACAGCCAGCAATCAATCCATGCAACTCCTTACATACAGATTGAGAGTCCCATAGAGTAACTAAATGACCCAGACATATACCACCATACTTACTTACATAACCAATGACATGTCCACATAGGGACTGAGACACTCATTCAGATATGTACTTAAGAATTCACATTAACCGCTCATCCATCCAGAGAACTAGAAGTAAGCCTTTAAACATGTCGCAGGCCTGCTATTGTGGAGTGTGTACATGTAGTTGTCTTGCTAGGCTGAGTTGGCATTCAAAACATGTTTGTAAGCCTTAAACTTCTCTTCTACTACATATACGTTTCTCCTGAGATAGGCTGTAGGTAGGCCATAGGGCAGGGAGGTGGGAGCTTAAAAGATAAGACATGTTGTTTCAAGTTTGATTGAATTACATGCACACTTGCAGACCCGTATATTCAGTTATAGATCCAGTCTCTTACCCATACTGGAACTCACATACCTATGTATAAAGGAATTGAGCCACTTATTCACCTAGTCACACAGTGACAGAGGCACTTAAACATTCACTCAACACATACAGCTGTTATGTATTCAGCAGTAATGGAGGCAGTTGCACACACAGTTAAATACCCCAATACTCACTAACACAGCCAGCAAGCAATCCTGCAGCTCCTTACATACAGATTGAGAGTTCCATAGAGTAAACTAGGAGACCCAGACATATATCAACATGCATACTTACGTAACCAATGACACATCCACATAGGGACTGAGACACTCATTCAGTTATGTACTGAAGAACTCACACTAACAAGTCATCAATCCAGAGAAGTAGGCCTTTAAACATGTCTCAGGCCTGTCTGTAGAGTTTGTATATGCAGTTTTCCTGCTAGGCCGAGTTGACATTCAAAATATGTTGCTAAGCCTTAAACTCATCTTCTACTTTATATAAATCAATCCTACGATAGGCTGTAGGTAGGCCATAGGGCAGGGAACTATGAGCTTAAAAGATAAGACATGTTGTTTCAAGTTTGATTGAGTTACATTTGCACTTGCAGACCCATATGTCCAGCTATAGATCCAGTCTCCAACACATACTGGAACTCACATACCTTTGTATAAAAGGATAGAGCCACTAATACACCTAGTCACACAGTGACAGAGGCACTTAAACATTCACTCACACACATACAGCTCTTATGTATCCAGCAGTAATGGAGGCAGTTGCACACACAGTTAAATAACCCAATACTCACTAACACAGCCAGCAAGCAATCCATGCAACACCTTACATACAGATTGAGAGTCCCATAGAGTAATTAAGAGACCCAGACATATATCTACATAGTTACTTACATATCCAATGACACAGCCACATAGGCACTGAGACACTCATTTAGGTATGTACTGAAGAACTGACACTAACAAGTCATCCATCTAGACAAATAGGCCTTTAAACATGTCTCCAGCCTGCTACAGTAGAGTGTGTATGTGCAGTTTTCCTGATAGGCCGAGTTGACATTCAAAACATGTTGCTAAACCTTTAAGCTCATCTTCTACTATGTATGAGTCACCCTAAGACCCTAAGATCAGCTGTAGGTAGGCCATAGGGCAGGGAGCTACCAGCTTAAAAGATATTGACATGGTGTTCTCAAGTTTGATTGAGTTACATGCACACTACCAGATCCATATGTTCAGTTATAGATCCAGTCTCGGTACACTACACTGAGAATTCACATACCTGTATGTAAAAGGATAGAGACACTGATACATCCAAGTCACACAGTGATACAGGCACTTAAACATTCACACACACACACACATACAACTCCTATGTATCCAGCAGTAACAGAGGAAGTTGCACACACAGTTAAATACCCCAAAACTCACTAACACTGCCTACAAGCATTCGATGGAACTCCTTACATATATATTGAGAGTCCCATAGAGTAAGTAACAGACCCAGACATATATCAACATACTTTTTTACATATCCAAAGACACATCCATATAGCCACTGAGACACTCATTTAGGTAAGTACTAAAGAACTGACACTATCAAGTTACCCAACCAGACAAGTAGGCATTTACAACATGTCTCAGGTCTGCTGCAGTAGAGTATGTATATACAGGCTTTTGTGCTAGGCCGAGTTGACATTGGAAACACATTGGTAAGCCTTAAACTCCTCTTGTATCGTATTGTATTGTATACAGAATTTATAGAGCGCACTGCGACCCCACGGGTATCCTGGCGCTTGAGCACGTATGATCAGTTATCTTAGAGTGTGATAGCGGTTGCAAAAATAAGAAACACTAAATTACACCCTGGGAAAAAGCCAAGTCTTCAGTTTCTTTCTGAATGGCAATAGATCATCTATCTGTCTAAGTTCAGTTGGTAATTTGTTCCACGCCAAAGCTGCTGCAACGCAGAAAGCTCTTCCACCAGATCTAACTTTTCTGAACTTGGGTACTCTCACCAGTTTTGCTGAGGAAGAACGGAGATTGCGTGAAGGAACATACCATTCAAATCTGCTCTGTAAGGGCTTGGGCCCA
This sequence comes from Calotriton arnoldi, assembly GCA_963921515.1. NCBI lineage: Eukaryota > Metazoa > Chordata > Amphibia > Caudata > Salamandridae > Calotriton > Calotriton arnoldi. The sequence goes on along the minus strand of CAWUFW010011418.1, from coordinate 546,759 downwards.
ATGCCATGTAGAGCTTTAAATACTATGCACATTGATTTAAATTGCACCCTCTGTACAACTGGAAGCCAATGGAGCTCAGCCAGGGCCTGAGATAAAGAAGACTGGCGAGATCTCATAAGTGCCAGCTTAGCTGCCATTGACTGAATTCTCTGGAGTTTCTCCATCAAATATTTAGGAGACTCCAGCAATAGAGCATTACAATAATCCAGTTGGCTAAGAATAATGCTTCTTACTACCAGTGGCCTAGCCTGCTTAGGCAACAGTGGGAGAATTCTTCGTAGCACCCTCATCAGAACAAAGCATCTCCCAACTATCTGGTTCACTTGGGACTCGAGGCTCAGTTTACAACATACTATATATACGTCATCCCTAAGCTAGGCTGTAGGTAGGCTATAGGACAGGGAGGTATGTGCTTCTGATGCATATAGTGACCTAGCCACATACACACTAACGCACACACTGATACACACACTCACACACACAGTCACACACTGGCCCATACACTAAGACACTCAGGCACACCCTGATCCATATATTGACATACTCAGGTAGACAGTGAGTGAGATATCGACTCACACTCTGATGGATATAGTAGTATACCAAGGCAGACATTGATATATACACATACATACCCAAGCATACAGTGATGTGTACAGTGACACATCCAGGGACACTTTAATGCATACACTAACACACCAAATGACACACTTATGCATACACTGACACCCACTCACACACTCATCCTTACACTATCACACCCAGGCACACAATTACACATATACTGACACACCCAGGCACACACTGATGCATATGCTGAGAACCCAGGCACACACTGATCCATACGGTGATACACCCAGGCACACACTGGTGCATACAGTGATATACCCAGTCACACACTGATGTATACGCTGACATAGGCAGGTACAAACATATTTAAACATGAAAAGTAACAGAATTAGAGTGGCTATAACAAAGTGACTAAGCTGTTTATAAAGGTATAAATGCTTAAAATATGTAATTTAATAGTATAGTATGAAAAGCTAAATGTATTGACCTGTTCTTTCTTTCCAGACATCTACTTCTACTTACAAGCAGAGAGTTACAATGCCAAAAGAACAGAAACAAGAAAGAAATAGAAGAAAGGATACTATATCCTTACAACAAAGAAACAAAAGGAGCAGAATGTGGACAATGTGGTGAAAGAGAAAAGAGCTGCTGGTAAGTTCAGTTCAGTTCATAAACTTTATTCGTTTTTAGCAAACCATAAAAGTCACACACACACACAAAAAAAAAGATATTTAAAATACATAAGAGACATGAAACTAGCCATCAGCAGCTAGCCCAAGTGCAGTTCATGAATAAAACATTATCAATTATCAGCTGCATCAAGACAATTTTTCTTTTAAAAATGCAATACCAGGCCCCACAATAAAAACAATCGTTTTTCAAAGTGCATAGTGCCATTTGTCAGTGCAAAGCTTTCCTGGTTAAACAACGGTATGTAGACAGGGCATGTGACCATTTAATAAAGTGCATAATAACTTTTCACAGAAACAAACAGATTTCAGTCGAGTGTAGTTCATTTTCCTATTGTCATCGACTCTCAGGTCAAACTTGGGGTTCAGCCAGTAAGATACTGCCTTAATGACAATCATTCTTAAAGTGCAATAGTGATTTTTTTAACAGTGCCAGAAATATTAAAAATGATTTTCCAACTAACCTCCTTATGCAAATTGCAGCAGAAATTAATCTATATGTCATTTCGCAAATGTATTCAGATTGGCGTAGTCAGAGATAAAACAACGCTGGCCTACAATTTTTAATATTCAGAACCCTCAGTAGTGGTATAATGTATTCCCTACGTGGTTTTTTGTTTAACTCGCAGAAGAAAAGAAAGTGCAGCATATTCTGACTGGAATTGCCATCACAGGGGCATGGGTCTAGATGGGCCTTGTGGTATGTTTGGCTAGGATACGAGACCAATAAGTATGCAATGCCGAATCTGAATCTAGTAAGATAAAAAAAGTAAAATGGCTAAAAGGGTACAAAAGATATGGCTCAATACCTTCAGAGGTAATCAAGGGTAAATAATCAGCTACCTGCTTTTTCCTGCGCTCCTTATGTTCTCTATGATCTCTTAGAATCATTAAAAAATCTCTTTTAATTTGGGGTTTCTTAATACAGTTAATAAGCTGAGGGTTTGTGAAGAAATCCTGCCTCCCCATACGGGTCAGCTGGGTCTTCATGTAGCTGAGCTATGGTATTTTATAAGCATGGTCGCAGTTTAAACAATCTTGGATTATTTCCCTGTTGAGGGCCGGTTCCTCATTTACCCAGATTGAGCGCCATAACATGATGGGGGCACTTTGTATATGGTCCGCCAGGGGGGTTAACCCCAATTCCAGATGGCAGATAATATCAGGCAAGCTGGGGGGGACGACAATAATCTTCTAAGAAATACATTTTCCGTTCTACAAAGGGAGGACGAATTGCAGTAACCCCACACTGCAGCACCGTGCAAAATCACAGCATAGCACCGAGCGGTGTAGACATTAATGAGGGAGTCGGTCGGTCTACCGCCGAGTTTCCTAGAAAACCTAAAAATAGCCTTGAGCGCTCTATCAAAACTCCTCTTCTTGACCTCTAAGAGGTGGGCCCATGAACCTTTTTGATCAAATGGAATGCCTAGGTAGCAAAAAGATACCTGAGATAATTTTTCATTACTAGTAAAACAGGGTCTCATTTTGCGATTGGCTTTCCCCACCACCATGACCTGTGACTTAGCGGTGTTGGTCTGCAGGCCCAACTCACTCATAAATTCATTAAATCTGTTGAGGAGGGTCTGCAGGCCCACTCCTGTTCTGGAAATCAGTACACAGTCATCTGCATATAGCAGTGCAGGGAGGTTTCTCCACCACACCCGTGGCACATCTATCGCCCCTTCATTCAGGAAACTCTCCAAATCATTTACATATAAGCAAAACAGGAAGGGGGCTAGCACACACCCCTGTCGGGCACCACTTTTCATTTTAATCGGGGTTGATAATTCTTCATCCGCCACATATCTTACTCTGCCCGTAACATCCTTGTGCATTTGCGCCAAAAAATGGACCAGAGGGTCATCTATGCCCATACCTAACATCTTTTGCAATAATTTCCCACTCATCACACAGTCAAAGGCTGATGTCAGGTCCATAAAGCCCAAATAAAGATTAGTGTTTTTTGCCATGGTGTATTTGCTGATTACCTAGTGAAGGTTGAGGCATTGCTCCACCATGCCCAGGCCCCTTCTAAAACCATATTGGATGTCTGAGATTTTCCCCTTTTCTGCTATCCAACTTTCCAGGCGGTCAAGTAAAACCCTGCCCATCAACTTACATGTGGTGTCAATCAATGATATTGGGTGGTAACATTTGGGTTCAACCTATCTCCCTTTTTGAAAATAGGGACAATTATTGCTGATGACCAAGATTCTGGGGGACCCGTAACTGTAACGCAGCATAAAATGTTAGTTAAAATTGGGAGCCAAAGGACGGGCTTTGCAAGGAATAGATTGGGCGGTATGCCATCGGGACCGGCAGCCTTGTTTTTCTTTGTGAGGCCTAAAGCCTTTGTAACTTCCTAAATTGTCGGTGGGTCTAGTTTTCTCGCAACCCCTTTTGTATAGTTACCACATTCTATACTGCCAGTTGAGCCCCCCCGTTGTTATAATTTGGCTGAAAATGATCAACCCACTTATTTGAGGGGAGAGTAACATCGGTGGTGTTGTTATGGTTATCTTGAAAAAAGGAGGCATTGATGGTCTTCCAAAGTAGACTACTATTTTTAGTAATGCTCGCCTCATATAGCCTCTCCCACGCCTTCTTCCTGACAGTCTCCCTTCGGTTTGCTTGAGTCTTTTTATACTGGCGTCTACAGGCTCTCACCCGTACTAAATCTCTGGGCTTTTGTTTTAAAGCTTTGGTTAGCATGGTATGGCTCCTTGTACAATCATTATAAAACCACTTAAACATTTTTGCGAGCTGTACGCCTTCTGTCACATTTTAGAATTTCATTTAAAGTTATAGAAATGTCTGTGAACGCTACTAGCATGGTCTTTGGATTTGGTTAATCTTCGAGGCAAGTCAAAAATTGCGACTTATTTTTTTAAAACTTTTCCCAAAACCACCTCAGGGATCATTGAAGCCCATTTACACATGAGACCCTTATTTTTATGTTGGATTAAGGGAGTTGCTACTATTGGGGGCCGATTCTTAGTTTGAAATCAAAATGGATCACTAGAGGAAAGTGGTCGCTAAAAGGTACTTTTAAGATTGAAAAATTTACCGACTTGGGCTTATAATAGTCAGAAATAGCAAAAAAATCAATAAGACTGCTCCTACCACAACTAGTATACGTAATCTCCTCCTGCCCAGCCCCCGAAGTCAAATCTATAGTTAAATAAAGAGAAAATTTAGATAAAATAGAGTTAAAAACATTGCCACAGGGAGTGTGTTCAAAATGACTTTGGCCCTCAGAGAAGTCTTCCATATGGGTATAAACGGAAACCTGTGATAATGTGCAAAGTATGCAATTAAAATCCCCACCACATAATATTATATAGTCTGTGTTCAGTTCCATGATATGTTTACTTAATAATTTTTCAAGGCTAGCCGCTATTTCTGTATTAAAAGAAATATAATTGTTATGATGAAAATTTACAATTATGAGTGTGACATTGAGTTCATAATTGACATTAATAAATTAAAAGTGCGGATTGTCCAGGTTAAACAATCGTATTTTGTTGCCTAGAGTTGTTGTTATTAAGGTGAGCATGCCACCTCGATCATGTCCTCCACGCGAGTGGACAGCTGGTGTATCGATAGGTATAAAACCATCTATGTATATCTTCTCGCGGGCCCACATCTCTTGTAGACAAATAATGTTGTAGCCTTTTATAAAATCTAACCAGTCATCATTTTTCACCTTGGACGCAAGCCCAGCTACATTCCAGAAAAGACAACTAAACTTATTGAACTCTTGCGTGAAGAGACCAGACTCTCTAGCCGCGGGACTAATGGTACAATTGGGTAAAGCCTGTGTGGCCTTCTCTTTTACGTTATCTGTGACCATACAGGGGGATGCCAGGAGCAAGGGAGTGGCCACAGATGCCTGTATTGTTGCTCCCCCATCCTTGTTAGCATGAGCTTCAACCAAGGCAGTCCCCTGTTTATGTAGTCAATCAATTTGCTCGATGGGTGAAAAGTGGTTGTAAGTTGGAATAGCTAGTCGCTCTGGGGCACCCCCATTAACAGAAAACAGCTGCAGGAGGGTTTGCTTAATGGGCCTGTAGAAGTATTCTAAGTGTACTGCCTCAATCCCTCCTCCCGTCGGGAGCAGTTGTAATGCTCTATCCAGAAGACAGCCTACCATACGTTTATTCCTAAAATTGACCACAATACAATCACAAGGTGTCTCTTTTGGGTGAAGGCCTACCCAAGACATGCGTTGAACATTATTTATACTCCTGTAGAGTTCTTCACAACTAAAACAGTGTGCGGTTTTATGGAGCCAGTGGACAACCTTGTTTTTTAATTGGCAGTGCACTTCGGCTAGGGGGGAAGGCGGGACATTTTTTAAAACTATTACTAGCGGTGTTGCCTTTGGAGGGAGGTGCAGAATTCTTTGAGGTCTTATGCATGCTACTTGATGATTTGCAGCGGCTGGATGTTTTTTTAGATGGAGAGTCAAGACATTTGCTGGGCCTCCTCGGCAGGCCTAATTGTACCCTGCTGGTAAGAAAACTAAGAAGTTTCTTAAAATAGTTTGTAGAAAACTGCAAAATAAGCAAAACCAAGTTAATAGAATGGGAAGTCTCAAATCAGCTAAGAAAGGAAAAAAAGGAAGTGACAGCAAAAGTAATAAATCATATAAGGAAGGTGTGAGAAACTGGGTGTCTGTTGCCGTACACCCCCACTTTTTCCCTGGTTTTGATGCAACTTTGACTGAGGGGACTGAGTCCCTGCCAACCTTTCAAGCAAACTAAAATAATAAAAAGGAATTTCATTATCGCATACAGTTTTTTAACCTATATGAGCAAAATCAAGTTGAAATTAAAGAAGACAATTGACACTGTATGTGCCTCAAGTGTAAAGCTGTCTAGCCGCCCTCCATGTTCGACAGAGATAAAGATAATTATATTTTTTCTATTCAAATAAACAGATTGATTAGATGTCAGTGTAGGAATCAGAGTCCCCAAAATGTAGCACAGATAAAAAGTGTGAGAATTTCTAAGTTAAACCTCAGTAAGAAAAAGAGCAACAGCAATTGAAATATATTTCTAACAACAGCAAGTGGCTTAGCACAAAAATCGAAAGCACTTCTGGCAATTAATATCATCCACAAGGAGGAAAGAAGTCACATCCTGGCATTCCAGTTTCCCAACAGTTAGCATTTTTTTCGCTGTTGTATGCCTTCTATGTTCCTACAGAATCAATGGCTGAAACTACTAAAGTAGTTAACCAAATGTTGGAAGATATGCGGTGCTTAATTTGAACCGGTGGTTTCCAGTGTTCAGCACTGCACTTAATTGTCGACACCGGCACTTATGACAGTCTGCCACATGGTGATGTTTTTGTCTAATTTAGAAACAAGCACAAGAGTTGTTTATTAATTCAATATACATGAACAATGATTAATAGCTGCCACCAATGCTATTCTTACAGCTTTGGACGCCTGGAATAGTCTGTATTGTCACACTTGTACGAGTGTGATGGTTAGTATTTGGTTTGATACTGTCATTGGGAGCGCTGACAGGGGCAATGGGTGGTGCAAGTTACAATCGCGCACAGACGAGGGCCCTGGAACCTATTTCACAAATTAAGTACTGAAGATATGGGACCTGATAAGATTTGCATCTTCGTTGTTACAGCTATAAATTTGGGAGCGCACTGACCAGATGGTCTTCTTCTAAGTGTAATAAAAACAGATGCAGATGTCTGAGGTTTAAGGTTAACACCTGTCTTGTCCATGTCCAGTAGCTGCTCCTGGTGGGAGTGCTACCGGGCGGTGACGTGGGGCGGGGGAGGGGCAGGGTGGGGGGTAGTAAACACCGGAATACGGATGAATGCAGGTAAGTAGACAATTAAATCAATAAAACGAATTTCGTTGCGCGCGTTGCATCGCCAAATACGATGCAGCGCGCGCAACGAAATTCGTTTTATTGATTTAATTGTCTACTTACCTGCATAATGCACATCCAATATACAAACGAGGGCCGAAAGTTGATCCAGCCAGCAACATATTAATTGCACTATTGGATTTTGATGGGAAGCTGTTTGCTAAACACCTTCTAAATAAATTGAGGCTATGGGCGGAGGACAAAGCATTAATTCCTATAACTCAAACAGGGTTTCGCTCAGGTTGCTCAACAGTCGATAACATTTTAACATTGTCCTTACTGGGGGAAAAAAGCATGCATACAGAAAACAACACCATATGCCTGCTTCGTGGATTATTCCACGGCATTCAATAAGGTTAATTGGCAAAAGCTATGGAGCAAACTTATAGCATGGGATATAGATTGTAACCTTTTGAACCTCATCATTGAACTGCACTCTGATACCTGGATACAGGTAAAACTATCGACCAACAACACATTATAACCTACATTTTGTACTGAAAATGGCCTTAGACAAGGATGTATCCTAGCCCCACTATTATTTTCCTTATACATTGCTGACCTAAATATGTCCTTAAAGGCTGAACATGGGTATTCCTCCAAAATTAGTCGGTACAACAATAACATATCTGGCATATGCAGATTACTTAGTGATCCTGTCCCAGACGCCAAAAGGACTACAACATTAACTCAAACAACTACATTTGTACAATATGGAGAATCGACTAACTGTCAATCTGTCCAAAACAAAAACTATGACCTGGGGATGTCACAAAAAAGCTAGGGAGTGGGTACTAGGAGAAGCATCAATTGAAGTAGTAAACCACTATGACTACCTTGGAGTGACCTTCGATAATAAGTTATCTTGGGCAAGTCACCAGGCCAATAGGAAACTGAAGGCGCCAGTGATTACTAGGTTGGCGCTGAGATTCATGAATATGTTTGGAGGAAGAGAGATTAATCCATCACTCAAAGCCCTACACATGAAACTGATTCCATATCTATTGTAAGCATCCCCGGTAATGAGCAACATGGCCATCTCCAATTTCGATACATTTTTTGAAATGTGTACGCAATTTATTGCATCTACGGTTGGCAACTCCTCACTGTATTATGAGACTGGAATTAGGCCTAAAATCTTTGGTAACACTCCATTATAGAAGTACTGTGAACAATATTGTCGATTGTGCCAAGGCTGACCCAACTTCATTAAAATATCTATTATATGAAGAATTAGGGAGAGCTATATATAAAGACTTAGAATTGCACATGTTATCGAGAAGTCTAGAAGCTTATGACCTGCCTGACGCACAGACATTGTGCCAAATGATCCGCAATGCTCGGAAAAACCTTATTCACAACACATTTACTACCAAGCATTGGGCCGACAACCTGACAGAAGACGCAAAATATAAACACACAAACTTAGTAATTGACATTTATAGTGCACAGAGCTAATATTATCTAGGGCTGAATTTGCCAGGCCATGTAAAAAAGAAATGCTTAATAATTTGATTGATATATATTCCGATTTGGGAGTTCGAAGGGAGATAGAACCCAATTTTAAAAGGAAATCGTGCTTGTCGTCTCTGTTGTGCCACAGTAGAAACTCTTATACATATTATATACATTTTCCCTAAACTGTTGATTATAAGGAAGAAATATCTATGCCCCTTGTTTAACAATGAAAAATAAGAACAGTCAACGCTAATAGATATTGCTTTCGTCTCAGAGACGACAGGGCAATAACAACGACGATAACATTTTTAGATCAGGGCTATAAAGTACTATCTGCATGATTGTTCACTATATCTACGCATAGGTAGGGAAATGATAAAACCACTCAAAAGAGTATTGGGCCTCCTTTTTGGGGCAATTGTTGGTTGCATAAAATTGAGGATTTGTATGCGTTTTGCACATGAAGGCACATTTGCACTTTATTATTAGCGAAGGGTAATATATTGTGGTAAAGATGTTAGTAAATACAGCTGTCGTACGTCGAACAATGTGACCAGTGGTGTCAATGGCAGCAATGGGAAGATTTTAGGAATTAGCTAAATGTAAATAGCCGTTGATGTTGGAATACAAACAGATGTTTTTTTAAAGATGTATCGCTGTAAGTCAGATTTGAATGCTTTTATTTGTAGAATATTTTGTTAAAGATATTTATATGCTATATGTGATGATGCATATTTTATTGTAATCATTGATTAATACAATAAACTACTTTACTACAACTACTACCACTGGTAATTGCTACAGCATTAACAGTACCTAAATAAGGTTTCCTGTTAAGCAGCTAAACTACTTTGATGTTCACCACAGCCAGTACAATTCTACCGATCAGTAAAAATTCATCAGTGTGTAATTTAACACTCTAAAGAGATTGAAAATCCACTGGACTGGTGCCATTAGCAGAATTTCTTTTTCCCATGACACAGTTGTTATAGCTTTCCCACTAGCGGTAAACACTGCCAGTGGTAATTGCCATGCCAGCAAAATGTCATTGGAAGACCATATAATTTTCTGCTTTTACACAAAAAGTGGTTGGACCTTTTTTTTTTTTAACTTCAGCCAGTAAATGCTTGCTGCTGCAGTTTCAAAATACAACTGGACAGTAATGAAAGTATGGTTTAAAGGGGCAACAACCTTGCAGCAATAACATTATTCAGTCATTTTCTGAACGCACACTGACATGACATGACTTATACTTTATATATGGGGGCAGCTATTTCATGTTTTGACACTATTTGAGAACAGCTCAGAAGCTCAACTTTTGTGGCATCCACCACTAAATGCAATTTTGCAAACAAGTGTAATCCATTAGTAACCTGGGCCTGGCAGAATACATATGACTATCTTGAAATAGTTTCCTGGTCTCAAATAGGTGGTATTTTATTGCCACCAGAATTTTTCATGTACCCTAATCATAAAACGACCACTATTCTAAAAGAAGCCATATTATGTTTTTTCGCATGGCCTTAGACATGTTCATTGCTCAAACCATGAAGTGGGGGGTGAGGGAGGGAGCTATGATTGCCTGAAGAATTGGCAAGAATGTGTGAATACCCTGGTGATTTCAAAATACTCGTTGTGCAGTTATTTTGTTTTATAACATAGAATTAAGCTGGGGGTGTGGGATACCGTAGACATATTGACTCAAACACAGTTGTTTCTATTCCCATTTCTGCGTAATTCCACTGAAACCTCTGCCTTGGATTTTTCATAGGAGATGGAAAAATGGTTAGCTAATGCATCATAGATTCTAATGTGCCTATAAAAGTTTTGTTTCTATAAAAAATACATATGAGAAGTCTATGTATTTTCTTAGTATAATCCCGCTGGGTTGTATATAAGCATTTAACGTTCCTGATTGTTTTCTGTCCATGCCATTTTCAAATCCCTAGAAGAGATTTAAACACAAAACTAAAATATGATAAGTGTAATTTCTTTTGCAAACTGTTTTAATTGCTGGACTTGTCATCAAATGTATGCAAGTTCCTGCCATTTTCCAGTCAATCAATAAAACTTCTCGCTTTAGATTCATTTCATATGAGCGATTAACTTCCAGACTGAGCTACAAGCAACAGGCGATCTCAATTAAATTATTATCACCTATCAATTATATTTATTTCTTAATCACCATCATATTTACCACGTAGAATCAACTTGATTCTTTATTGAAAGCTGGTCAAAATCATGAATCCATTAGGGTCTATTCACAAAGGAATTTTGGAGAACCTAAAGTAGTACCTGTGAAGTAAGCATTTTTGTATTCGCATACCTTTGCCAATTGGCCCCAAAACATCTAAAATGGGAATTAAATTAGAATATTCATGGTATTTTCATATACAGTTAGTGCGAATAGAAAAACTGTGCCTTCGTTGCATTCTTACTAATAGATAGTTGGATGTTTTGGGCTGATTCACAAAGATATGTAAGAGTAAAGTAGGAGAACCTAAAACAGTACACCTGTTGTACTACTTCCGCTACTCATAAATGTTTTTGTGAATTGACCCAAAGGGTGTAATAAATGTATGCAAATATGCTTTTAAAAAGCCTAAAGCACAATCAGAAATGACCAAGAAAGAATTAGAGAGCTGACATTAAATGCAAGTACTGATGAACTAGTTCACAGGGACCTATCTTGTACACCTACAGATGCCACATTTACATGATGGATGCATGATTCAAGTAAACTACTTTGCATGCTCGAAACATGTTCATTGTTTAGCTTGGATGAGACTTCGGCTTCACATATATATGTTTTATTTTCGGTTTTGGGTCTGTCTTATGATGGCTTTTCTAGTGTATGCGTAAATTAGTTATCAACAATATTGGAATTTGTTTTCTTTTCTGCAGAGATGGCTGTACTGCGAGGGCACTTTAAATAAACCATTTTTTCTTTACCTCACTTTCAAGGCATTCATCCAACAATATGCAGCGCTGGAATGAAGGGCACTTTTTTTTCCAAAGGTCACAGGTGTATATGCATTGGTCACACCGATACATGTTGTCTTTCCTATTATTTCTAAGGGACCTTGGAAATGCCCTGAAATTCCTTACGAGAGGAATAAGTCTAAGGAACACCTTCATCCTCAATTTTAAAATAAAACCTCTAAGACAGTCCCAGCACGTCCCCCAAGGGCGAGGGGTCAACCCTTCTCACGTTATTAGCTGCAAGCTCACGTGTTGAAAGTGCAAGTGAGTTGTTTTGACATCGCCTGCATAGTGCGAAAAACATTCCACCCGTTCCACTTAATGGATGTACTGCCACAGAGATCACATGAAGCGAAACTGAAACGGCGTGCAAAGCTCTCTCAACCCCAACACGGAATTGCGGAATTTGAGCATTACTAGTTTGATTTTTTACACGTCGAAGTTCCTCGTGGGCCTAAATGTCTTTAAATGGTACGGTATCAAAAAACATGTGCTCTTTTGGTTATTTAGTTTTTCAAGCAATTTACGATATGACTTAATCAAACGGTTCCCTATAATTCTTTACAACTCTGCTTTCTACACGATCAAAGAATGCTTATTTTGAAATATGTATAAATTGCATCTCATTATGATTATCCAAGTGCAGTTATTATTTCAGAAAAATGGTTAATAAACAGCTTCTTGGCTCAGCCTAGTTTCTATATCGATTGAGAAATACAAATGCTTCCGTTTATCAAGTTAGGAATACACTGATACATGATTCACGAATCGCACTGTGATACTGATTACTGAGTCATGTATTTATGGGTCTGTCTGCCCTTTATTACGCTCTATGCACTTTAAAGTAAAAAATATTTCAATCGAGATACTATGCACCTTAATCAAGCTCCTATCCACCTTATAAACAGTCGAAGCTGCTAACGATGGAATTAGTACAAAGAAATATATTTTGTTTGTTGAATACGTACCTTAGCCACGAACGAAATGGGCTTTTGTATCCTACAATATTTTGCATTATTCACTATGCACTTTAAATTGAAAACCTTTGATCTTAATGTGAAACTAGAGATCCAGTTTTAGTTGCATGCTCTCATATTTTGAATTTCTTTATGACTATGTGAGTGTAGGTTTCTCTTCTACTGTTTAAAACGATTTCTGTTGAGCAACTATGCATAATTGCACTTTATAGGCTACCAGATTTGTAACATGGATTATGCACTTTACATCAAGAACAACAATGTGCACTTTATTTTGGGGATATGTAACTTGAAATGGACTTGAAAAATATACCGGTTTTGGATAGTAGGAAATTGCCACATAAAGTGCACAATTATATCAAATATGTAAAAATGTAATTATTAAGTCATCAAGTATCCATAGAACACAATAGAGAATAATGTATATGAAATGCAAATATGTCTTTTTGCTCGGATAAAGTTGTATAAGGTAGGAACATGAGAATGTTGGAAAATTGTGACATGAATTTCCCCGAATATTAGTTACACGAACGGTCTAGTTGCCAGGTTTCACAAATAGACAAAGGACTGGTCTCCTATATGTTGTTGGGCTGTATGTCAAAATCATGGTCTGGTCTAAGGAGTCAGCCGATACGCGCCAGCCATATTTGTTCAGTTGTTTTGATCACATATGTAATTTCAATAAAAGAAGAACTGCATTGAAACTGTGCCCTGGAGTGCTGCTGTGAGTACTGACTCTGTCCCTCTGCCCTGAAAGAAGAAGAAAATAAAGATATAGGGAGACAGGGTAGGGATACCTTGCCTCCCTAGGTCTAGGGAGAGGGTCCTGGGACCAAAACTGTGGGGTGGATTTACAAGCCCCTTGTGTCATTTTTGCGCCACCGTTGCCTCAATTTTTGTGAAGCAGCGGCGGCGTAAAAGTGCGGCCCAATTACAACATGACGCATCTAGGGAGATGCGTCACATTGTAAAGCCCTGCATCACATTACACCTGCGTCAGGTGTAATGTATGCAGGTTGGGCGTACCCTCACAGGAAAGCCTCATAAAAGTGATGCAGTGCAATCTACAAGATTTCACTGCGCCACTTCTAGGACGCCACTGCATCAAAACCTTACGCCTGCTTGAAGCAGGCGTAAGGAGTGACGCAGCACAATGATGATAGGCCTCAAATGCATTGCTAGAGTTGCGTCGGGCTTGGGACACGACTCCAGCAATGCGTGACTTTTGCGCCAACAGATGCATCAGAATTTCTGACGCATCTGTCAATCCTTGCGCCATGGTGCGCCGTATTGTAAATACGGCGCATCCATGGTGTAGTGTAGCTCCTATTTCCCTAATAGGCTCTGCGCATTGGAATAATATCCCCTATAGGTTTGACATAGGACTAAGGTCAGTATGTCCCTATCGAGTATATTAAACTTAATTACTTGTGCCAGCTAGCTCAGAGGCCACTAGAAACTCCTTGACAAACAAGAAGGGAGTAGTTTCTGGCAGCCGCAAAACATGACAACTTTGTTTCTCTTTTAGAATCAGAACGTGTCCCAGAGTCGTAGAAACAATAGATAACTATTTCACTCAGCTCAATCGTGCATGCTTAGTTTTCCTCAAAGTTACACAGAAAGAATAGACGGGCGTTTCAATAAAAGGTTTATTGAACAGTCTTGTTTCTCGTGTAAGTAAAATGTGCTGTTACGATCACAAGACAGTATGCGAGGTAAATAATGTACAGCGTAAGCAGTAGAAATAAATAATACTGCGCTAGCATGATCTTTAGTAGATATTCATTTACATAAATAACACAGACTAAAAATGCGAGTACTCATACGATGCGTTTCTAAGCTAGTTCTACCCCAATGTGCCTAACCTAACCTAGGTGTAGGGAGAGGTATGAAGTAGGTGAAGTATTCCTTACTATGGTATACTAAGAGTATGTTAAGTCTAGTATGCCTAGTATGCCTAGTATGCCAAGAGTCCCTCTAGGTTCTAGTCAGCTCCATACCTTAAGAATGAGAGAGGTAGGACTCTCTTGCCAGACTCGAACTCCAACACCCCGCAAGGGAAGTCAGATCACTGGAAGCTGGACTCTCTGCGTGCAGGGATGACAGCGTCTTCTCAGTGCGTCAGGCCGGGAAACGGGCTCCTCTGAAGTCGAGGTCTCCTCTAGTTTACAAGGGCTAGGGAAGGTATATTTATACCTGAGAGGTACCTCATAATGTTAGCATTGACGTGAGTCGGACAGCGGAAGACGTCATGAATGAACCCCTAAGGTATAACGGTTTATGCATAATAGATGAGTCCTTGAAGAAATCAATTGTCCTATGCTAGGAAAACTCCTGAAGCCTAAGGGTCTGTTCTTCAAGAACTCGTTGTGACGTTAGGGTGGACGGATGTCGGAGACCATGCCTGTATTTGGAGTGCACGGTTTAATGCCTAAATAAGGACTGGGATTTTATGCCTATATAAGAACATGATACAGGAAAGCCTGTGTATGGACACCCTAAGAGGAATACAACACCCACTCCACTTTCGTGTGTACGATAATACTAAAATGCTAAACATTTAAAATGCTAACCATTAAATGGAGTACCGCATATTAAAAAATATTTCTTAAAAGCATTAAAAAACATAGTAAAATGCAAAAGGTACTGTACATATTAAGCAATGCTTTTCATTTCAGGCATAAAGTTTGAAATTAAATGCAATTCGAATGAAATAAGCAGTAATATTTACCTGTGACAGAAAATGATCGATAAGTTTTTCAAAATCAAAGTCATTTCATGTCATGAAAATTAATGAACTGTTTTAGACACACAAGATGACTAAGTGTCTGTGGAAGTACCGCGAAGTCCGTACTATAAGGCTAGTTATACTTTAAGCAGTTTGAAGTGCTATTTTAGTTCGAAAAATGGGAAAAGTTCAAATTTGGAAGAGTTCCAAGTTCTTTGAAAATGAAGGCCAAATTGTTACTGCATCTCTGGAACACTGTATGCTGAAGCAGAGTCAGTGTACGGGTCTGGTGTAAACAGGAGATCATCTATTTCTGTAGACAAAACATCGTCCACTGAAGTTGGTGTCAGTTGGAACACCTCGTGTAGTAGGTTAATTGCACAGAGATGTGAAGCATCGCTTTCAGCACAAGTTGCCGCAGCAATGTTCGCGTCCGTTGTTACCTGTGTGCCTGTAGATTTTTCTCGTACCTCAGCAGCAGCCGGAAGCGTCTGTGAGATCTCAATGAATGCTGACATCAGGATAGGCAGCCTCTGGGGACAACACAGAGCATGGGCCGTTATCGGGACCAGCAGAGTATTGACATCCGTTGGCGTTGCTGATGGAAATGTTAGACAGGTGTCCAACACGCATTCTTCACCGCATAGCAGGCATCGTAGAACAGGTAAGATGCAATCTTGCCAGATTGGTCTGAATGACAAGAACCACGTGGTATTAAGTTCCCGTAGACGAGTCATGCCCAAAAGCTGTACTATTCGCTCACGGCACTTTCGTTCAAGGAGAGCTTTCTCCATTTCGCTCGGAGTGATGTCTGCGAATAGGCTGGCCATAGCGCAATAGCAGGAAGAGAAATAGAATTCCGGCAACAAGTGCTAGAATTAATTGTATGCCACCAAACACCAAATGTGCAAAGTTCGGGATGATTCCGAGTATTGCCTGGAAAGGTGCTAACTGACCGGAGCAGATGCTCTTAAATACATGTACAATTCCACTTGTATCAGACATGTTGAAGATACGTGTTATCATTTCTACGAAATGTATAGGGCAGTTTGTACGTATTAAAGTCTGTATCTCAGCCGAAGTCCTTGCTACTTGTAGATCATAGGTTTCTTTGGCCGAGGTCAAAGGCACTGTTTGCTGTAAAAGCATGGCTTTCATTCTGCTTAAAGTATCAAATCTTATAAAGGAGACGTTCAGCGAAGGCCATAGAGGCGACTCCCTGACTGTGTCTATTGGGGCAAACAATACTTGCATACAGCAAGTGACCCTGGAGTTGACCGTTACTAGATATGGGATGCCTGGCAACATGCCGCAGCAACTCTGATCATTCAACATGAGGTAACTCCCATTAGAAAGTTGTCCAAACGTTGGATTAATCACAGCAGCTGGTGTACCCTGCTGATGGCAAGACAAATTTGCCACAGAACCATTACAAGCCCCGTGTAAAGAAATGTCCTGACATATAAGTGAACCGCTCAGTGCACGTTTACAGTGTGTACCGCTCAAAAACACTTCACGATCCCCACTCCAACATCTATATGTATACGGTAAATCCCAAGATGTCTTAATGTATTCCTTACCCAACCTTTCATATTTGCCTGCTTGCATTTGTGTGAGGCAATACTGAAACTGAAAAGTAGTCACAGGTAATGTGATTTTGCCATGAATGAGCCATTCTGTAGCTGGTTTTTCTGCCACTGTGAATGGTAACTTTTCCAGTTTTTCAATGCTCAGCACTGTATACTTTGCTCCTCTTTGTGCCAGTTCGATCTGTTTATCAGTTAGATTGTAGTCTGCAAACAGAGCCGACGTGTTGATGAAACGCCAAGGCACATAGCCCGCACGCAAAGATTGCAGCGTCCAGCTTAATAACACAATAGAAGGTATTTGAGATTGGCCTTGCTGTAACATCGCCAAATCTTGTTCTAGTATGTCGATAGCAGAGGATACAATGCCATCCAATGAATATATTCTGGAGGACAAAGTTGTTAACCCATTGTCGACCACAGAGAGTGTTTTCTCTAAATTAATACGATCAAGTTCACGTATTCGTTCTGCGGCCTCCATCTGTGACACCTTCCATGCTTCATTATAGGCAGCATAAATGCCGGCATATATGAAACATTTTTGACGCAGTTTTCTTGGTCCAAGCAAGAATTCCCTAAGGTCTGCGTCTTCTGTAAGGAGAGATAAGTGGTGTTTCACATCCTGTAGTGTAGATTTCTGAAGCCAATCGAGGTATAATTTTCCTACACTGTATGTTGTTACTACCCCCGGATGCTGTCTTTGGACGTATCTTGGGTCTGGCCTATGAATAGTAAAGCCCTGAGTTTTATTCAGGAATCTTTCCTGACAGTTGTTCGTGTCTGTGGGCCAGATCAACCATTTTCTCCAATCAGGATTAGATCTGTTGAGTTGTAGTATATTGTCAACTGTCACCGCTGCCTGTGTTTTATTATCAGTGGCAGGTGTTGGTACAGAAGGTGTGTTCATCTCCTTGATCTTGGCTAGTCCAAGACAAGATGTTTGTTGGACAGTTTCATTCAAAAACATTATTTGTTCAGGGATGATGCAGGCTCTAAATAAAGCTTCTATCCCTTGCACTTGCCAATCTTTAGTACCCCAGACAGTTTTTGTGTCTTTTGTGTCTTTCCAAAAGTTGAAACCGTGTCTAGACAGTTGAGCAATAAATATTGCAGAGTAAATCTGTTTCGTATTAGTTAACATAATTTTCAGTCCTGTCTTGTTTATATTTTTATAGTAAAACATTTCTGGATTAGATGTATTGTATCTTGAAAAATATGGAAACTTGTTAGCAAATGTTTTTGAACTATCTTGTGGTGGCGTAGGACAATGCTCCCATTGGTTAAACATAAACACATTTCTTGGGTATGCAGATTTATGCAAATAATGATGACCATAGTGGTTATAGCAATACATTTGTTCATAGTCTGATGAACCCTCTAAATATTCATTTTTAGAAAATGCAGCAGATTTTTCTAGGTCAAACATTATGTCATTAACAGTCTCAAAGTCCCAATCATCTGAATAGGTACTGGACGTAATTAGATCACTTAGTGACATTTTAAACAAATGTGGAATGTTCAATTGTTCCGTCGGGCCGAAGATATCAAAATCTGTTTTGTCCCACACTATACCATCCTGTACAGGAACGGCTGTGATGTTCACTGATGACAAGTCTCTTGCTTCACGATGGGAAGATTTATGAGGTTTTAAAAGTACGTTCACGTCTTTTCCTTCAGTATTCACATGGATGTATCTGCCACTTATAAGCACGCTCACAGTTGTAACCAAAGCTAGCCAAAGCAGGAAAACAAATAGTCCAGATATAATCCAGAGTTCAATCCATGGAGAAACCAAATAAGTCTTTTTCAGAAAGTGAAGAAAGTCTTGTACTTGCTGCTTGAATTTCAATGATGCTGGCGTCGTTTCAGGTTCACTCGGATCTTCTGAGAATGTATCAAAGTTAATGAAATAGCCAGAAGCAGTTCTGTCAATTGTTGGAATTGCATCAGGATTTGTAGAAATCGCTGGAACCAGTTGATCACTTGCTACATTGGTGTAGACAGGTGTATTTGGACGAACTGTTACTTGATTTTCAAGAGGGATGAGTTCCATTGCATTGTTGCTTAGTCCTCAATCTGTTACAGCTGAATTCTCGATTGTTATCAGTCTTTCAGTCTGAACCTCTTGGATAGTAGCGTGAGGAGTGTGTCTGCTCCTAGGTCGGAGTCCACGAGGCCTACTATTTAGTATTGGCCACATACTGTGGTTTGATCAGGTCGATGGACACAAATATTTTCTCCTTTCTTCCAGCAAGGGGCGGCAGAAGTACTGTTCTTGTTCCTTGAACTGCTAGGACAGGTACTGGTTGTCTGTAAGAAGGTCCAAATTCCTTCTTGTCCGCAATTTTTTCTCTGACTAGATCCCCAACTTTTGGAATCCAGACAGGCCTTGCTGGGACCGCCGGTTTTTCCCCAGTGGTGGTTGGCTGTAGGAATACGTTGCTTTGTTTCGTTCTTAACTCATTCAGTTCCTGTAAAACAGCCAAACGATCTTTGATATCAAATGTTTTATTTTCCACCACTGTGCCTACGTCATCGAGATCTGGTACCCACATTCTTGTCCCAAATAGGACCTCATATGGAGTGACCCCCCTAGAGAACTTCTTGGCAGATTATTCAATGAGCGTTGGACCCCATTAAGATGTTTGACCCACCCATCACCCGAACCTAATACCCTAGCTGTTATAGACTGCTTTATGTCCCGGTTTTTCCTTTCCACGACCAAATTTCCCTCAGGATGGAATGGAGAGGAGTACCGCAATGCAACGCCCAGACTGGCCATGGCTTCTTTGTAAGCCCGAGAGCTAAACGCAAGGCCCTGGTCAGAATGTAGCGTGCCTATTGCGTATGTGCCGATAAAGACTCGCAAATCTTTTATAACAGTTCAAGCGTCAGCCGAGCGCTGAGGCCATATCCATAGGAACCTTGATTCAGTATTTGTGGGATTGCCCTTGTCCAGTAGGACGTAGGCGCGTAGATAGTCTAATGCTGTCTAACAGTGGTGTCTGTACTGGGTTGCCGCATTCGCAGCATGGTGTCTGGTGGCTCTCTCACTGTAATTTACAGTCTAAACAGTTGTTGATGAATATGTGAATTTCTGTATTCATTCCAGGCCACCAGTACATCTCTTTTAACATCAAAATTGTTTTAGAGATCCCTTGATGTGACAGACCCTCCCCCAAATGTGCTTCATAAATCAAGGCTGCTCTACGTTCCGTGTTTGGAATTACCCTATCCCCCACTCCAGGGATTCGAGCAAAAGGAACGTTGTTCGCATCAATTACATAAGAGTACTCGAGTGGAAACTTTTTTGGTAACGCTGCACTGCTGCCTTTGCTTGAAGCATTGACAGCCAACATTATCTCACCGTCTATTTTTGTTTTTGAACGAGTGATCGCAGCTACGGAAGCCGTCTGAACAGCCCCCTTTGCGGCTTCGTCAGCCAATAAATTCCCTGCAACGTCAACGCCATCACGTTGATGACTCAGTGTGTGGATCATGTGAGCCTTTGGTAGTTCGTTTTTCAACTGAACTACTTGTTCCCAAAGCATTTTGTGCTTTATTGTGCCACCTTTCGCATCTTTGAAACTATTTTCAAGCCAGTTTTGTATATAGTCATTATACGACTGAACGCAGTAAAAGGAATCGCACACTATCAGTGTGGGGAATTCTCGATCTGTACTTTCAAGTGCCAGTTTGAATGCTTGTAGTTCAGCTCGCTGAGCAGTACAATCCCCTAGAGATTGAGTTTTTGTGACCATAGGTCTGAAGATGCCATCTCGCATGCGACCTTTAACGATTGCACATGCTGCACTGTAAGCTTGCTTACTCCCTGTTGCGGGCTGTGCGGATCCGTCAGTGTAAATTATGAATTCGTACTGATCGAGAGGCAGAATTTTAGTAGGCAGAGGACATTCTTGTTCATATTGCAGGAATGCTTGTGTTTTTAAATCTGGATCAAAAACATATTCAACATCTGTTGCAGCAAGACAATTAACCCATTGTATCCATCTTGGATGTAATGCTTTAGCATTTGGAATGCTTGCTTTTGTGACCGCTTCTAAAGCTGGTACTGGGGTTTCGACAATAATGCGTTTCCCTTGGGCTAAGGCTCTTTCTTTCGCTACAGCGGTTTGAACTGCTGTTAGAATTTTTTCAGTTGAACTGAAGCGCATTTCCGCTTGTGTGTACAAATGAGATTTGTATGCAATTGGTATTTTCTCACCCTCATTGAAGGTTAAGTAGGTGAATCCGCATTGACCCGAAATTATTCGGATCACCAAATTGCGTTGACTTACGCGTGTTTGTAAGTGATTTGTTGCTAACATGTTAGCCTGGAGTGAACGCAAAATTTCTGTGTGTTCTTGTGTCCAATTCTTGATTGAAAAATCAGGTTTGATTAATGCGTAGAGAGGTTTAACCCTTTCTGCGTAATTTAGAATGTATGTTCTTCCAAAATTTAGGAAACCCAGGATGGATTGTAAGTTTTTTAGCGTTTTTGGAGGTTGGAGCAGCGCACATTTTTCTAAAAAGTTAGCTGCCAAGCTCTTGCCTTCACTTGAAAGCTCATATCCTAGAAATAGGACATTGAGATGGGCAATTCGGGACTTTTTAAAGTTGAACTTGTAGCCCTCAGAGGCGAAGCCCAGTATAATGGTGCTCACCCTGTTCAAGTGTTTCTCCAGGTCATCGTCCGTCAGATAGATGTCATCGACATAGGACAATGCCTCATTGCCATAAATTTGTAGTAACTCCGTTACCCTTGCTGAGAATAAACCTGGGCTGTTCTTGAACCCTTGTGGGAGTCGACAAAAGTGACGCTGGGTCCCCATTATGGAGAATGCTGTTAAGTACCTGCTTTCAGGTGCTATGTTTTGACAAAAGAAACCATTTGAGATGTCTAATGTTGTTTTGTATTTTTTACGCACAATGTTATTCATTAATGCTGTGCTATGTGCATTTTGCAAGGCAAATGTTTTAGAACAAGTGTTTAAGTGTCTATAATCCAAAACTAGACGATATGTATTGTCTGGTTTGGAGACAGGAAACAAAGGATTGTTCATTGAGGAGGTGCATGTTTCAATCACCCCTTGGTATTCAAGTTGATCTAAGATCTCCCTGACCTGTTTTTTAGCTTCTTGCTTTATTGGGTACTGCCTTTGTGCAGTTGGTTCATGTTTCAGATGTATTTTATGGTGAGGTGAGTCCTCATCCCATCCTACATGATTCTTATATAATGCTGGGGCCTGGGCTACTGCCCATTTCCTGGCATATGTATATTTGAGATGAATTGGAATATTGTTGGAGAAGGCAGGCATAATAATGTCCTCGCCTTGTGGGCACTCCCTGACAAATTGTGGTGGCCAGTCTTTTTCTGCTAGAAGTATGTCATAGCCCCTTGATAGTCTTTCCCAAAAAAGGGCTTTCACCTGTCTTGGCTTGTCTCCCTCCATCCAGAGTGTTATTTCATATAACTTTTGTGGAGTACTAACCCTGGTGTCTACAGTCTCAACTGTAATGTACTCATTCAAGTCCACTATCTCCAGAAGTTCCTTCAGGTTCTGGCGAGCTATTGTGACTTCTGCTGCACTGTCCAGCATTGTCTGAGCCCATTCTCCGTTCTTGAGTTGTGTTCTCAGTATTCTCGGCATGTCTGATCTTCAGACCTGCTACTTTCTTTTTGGAGAATTGAGGTTTTGTTTTATTTTTCGGAGCGTGTTTGTCGTCTTTCGATTTCACGCGTTCTTCTCTATGTTCTGACCATCCTCTTCTTTCCGAAGTCTGTGATGAGATCTGAAAGGGACGAGAGGAACGTGTATCAGTATCTTGATACCTGTCAGGTTTTCTTAAATTATCCCTATTCCTGAGGTTATACCTCCTTTCAGATGGCTCCTTTTGAGGAGACCTACCCCGGGATTGAGAACGTTTCTCGTTTGAATTTTGTTTATTAGTCTCCCACTTCTTTTTAGAAGATGTAGGAGTTTGTTTAATAGAGTCCTTCTCAGGACTTTCAGATAGTTTCGGCTTCACTGGTCTTCCACCCAAACTATCTCTGCCTAATTCTGCATAAGATTGTTCAATTATTCTGGGTAGTTCAGTTTGATGTTCTGTAACATCGAATTCCCTTAATTTTTGGCGGATCGCCACTGCTGCTGCCTCCCCTTTAATATTAGATAATATTATTGTTGAGACCTGGTCGAACTTTTTCAGTAATTTCATACCTAAATTTAGAGCAGGCTCTGCCCCGTATTCGTTTTGAATTTGTTTCAGGACATCTGGTATTACCGCAATTGACGGAATGCCATGTGTTTTAGTATAGATGGCAGCAAAGACTGAGCCCCAAGTGGTACAGTCTTCCAGTTGTGGTGTGATCCCCATTGGTAAACTGATTGTTAGGATTCCGTGTTACTCATACGGGCTAGTATTTGGAAATACTGCTTCGATTTGAGTAATTTTTTGAGCTATCCAGAATGGAATTTGCTCACGTTTTGTGGGCATTTTACCCATGACTGCGTAGAGAGTCTGTGGTGTAATTTTTAGTGTATTCCCCTGTTGGGGAGTTGGATTTGGAAATGTCAGTGGTTGCTGGACTGTGAAAGTCCGCATGACATATTGAACCAATTGTCTGTAGATTTTTATTAACTCTGTAAGTTGAGTAAGTAGTTCCTCATCTGACATATATCAAGTTTAGGATGAGGTGTGTAGCCGGCTAGAATCGGCCATGTTGCTCCTGGTCTACCTAGTGGACCGAGCCTGGTAATGTTTCTGTGATGTTTTAGGGCGCCTTTAAACCAGAGCTGATGCTCTTGGTATGATAATGGTATTTCTATATCCTCGAAAGGAATGTGTTCCTCTGGTGGATCATCTTCTTTGTAGAAGTGAAACATGTGTGTTACTGGATTGGATTCAGGAAATATTACCCATGAATAGAATACCTCTGTCTGAAAGGATTCGTGTGCCTCTATCACGAAAACTGCTCTACCGCCTCTTGGTGGTAGGCCATGTTTTATAAGTTTTAGAGTGATGGCTCTTCTTAAGTTTGGAGCGATGTCTATAACCCCCTCCTCGGTTTCATTTAAACCTGTAATGTTAAAAACTGCTGCTTGGGCTGGATCAGCCGCAGCTTCACCGTTTCCGGTTTCAGTCATTTTGTTTTTTGAAAAATGTAGAACAAGTTTCAAGGAAACAAAGATAAGGTGCACAATGTTTTGGAACAGTGTATCCTTCAACGTTGAGCAAACCAAACAGCTAATATATAGGGTACTTCCCTATGTAGCCGTGGTGGATACTTAACCCTGCCCACTCCAGACGTCTTTTGGAGTATATGGGTTGGGGTCTCTGAGAGAAAAGCACGGCTGAGTTACTCAGTATCTAGCGTTAAATTACCGCCTTACCAAACGTTGGGCGCCATGTAGTGTAGCTCCTATTTCCCTAATAGGCTCTGCGCATTGGAATAATATCCCCTATAGGTTTGACATAGGACTAAGGTCAGTATGTCCCTATCGAGTATATTAAACTTAATTACTTGTGCCAGCTAGCTCAGAGGCCACTAGAAACTCCTTGACAAACAAGAAGGGAGTAGTTTCTGGCAGCCGCAAAACATGACAACTTTGTTTCTCTTTTAGAATCAGAACGTGTCCCAGAGTCGTAGAAACAATAGATAACTTTTTCACTCAGCTCAATCGTGCATGCTTAGTTTTCCTCAAAGTTACACAGAAAGAATAGACGGGCGTTTCAATAAAAGGTTTATTGAACAGTCTTGTTTCTCGTGTAAGTAAAATGTGCTGTTACGATCACAAGACAGTATGCGAGGTAAATAATGTACAGCGTAAGCAGTAGAAATAAATAATACTGCGCTAGCATGATCTTTAGTAGATATTCATTTACATAAATAACACAGACTAAAAATGCGAGTACTCATACGATGCGTTTCTAAGCTAGTTCTACCCCAATGTGCCTAACCTAACCTAGGTGTAGGGAGAGGTATGAAGTAGGTGAAGTATTCCTTACTATGGTATACTAAGAGTATGTTAAGTCTAGTATGCCTAGTATGCCTAGTATGCCAAGAGTCCCTCTAGGTTCTAGTCAGCTCCATACCTTAAGAATGAGAGAGGTAGGAATCTCTTGCCAGACTCGAACTCCAACACCCCGCAAGGGAAGTCAGATCACTGGAAGCTGGACTCTCTGCGTGCAGGGATGACAGCATCTTCTCAGTGCGTCAGGCTGGGAAACTGGCTCCTCTGAAGTCGAGGTCTCCTCTGAAGTCGAGGTCTCCTCTAGTTTACAAGGGCTAGGGAAGGTATATTTATACCTGAGTGGTACCTCATAATGTTAGCATTGACGTGAGTCGGACAGCGGAAGACGTCATGAATGAACCCCTAAGGTATAACGGTTTATGCATAATACATGAGTCCTTGAAGAAATCAATAGTCCTATGCTAGGGAAACTCCCGAAGCCTAAGGGTCTGTTCTTCAAGAACTCGTTGTGACGTTAGGGGGGACGGATGTCGGAGACCATGCCTGTATTTGGAGTGCACGGTTTAATGCCTAAATAAGGACTGGGATTTTATGCCTATATAAGGACATGATACAGGAAAGCCCGTGTATGGACACCCTAAGAGGAATACAACAATGGTGGCGCAAGGGTCTCTCAGGGTGGCGCAGGGAAAGTGACTACCATTCTCGAAACCAAAGACACACCAATACCAGTTAGTACATACCCACTCACTGATTCATAGGACTACACACATCCACTCACTCACCCATACAGTCACTCATACACGCAGTCCCTCGTCAATAGAGTCACTGATATATGCACTCATACACCCATACAGACACTCACATACCGCCACTCACACACCTAGTCAGTCACCCAAAGAATCAATCACGCTGCCATTTACTCACCTATACAGTTATACACACACAACCTCACTTATTCATACAGATACTAACACATACCTACTCTCTCATACAATCATTGTCACAATCACACATTCATTCACACAGCCACTCTCACAATCACTCACTCTCACATATAGTCACTTATATACTCCAACACTCACATACACTGCCTTTCACATATGTAGTTACTCACACATATACCACTGAGACATCCATTCACTCACCAACACAGCCATACACACACTCACTCATCCATACAGCACCTCACAGACGCACCCAGTGAATCACCTACTCACACATCCATACAGGGAGTCTCACACACCCCCACCCACCCACACAGATACTCAGGCACCCATACAGATACTCAGACAACCAATCATTAAACCATATAGATACTCATGTAGCTACTCACCAACCCATGCAGCCACTTACACACCAACTGACAGACATACACAAAGATTAGTCATTCTCCCATGCATTCACTAAGACATGTTTAATCACTCACTTTTACAGACAGTCACACACCTACTAAATCATCCATTTAGACACTCATATACTCACTCATTCTTCAATACACCTTGGCGTATATATATATATAAAGCATTCTTAAACGTTTTAGAAACACTCAGTCACTGGATGATGTCATCAGTGATTGTGAGAAAGTGCCCTCTTTCTTGCATGGTATGCCCCCACTTTTTGCTGAATTGCTGATGTGCTTTGACTGAGTGTGCCTGGGCTCCTGCCAATCAGGTACCCAGGGCCTGTGTTCCTTCCCTTAAACTGTATTGAAGCCTAAACCCAATTGGCATCTCTGGCCACAGGTAGGCCCCTGGTAAATGGTACCACTGGTACCCAGGGCATTGTGACCAGAGAAGGCCTCCAAGGGCTGCAGCACTTATTGTGCCACCCTTAGAGGCCCTGTACCCTGACAAACACACACACTGCCTTTGCAGGCTGCGTGTCTTGGTGCAGAACAACGTGAAGAGTCGACATGGCACACATCCCTGTGTGCCATGCCCACAAACCACTGCCCTGGCATACCTCAGTCACCCCTCTAGCTGGGTGCCCTATGCCAGTGGTGAGGGTACAGGTGCATGAGCCATGTGCCCCTACAGTACCCAGGTCCATTCCTGGGCACTGTAAGTGCAGTGCTGCCATTAAGAGTATATGGTGCTGGGAGTTTGTCATTACGAACTCCACAGCCCCATAATGGCTACACTGAAGACTGGGAAGTTTGGTATCAAACTTCTCAGCACATTAAACCCACACTGATGCCAGTGTGGGATTTAATGTAAAATGCACAACAGAGGGCATCTTAGAGATGCCCCCTGAAACTCGACCAACTCCCAGTGACCTGACTGAGTGGCTGCCGAGGCTGCCATCCCCAGACATGTTTCTGGACCCCTGGGTCGAGAGCTTGCTGCTCTCGGGGTCCTGAAACAATGCACATCCTGGGACGAGGTGCCAAGCCTCCTTCCCCAGGATGGGCAGGGTTCACAAAGGAGAAGCTTCAAAGGCATACCGCCTTTGTGAGCCTCTCCAACCACTAGCTGTACTCAGCAACTGGTCCCCACTGGTTCTACCCCCCCTTGGGGCGGGAGACCCGGCGGGAAAAACAGAGTGAGGAAGAGAGGTGTGCCCACCTCTGCCAACTCCACCCCTAGGGTGGGGAGGCGAGGTGAAGCACAACCTCGAGTCCCCGCCATCTTGAGGATGGGGGACCCAGCCAACCAAGGACAGGCTCCTGCCCCCTCCCACTGGAGAGTGGCAGAGTAGGGGGTGTACCCACCCCAGGGAAGGGACCCATTGGTCCCTGCCCTTTACCTACCTGTAACGCCCCTAAATTCAGTATTTAGGGGCACCCTGAAACTTCCTTCCTCAGATCCCGATTCCGAAACAACAAGAAGAACAAGAAGAAAGAAGACCAGCCGTGCAGCTGCTAACAAGAGGACGACACCAACTGACTTGGCCCCAGCCCTACCGGCCTGTCGAACCTCGAGCCTGCTCCTGCTAAACCCCGGCCTCTTCAGTGGTCAGCAACCTCGAAAAGCCCAGAGGACCTTACTGCCTTGCTCAACTAAAAGACTGGGACTCCCACGAGCAGTGGTTCTGCTCAAACATCTGCAACCCCAGGTCCCGGCCTGAGACCGCAGATCCTGCCCACTCTGCACCCACCGAGCCCGGCCCGAGCCAAAGTGGACAAAGACCACGAGGACTTCCCCCCGGCGACTGTGACCAAGAATCCAGCACCCAAGGACTCACCTCGACACTCCAGATGACGCCTGCAGCCTCAACACCAGGGACCCCTCCAACCGCGACCAGCAGAGGGTAAGATTTCCTGATGCCTAAAGACACCCCTGCACCCGGCGCCCCACGGCCCCCTGTGCCCAACTCCTGGGTGTCTACCCCTCCTACAGCATCCCAACTTACCTCTCGAAGTGGTGGTCGCACCTGAAGAATCACCGTCCCCGAGTTTGCAGCCTTTGTTCGTCTTGCAGCTTTCCCATTGAAATCCATTGGGCGCCCGACGGCCCAAAAGCCCACTGCACCCGGCCGCCCCAGTGCCGCTGAGGGTGCACCAACTACCTTGTTCGACTTCCCCACTTGCCCTGAGTAAGTGACCAGGAGCTTTGCTCCCACAGCCGAGTGGCCTGCCTGCCAGCAGCCACCAACCAAAGGCCCCACGCCCGCCATAGGCTAACGTTGGGCCTACTCTCTCTGCACCCGGCCGCCCCTGTGCCGCTGAGGGTGTAACAGCAGTACAAACCTGAACCTGTGAGACCCCTGAGTCTTGCCCCAGAACCTTAACTCTGCCAGCCGAGTACTTACCTGAAAGCCGATAACTTGCATTTTCTTCATAGGGTAACATTGACTGGTTTTCACTTGGAAATTCTTCTAAGTGTCGAGTTTTGAAACTTCGAAATATTCACTAAAAATCGTCCGAATACCAACATCGAAATTACTCACCTTTTCTCAGGAGAGATCCGAGTGCTGGATTTAGGTACCCAGCACTGACTACAAAAAGTGATTACAACTGTGATTTTCCGGTAACTTGATTTTCCTCCATAGGATAACATTGCCTGGTTTTTTACCAGAAATTCTTCTAAGTGTCGATTTTTGCAACATACAAATATTCCTTAAAAATCACCTGTGTAACAAAAACAATTTCTTTCAACTGTTTACAGGAAATGCACCAGGGCTGAATCCAGGATCCAGCCCTGAGTAAGATTAACGTTCGTAAAGTAATTCTATTACTGTTTACTTAAAAATCCCATTGAGCTCAATGTTATAGTATACCAAGTATTGTGTTGCCTATTGCAACCCCTGTGCCATATTGCATTTAAAGTCTATTGTTCATTGAAAGTATTCAACAAACAGCATCTTATCTTGAGAAAGTATTTTTATGCAAACCTGTGGTTCTAAAATAAAACAACAGTATATTTTTTATACAAAACAATTGGCCTAGAGTTCAGTTCTTGAGTGTGTGGTTTCATTTGCTGACTGAGTGTGTACATCAAATGCTTTACACTGTCCTCTGATACTGCCTTACTGCTCGACCAAGCTACCACTTTTATATAGAGCCAGTTTCTTACATTGGTGGCAGCGGTGGGATACAAACTTGCATTTGTTGGACTACTTGGTTACCATCTGATCACACGACAGAACTCTTAAATTGCCTTTAGAATTCTGATTTTTTCAAATTGGCATTTTTTTCCAAACTACTAAAAGTCTTGTTAGGGCCTTGCTTAAGTCCCTTTAGAATTTTAGAAAATAAAAAAGTTACTATAGTCAAGGGTAGAGGGGTTAGAACTTTTTGTTAGAATGTGTCAAGACAAGAACCCAGCTATTAGTGAAGATAATAATGACATGCAGGACATGGTTGAGGAGCTCGACCTCACCCCTTACCTTCACTTGTCCTTCAAGGAAGTAAGGTCCTTTTGTGAACTTAAAAATATACCAATGGGCCAGCATCCAACCAAACAAGGGCTCCAGGAGCTCCTGGCTGAGTATGCAAAGGCCCACCCCTCTGAGCATGGTGATGACCAAGCAGAGGAGGAAAGGAGTGAGGAGGATGGAGAAAGGAACCCACCTCCACCACTTCCTAGGGAAGAAAGGGTCACTGCACCCTTATTTCCAAGAATTAACCTCTGGGGACCTAGAGGCCACACAGGTGGTTCAGGTCCCAGGGAGGACATTGAGGACAGCCTCAGTGAGGAGGACAACCTTTTAGCAAGGTTGGCCACAAGGCTAGATCTAGAGTCCAGACTCCTGGCTCTAGAGAAGGAAAGAAAGGAGATGGGTCTAGCACCCATCAGTGGTGGCAGCAATACCAATAATAAGGATAAAGAGCAATCTTATGATCCTAAAATCCCCAAAGGGATTGTCCCTAAAGTTGAGGAGGGTGATGACATCACCAAATGGTTAATAGCCTTTGAGAGGGCCTGAGACAGGTGAAGAAACCTCTCTCGGGGGCCACTCCTGTGGGAACTGTTCTCTGGTAACTGCAGAGACAGGCTTCTGACCCTCTCTGGGCCAGATGCAGGGTCCTATGACCTCATGAAGAGAACTCTGATTGAGGGATTTGGACTCACCACTGAGGAGTACAGAATTAGATTCTGGGGGGCTCACAAAACCCAGAACCAGTCCTGGATTGATTTTGTAGACTACTCAGTAAAGACACTGGATGGTTGGTTAACTGGACACAATGTGCATGACTTTACTGGACTTTACAATTTGTTTATGAAGGAACATATATTAAGTAATTGCACAAATGAAAAGTTACATCAGCATTTGGTAGACCTAGGTCTAATTTCTCCCCAAGAATTGGGAAAGAAGGCAGACCACTGGGTCAAGACTAGGGTGACAAGGACAACCACTGGGGGTGACCAGAAGAAAGTGGTTACAAAACCTCCCCAGGGGAAATGTGGTGAGAATCCCCAAGATAAAAAGTCTGAGTCTTCCAAAGGGCCCCAAAAACCTGTACAGGGGGTGGGTCCCAAACTACTCCCTATGTGCCACAGCCCTATAGGGGAAGAACTTTGATCCCACAAAGACCTGGTGTAACAACTGTAAGAAGTTGGGACACTT
Source organism: Calotriton arnoldi (assembly GCA_963921515.1). NCBI lineage: Eukaryota > Metazoa > Chordata > Amphibia > Caudata > Salamandridae > Calotriton > Calotriton arnoldi. The sequence goes on along the minus strand of CAWUFW010011418.1, from coordinate 515,881 downwards.
AACTGTAGACAAGTCTTGCCCTCACAACAAGGCCCCTAAGCCCACAAGTACAGCTACTCCTGGGGTGGCAAGTCTACAGATGGGATCAACAGTGTGCCCAGAGCAAATCAGGATGCACACTGAAGCAGTTCTAGTTTCAGAGGGGGAAGTTGAGTTTGCCACTGTAGCTATGTGGCCACCCAACTTAAAGAAATACTTACAGTACCCTTGGATCAATGGAACTAGGATAGAAGCTCTGAGAGATACAGGTGCCAGTGTCACTATGGTGAGAGACACACTGGTTTCCCCTGAGCAATATTTGATTGGGCATACTTACCCAGTCACCAATGCTGACAGTGTTACCACTAATCATGCAATGGCTATGGTGACATTAGACTGGGGGGGGTTACTGGCCTGAAACAGGTAGTGGTCTCTCCAAAGCTACCAGCTGCATGTCTGCTTGGCAATGACCTGGAAACCTCAGCCTGGGCTGAGGTTGAACTAAACACCCATGCAGCAATGCTGGACATCCCTGAATTGGTGTGTGTAAAAACAAGAGCACAGAGCAAAAGGCAGGGTGAAGAAATAGTGTTGGAGCCTGAAAGAATGGCCCAACCTACCAAGAGAAAAGGGAAGAAGACTGGGGGACCAGCTTCTATACAGCCAAAGGATCAGGACCCCTCTCCTCAGGTAGAGGACTTGGACACCCCAGAGGGAACTGAGCCCATGGAGCTTGACCCTTACCAGGTTGAACTCTTGGGCCCAGGGGGACCCTCTAGGGAAGAGCTGTGCCAGGGGCAGCAAGACTGTCCCACTCTTGAAAGCCTGAGGCAGCATGCTGTTTCAGAAGCAAAGGGAGATGTCAGTGGTACCCACAGAGTCTATTGGGAAGAGGGATTACTGTACACTGAGGCAAGAGACCCCAATCCTGGAGCCACCAGGAGAGTGGTAGTGCCACAGAAGTACAGGGAGTTCCTCCTAACTTTAGCTCATGACATCCCCCTAGCTGGATATTTGGGCCAAACCAAGACTTGGGAAAGGCTAGTCAGCCACTTTTACTGGCCCCAGATGCACCAAAAGGTGAAGGAGTTTGTTAGCTCCTGTTTTACCTGTCAGGCCAGTGGCAAGACAGGTGGCCACCCAAAGGCCCCCCTGATACCACTGCCTGTGGTGGGGGTTCCCTTTGAGAGGGTAGGTGTGGACATAGTGGGTCCACTTGAACCTCCCACAGCCTCAGGGAACAAGTTCATACTTGTGGTAGTGGATCATGCCACTAGGTACCCTGAAGCAATTCCACTTAGGACTACTACAGCTCCTGCAGTAGCCAAGGCCCTCATTGGTGTTTTCACCAGGGTAGGGTTTCCTAAGGAGGTGGTTTCAGACAGAGGTTCTAACTTTATGTCTGCTTACCTGAAACACATGTGGAAGGAATGTGGGGTGCAGTACAAGTTTACTACACCCTATCATCCACAAACCAATGGCCTTGTTGAGAGATTTAACAAGATATTGAAAGGCATGATTATGGGGCTCCCTGAGAAACTCAAAAGGAGATGGGATGTCCTCTTACCATGTCTGCTTTTCGCTTACAGAGAGGTGCCACAGAAGGGGGTAGGTTTCTCACCCTTTGAACTTCTGTTTGGCCATCCTGTGAGGGGACCCCTTTGTCTTGTAAAGGAGGGCTGGGAGAGGCCTTTCCAAGAACCCAAACAAGATATTGTGGACTATGTGCTTGGCCTAAGGTCCAGAATGGCTGAGTACATGGAAAAGGCATCCAAGAATCTTGAGGCCAGCCAGGAGCTTCAGAAGCACTGGTATGACCAAAAAGCTGCACTGGTTGAATTTCAACCTGGGCAGCAGGTGTGGGTTTTGGAGCCAGTGGCACCAAGGGCACTCCAGGACAGATGGAGTGGCCCTTACCCTATCCTGGAGAGAAAGAGTGGGGTCACCTACTTAGTTGACCTGGGCACAAGCAGGACACCCAAAAGGGTTATCCATGTGAACCGCCTAAAGCACTACAATGACAGGGCTGATATCACCATGCTGATGGTGACTGATGAGGAGCAGGAAGCAGAGAGTGAACCTCTCCCTGACCTCCTCTCATACAGCCCAAAAGATGGGTCAGTTGATGGAGTTGTCTTTTCAGACACCCTCTCCGCCCAACAGCAGACTGACTGCAAGCAAGTATTGCAACAGTATGCTAAGCTCTTTTCCTTGTCCCCTGGTCTGACAAACTGGTGTACCCATGATGTGGACACTGGTGACAGTGCACCTGTCAAAAACAAGATCTATCGACAGTCAGACCAAGTCAAGGAAAGCATCAGAGCTGAGGTCGCAAGATGCTGAAGTTAGGGGTTATTGAACCCTCTGAGAAACCCTGGGCTAGCCCAGTGGTGCTGGTCCCCAAACCTCACCCACAGGATGGAAAGAGAGAAATGAGGTTTTGTGTGGATTACAGAGGGCTCAACTCTGTCACCAAGACAGATGCACACCCTATCCCAAGAGCAGATGAGTTGATAGACAAATTGGGTGCAGCCAAATTCTTGAGTACCTTTGACTTAACTGCAGGGTACTGGCAGATTGGCATGGCACAAGGAGCAAAAGAGAAAACAGCATTCTCCACACCTGATGGGCACACTATCAGTTCACTGTTATGCCCTTTGGTTTAAAGAATGCCCCTGCCACCTTCCAGAGGTTGTTGAATCAAGTCCTTGCTGGGTTGGAGTCCTTTAGTGCAGCTTATCTTGATGATATTGCTGTCTTTAGCTCCACCTGGCAGGATCACCTGGTCCACCTTGGGAAGGTTTTAAAAGCCCTGCAAACTGCAGGTCTAACTATCAAGGCATCCAAATGCCAGATAGGGCAGGGCACTGTGGTGTACTTGGGCCACCTTGTTGGCTAGCTAGGGATAGGAGCGGTCCTATCCCAGACCAATGATGAAGGCCAAGACCAACCTGTTGCTTTTATAAGCAGGAGGCTTCTCCCCAGAGAGCAGCGTTGGAGTGCCATTGAGAGGGAGGCCTTTGCTGTGGTTTGGTCCCTGAAGAAGTTGAGACCATACTTGTTTGGTACTCACTTCCTAGTTCAAACTGACCACAGACCTCTCAGATGGCTAATGCAGATGAAAGGGGAAAATCCAAAACTTTTAAGGTGGTCCATCTCCCTACAGGGAATGGACTTTGAAGTGGAACACAGACCTGGGACTGCCCATGCCAATGCAGGTGGACTTTCCAGGTTCTTCCACTTAGACAATGAAGACTCCCAAGGGCAAGATTAGTCTCATCACCTTTCGTTTGGGGGGGTTGTGTGAGAAAGTGCCCTCTTTCTTGCATGGTATGCCCCCACTTTTTGCTGAATTGCTGATGTGCTTTGACTGAGTGTGCCCTGGGCTCCTGCCAATCAGGTACCCAGGGCCTGTGTTCCTTCCCTTAAACTGCATTGAAGCCTAAACCCAATTGGCATCTCTGGCCACAGGTAGGCCCCTGGTAAATGGTACCACTGGTACCCAGGGCACTGTGACCAGAGAAGGCCTCCAAGGGCTGCAGCACTTATTGTGCCACCCTTAGAGGCCCTGTACCCTGACACACACACACTGCCTTTGCAGGCTGTGTGTCTTTGTGCAGAACAACGTGAAGAGTCGACATGGCACACATCCCTGTGTGCCATGCCCACAAACCACTGCCCTGGCATACCTCAGTCACCCCTCTAGCTGGGTGCCCTATGCCAGTGGTGAGGGTACAGGTGCATGAGCCCTGTGCCCCTACAGTACCCAGGTCCATTCCTGGGCACTGTAAGTGCAGTGCTGCCATTAAGAGTATATGGTGCTGGGAGTTTGTCATTACGAACTCCACAGCCACATAATGGCTACACTGAAGACTGGGAAGTTTGGCTCCTGCCCCCCTCCCACTGGAGAGTGGCAGAGTAGGGGTTGTACCCACCCCAGGGAAGGGACCCATTGGTCCCTGCCCTTTACCTACCTGTAACGCCCCTAAATTCAGTATTTAGGGGCACCCTGAACCTTCCTTCCTCAGATCCCAATTCCGAAACAACAAGAAGAACAAGAAGAAAGAAGACCAGCCGTGCAGCTGCTAACAAGAGGACGACACCAACTGACTTGGCCCCAGCCCTACCGGCCTGTCGAACCTCGAACCTGCTCCTGCTAAACCCCGGCCTCTTCAGTGGTCAGCAACCTCGAAAACCCCGGAGGACCTGACTGCCTTGCTCAACTAAAAGCATGGGACTCCCACGAGCAGTGGTTCTGCTCAAACATCTGCAACCCCAGGCCCCGGCCTGAGACCGCGGATCCTGCCCACTCTGCACCCTCCGAGCCCGGCCCGAGCCAAAGTGGACAAAGACCACGAGGACGTCCCCCCGGCGACTATGACCAAGAATCCAGCACCCAAGGACTCACCTCGATGCTCCTGACGACGCCTGCAGCCTCAACACCAGGGACCCCTCCAGCCGCGACCAGCAGAGGGTAAGATTTCCTGATGCCTAAAGACACCCCTACACCCGGCGCCCCACGGCCCCCTGTGCCCAACTCCTGGGTGTCTACCCCTCCTACAGCATCCCAACTTACCTCTCGAAGTGGTGGTCGCACCTGAAGAATCACCGTCCCCGAGTTTGCAGCCTTTGTTCGTCTTGCAGCTTTCCCATTGAAATCCATTGGGTGCCCGATGGCCCAAAAGCCCACTGCACCCGGCCGCCCCAGTGCCGCTGAGGGTGCACCAACTACCCTGTTCGACTTCCCCACTTGCCCTGAGTAAGTGACCAGGAGCTTTGCTCCCACAGCCGAGTGGCCTGCCTGCCAGCAGCCACCAACCAAAGGCCCCCCGCCCGCCATAGGCTAACGTTGGGCCTACTCTCTCTGCACCCGGCCGCCCCTGTGCCGCTGAGGGTGTAACAGCAGTACAAACCTGAACCTGGGAGACCCCTGAGTCTTGCCCCAGAACCTTAACTCTGCCAGCCGAGTACTTACCTGAAAGCCGATAACTTGCATTTTCTCCATAGGGTAACATTGACTGGTTTTCACTTGGAAATTCTTCTAAGTGTCGAGTATTGGAACTTCGAAATATTCACTAAAAATCGTCCGAATACCAAAATCGAAATTACTCACCTGTTCTCAGGAGAGATCCCAGTGCTGGATTTAGGTACCCAGCACTGACTAGAAAAAGTGATTACAACTGTGATTTTCCGGTAACTTGATTTTCCTCCATAGGATAACATTGCCTGGTTTTTACCTGAAATTCTTCTAAGTGTCGATTTTTGCAACATACAAATATTCCTTAAAAATCACCTGTGTAACAAAAACGATTTCTTTCAACTGTTTACAGGAAATGCACCAGGGCTGAATTCAGGATCCAGCCCTGAGTAAGAAAAACATTCGTAAAGTAATTCTATTACCGTTTACTTAAAAATTCCATTGAGCTCAATGTTATAGTATACCAAGTATTGTGTTGCCTATTGCAACCCCTGTGCCATATTGCATTTAAAGTCTATTGTTCATTGAAAGTATTCAACAAACAGCATCTTATCTTGAGAAAGTATTTTTATGCAAACCTGTGGTTCTAAAATAAAACAACAGTATATTTTTTATACAAAACAATTGGCCTAGAGTTTAGTTCTTGAGTGTGTGGTTTCATTTGCTGACTGAGTGTGTACATCAAATGCTTTACACTGTCCTCTGATACTGCCTTACTGCTCGACCAAGCTACCACTTTAGAGAGTAAGGTTCTATCTAACTTTAACCTCTGCCAAACCTCTGGAGACCCTTGGACTCTATACACACTGTACCTCTCTTTGGTGCAGTATATATAGAGCCAGTTTCTTACAGTGATGTCATCAGTGATGTCATTTGAGATGTCATCAGTGATGTCACTGACCATGTCATGAGTGATGTAATATGTGACGTCATCAGCAGTGCATTGCGGGGGCACGAGTTATAGTCAGCTCAGCTAACTATAACAGCTGAATTTCTCTAGTTTTGTACGAGCTAAATGTCAGCCTAACTACAACGTCCCTGAAATCTGTGGTTTTTTCAGTGAATATCTAAGGTTTTTTAAATGCTAATTCCTAACTATTCCTACATAGGTTGGATATGTACAGAAAGAGGAAGAACGGCACAGAAAGAAGCAAGAGAAGTGCAGAAAGATGCAATAGAGATGGAGAAAGAAGAAGAAAGGTGCAGAAGGAAGCGAGAAAAATGTAGAAAGAGGCAACAGAAGTCCAGAAAGAGGAAGAAAGGTGCAAAAAGAAGCAAGAGAAGTGTAGAAAGAAGCAACGGAGGTACAGAAAGAGGCCTACTTTGACTGTACTTTACCACAGACTCATACAAAGTAGCCTAATCACTAATCCTTCTCCCAAGATGTATTAAACCTCACTTTTCTCTTGAAGGTTCACTATTCATCGACTGCTCAGAATGTTAGGCCTACCAAACGTAAAACAGCAATCCTAACCATATCACTGTTGTGAGTCTGACCAAGTTTGTGAAGGTATTTACTCAGTAAATTTGTGTACAAAAAGGTAGAAGTAAGAGAAGTGCAGAAAGAAGCAACAGAGGTGCAGAAAGAGGGAAGAGGGGTGCAGAAAGAGGCAAGAGAAGTGCAGAAAGAAGCAACAGACGTGCAGAAAGAGATAACAGAAGTGCAGAAAGAGGCGATAAAGGTGCAGAAACAGACAGGAGAGGTGCAGAGAGAGGGAACAGGGCTGTAGAAAGAGGCAAGAGAGGTAGAGAAAGAGAGAAGAGGGGTGAAGAAAGAGGCAAGAGGGGTGCAGAAAGAAGCAAGTGAGGTGCAGAAAGAGGCAAGACAGGTGCAGAAACATGCAAAAGAAGTGCAGAAAGAGGCAAGAGAAGTGCTGAAAGAAGCAACAGAGGTGTAGAAAGAAGCAAGAGAAGTAATGAAAGAGACAAGAGACTTGCAGAAAGAAACAAGAGTGGTGCATAAAAAAGCAAGAGAAGTGCAGAAAGAGCACAGTGAGGTGCAGAAAGAGGCAAGAGAAGTGCATAAAGAGGCAAGAGAGGTGCAGAAAGAGGTAAGTGAAGTGAGGAAACAGGCAAGAGGGGTACAGAAAGAGGCAAGTGAAGTGCAAGAAAGAGGCAACAGAGGTGCAGAAGGAGGCAAGAGTAACTGCAGAAAGAGGCAAGAGAGTTGCAGAAACAGGCAAGAGTGGTGCAGAAAGAGGAAAGAGGGGTGCAGAAAGAGCAAGAGGGGTGCAGAAAGAAGCAGGAGAGATGCAGAAAAAAGCAAGAGAAGTGCAGAAAGAACCAACGGAGGTGCAGAAAGAGGCAAGTGGGGTAGAGAAAGAGGCAAGAGAAGTGCAGAAAGAAGCAACAGAGGTGCAGAAAGAGGCAAGAGAACTGCAAAAAGAGGCAAGAGGGTTGCAGAAACAGGCACAAGAGTTGCATAAAGAGAGAACAGGGGTGCAGACAGAGGCAAGAGAGATGCGGGAAGAGGGGTGGAGAAAGATGCAAGAGGGGTGCAGAAATTCGCAAGAGAGGTGCAGAAAGAAGCAAGAGCAGTGCAGAAAGAACCAAAAGAGGTGCAGGAAGAGGCAAGAGGGGTGCAGAAAGAGGCAAGAGAAGTACAGAAAGAAGCAACAGAGGTGCAGAAAGAGGCAAGAGAAGTGCAGAAAGAGGCAAAAGAGGTGCAGAAACAGGCAGGAGAGTGCAGAAAGAGGGAACAGGGGTGCAGAAAAAGGCAAGAGAGGTACAGAAAGAGGAAAGAGGGGTGCAGAAATAGGGAAGAGGGGTTCAGAAAGAGGCAAGAGAAGTGCAGAAAGAAGCAACAGAGATGCAGAAAGAGGCAAGAGAAGTGCAGAAAGAGGCAAAAGTGGTGCAGAAACAGGCACATGAGGTGCAGAAAGAGGGAACAGGGGTACAGAAAGAGGCAAGAGAGGTACAGAAAGTGGGAAGAGGGTGCAGAAAGAAGCAAGTGGCGTGAAGAAAGAGGCAAGACAGGTGTAGAAACAGGCAAGAGAAGTGCAGAACGAGGCAAGAGAAGTGCTGAAAGAAGCAACAGAGGTGTAGAAAGAAGCAAGAGAAGCGATGAAAGAGACAATAGAGTTGCAGAAAGAAACAAGAGAGGTGCATAAAAAGCAAGAGAAGTATAGAAAGAGGGAAGTGAGGTGCAGAAAGAGACAAGAGAAGTGCAGAAAGAGGCAAGAGAGGTGCAGCAAGAGGCAAGTGAGGTGCAGAAACTTGCAAGAGGGGTGCAGAAAGAGGCAAGAGAAGTGCAGAAATAAGCAACAGAGGTGCAGAAGGAGGCAAGAGAACTGCAGAAACAGGCAAGAGTGGTGCATAAAGGAAAGAGGGGTGCAGAAAGAGGCAAGAGGGATGCAGAAAGAAGCATTAGAGATACGGAAAAAAGCAAGAGAAGTGCAGAAAGAACCAACGGAGGTGCAGGAAGAGGCAGGAGAGGTGCAGAAAGAGGGAACAGGGGTGCAGAAAGAGGCAAGAGAGGTACAGAAAGTGGGAAGAGGGGTGCAGAAAGAAGCAAGTGAGGTGAAGAAAGAAGCAAGACAGGTGCAGAAACAGGCAAGAGAAGTGCAGAACGAGGCAAGAGAAGTGCTGAAAGAAGCAACAGAGGTGTAGAAAGAAGCAAGAGAAGCGATGGAAGAGACAATAGAGTTGCAGAAAGAAACAAGAGAGGTGCATAAAAAGCAAGAGAAGTACAGAAAGAGGCAAGTGAGGTGCAGAAAGAGACAAGAGAAGTGCCGAAAGAGGCAAGAGAGGTGCAGTAAGAGGCAAGTGAGGTGCATAAACTTGCAAGAGGGGTGCAGAAAGAGGCAAGAGAAGTGCAGAAATAAGCAACAGAGGTGCAGAAGAAGGCAAGAGAACTGCAGAAACAGGCAAGAGAGGTGCATAAAGGAAAGAGGGGTGCAGAAAGAGGCAAGAGGGATGCAGAAAGAAGCAAGAGAGATGTGGAAAAAAGCAAGTGAAGTGCAGAAAGAACCAACAGAGGTGCAGAAAGAGGCAAGAGATGTGGATAAAGAGGCAATAGAGTTGCAGGAACAGGCAAAAGAGGTGCATAAAGCGAGAACGGGGTGCAGACAGAGGCAAGAGAGATGCAGAAAGAGGGAAGAGGGATGCAGAAAGAGGCAAGAGGGGTGCAGAAATTTGCAAGAGAGGTACAGAAAGAAGCAAGAGCAGTGCAGAAAGAACCAACAGAGGTGCAGGAAGAGGCAAGAGGGGTGCAGAAAGAGGCAACAAAGGTGCAGAAACAGGCAGGAGAGATGCAGAAAGAGGGAACAGGTGTGCAGAAAGAGGCAAGAGAGGTACAGAAAGAGGGGTGCAGAAAGAGGCAAGAGGGGTGCAGAAAGAGGAAACAGAGGTGCAAAAAGAGGCAAGACAGGTGCAGAAACAGGCAAGATAAGTGCAGAATGGGACAAGAGAAGTGCTGAAAGAAGCAACAGAGGTGTAGAAACAGGCACATGAGGTGCAGAAAGAGGGAACAGGGGTGCAGAAAGAGGCAAGAGAGGTACAGAAAGTGGGAAGAGGGGTGCAGAAAGAAGCAAGTGAGGTGAAGAAAGAGGCAAGACAGGTGCAGAAAGAGGCAAGAGGGATGCAGAAAGAAGCATTAGAGATGTGGAAAAAAGCAAGAGAAGTGCAGAAAGAACCAACGGAGGTGCAGAAAGAGGCAGGAGAGGTGCAGAAAGAGGGAACAGGGGTGCAGAAAGAGGCAAGAGAGGTACAGAAAGTGGGAAGAGGGGTGCAGAAAGAAGCAAGTGAGGTGACGAAAGAGGCAAGACAGGTGCAGAAACAGGCAAGAGAAGTGCAGAAGGAGGCAAGAGAAGTGCTGAAAGAAGCAACAGAGGTGTATAAAAATGCAAGAGAAGCGATGGAAGAGACAATAGAGTTGCAGAAAGAAACAAGAGAGGTGTATAAAAAGCAAGAGAAGTACAGAAAGAGGCAAGTGAGGTGCAGAAAGAGACAAGAGAAGTGCAGAAAGAGGCAGGAGCGGTGCAGTAAGAGGCAAGTGAGGTGCAGAAACTTGCAAGAGGGGTGCATAAAGAGGCAAGAGAAGAGCAGAAATAAGCAACAGAGGTGCAGAAGGAGGCAAGAGAACTGCAGAAACAGGCAAGAGAGGTGCATAAAGGAAAGAGTGGTACAGAAAGAGGCAAGAGGGATGCAGAAAGAAGCAAGAGAGATGTGGAAAAAAAGCAAGAGAAGTGCAGAAAGACCCAACAGAGGTGCAGAAAGAGGCAAGAGAGGTGGAGAAAGAGGCAATAGAGTTGCAGGAACAGGCAAAAGAGGTGCAGAAAGAGAGAACAGGGGTGCAGACAGAGGCAAGAGAGATGCATAAAGAGGGAAGAGGGGTGCAGAAAGAGGCAAGAGGGGTGCAGAAATTTGCAAGAGAGGTGCAGAAAGAAGCAAGAGCAGTGCAGAAAGAACCAACAGAGGTGCAGGAAGAGGCAAGAGAAGTACAGAAAGAAGCAACAGAGGTGCAGAAAGAGGCAAGAGAAGTGCAGAAAGAGGCAACAAAGGTGCAGAAACAGGCAGGAGAGATGCAGAAAGAGGGAACAGGTGTGCAGAAAGAGGCAAGAGAGGTACAGGAAGAGGGGTGCAGAAAGAGGCAAGAGGGGTGCAGAAAGAGGAAACAGAGGTGCAAAAAGAGGCAAGACAGGTGCAGAAACAGGCAAGAGAAGTGCAGAATGAGACAAGAGAAGTGCTGAAAGAAGCAACAGAGGTGTAGAAAGAAGCAAGAGAAGTGATGAAGGACACAAGAGAGTTGCAGAAAGAAACAAGAGAGGTGCATAAAAAAGCAAGAGACGTGCAGAAAGAGGCAAGTGAGGTGCAGAAAGAGGCAAGAGAAGTGCAGAAAGAAGTAACAGAGGTGCAGAAGGAGGCAAAAGAACTGCCGAAAGAGGCAAGATAGTTGCAGAAACAGGCAAGAGAGGTGCAGAAAGAGGAAAGAGGGGTGCAGAAAGAGGCAAGAGGGGTGCAGAAAGAAGCAAGAGAGATGCAGAAAAAAGCAAGATAATTGCAGATAGGAAAGCGAGGTGCAGAAAGAGGCAGGAGAGGTGCACAATGAGGGGAAAAGGTTGCAAAAAGAGGCAAGAGGGGTGCAGAAAGAACCACGAGAGGTGCAGAAAGAAGCAACCGAGGTGCAGAAAGAGGGAAGAGGGGTGCAGAAAGTAGCAAGAGAGATGCAGAAAAAAGCAAGATAATTGCAGATAGGAAAGCGAGGTGCAGAAAGAGGCAGGAGAGGTGCACAATGAGGGGAGAAGGTTGCAAAAAGAGGCAAGAGGGGTGCAGAAAGAACCACGAGAGGTGCAGAAAGAAGCAACCGAGGTGCAGAAAGAGGGAAGAGGGGTGCAGAAAGAAGCAACAGAGGTGCAGAAAGAAGCAAAAGAGGTGGAGAAAGAAGCAAGAGAAGTGCAGAAAGAAGCAAGAGAGGTGCAGAAAGAGGCAAAAGGGGTGCAGACTGAAGCAAGAGAGGTGCAGAAAGAGGCAAAAGGGGTGCAGAAAAAAGCAGGAGAGGTGCAGAAAGAAGGAAGGGAAGTGCAGAAAGAAGCAAGTGAGGTGCAGAAAGAGGCAAGAGAGTTCCAGAAAGAGGCAAGAGAGGTGCAGAAAGAGGAAAGAGAGGTGCAGAAGAAAGAAGCAAGAGAGGTGCAGAAAGAAGCAAGCGAGGTGCAGAAAGAAGGGAGGTGCAGAAAGCCGAAGAGATGTACAAAAAGAAGCAAGAGAAATGCAGAAAGAGTTAAGAGAGGCACAGAAAGAAGCAAAAGTGGTTTACGCACCATTAATACCAATTTAACACCCACATTTAGCAATAAGTAACAGGTGACCATTCCAGGTTTGCAAAGGGCCTTCCACCACGCTGTAACACTTGTTGGTGCATTTTTGGTAACGTTTGAGCCATTTGAGCTAGAAACAAGGTTGTTTTTGTTCAAATCTGCAGATTATGCAGCAGATGATGGATTATGTGGCAAATGCGGAAAATGTCTAATTATGCGAAAATCGGTGCAGCCGGACAGTCACATAGTTCCAGTGACCCTGCTCATACCTCCGACTAGGTGCAGTAGTGCTCCTCAGTGGTTCCTTCTATTTTTTGTCTCATTGAGTTTATAGTTTAGCTTCTATGGAAATGAGGAAGACTAAATCTGAGGTTACCACTCCACAACACAGACTACCATACCACATAATTACTCTCCATAACACATAATCCCACTCTATATAATTCCTATACACTAAATACCACATACTTTCTATCCACATAATTTTACTGCACAACATACCACATAATTCCACTACACACAACGTACATCCACTCAACTCCCAAAAACATTAGTAAAAAGCTTTACATTTACAAAGCCAATAGCCCTAACTTTTGCAAATGCAAGACCTATTACATTGCAAATGCTTCTTTAACTAGTAGTCGCGTTTGCAGAGTGGTGGAGAAATGGTGCTGGGCCTCCGACCAGTGCTCAGGAACTCGGCTGCATAGCACTTACAGGAGGTACCAGGAGGGCTTCTTGGCCCTCAAAGTCCCTCAGCAGTAAAGGGGACTTCAATCCCCATCCAACAGCGCACCAGGGAGTGCGTTTGCAGAGTGGTGGGAAAAGGGGGGCATGACCTCCGAAGGCCTCTTAGCAATCCCACTGTGTTGGACTTACTGGAGGTAACAGGAGGGGTAGTTGGCCCCCAAGGACATCCTTGGGGGCCAACTACCCCTCCTATTACCTCCAATAAGTCCCACACAGCAGGATTGCTAAGTTCTCATAGCAGGCCATGCCCCTTTTCCCACCACTCTGCAAACGCGCTCCCTGGCCCGCTCTTGAATGGGGATTGAAGTCGCCTTCGCTGCTGGGGGTCCTTAGGGGCCACCTAGCCTACCTGTTACCTCCAGTAAGCCCCACACAGTGGGATTACTGAGAGGTGTACACAGGCCACGCCCCCTTTCTCCACCACTCTGCAAATGCACCTCGAGGTGTGCTCTTGGTTGGGGGATGAAGTCCCCTTGCCTCATGAGGGTCCCTTGGGGCCTACTAGCCCTCTTGTTACCTCTAGTAAGCTCCACACAGCTGGATTCCTGAGAGTGGTCAGAGGCCATGCCCCCTTTTTACACCACTCTGCAAACGCACATCCCGGTGCACTGCTGCTTGGGGTGTGAAGTCCACTTTAGTCCTGAGGTCCACAGGACACAAGGGGACCTCATCACCCCACCAGCAGTGCACCAAGAGGTGCGTTTGCAGAGTGGTGTAAAAAGGGGCATGGCCTCCTACCATCTCGCAGCAATCCCACTGTGTGGGGCTTACTGGAGGTTACTGGTGGCCAAGTTGGTCCCTAAGGACCCTCACCAGTGAAGGGGACTTCATCCCCAAACCTAGAGCGCTCCAGGAGGCGCGCTTGCAGAGTGGTGCAGGGAGGGGGCAGGGCCTCCGGCGAGTTGCCGGTTTCTTTTTTTTTCTTTTTTTTGTGGCCCTGAGCCATATTTTTAAAAAACATTATTGAAAAGGGAGGGGGATTGTTAGACTTGGCATCTTTTGGCGTGTTTCCCCTGACTTTTTGCTTTCTGACCTCCCGGTTTTGACTCTGTTTTTGCTGGTGTAATGATTCTGCGCACTTTCCTCACTGCTGTCCAGTGGGAAAGTGCAAGTGCTCCTGTATAAAATGTGTTATGGATTGGTGTTTCCATGATTGGCCTATTTGGTTTATGTGTCAGTCCCTTGTAAAGTGCACTGCGAGTGCCAGGGCCTATAGACCAAATGCTGTTGGTGGGCTGCAGCACTGGATTGTGCCACCCACGCAAACAGCCCGTAAAGTGTAACTCGGGCCTGCCATCGCAGAGCCTGTGCGCAGCCTGGGGCTGCCATGTCGACTTGGCAATTGCGCACACTTGCAAGTCCCTAAACCTTCCCTTTTCTACATGTTAGTCACCCCTAAGGTTGGCCCAAGGTACCCCTGTGGGCAGGGTGCGTTGTATGCGAAAGGTAGGACATGCCCTGGTGTGTGTGGCATGTCCTGATAGAGAATTTCAGGCTAGTTCGTTTTTCACTATTGCAAGGCTACCTGTTCCCCATAGGCCAGAACGGGCAGTTTTGGTTATTACAGCTTATAATCCTAACTGACCCCGGGAACATGGTAGAAATTCGAGTTTAGTATGCCTGGACTCAGAATGGTAAAATGCATCTTTTAGTGAAGTTGGTTTTAACATTCTGTGTTTGAAAATACCACTTTTAGAAAGTGGGTATTTTCTTGTCTAACCATCCAAGCCTACCTCTGCGAGGTTGTGTATTCCTTGTCTGGAGTGTGAGTGACAGGGGCTGGGGGATGCCAGGAGACAGGGTGAGTCAGCACAGGGCTGAATAGCAAGATCTACATGTAGATGGGTGGGAGGAGTTGCACCTGGGCCCTGAATAGGACAGTGCCTTCCCTCCACAATGCTGGCTCCACCTCCTGTGGTGCGTCTGATGTCCCTGGCCTACTCTCTGAAAGAAGGGACGGAGACTTGTCAACAAAGTGCTCCAGAACTAGTTTGGACTAGGCAAAGGCCTCTCTGCCTTCAGAGAACAAAGGAATTTGGGATATAAATATTGGGGCCCTGACCCCATGAATTTAGATCTCGCTGGAATCAAGGAACCTGCCAAGACGAAGAGCTGGAAGAGCTGCCAGGAGGAGTACTGCCCCTTTGCTGTGTTGTTGCTTTGTTGGGTTGGCCTGCAGCTGCTGCTTCTGCCTTGGGCAGTGAAAGGACTGAACTTTCTACAAACTTGTGCTGAGTATCTCCAAGGGCCTGGAACCGCGCTGGCCTCCTGTTAAGAAGTCTCAGGGACTACAAAGACTTCACAAGCCTCTGGGTACCGCTTCTGGAACGCTGTTTCAGTTGCCACAGAGGAAGGGAACTGCAACCGACTCCGTCAACCGAATCCATCCCTGACCGGTGACCTGTTTGCACCGCAGACCGCATCGCCCCGCTTCGCATCGCAACCCTGGTCTCACCGTAGGCGACGTCCGACGCCGTCAACACCGAGCCGCTGCTTGCACCGTGACCTGTGGGCACCGCAGTTCGCATCGCATCGCATCGCTTCACTGAACCAGCCGGACCCGACCGACGCAGACGCTGCAACTGGCTCAACAGTCGAGACCGCATCGCATTTGGGGCACCGCTCGCACGTTTGCGACGCACCGCTCCGACTCGCACCGCTGTCCGACGCCAGCTCCCGCACTCCGGGTTGGTCGCCTGCATCGCAACCTGTCAGCACCGCATCGTGCACCGTCTCGCCCTGCACCGCACGCCTTGGACTCACCGACTCCGTCTGCACGACGCTCATCGAGCCGCTGCCTGCACCGCATCGAGGGACACCGCACCGTGCATCGCTCCGTCTTGCACCGCTACCGCGACGAACGCCGACCGGCTCGTACACTCCGTACCAGCCACAACGAGAAAGGTACTGTGACCGAGTCTGTTCACGACTCTGCTGGCCCGTAGTGACGCGGTCGGCTGGAACTGTTGGACTCTGTGTAATTCAGCATCGCGGTAGACCCGGACGGGGCTACCGACTCGTACGAACCTTGCTTTTGTGCTATTCCTGCAAAGAAGAAGTTACCTTATCAAGCATTCATTTTTAAAGTATAGTAATGTGGATTTTTGTCATAATTGGTCTTGTCTTGAGTATATAAAAATATTGGTTATTTTTCTAAACTGGTGTGGTGTCCGTTTGTAGTGCTTACACTGTATTTCTGTTGGTTATGTGCAAATGCTTTACACACTGCCTCTAGAATAAGCCTGACTGCTCTTGCCAAGCTACCAAGGGGGTGAGCAGGGGTTATTTTAGGAGTGTAACTCCCTTACCCTGACTAGGAAGAAGGGCCCCTACTTGGACAAAGGTGCAAGCCCTTGCCAACTAGAGACCCCCATTTCTAACAGGGATGCATGGCCACCGTCCCGAGGCCCATTACGGCCCCAGGGACCTCATCCCCCGAGGCCCGGCAAAAACTTCATGTATGAAAGGGGGCAGCGTGGCCCCCCTTCCCTGGGCCACTTTTAGCCCCAGGAACCCCATCCCCCGAGGCCCGGCAAAAACTTCGTGTATGAAAGGGGGGCAGCATGGCCCCCCTTCCCTGGGCCACTTTTAGCCTTAGGGACCCAATCCCCTTGGGGCCGGCCTTATGTTTTTCTTTTTATTAAAAAAAGGAGAGAGGCCGAGTGGCCCCCCTCCCGGGCCATTTCACCCCCGGGAGCCCCATCCCCCTGGGCTTGGCCATTTAAAAAATATATATAATTTGCGGCCACCCTCCTCAGGCCGATTTTGGCCCCGGGGACCCCATCCCCCGGGGCCCGGCCTTTTAAAAAAAAAAAATTCAAAAAGGGAGGGGGGCTGATGGCTGCCAACACATCCTGGTTTGAAGTGTTGGCAGCCAATCAGAGTCAAGCTCGTGATCTGGAGGGTTCACGGATCCACCGCGGTCACCAGATACTAATATTTGTTCAAATATAAATGTCTCAGGAACTACTGAACAGATTTACACCATTTAAAGCAAAGAGTGCACTCTTGGCCAAGAGCTACCTCTCTGTGAAATTTGGTGTAATTCCGTTTAGCAGTTCGGGCTGTAGCTGCGACAAAAGTTTCCTATGGAAATTAACATGGTGAAAACGCATTTTGGGACCCCCCTTTTTTCTCGGCCCCCGCTTGACGAATCTCCCCGAAACTTTCAAGACAGGAGCTGACCTGAGCAGGGCATTAGTTTTGAAAATTTTGCGAAGATTCGTCAAACAGCGCCAAAGATATTGGCAAAATAAAACACGCTTTTTTAATAGAAACAAGGTCCTAACTATAACTACCTACTGGCGACCGCCAGTAGGTAATATATATATATATATATATATATATATATATATATATATATATATATATATATGCGCTCCAAAAACATACCAAAAAGTTACTTATGATTCAGTGAATACAAACCCTAAAAGCCTGTAAAATTCACCATTTTTGGACTGCAACACACGATAATGCACAACATAACTCACACAACCTGCCTATTTCAATGTACCCCTTAGTTAATATTGCATGAAAAAGAGCTATCTACCATGAGCAAATCGGCAAATCATAGCAGGTAGTATGCATTACTTAAGGCATGCCCTGTTATCACATTTTAAAACTTTTACGGTTCTGTATTTGCTGAAATATTACTAGCTTTACCTGTGTTTTTATAGAATTTTGGTGGATTTTTATGATGCATTCATTCACCTGCTGTACCCAGTTGATAGTGTGCAAGGACTTCAGCCATGCACAGCAGGGCCTGGTCTCAGGACCTGAATTTTAGCTAGACACTGGCCAACCATAGCCCTTTTGTTTTGTAAAAATCAAGATTTTCATGGAGATCATGATTTTTTGACAAAATAGTGTTTTTTTTCTACATACAGAATGGTGACAGCATGATCACAATTTTCATAAAAATCACAATTGTAGCGTACCAAACTTGCCCCCCTCCCCCCCCATTTTTTATGCTTCTAATTCCCTAGTGCAAAGATCGTGATTTGGTGCAAAACTGTGATTTTCTAAATGGCAGAAAAATAATTTGATGCCCGTTCATTAGCCAATTAGATTGATCAAAAAGATTCAATTTGATTTACAGAAAACATGATTTTAAATGTCTAAGATATACAGAAGTGTTAACCATTTCATGCCCATACAGCACCTAGTTTTTTTTAATGGCAGAATCTCAAAAACTACTGAACAGATTTACACCAAACCAAGAACAGCACATTTTCCGAGTAAAGTTAGACTTTCATGACTAGTTTGCATCCACTAGTTCATCCAGAGATTTACTGTAGCTGCACTCAAAATTTCCTCTTGAGCTAAAATTGGAAAAACACATCTTTTTTTAACTTCCACACCCTCACAACTGCATGAAATTTGGCATGGCAAACCTTAGCTGATTATGCTAAGCGAATGCCACATTTGGTGCTGATCTGTTCACGGAGGCCAAAGTTATAGGCAAATCACAATATGCATTTCAATGGAAAGCGTGGCTGAACGATAACTACACAGTAATAATTGTGTATTAGAAATACCCCCACCTCTACATTATAAAGATATTGCAATTCCTGAGGATTCATGTGACCACATAAAGGTACGAGGCATGAGGCTACATGATGAGAACCTTTATGGGTCACAAAACTCTGGGTACATTTTATCATATAGAAAGCGCTACTTTTCTTTCCTATATCACTGACAAAGGAGCAGCCATTTGAGATTTCGTCTACTAGACAGAGGAAGCTGTCTGGTCAGAAAATCCCTCTTGTGGGATTACCAAGTATTACAGTGGCCTTACAGCCCACTCACTGCTTACCATTGTTGAAATGTATTATCAGTCTGATGTGCTTGCTTCTTATTCAATGGTTTTCATTGTCCATGATGATTGACCCTCAACTGGAGCTTAGCCTTTTACCATCTTTTGGGTTGGATGACGTTTATCTTTCCACTGCTCACTTTTAGGGAAGTATTTTTTATTTTTGCAGAAGCATCCATGAGAGCAGATGTATTTTTCAGCCCTCTCTCATGTGCTTGTGCTCATGCCAAATAACCACCACTTCATGCTTATTGATGCTGTCTTCTTCATGCTGCAAGCTGTCTCTTTCAAAAATACGTCCTCTCACTGTGTTGTTTTTTTTCGCTTATGTGTTTTTCTCCCACTCGTGTTGCTCTTCCTTGTGTACTGCTTTTCCCCCTGCCTGCCTACTCCCAGTTTTTCCCCCCAACCACTCCTCGGTTGCCTTCCACCCCAGCATTCAAATATTTTATTTTTTAGTTTTTTGGGGGGGAGTGGAAGAACCAGGCAGTAAATTGCTGTGAGCCCGCTGCAATAAAAAAGCACTTTGTGCTACTTCTATTTCATTTTTACAGATGCATTTAGGTCTGTACATAAATAAGGCGCCTGTTTCATTTAGTAGGCTTATGCATGCGTTATGATGCATGCATGTGCACACGTCATCTTGCATGCATGCACCTACAAAATAACAAAGCCTGAGGGGCATCATCATTGCAATTTTTGGGCCATGCTGCACAGCATCACCAAAAGGCATTAGCAAAGCTGATAGTTCTCAAAGGCAAGACCTAATGGCTTTGCCAGTGTTTGTTCTGAGTAGGGTGTCTGTTCCTCCAGTTGTGGTTTTTCTTTGGAGTTTGTGGCTTGTAGTTATCTATTGTAAACTCCGAGAATTACTGTGAAAACATTTGAAAATGCTTTCCTTCCCATGAAGGCTTTCAGTGGTTGTGCTGGGCATTTTAGGACGATACGTTTACACTTCCAAGTTAAAAAGGACATTTGCGGTACAGTCATCTGCTTTCTTGGGACACCTTAATGAGTCATTTATGTTAATTTGTGTAATGTCAAATGTATTCATTTTGTTTTAGTCTTAATATCTGCTATTTCTGTATTTTACATTTCGTTATTGTATATGTGACGTAACAGTCCTGTGTGGTCCTGTGATATGTTATTATCTGCAATACTTCAAGATATATGATTGATAATATACTGTGTCTTAGAAAATTTCTTCATTGGTGTCTTATCTTATTATTTTGTTCCTACTAATGTAGAATTTATTTGTCAAATCCCTAGTAACATATGGGTCTAAATAATGTTTTGTAAAAGAAATATTGTTTCCCCTATAGAACCGATTGTTGCTACGTACCACTAGATTTCCCAGGATCTGCAGGATACTGGGTCACCCCATTAATCTTAATGGTGCATTATATGAAGCGGCCTATGCCGAAATTAGGACTGCAGGATTGTTGGAAATAGGGGTGCACTTTTCGAAGAATCCTACACATTGACCCCTTACTGTCAGGCATTCTTCTGACATCTGTGCTTCATCATCGGGTCACCCTAACGCCCTAACTTAATCCACATTTACACTTCACCATGACCACGAATAGTGGTACAGTTTCTTTTCTAGATGTGAACTTGATCGCTAGTGGCGGTACCCTTATTAGTTCATTATATACCAAACCTACAGACAGGAATAGTCTGTTGCACTTTGATAGTGCACATCCTCGTGCACTCAGGGAGAACTTACCAGTTGGTCAATTTCTCCGGGTCCGTAGAAACTGTACCAACTTACAAGATTATAAGAAGGAAGCAGCCCTCCTTACTATTAAACTACAACAGAAGGCATACCCAGATAAAATCATTGAACGGGCTAATAAAAGATCGCGTAACACCCCACGGGAGGCTCTGCTCGAAATCCATGAAAAACCGCAAAAAGATATGTTGATATGTGTCACTACCTATAACTCTTTGTCTAACAATATCAAAAAGATTATAAATAAAAAATGGCCGGTATTAACATCTAACAAACTTACATTTGAGAAACCTATGTTCTCTTTCAAGAGGAATAAAAGTTTAAGAGATACACTGGTCCATACTAATATGCACAAACAAAAGACGCTGAATCAGCTTACACTTTTTAACCAGCCACCAGTTTCAGGTCACTATCCCTGTGGTTCATGTGTGGCTTGCCCTCTTACGGAACACACCAAACAAATCGATCTTGGGATGACATCACCTTGGGAACAACGCTCACATACTAATTGTAACAGTGAAAACGTTGTATATGTCATCAAGTGTCCATGCCAACTTCTATATATAGGCATGACTAGCAGAAAAATAAAAACACGAATAGGTGAGCATAGAAGCACGATTAGGAGGGCTATTACTGCCACTAAACTCACTGCTCACTATCTTGAACATAAACACAGTGACACAGATATTCAATGGACAGTCATTGAGAAAGTGAGCGGCACAAGTAACCTCAGCAGTAGATTACTGGAACGTGAGCAACGTTGGGTTTACCGTTTGAAGACACACGTTATCGGCCTTAATGATTCCATTCCGTGGAATCAAATATATAGGAGGTAACACTTGTGTGTCCTTCTTTACTTTGGTTGATCATTCTTCCCACATTGCATTGATTCCCACATTGCATTGACTCCTAGATGTAACACAGCACGGTAGTTACTGATACTTTAACAGCAATAGCCCTTAATACTAGGATTAGCAATACTGGGTGTCTCAATAAAGGTTTCCAATTTGTTTTGATACTAGAATGCCCTGATTTGGATTGATGAACTAAACTTATTTCACCAATGTTGGGTTGCCAATAGGTTCAGTATTTTACAATCGAGTCCGTTTGTTTTCAGCTTTGGCCACCAGACACTAGCCCTTTAAATGGTGATGTGCTTATAGAATGGGCTTTCGTTCGTTACACAACTTGGCACTCTGTTTATACTTTACACGGGCCGCGACGGCATCTGTTGGATGACGCGCACACTGATGTGTGTTCTAGTCTATCCAGTACAGCTCTTTTTTAACATACTCGTTAATATACTACATTTCCCAGCATCCTTTCACTAATATGACGCTGCGCGACGGCGCCTGACCTGTAGACACACACACGTGATCTCTCCAATTAGTTCAGTTGAATTAATTATGGCGCGCCCATTAGAAGTATTTAAACCCCGTATACATGGCGTCTCCACACCAAGACCCGTGGGACCCGCACCGAGTAGGTGAGAGAGCGGGGAGGACCCTTGATGACGTGAGTAATTCGAATACTGAATGGCATTACAGGTATGTGCGCGCTGTTATACATGCAGTATGAGTATCTTCCTCGGCTCACAAACTTTGGTGTTTTTATCTTTTCCTTTCTGGTGCGTTACTGCTTGCCAATTTGCAGTGTGTGACAACAGGGCTACCCCTTACTCTGCGAGGTACCCGGAGAGGAGTTCCCTCGCCCATATCTGGGTAAGGGTATAAATCTGAATGTTGCGTGTGAAAGACTAAAACACGATGATTGATAGCAGCCTAGTGCTGTAGTGTGAGAGTGACACGGGTGTATACACTTTGAGACCACAAACACGAGAGTGTGTAAATCAATAGGATGCGACAAATATCGCCACTACACCATACTATGCCACCTATGAGAGTGTGGTAAAAATTAAACTATACATGTGTGTAATAACCACGGATCCGCGTGGTTACAAGAGATGATGGTTTGTTGACACCAAGTTAATGACACTGGTGCCCTGGCCAGCACATCACTATTGGGAAGTAATTTCATGTACTCGTTGAGTAATATGTGTTGTTGGCCCTGTTTGTCTTTGTTTGTCTTTACAGATGGAGCGTTAACAGGATCAAGAAGATAAATTATTTTCAAATTAATTAAGGAGCAGCTATCTGCCCTTAAAGAAACAGCAGTGTAGGGTATTTCCTCTTGCGCTGTCCAGGGAGGTTATATTGTTGCCCTGAAGAAAGTCCGGGACCGTCATGGCCCTAGTAGGACTGAAACATGTCGGCTGAAGGGTCATAGGACCATAAACACTCCTTTTCTGACCCCTGTTTACATATTTTTAATAACCCTAACGAATCCAATATTAAAGGGATACTGGGATTTGTTGGAGGTTTTTAATTTCTTTTCCCCCTGGTCTTATTATTCCTAAGAGCTCCCTGAAAATACGGTCGAGCCCACCCTGACTTTTAGGCGTTAGGGTGACCCGATGATGAAGCATGACACCACTAGGGTGTGTGAGGGTATTTAAAACAAAAGGAATTGTTTCCTTCCCCACTCCATAGTGGGTCTCTTCATCTCAGGACTTCCCATCTATACCTTTGTTATGACGCGGGTATCATCTTCGCTTCTAAGGAGTACTTTATGTGGTACAGTGTTAAATACGGGAGGGTGTACTCCCTTATGAGATTTCCTCTCGGCCCTCACGACATTGGGAGAGGGTTCTTTCCCATTTCTGTCGGCAGTGTGATAGAGTATTGAGCAGCGTGGGGCTTATAACGGATAATATCCAATAAACATATTGTTGTGATCACATATTGTGTGATCAGACGGTATCATCCTATTTTTACTCTCTTTTTACTCTCTCTCTCTCTGTTTATCACAATCAATCATTTATTAGTTCTTCTCACACGTGTTTTTAAGCCCACACACTTTTGTAGATATCGATCATAATGGCCGAAGCTTTAGGTCTGGGATATTCGGATGAGATAGCAACAGCCATTCTGGCTGGTCCATCGCTGCTACCGGATACTAATTTAAACCAAAATCTATATCAAGCCCAGAATTGGGACGAACTTAAGGAATTAAAACGTACCCAAATGAAGGTCCTATTACATGGAGCCATCATGACGGAATATTTGAGGGGTAATGCAGCCCCCACTGGCCTCCTAGTTGCTAATGCCCGAGGATCTTTCTGGATGATCCACTGTTTAGGAAGGAGTGGTCGCTGATCGCGTGGCGATGTTCACGAGATTGGCTGATCCTTATCATTAATACAGCCAAACGCATTTCAGAAGCAATACAGATAAAAATAAAAATCAGTGAAGACGCTTTGATGACTGAAATTACAATCACGTTATTCAAGAAAAACTTGAAGAAGTGAATAAAGACATTGGTGAACACAAAGAATATCTGATGTTGAGCAAAATCAACAAATTACAGAAGGACCTTAAGAAATTTTCCCATGAGAAAATATACCCCTACATCAAGGAGGATTACAAGGGTCAAGAAAATTCAGACTCAGGGTCCTCATACCAGGGTGAATCTAGTGCCTCAGACAATGAACAAGATGATTGGTCCAGTGACGGATCAAGCAAAAATTGGAGGAATAGATCAAGACGATCCCGAAGAGCGAATTTCAATCAAGGCTTTGTACCGCCACAAATATATCCTTGGCCTGGCCCCTTCGGCCCTCAACCTTTTCAGGGACCACCCCAATATCAAAGCGGACCTTACTTCCAACCGAATTATTATCCTAATCGTTTTTTAGGACAGGGTGGAAGAAGAGGGAGACGCGGGAGAAAAGGCAACAACAGAAGGGTCCAGTGGGAAGACGAGAGGATACCCGTGAATACCCGCAGCCAGACCAGAGGCCAACAACCGAGCACGAGTGGAACAAGGGATTAGTTGTTAATTTAACTGAGATCACATTAAACACCATAGAACTAGCAGTGCTCAATAAAGGTTTGGGATTTGTCCCCACAGCCTTTTTGGATAAATTCCAATTACGCTGTGAATTAAGCGAAATTTTTCGTAAAATTCGTATTAAAGCATTTTTCATGGATAGAGACAAACCGGAAAATGACGACAACCATACGGCACTACGTCCTAAGTCAAAGTTCTATCCACCAGCATCTCTGATGCCTCCTGAAGTCTTGGCGTTTGAGGAAAGTGTCACTAAAGAAGTGGAACAACTACAAACAAAGGTTGGCACGTTCAATAATTTGAGCAATAAAGAGAGGTGTGCATTAAAATCTCTGAGTACTAGATCAGACATTGTAATAAAACCAGCTGATAAGGGTGGAGCAACGGTTATTCAAAGCACCAATGCATATAGAACAGCTTGTATGAGTCTCCTGGCTGATGTCAAGTACTACAAAAAAATCAATAGAGACCCCACAGTACGTCTAAAGAAAACAATAAGATCTTTGACCATTGATGCAGAGGACCGCAAGTGGATCACAAAAAAAGAACATGAATTTCTAATTACAGATGATCCCAGAGTGCCCCTGTTCTATACCATACCGAAAATTCATAAAGGTAAGAATCCTCCTCCCGGAAGACCGATCGTGTCGGGAGTAGGGTCCCTTCTTGAACCATTGTCCAAATATACTGACTGGTTTCTACGACCTCTTGTGACACGTATCAAGTCATATGTGCAAGACACTAAACATCTACTTAATCTGTTGACAAACATTGATTATGACTCAAGTGTAAACACTATGGTCTGTCTAGACGTGGAAGCGCTGTATACCAGCATTCCACAAGAAGAGAGTATTCGAGTGATAGAGGCATTGTTAAGACAGGGAGAATGGCAATGGGAAGCACCTGTGAACTGGGTCATTTCTCTCATGCGCATAGCCCTTTTGGAAAATTTCTTCTGCTTTGAAGATCAGATGTATCTACAAATACATGGCACTTCCATGGGCAGCACCTTTGCGCCGAGCATAGCGTGTCTCTATATGGGCCATTTTGAAGATCAACACATATGGCCCAATAACCCTTACTCCAATAACATCTGTAAGTGGTTCAGGTATATCGATGACATCTTGGTCATCTGGAAGGGAGAAAATTCTGATTTGAATAACTTCCTCGTCTGGATTAATCAACTTAATCCACATTTACACTTCACCATGACCACGAATAGTGGTACAGTTTCTTTTCTAGATGTGAACTTGATCGCTAGTGGCGGTACCCTTATTAGTTCATTATATACCAAACCTACAGACAGGAATAGTCTGTTGCACTTTGATAGTGCACATCCTCGTGCACTCAGGGAGAACTTACCAGTTGGTCAATTTCTCCGGGTCCGTAGAAACTGTACCAACTTACAAGATTATAAGAAGGAAGCAGCCCTCCTTACTATTAAACTACAACAGAAGGCATACCCAGATAAAATCATTGAACGGGCTAATAAAAGATCGCGTAACACCCCACGGGAGGCTCTGCTCGAAATCCATGAAAAACCGCAAAAAGATATGTTGATATGTGTCACTACCTATAACTCTTTGTCTAACAATATCAAAAAGATTATAAATAAAAAATGGCCGGTATTAACATCTAACAAACTTACATTTGAGAAACCTATGTTCTCTTTCAAGAGGAATAAAAGTTTAAGAGATACACTGGTCCATACTAATATGCACAAACAAAAGACGCTGAATCAGCTTACACTTTTTAACCAGCCACCAGTTTCAGGTCACTATCCCTGTGGTTCATGTGTGGCTTGCCCTCTTACGGAACACACCAAACAAATCGATCTTGGGATGACATCACCTTGGGAACAACGCTCACATACTAATTGTAACAGTGAAAACGTTGTATATGTCATCAAGTGTCCATGCCAACTTCTATATATAGGCATGACTAGCAGAAAAATAAAAACACGAATAGGTGAGCATAGAAGCACGATTAGGAGGGCTATTACTGCCACTAAACTCACTGCTCACTATCTTGAACATAAACACAGTGACACAGATATTCAATGGACAGTCATTGAGAAAGTGAGCGGCACAAGTAACCTCAGCAGTAGATTACTGGAACGTGAGCAACGTTGGGTTTACCGTTTGAAGACACACGTTATCGGCCTTAATGATTCCATTCCGTGGAATCAAATATATAGGAGGTAACACTTGTGTGTCCTTCTTTACTTTGGTTGATCATTCTTCCCACATTGCATTGATTCCCACATTGCATTGACTCCTAGATGTAACACAGCACGGTAGTTACTGATACTTTAACAGCAATAGCCCTTAATACTAGGATTAGCAATACTGGGTGTCTCAATAAAGGTTTCCAATTTGTTTTGATACTAGAATGCCCTGATTTGGATTGATGAACTAAACTTATTTCACCAATGTTGGGTTGCCAATAGGTTCAGTATTTTACAATCGAGTCCGTTTGTTTTCAGCTTTGGCCACCAGACACTAGCCCTTTAAATGGTGATGTGCTTATAGAATGGGCTTTCGTTCGTTACACAACTTGGCACTCTGTTTATACTTTACACGGGCCGCGACGGCATCTGTTGGATGACGCGCACACTGATGTGTGTTCTAGTCTATCCAGTACAGCTCTTTTTTAACATACTCGTTAATATACTACATTTCCCAGCATCCTTTCACTAATATGACGCTGCGCGACGGCGCCTGACCTGTAGACACACACACGTGATCTCTCCAATTAGTTCAGTTGAATTAATTATGGCGCGCCCATTAGAAGTATTTAAACCCCGTATACATGGCGTCTCCACACCAAGACCCGTGGGACCCGCACCGAGTAGGTGAGAGAGCGGGGAGGACCCTTGATGACGTGAGTAATTCGAATACTGAATGGCATTACAGGTATGTGCGCGCTGTTATACATGCAGTATGAGTATCTTCCTCGGCTCACAAACTTTGGTGTTTTTATCTTTTCCTTTCTGGTGCGTTACTGCTTGCCAATTTGCAGTGTGTGACAACAGGGCTACCCCTTACTCTGCGAGGTACCCGGAGAGGAGTTCCCTCGCCCATATCTGGGTAAGGGTATAAATCTGAATGTTGCGTGTGAAAGACTAAAACACGATGATTGATAGCAGCCTAGTGCTGTAGTGTGAGAGTGACACGGGTGTATACACTTTGAGACCACAAACACGAGAGTGTGTAAATCAATAGGATGCGACAAATATCGCCACTACACCATACTATGCCACCTATGAGAGTGTGGTAAAAATTAAACTATACATGTGTGTAATAACCACGGATCCGCGTGGTTACAAGAGATGATGGTTTGTTGACACCAAGTTAATGACACTGGTGCCCTGGCCAGCACATCACTATTGGGAAGTAATTTCATGTACTCGTTGAGTAATATGTGTTGTTGGCCCTGTTTGTCTTTGTTTGTCTTTACAGATGGAGCGTTAACAGGATCAAGAAGATAAATTATTTTCAAATTAATTAAGGAGCAGCTATCTGCCCTTAAAGAAACAGCAGTGTAGGGTATTTCCTCTTGCGCTGTCCAGGGAGGTTATATTGTTGCCCTGAAGAAAGTCCGGGACCGTCATGGCCCTAGTAGGACTGAAACATGTCGGCTGAAGGGTCATAGGACCATAAACACTCCTTTTCTGACCCCTGTTTACATATTTTTAATAACCCTAACGAATCCAATATTAAAGGGATACTGGGATTTGTTGGAGGTTTTTAATTTCTTTTCCCCCTGGTCTTATTATTCCTAAGAGCTCCCTGAAAATACGGTCGAGCCCACCCTGACTTTTAGGCGTTAGGGTGACCCGATGATGAAGCATGACACCACTAGGGTGTGTGAGGGTATTTAAAACAAAAGGAATTGTTTCCTTCCCCACTCCATAGTGGGTCTCTTCATCTCAGGACTTCCCATCTATACCTTTGTTATGACGCGGGTATCATCTTCGCTTCTAAGGAGTACTTTATGTGGTACAGTGTTAAATACGGGAGGGTGTACTCCCTTATGAGA
Organism: Calotriton arnoldi; assembly: GCA_963921515.1. Lineage (NCBI taxonomy): Eukaryota > Metazoa > Chordata > Amphibia > Caudata > Salamandridae > Calotriton > Calotriton arnoldi. The sequence goes on along the minus strand of CAWUFW010011418.1, from coordinate 487,922 downwards.
TTTCCTCTCGGCCCTCACGACATTGGGAGAGGGTTCTTTCCCATTTCTGTCGGCAGTGTGATAGATTCTTCTGACATCTCCTGTTTAAGAGAGCCAGTGAGACCTGCAGTGGGAGGATGGGTGGGCAGGTCAGTAGCTAGTTCAGTTTCTGGGGAGCACCTCAGAGGTGTAGCAGGGCTCCCTACTTCCATGTTTAAAGTCTTTGAAGGGGAGAAGGGTAGCCCTCAAAGAAGATGCTACAATTGGTAAGAGGAAAGGACATGTTTGCATCACAAGTTGTTTGTAATAATTTATTGCAAGCAACTTGTGATGTTGTTTTTTTGTTACAGACCAGTAATAAGAGAATAAAAAACAGGAGTTTATACAGTTATTACTTTGCTGGGCTGCTTCTTTGCTTGACTTCTGTTTTGACATGCTGCTCTGCTGCCCCCCGACTGTGTGAGAAGGACTGGACCTGCAAAACTTATCCCCAGAACCCAAAGGGACTCCAAGGGCTAGCTGACTGGCCTCCTGATCTGAAGTCTGAGGGACATAAAAGACTTTCAACCAATCTGCTTCTGCACCTAGACTCGGCCATCTGTGAGTCTGCCCTGGCAAGTGGTGCCAGACAAGTCCTGGACCCTTGAAAATGAGCCTAAGGTGTATCTCCAGTGGAAAAGATGCATTCTCTGCTGAACAATGCATCCCCGAGCAGAACCGACACTTCTCCCCGGCTGAGCGGCACATCTTCGAGCAGAACCGACGCATTGCCGCTGTTGTGTGTATTGAACCTGTCACAAAAGACACGCATCACCACAGCCTCAGACATCTGGAACCAACGCATCACAATCAGAACCGCCGCTGCGCATAGCTTTACCAAGGGCAAGCTCCTTGCATCCCTTGCCAACGTCAGCCTCGACAGTGCCGCCGGACCTCAGCATATCAGCTTCACTACTCATCAGAACCAACTCATCGCCTCTGCTGCGCCTCGCATCCTCGACACAGGCCGTCGCATCGCAAACCCGGTCGACAGGACCTTTGGCATCAAAGCATAGGGACCTCGCTCCACAGCCTTGTCACAACTTAGAACCGACGTATTACCTCGACTGTACAACACATCTTCGACGACGATCCACGCAAGTGCTCTGATATAAGGATGAAGGTACTTTGGTTCAACGGGCTTAACTGGGCCCCTGTGGCTGGCCCATGCTCCATTGTGGTCAGCATGAAATGTTTACTTTGTCCCGGTCCTACGCAACCAGATATCCCAAAATAGGGCTTTTTGCCTCTAGGCACTGCTTTTACGTAAAATAATTGAAATGCAATAACTTAAGTTATACTTATTGGATTTTTGTTGTTCTGGTCTTGTTTTATTTATTAGATTAAGTTCTGTATTTCTAACCTGATGTGGAATCTTTTTGTGCATTGTTGTCACTGTTTTACTGTTTGAACTGTTGCACAAATACTTTACACATTGCCTCTATAGTTAAGCCTGACTGCTCTGTGCCAAGCTACCAGAGAGTGAGCACATGTTAATTTAGAGGTTGCCTGCTTGTCACCCTGACTAGGATTGTGGGTGCTGCTTGACTAGGGCTCATACCTCATTCAACCTACAATCCAATTTCTAACAAAGTACCTCATTAATTTCCATGACATTTGGTATCACTCATGGGTTTTTTTCCCACTGATTTTTTACACATTGATAGCTATGGCTACATTCTAACGTATATTCTTACCCTTTCATCAATTAATAAGACAATTGGCCATCCCTCCTTGATTCTAATTCTACAGTAGGTGTTTGTTTAGGATGTCCTCTTACCAGTTTATCCTGATTAGCTTCTACATTTAATACAGCGTTGAATTGTCGTCGACACCATATATACAAACAAACTTAATAAGCATAACTCAAGGACAGGCTCAGGATTATTATATCAGAGAAGTTATACATTTATCATTGTTGGTTTTTTACGGAACACACTTTCTGTTTTAACTACTTGTATCTTTTTGTTGATCCTGAAATGTGAGGTCTCTCTAAAGTCCCTGTTGTGAACTGCACCAAAAAACCAGCTCAAATTTCACAACCTTTGTGTCACAATTTGGTGCTGCGGTTGCCAATTGCATGAGAAGCCACAATGCTGTTGAAGGAGTGTGGCTCAGCCAAAGTAAGCTGCAGCTGCCAAGAACACACACCTTATGACTCATCGACCTGATGGGGACCGCAACTGCCTTACCATGGAACTCATCTATAATTGGCCAGCAGTAGGCTGCAATTTTCAAAGGGATCATGATCGTCACAGCAAGACCCACAAAGCTACATTCACATGTACCCTCTTCTTAAGCGAGGCAATGTATGCTGAAGACATTGGCTGACCACCCACTCGACCACTACAGAACCAAAATACGAGTATTGTGGGCCTATGCCTGTTGTCAGAACTGAGAAACTACCATGAGTTGACTTGAGAGCAAGGTCTTGAGACTGTTTCTGCCCATATCCACAATGGGGGCAAGAACAAGTGAACTGATTGCGCATCTGAACCTGTGGGCAAAATAGTCTTCTCCTGTTCCTACATCATGCATCTGCCAAAGACTACTTGGGACTATAACTAATAGGGCTATTTGGGGGGTATCTCCCCATATTAACAAATTAGATTGTATAATATTTAGTCCTGCTGTAAAATTTGAAGTACCTTTTTCTTTATAAAAGACAAGTACTGAGTTGGACATTAAATTATTGTGTTTGTTAGTTGATTGTGAGTTCCGAGCTCTTGCCCCCTCCTTACTAGCTCTCTGAAAAGCCTGTGACTGTTTTCCCTCATGAGTCAAGAACAGAAAGGGTTGTACTTGGACCAGTTTTCAGAGCCATAGTAGAAGAGATGCTAGGAAACCAGTGGCAAATGACCTCAAAAACCACGGTTGAGGCCCCTGCCTGCCTTGTGTTCCCCGAACATGGACTAACAAAGTACTGATTGGAAAGTAAGGTTTCAAGACTTCCCCTCATATGCATATAGTTTTTGTTGTACATGGCCCTCTTTGCAGGGTCACACCCAAACCTTTTGCCTTCACCCCTTCTGTTTTTCTGAATTAATTTTTGTTGGCATTAGGACTCTGTGCCCTTTACCCCTGCTAACAAGTGCTAAAGTGCTTGTGCTCCCTCCCTAATGGTAAAATTGGCCTACACCTGATTGGCACATTTAAATTACTTAAACGTCCCTATTATATAGTATTACATGGGACCCAGGGCCTGACAAACGAAATGGTATTCATGGACCTGCAGCACTAATGTGTCACCCACTGAAGTAGCACCATAAAAGTTTTAAACTGGCAATTTGATCTGGCAAAATAAATGTTTTGCCTGGGCTGAATCTCCCTTTTCAATACATATAACTCATCACTAACGTAGGCCCTAAAAGCTCATATGGCAGTGTGCATTGTATTTAAAAACTAGTAAATGTGGGTCAAAGTTTTACATGTCCTGGTAGTGAAAAACTCCTACATTTGAACCTAAATCACTACTGTAGGGCCCATCTCTCTCACTGGATAACATTGTCTTAACTTATTACATTTAATAAGTGCTCACTTTTGAGTGGGAGCAAGTAGAAATGTAAAGTTTGGACTTGAATGAATTGTAATTTAAAATCCCCTTTAATGGTAAGGTTGGATTGTAAGTCACAGTTTTGGAAATGCCACTTTTAGGAAGTTAGATTGATGTTTTAATTCGGTCAGCGTGTATACCTTACACGGACCATAGGGCAATTAAGGCCTCTGATTTGTTTCTCAATGTGCTCTCACCCAAATAATCAAAAATAATCATCAAAATAATAAAGATAATTGACATCTGTACACTTACTAGCAGTGAATATACTGTGACAGATGAGACATTTGTTTGATATGTCATTGATTCAAGTTATTCCATGTGTACAGATGTTGATTATCTTTATTATTTTGATTTGTATTGCATGTGTACAGATGTTGATTAGCTTTATTATTTTGTCTTTTTTGCAATAAGGTAGAGACAGAAAGGTGTCAATAAAAGATTAGTATCACAAGAAAGTAAGTGAGAGAGAAGGGAGGCAAAATATTGCGGAGTGGGTGAGAGCACATTAATACACAAATCAGAGGACTTAATTGCCCTATGATTCATGTAAGGTATACATGCTGACTGAATTAAAACATCAAACTATGGTGAAGGGGGTACAACATATGTATATTAGTGTTTCATGGACCAGCCCCCTGTACACCTCAACAGGCTCATCCCTGTGTATGTTAAATTGACTTTTAGAAATTTGGCATTTACTTGCCTTATCCATTTGGTGCCTGCTGCCAATGTCTTGGATCACATGACTGTGTGGCTCTGCTGTTGGAGTTTGTGTATTCCCGTCAGACAGTGAGACAAAGGGATGTGGGTGTAGGCAGGATGGGCCATCCTGCCAAGATGGCTGGGGCAGGGCTGTTCCCTGCCACATTTACAATTCAAAGGGCTTGCCTCCAGCACGCAAAGAAACCTGACACCAGCTTTTTGGCACTCCAGGCTTCTTGGAGCTTTGGCAGGGTATGGGAAGAACTTTAAAAAATCAGATGCGGGCGTAGCCCAGATTGACCCCCCACTTCAAAGGCTCGCACCAGGTATAAATATCCGGCCCTTCGAACAACTCTTCAGTGCACTCCTGTAGCTGTGGAAGATTTCAAAAGGACTGCCGGGCTCCCCATAGGATAGCCCTGCTGATACCAGATCACTGCTCTGCCACATGAAGGCCTGCCTTGCTGGGTGAAGGGGAACTGGACCATCTCCTTCAACCCAGGACTACCAAAAGTGACTCAAAGGGCTCATTGGTTGGCCTCCTGTGTGAGCTACAGGGACATAGCAAGCTCCAGAGACCTTGAACCCTGCAATTGGTCTCTGCTGGAGTGAGTCTTAACCCTGCAAGTGTTGCCCCAGGCCCTGAACCCTTGAGAGAGGTATTAGAGGTGCTGCTCCTGCCTAACCCTAAAACTTGGGACTTTAAACATTTTTTACAGAAAAGTGCCCTGAGAACCAACAGAAGACTGGGACCTACCTGCCAGCTGCTCCACCCTAGGTGAATCGCCTGTTGACATGACTTACGGTAGCCCTCACTACGTTCTTCTCTGCAGCAGCAAAATTCCGTTCAGCTGGACCTCTCTGTGCAGGTATACAGCCTCGCGGAGCCCTCGTCGGCTACAGCCTGCAGCTTTGTGCCGCTGAAGATTTGTGACTTACAAAAAAGTGACAAAGTCCAAACGTAGAAATCTTCACAGCAACTTTGTCCAGTGGCTCCCGATGATGACGCCTTCTCCTTGGTCACCGCCAGCTGCCTTGCCCCACTGAACTTTACCTTCTTAGACATTTTTCTTTAAAATTTCTTCTAAGTCCAAAGGTAAGCTGAGACCGGGCCCAATCGACCTCATGTATCCAAATCGCGCTCTATTGACGTCGGCCATAACTTTCGTCTTTGCCCCAGTTTCACGTGACAAGATACCTGCGCTCGACGAATTAATCTTTTAGGCACTAGTTTTTATTAAAAACTTTTGAAATTCATAACTCTGGTTCTACTGATTGGATTTTTGTCCAATTTAGAAAAGTAGAGAAAATAGTTTATGAAACTTTTCTCTATCTTTCTGAATTGATGTGGGATTTTTCTGGTGTTGTGTTATTACTGTTTGCGTGCTGCATAAATACTTAATACAGTGCCTCTAAGTTAAGCTTGGCAGCTTCTGTGCCAAGCTACCAGATGGTTAAGCACAGGTTAATTTAGAGAGTTTCGTGGTTCACCGTGACAAGGACTGTGGTTGTTTCTTGAGAAGGGTTTTCATCCCCTCAATCAAAAATCCTATTTCTAACACTTGACAAACAAATTCTGATGCCATATGAAAAAATATGTGGATCAAGCAAGGTAAAAACATCACCGCCCTTAACCAGCAACCCGTTACAGTTTTCCATTGTGCATGTGGCTTCAAACGTGTATATGTTCTTGTGTGTTTGGGAATGCTTTCCATGGGCAATTTCAACACCAAAGTCATCCATACTCTAAAAGGAGATATTTTCTATAAAATCTAAATCGCTTTCCAATTTACTCCAGTGATGTACCTAGTCTATCAAACGGATTGTAAAGGGCTATGAGCGTGCCATCAAGCCCCTAGTGTGCATAAGAGGAATCAGTGATTCATGCTAACAATCGTCTGATTATAATGCTCATGAGAGAAACAGCATTTGATTTGCGCCTAATCAAATTAATATTTCACAGCATACTTTTGCCTGAAAATGCTGCAGATTATTTAGTCAGTGGGAACACTACATTTTAATGGCATCTCATTTTCAGACATTGCCAGAAACACAATAAATAACTGATTGGTTAAAAGGATTTAGTATTATGAAATCACTTTACACGAGGTAATTTCACTGCACTGATGTCTGAAGCATACATATATTCAAACCTTAATATAAAAACATGAATAAAAGATTTCAAAAATCTTCTTCTCTGTTTCCGCATTTATATAACACTGATTGCAAGCGTGTTGTAATTCAAATTAGCAATCATAGTATCTCTCACAGAAGTTTGCAAATTGAATCTACTCCGTTATATAAAACATACATACGATAAAATAGCATAGACGTGGTATGGAATTTTGCAGTAGGCTACAGATTCGCTCCTAAGCGGCCTGATACAAGGCAAGCTTTAATACTGGGTTTGTAGCAAATAGAAGATATTTCATAGCCCTCAACCCATGGGTGTACAGATCATAGGAATAGATAGGAAAAGTGAAATCAGGCAAATGGATAGTATGAAATTGACGCAATGGGTGTCCAGGAACATTATTGGATGTCTGATTCCTTTCGTTCTCTGAAATATTCTAATCATAAGTTGTCCTGTATACCCTGAAGTGTTTATATGACTATTCTAACTCGTTACAGGTGCCTTCATGACAACTGTCCTGTAATGTTTTTTTTCAAATAACTTAATAAAGTACATTTGAGATAGCACAGCGATGGAGGGGGCGTGACTGGCCGTGCAGAGAGATGGCCGCTCACTGAGAGGGCTCCGCCGGCCGCAATCTACATCCTACATCATCCTGCATAGCCAAGAACGCAATGTGGCTGTCAAGCACCGGAGATTAAAGGGGACAGTGGCGCGATCCGTGTGATATAGCTGAGGGAGGTCCGGGCTCGGTGAAGACGACTGCAGGCGATCTGGCGTATGTGTGAGGGGCGAGACTGGGTGATGCGCCTGGAGGTGGGGGACTCGCGGATGGTCTGAGGCGCTGCCGATACCTGCTCCCTCGACTAAACCCTCGCATCCTGCAACAATTGATCGGCGGCGAAGCACAGCGCACTATGTGGACCTACTGACCGGGCTCTGGAGAGCGTTGTGGCCTGCATTTGTGGCTCTGGGGCTCCTTCTCTGGCGCACGGCCGTGCGTGGTGTGTGTGGGTGGGCCCCGAGTGTGGCTTTGGCGGGGAGCTGCTGGTGTGGTTCCAAGCTTGCGGTGGTCCCCAGAGGTCCCCGGCTGGGGTGCCGCTGCCGGTCCGTGGGCTGGGCGAGGACGAGCCAGCGTAACATCGATCCGCCATTTTGGATTGGGGCCGCCTCGGCGTGCATTGTGGGGCACTCCGCGGCTCTCGCGCGCGGTTTGGGCATGGGAGGCCTGATCTGTGCTGGGATTTGCCACTAGCTCATAGTATGATCCTGCATCCTACCCTGGCACCGCTGAGGCTGCGGTTGTCTTACCGTATTATCTGGACACCTGCCTGTGATGCCTGTTGCAGTGGCTCTCGTCCTGATTCTTCTGCGACGACTCTGTCGGTGAGTGACGCTGCCCGCACCCCCTGTGTAGGGGTATTGAAGGACTGAAGTCCCTGTCGGAGCTGGTTTGCGTGTGGTGGCTGGGGTGGCCGTCGGAGCTGGCGGTGCAGCAGAAGCAGCATGAACATTGAATGCGAGACCTAAAGTGGTGCAAAACGGTCGCAAATTGAGAATATATGCTCATCAGCCCAATTTAATAAAATTGTTGTGGCTTTGGACACAGGCGTGTAGCGCATATATCAAGTGACAGGAGATATCGCGTGTGTGACAAGCGCTAAGAGGCCCGGTGCTCAAGTAGGACAAACACAGCCCTGTCTGCACAGTACTCTTCATACATGCCAAGCTTTACCGAGTTCTTTGGTGGCCGCTGGGCTAGGGTGTGTTGCACAGTGTGCCCGAGGTTCTGGAACAGTATAGAAGTTGCCTGGCAGATTAAAAGCCGGTGCTGCTGGCAGCCACTCTCAGGGTCGCACTCCATTGTTTGTTCTCAACAAATCCTGCATTATGGCTTGCCAAGGCACAGACTTTATGTCCCAATATTTCATATTAAGTAGGTGCTGCAGATCTACAATTAGGCATAAGTGCATGACTGACTATGGGCGCGAGATTGGGCACCACACCTAACCACTGTATTCATCCAATCACGCTGTCTCTCGCCCAGGAAAAGTCAAGATGGGCATGAATGATGCAAAGCAATCTAAACTACAATTTGAGAGCAAGCGCCAAACAAGACATACTGTAAATGAAGGGGACACTGATTCCGAATCTGGAACTCGCGATGGTGCTTTGGGCGGAGGGGAGGACCTCCGGGCTCTACTTCTTGGCATGAGGTCTAGCTTAAAACTATAGACACCAAACTAGACATCCTCACCTCTCAGCTGGATCAAGTGAAAAAGCAAGTGGATACTAATGAGACTCGGCTAGACCAACTTGACAACCGTTCCACTGAAATGCACGAATTCCAAATAGATACTAAAGAGCAACTACTCCAAATGGATAAGCTTCTGAACGGCATAAGGGCCAAGAATGACGATTTAGAAGCAAGGTCAAGAAGGAATAACCTTCGCATAACAGGCATTCCCGAAACCACGGACATAGATAAAATGGAAACATTCATAGAGGAGTTGCTGCGCGAGTTATTCGGTCCCGAACTGTCAGTAATGTTCATTGTAGAAAGAGCTCACCGTGTGTTGGGCCCCAGGCCTCCCGTGGGGTCAACGCCTAGACCTATACTCGCACGAATATTAAATTACTGAGACAGGGTCACCATTCTGAAGCTCGCCATAGACAGAGGGACTATCAACTACAAGGGAAACAACATCTCCATGTTCCCGGATTTTACCCCGTTGGTCCAGGCGGCCAGAAGCGAGTTCGTGTCAGTTAAACGCATTCTCAGACAGGCAGAAGTTCCCTATGCACTATTATATCCTGCTAAATTGAAGGTGTCGCTTGAGGGTACAACCCACTACTTCACGGACGCTAAATCGGCTATGAAGTTTGCTAAACATGTAGGGGGGGAAAAGAAAAATCAAGGGAGAGGAGCTGCAGGATCCCAGTCAGACGCCAGACTAAGTGATGTAGAATAGATTTGCAGGTTCATTATGTGCTATTTCTGTATACAAAATGTATTATGTTTATGCATCGTTTTTGTGTAGAATATGCTCTACTTTCAAAAGTCGCAGGCTGTTCGGCTTGCATAGATAGTCCAAGGCTTTGCTGTTCGTCCTATAGATGACTATCTTCTTGGCTTGCTCACTCTAATACGGCCACCCTGTCGCCTGACAGGGGTGTACGCCGGTAAAGTCATGCCCCCAGGGAGAGCTCCCATTTCAGTTCTCGATGCAAAAGTCGTGGGGCTATTTTTGTGGGTGTTTCAATTGGGTGGGGTTTATGCACAACCTGTTTGGGGGGTTGGTGTGGGCAGGGGAGGGCTGGGTTTGTTCAAGTTGTCCTGCAGGTCAGTGCTGTGAAGTACAGGTTTGTTGCAGCAATCAGCACCTTGAGCACAGTTTGTATTTTATTTTGTGGATCCGATGCATGTAGACCAGGGAGGATTCCATGCCCTGACAAGTCGAGGCCCCTATGGGACCAACATGTTCCCATTCATCTCCCCGCAATTTCAATCAATACAATTTCACCTAAATGACCTCCTATAATATACTTACTTGGAACATAAGAGGGCTGAATAATTATCGCAAGACTAGACTGCTACACTTGTATCTAGATAGGCACAGCACTGATATTTGTTTCCTTCAGGAAACTCATTTAAACACCACTTCCAATGCCAAACTTCATAACAAGCGTTGGGACCCAATTTATTCCTCTATTTATTCTAATTATGCCAGGGGGGTATCGATATTGATTTAAAAAGGTATTGGTTGGACTATTAACGAGTCAATTGTGGACCCAGAGGGCAGGTATATAATCTTGGCGAGGTGGCTTGGCACTGTGAGGGTTACCTTGGTGGCAGTCTATGGACCGAATGTGGATACGCCAGAATTTTTTGATAGGATATGGGCTAAGATCGCATCTGTGGGCTACGAAACTTTGATATGGGGGGGGAGACTTCAATGCCCTAATGAATGATGACCTAGACCGCAGAGGTGGTTCTCGAAAGCTGCATCCTAAGGCAAATGTAGCACTTAACGCAATTGCCCTAGAGGGTAAATTAGTGGACACCTGGAGGGTATGGCACCCGGACAGACTTGAGGGCACCTGCATAACAACTCAGCACAACACCTGGTCACGTTTAGATTTCTGGCTGGTATCTCGTGACATTGCGGCTTGGACTACAGAGGTGAAACACCTACCTAGAACACTTTCAGATCATGCTCCCGTATTCCTTCGATTAAACATACCAGACGGCCCCAGACGCATGTTCAGCTGGCGGCTACCCATACATGCTCTTACTGATGCGGTGTTCTAAGAGGATATAAGGGGTGACATAATAGATTATTTCGCTACAAACTTGGGATCCGTCACGACTCAGGCTACACTGTGGGAGGTCTTCAAAGTAGTGATACGTGGGAAATGTATAGCCAGGCAGGCCGGGGTGCTAAAGTCTATAAGAGGCTCTCTGAATAAGCTCGAGTCGGACATCAGAGGACTTGAGCTCAAATACTTCGAATTGGAAGATTGCAAATTATTGGGAGACATTAGGGCTAAGATCTCCGAGTTTGAAGAGGAGGCGCAGCGAGAAGTTAAGTTCCTAGGGAAATACACTCAAGCTAGGAAATATGGGTAAAATGATAGGCCGGGAAGGACACTTGCTAACCTTCTGCGCCCACCTAGCAGGGATACATACATTACAGAAATACATGATTCCAATCAGGAACTAGTACGGGGAACCCAGGGCATTATGGAGCAGTTCACCGACTTTTATACCTCATTATATACATCTACCTCGAGCACAACCCCGGAGGAACTTCGGGAATATCTTGTCTCTCTCGAGTTGCTCTGGTTGGGTAGGGCGCATAGAGCGTTTTTAGATGATTCCTTCACAAAGGAGGACATCATTCAAGTAATTAATGGCCTACCCTCCGGGAAGGCACCTGGCTCTGACAGCCTCACGGCGTCATTCTATAAGCTATGCTGAACTGCTGGTGCCCCAATTATAAATGCTATATCAGGAGGCGCTGGAGATGGGTGTTCTCCCGCCCACAATGAGAGAGAGGCAATAATTCTGACCCTCCTTAAGCCAGGCAAGCCCTCGAATGAAATGGACTTCTATAGACCGTTATCATTGATCAATACTGATACAAAAATATATCAAAGCTCCTGGCTTCTCGGGTGCAGCCCCTGTTACCCCTGATTGCACGTCCTGATCAATCTGGATTCATACCGGGGAGGTCTACTGCCCATAATCTACGAACCTTTTTTACCATTTTACATTATCTTGACCCTAATTACAAAGCCTTGGTGGCTCTATTAGATGCGACCAAGGCTTTCGACTCTCTGGAGTAGACCTTCCTTTTTACTATCCTGACCAGACTAGGATTTAGCCCATTATTTATAAACCAAATAAAATTGCTATACACTTTCCCAACTGCTAGGCTCAGACTAAATGGTGTAATGTAAGCTCCATTGGTAATCACCCGTGGTATGAGGCAGGGTTGTCCCCTGTCTCCTTTATTGTTTGCCATAGCCATGGAGCCATTGGCTGCGCAGATTAGGCAGCATCATGCTGCTATGGGTCTGGGGTTCTCCACCAGGGGTCTTATCATATCACTATACGCGGACAACATTACCCTATATATTAACAACCAAGCAGAGAATCTCAACCCGGTGCTACGCGAGCTTCTCCGCTTCGGTGGACTATCAGGCATACAAATAAATTGGGCAAAATCGGTCCTTTTCCCACTTACAGAGGGCACTACTCCTTTTTCACTCGAATTCCCTCTAGGTTGGTCTCAGGGACTTGTCCGGTACTTGGGCATTTGGCTCTCCAGAGATCTGCAGGAGCTGTGGGAAGCTAACTATGGTGGGACTATCGCTTGGCTGGAGGGCAGGGTGCAATCCTGGGCTAGATTACCGTTCTCCCTAACCGGGAGAATTGCGATTGCCAAGATGGTGGTTTTGTCCAAATTTTTATATTTATTTGTAAATTTACCTCTCATTCTCACACAAGCCTTTTTTGATACCTTGCGCTCCTTGATGATATCCCTGGTGTAGGCAGGCAAGCAGGCTCGTGTCTCCTGGGAGCTTTTGACTCTCCCGCTGTCACAGGGGGTATGGGGGCCCCAGATCTCCAACTGTATGCTTACTGTGCACAGGCTCAGTTCCTGCACTTCTGGATCCACCCTGTGCCATTCCAGCCCCATGTGGCAGTGGCGATAGACAGAGTTGGCCAACCCCACTCTCGGTGGCGGTATATAAAACGTATAAACGACCTCATGATGAGATCGATGCAGTAGAGTCACTACGCTGGAGCTGGGAGGGCTTAAGGAAACGGGCTCAACTTGACAATCTGTATGCCCCATCCATGCAACTGGCTTTCCATCCACATATCCCTCCCCTGTGTAAAAAGGGCGAGGTTGCTCTGGGACATCGGTTAGGCTTACATACTTTTGCTGACCTGTTCCCGGAGGGCAGTATCAGATCTTTGCTGGTCGGGGAAGAGGGGATGAGACCAAACTTCGCAGATTTATTCCTACATTACCATCTACAAGCTGCGTGCAAGCAGAAATATGAGACCTTTCCCAACTCTCCACCTACATTACCAGCGCTTGAACAAATACTAACATGCTCATCACAGCGCAAGCTTATTACACGCATATACAACAGCATGCAAAGTACACACACGGTGGCCATACCCAAAGCGCTAGCCAGTTGGAATAAAGAATTGAACCCCCACTAGACGTGGAGCAATGGAAATATTGCTGTGGTCAACTGCGAATGCTATCTCCCAACTATAAATTAAGGTTGATTCACTTTAAATTCTTACATTGATTCTACCGTACCCCCGCACAGCTGTTTCGGAAGGGGATTAGTTCGGACTCTAGCTGCTGGAAATGTGGGGCTACCCCTGCAACCTTCTTGCACCTGACTTGGTCATGCCCGGTGATAGCTAAATACTGGGTTGCCGTTTTCACTACGGTAGGGAATATTTTGGAAACATCGGTAGAGCCTACAGCCTTATTGGGCATACTGGGATATGTTAGAAATGCTCCAGCGGGTGTTCGACGTTTGCTTGCCATGCTCCTTTTGCTGGCAAAGCGCAGAGCAGCTATGCATTGGGGGTCAGCTATTGCCCCGACAGTAAAAAATTGGTTACAGGACATTACCTTTTGCCATACCCAATTGTCAGTGTTTTGGGAGCAAATGCCTATTGCCGCTAGACCAAAGGACATTTGGGAGCCAATGTTGGCATGGTTCCGCAATAGAGTTTCAGATGACGGTGTCGAGCATAGCCTTCCTACCGTCACCATATCAGAAAGGAATGATACGACTGATTGCCTCTGAATGTCTATGGGTATGGGGTTCTCCAGTGTTAAACGTGTGGCTATGAACTGTGTAAAAAAGGTATTATGTAAATGACATACAAGATCTGTCTCTTGACTGCGTGAAATGTAAATCAATCCATGTGGACTCACCTTAAGCACTGACCAGTTGTTTTAATGTTGAGTTGTTGTGATATATTGTCAATCTATTGCGCCATAAATGGTGCGGAACACTGATATGTAATTCTGATGCTATGCAAAAATGTTTATAAAAACAATAAAAAAAATAAAAAAAAGATAGCAAAGCGATCATCTTGTAATGTATGTTATTATGCACTCGCCCATGTGGAGAAAAAAAATGGCCAAGCCAATAGGTCATCTCCTAGTATCAAAGACGAGATCTAGGCCCAGATTTCCTAACATTTTGCATTGTAGTTGCACCACATTTATGTTAGTTGGTATTCACTAAAACACTCAAGGGCTGACTTGCGCCCCCTTGCATGGCTTAGTGAAGAAAATGCAACGCAATACAGCCTCTTTGGCTGCGTTACACATGGGTGGAGCATAGGCATTCCCATGCATCCACTCATGGATTTAGGCGCATTCCCAGACTTACTAAAGCAAGTAAATTTGCCTTTCTGCACTGCGTGATATCTTAGTAATTCTGCCCCCTAGTGTCTTTATCTAATGGTTGTTTTGTAAATACTGTGGAGATGAGCTACCTGTCTGATGAATCAATGTTAGTTTAGGCGGATTTAGGAGAAATCATAGGAAGAAGTGCTGCAAAACAATGCAGCAAGCTTATTAAAACGCTCCAGTAGGTCTTTAATATGCTAACAGAAGCAAATAGCATTTGTGCATGTTTTTACACATTAAAGCCAGACCTACTGACTTTGTCTATATTTATGGTAATGGGATTTCTAATTTCTGGTATCACCTTATTTGGAACCTGCTTTACTTCTGCATCGACAGCTGAAAATCCACGCCATGATGCAATTGGCACAATTAAAAAAGGAAACTCGCACCAACGTATGCTACATTTTAGACAAATCTACACATTTGCAGATGTTGCATTCATATGCATTTTAAAAGTGCACTCTAGGCACTTTCAGTATACTGTTATTCATATAAATATGCCTTGTCTGTATTAGACTCTTTTTTTCATTTACTTTGGGAACTGTAAGAAAGCATTGAACAAGCAGAAAGTAGCTTAGACAAGTCCGGCAAGCACATGCATATACACAGACGTGTGATCACTTAAAATGTGTTTATTGCCATTTAAATGCTCACTTTGCCACTGGATTCAAGCTATCCTGGCTGATGAGGGCTGAAAGCCCGAAACCGGTCCTAGGATGCTTGATTCCGGTCCAGGGAAGACGTGGCTTGGCAGTTCGGTCTGGACTGTTCCCATGAGGCACAGGGTCAAGACTGATTTGCATATGGCTATGTCTGAACTGGGGTGGCGTGGTGAAGCAAAATAACGATTGATTAAACCCAGATCTGTGACTGGGGGTGAATGTTTGCCAATGTGCAACATTCCGTCCATCATCTTGTGTGTTTTTTTTTTTTTTAAATGTGTTTATTGCCATTTAAATGTCAGTATGCAACCTGTAACGTATTTGAGCAGTTCAATCATCTAAACTATCATGCATACTCTGTTACTGTGCTACTTCTAACGTACATTTACTTAGGCAGATAAAGCACAGAATGTCCCTCTGGACAGCTTAGCCATTGTTCCTCTGCCCTTTGGAAAAAGGTCAACTTCCTGCAAAGGTCACTTGTATTTGTCCACTAATTAAAACCCTTATTAAGGTAATGCATCGTAATAGGGCAACTGATTATTTCTTCCTAGTCACCATGGTCTTTCTTGTGGCAGCAAATTTCACATTACACTCCATGCTCTTGAAAGCCATGTCTCTGGTAAATTTGCTCAACTTGATCAGATCAAAAATCATCAAAGTTAATGCTGTCATGTCCTGTGCACAAGCCACACATCTAACCGAGGAAGAAAGGTTATTTGAAGTCATGTATGACCCTTAGGCTGAGTGGAGGAGTGTGATTAGTGGGGAAAACAATAATGTTCTAATGAATCAAGAGCACTTGTTTTGATTTGTAGCTACTAGGTTTTAGGAAACTTGCAGTAAACTACAATTTAATGATGGAGAGGCAGGGTTCCGGGGCTAGCATTTGTTTCTGTTGCTTCTACTATATAAGTAGGGATGCACATTCTCATTATTTGTATGCAAATATGTGGTTGTGGTCACTGGTAGTCTTTTAAAGTGCGTTGTTGAAAAGCATTGTGTCAAGAAGTGCTCCAACTCCTATCTGGTTTAAGTAATTTATTGCATCCACCTCAAGCCAACACTGTACACAGCCTCCAGGTCAAAAGCCCTTCTTCAATTGCTGCATCAGGAATCTCTTATACTCAAAATTCTATCTGATGCCACCTTCCAGTTATAGGGACAGCAAGCTAAGTCCAATAGGTTACAACACATCTTCCCCTCAATTAAGAGAAAGCATATTCATATTATGATACGCATGTGAATAAAACATAAGAAGGAAAGGAAAAAATAGGATGGCATTGTTATGAGCTCCAATGTACCCCAATATAGACCTAGGGAGTTGCACGACCTTTTACCTACATTTGTCCTACTTGCTCTACATAACGGCTCTGGTGCTGACCTTTTACCTAGTTAGGTGCCAAATAAATGTTGTGTGGTTTTCTTTAAAGACTAGCCTCATTTATTATGCATGAGGATTCCAAGTATCACAGCAGGTTTAGCATCTTCTGCATAATAACTCTGTACAAGAGTCACCACTATCGTCATTCTTGGCCGACAAGCCCACAGTACCATGACACATCTAGGTAGAACTCCTGAGGGTACCTTTCAGGTATATAAGTTCCACATCTTAGCTGGGCAAATAGAGGAGAAAATCTTCCATGCTGACACGAGACGCTGAAGTCCCTGCCCACAGATACTCCAGCACGCAGTGTTCTGACATCCTTTGCAGGGTTTCCAACTCGAGACCAAGACGGGGTCCTTCATTCTCTCCCATCAGGTAATGGGGTTGGCTCTTTCCTAGAGGGATTCTTGGCTTTACACCTACATACATGCTAGGTATACTTAGGTACATCTAGTTAGGGTTTGCATCCTAGGAGTACTCATGATTACTACCATGTATCTATATGCCTGCATATATTCATTGTTTTAGCACTATGGTAGAATTCTACCTTTTATTTACTCTGTTGGTTCTTATGACAGTACACATCTGTTTCTGTCTAATGGTTGTTGCAGCACACGCCTTTCATATTAGAATGACACTGGTTCAATAAGTGCTTATTGAAAATGTCCCCACCGTTTATTCTTTATATGTCTCTGAGACTGAGTGAGCACGAGTGACTGAGCAAAAAGTACTGTACTGTTTCCACAATCCCTGAGGGGTCAGGGTTGTCATGTTCAATAGTTGCCAGAAACTATTTGCTCCTTGTTAAGGTTGTGGGGCTTATAGTGGCACTGTGAGCTAGCTGGTCTACAGACTGACATATCCTTTGGGGGTGTCTGGAATCAGTCTGGACACCAATCCCTTAGTTTATGTTGTCTAAAACATGCAGAGCCTATATAGATTTGTAGTTACTACACGACAGCATGGCAAAATGTTACTAAGGGAGTAAATAAATATATATCTAGTTTCAACATTTAAAGGTTATAGGAACATGGAATAATGCAATTTATACATAGATTCACAAAAGGAACAACTCATAAACAGGATAATGTATGATGGGAACAGTGGAACCCTGGACAATTTCTGTGTGGTACTCACCAGGCAAAAAGATAACATTTGGAATTAATGAGTTAAATTATAATCCTTGAAGTGAGCAGGTTGTCTTCTCACCTACACACTTCAACTGGGACTACAGACATGATCACATATTTTGTCAGGTTCCTTCCGTGAAGACCTTGCAGGTCCTCTTCTGTAAAGTCCTTGAAGGTTCCTCATGTGAAGATCTTGCTAGACGTGACATAGTCCACACTTCTCCCCATATAATACCACCACATCTTTTTTTACTTCTACAATCCTCATGGGTCCCATAAATTTGGACTCACACCAATTGGGGCTTTTAACAAAGACCAAATCACCAACCTCCGATACATGCTGAGGCACACAGTGTTTGTCAGCAAAGCGTTTTTTGTACCTGTCTTGATTTGATCTCACCTTGTCGGTCACAATTGGTTCACCACCCCTCCTTGGACATAACGACAATTGACTGAATTTAGATCCGGCCATTCTCCACTTCAATGATTGGAAAGGAGAAATTCCTGTCATGCTATTCGGCGCATTCCTACGTGACCATAGGTTTTCCCCTAGTATGACCTTGAGTGGCAATTTATTGTCCAAAGCAGTCTGCACACTGACCCTCAAAAGTTGATTCATTTTTTCCACCAGGCCATATACTTGGGGAGCATAGAGAGCAGTGTGAAAATAAGTAATAGACAGATCATACAGAAAATCTTTCTGCGAGGTAAACTATACCCCAAAGTCTGTTACAATAGTCTTGGGGACCCCTTCACATGCAAATACATACCTCAGAAACTATTACACTCCTGGTGGTGGCTGAGTGCACACAACAAGCCATGGCCCACTTAGAGGTTTAATCCACTAAGACAAGGACAAACCTTTCATTGGGAGACAACAAATCAAAAGGTCCCACCAAATCCAAACCCAGCTTACACCAAGGTTCATCAGGAATATGGACTGGAGATGGAGGAGCAGTTCTAACCGCCTTAGTTTTATCATTCCCAGCACATTGCAGACAATCCTTCCCGGCACCCTCCACCTACCTATCAAGGCCTAGCCACCAATAACACTCTCTTACTCTAGCTGTAGTAAGATTTCTGCCCAAATGCCCTTCTTGGGCCAGATTGATAATCTTTTCAGACAGCCCTGCTGGAGGAATCAATCTAGCTTCTCTGTATAACTCACCACTCACTATGCTCAGTTCCTCTTTAATACTCCAAAATGCCTTAGCATTATCTGGAATTCCACTTAGTTTAGGTCAGCCACCAATGACATACTTCGACACCAGTTTACAAACCGTATCTTTGTCCTCCTCTAACCCCCACTCTCTGTCTTGTTAAAGGCTGACTCTTTGACCCACAACACAGGAACTTCTGCCTCTGGAATGTCACCCCTCTCTAGAGGCAACCTAGAGAGACAGTCCACTGTAACTCCTTTTACCTGGCAAATACTCCACCGGGAAACTGAATTCCATAAGACTCTCAGCCCATCTTATGGGATAGTGGTGTTCTCAACATTTCTTCACACAAACATCTGGACAAGAGGCTTATGATCACTCCTCACAACAAACGGCAAACCCCACAGGTAAAATTTAAAATGATTCATGGCGCATGTACAGGCAAGCGCCTCACATTCCACTACTGAATAGTGCTCCTCAGCTACTTCAAGTGAACATGTGGCAAACACTACAACCCTCTCCTCACCCTCAACTACTTGGGAGAGAACAGCACCTAGTCCCTTCATACTGGCATCAGTAGTGAGTAATGTCCTCTGCTTCACGTCAAAATGCCCCAATGTGGGCATCTTTCTGATCTTACACCCCACTTCCCCAAAAGCTCTTTCACATTCAAGAGACCACTCAAAGTTTACCCCTTTTTTCAAGAGTGATCTCAAGGGCTGCACCACACTTGCAAAACTAGGCACAAACTTTGAGTAGTACTCTGCAAGTCCCAGGAATGATATCACTTGGTGTAGGTGCAGCAGGGATAGATTTTGCCAACTCTAACTTTGGGCTGATTCCGTCCCCTGAAATCGTGCGCCTCAAATAAGAAACAGTCCCCGCTCTGAATTAACATTTCTCTCTCTCCAAAATGAGTCCACTACATTTTAACCTTAGGAGAACTTCTCTCAGTGTGACATCATGCTTTAAGTTGTCTTCTCAATAGACTAGGATGTAATCCTGAAGAACATCATGGAATTGACACCCTTTAGTACCTCTTTCATCGCCCTTTGGAAACAAGCAGCAGCCGAAGCTAGCCCAAAAGGCATTCTAACAAATCTGAAAGCTCCCAAAGGAGTTACAAAAGAGGTAAGAGGCCTAGAGTATTCAAGGAGCAACAGCTGATGATAGGCTGCTGATAGATCAATGACACAAAAAACGTTCACCCCTGCCAACATGGTCAAAGTCTCGTTAATATTTGGTAAGGGTTGATGGTCAACCCAGATGCATTGGTTGGGCCCCCTTAAGTCCACACACATTCTAAGTTTTCTGCCATTGTCTGTAGGTGCCAAAACGTGGGCGCTAGCAATTCAGAGGCTTCCATTTTTTTCTATAAAACCTAGCTGCAGCAGTTTATCTAATTCTTCCGGTAGGTAGTTGTTAGACCTGGCACCATTGGCGTGGGTCTCCCCTGCATTTTTTTTGCCTTTGCCTCCTGTGTTTTTGCTGTATGTTGGACTCCGTTTTGCTGGTCTAGATGCTTTGGGCCCTTTGCCACTGCTGTTCCGTGCCAAAGTGCAAGTGCTCCCTGTGTAAAATATTGTTATGGATTGGTGTTTCCATGATTGGCTGATTTGATTTACTAGTCAGTCCCTAGTACAGTGCACTGTGTGTACCCAGGTTCTGTAAATCAAATGCTGCTAGTGGGCTGCAGGACTGATTGTGCCACCCACCTAAGCAGTCTGTAAATGTAACTCTGGCCTGCCATTGCAGAGCCTGTGTGCAGTCTAGTACTGCCATGTCAACTTGGCAAGTGTACCCACTTGCCAGGCCCTAACCTACCCTTTTCTTACATGTTAGTCACCCCTAAGGTAGGCCCAAGGTACCTCTGTGGGCAGGGTGCAGCGTATGTGAAAGGTAGGACATGCCCTGGTGTGTGTGGCATGTCCTGATAGTGAAACACTGCCAATTTCGTTTTTCACTATTGCAAGGCTACCTGTTCCCATAGGATAGAATGGGGAGTTTGTTTCTAACATCTCATAAACATAACTACCCCTGGGAACAAGGTAGTAAAATGAAGTTTAGTATGCCTGAACTCAGAATGTTTAAATGCATCTTTTAGTGAGGGTGATTTTTACATTCTCTGTTTGAAAATACCACTTTTAGAAAGTAGGTATTTTCTTGCTTAGCCATCCAGTGTGCCTCTGCTAGGTTTGGGTATTGCATGTCTGGTTTTGGATGACAGGGGATGGAGAGGAGCAGTGGCTCCAGAGAATCTGATGAGTCAGGGCTGGGCTGAATAGTCCTGGGCTGCATTTAGAGTAGGGGGAAGGGATATCCTTTCACCTGAATGGGCCTGGTCTGCCTTCCACAATGCTGTCTCCACCTCCTGCCAGGAAGCTGCACCATAGAGGACAGAACTGGTTTTGACCAAGCACAGGGCTTCTCTGCCACAGAGAACAAAGGATTTTGTAGTATAAATATTGGGGCCCAGACCCCAGAACTTTAGATCACTTCTGGGAATCAAGAGGAGCCTTTGCCAAGGAGAAGAGCCAGAGAAGCTGAGGAGGAATACTGCCCCTGTGCTGTTTGATGTCTGGGGTTGGCCTGCAGTGGCTGCTTGCTGCCAAGGAAATGAGAAAAGGACTTTGCTGTTTGCTGTGTCCCCTGCTTGAAGAAGATCTCCAAGGGCTTGAAACTGAGCTTGCCTCCTGTTCTGAAGTCTCAGGGACACAAAGACTTCACCACCAGCTCCCCTGAACTACCTTGCTGGGAGTTCTGACCTGCAAAAAGGTGCCTGCTGTTGTTTTGGACCTCTAGAGACTGTTTTCTGCTGAGAGCTGGAAAATCAACGCAACACCGAGAAGCGTGACCCATCTGTACCTGTTTCCGATGCCTCGCCAAAGAAACCGTTACAGCGCCTGCCGCGCCTCGAGAAATCTCTGCACGCCGCATCGAGTGCAACGATCTCCGAAGTCTGAGATCACCGCACCGATTCCGACGCAAGCCATGCTGTGCGGCTGCAAGAATCCAAGCATCTTCCCGGATCGTCGCATCGCATCAAGGCGCCAAGTCTGTCACATCGTTGGGGACGCAGTAAGAAACCGATGCATCACCTCCCCACGCAGTAAGAAACGGCCTCCTCTCTGGTAAGGAACCGACGCATCACCTCCCCTGCGCAGCAGTAAGGAACCGACACATAACCTCCCCCGGAGCAAGGAACCGACGCATCACCTTCCCTGGGTGTAAGGAACCGACGCATCACCTCCACTGCGCAGCAGTAAGGAACCGACGCATCACCTCCCCCGGAGCAAGGAAGCAACGCATCACCTTCCCTGAGTGTGAGGAACCGACGCATCACTTTCCCTGCGGCCCGTTTTGATTGTTTGCGTGACGCATCCAAGGTACTTTGTGTGAAAAGTGTTGCATCTGCAATTTGCTTTGAACTGAACTATGTCTACCATTGTTTGGTCTTGTTTTGGTTTAGATAAAGATTACTTATTTATCTAAACTGGTGTGGTGTCCATTTGTAGTGTTTTCACTGTATTACTGAAAGTGTTCACCAATGCTTTAGACACTGCTCTGAGATAAGCATGTCTGCTCGTGCCAAGGGGTAAGCAGGGGTTATTTTAGAAGTGTATCCCCCTTACCCTGACTAGAAGCAAGGGTCCCTATTTGGACAAAGGTATCTACCTCTGCCAACTAGAGACCCCCATTTTTAACAGTAGTGGATTTAGCATAGGGTGGGGCACCTTCCTGACCTTATGTACAACTTGCTTGGCACTCACCTTGTGTTTAGAAGGTTATGCTTGAGAAACTTTGCACAAGTCTTAAAGGGAGTCAGACAGAATGGGGCTGCAGAGATCAGATGAAGAGGCAGATTGCGAACACAGAAAAGCGGGCGAGTTAGGAGTCAGAGACCAAGCAAAGAGGAGGGAAGGGGAGGGGTAGAAAAACAGAGACAATGGTTTTGAAGAAAGCAAGAAATATGAGCAATGGAATAGGTGAATGGTGAATAAGAGAAGGGAATGTTAAATGAACAGATGGTGAAAAAGAGCTTTGAAGATGATACTATGAGAAAGTGGTAAAAAACACGTTAGAAGTTAAGGTTGACAAGTGGTGAATGAGAAAAGTGAAAGGCATAAAAGTGTGAAAAAGGGAAAATATGAGTGGGAACATGGGATAAAGGAGAAAATAAGAAAAATTGAGAATTCACTGGGTAAGTCACGACTGCAGCCCCTTCACACTAAATTAAATTTTACTATGAGGTATGCAGTTTGAGCATCTCACTTGGTAAGACATAAAGTAAAACAGCAGTGTAACCTAGGCTTTGGTGGTTAAATTATTCCAAACAGTTGTTATGCAATGTTGTGTTCTATTATGTTATTTTACGTTATGTTATGTTAAGTTATGATATTTTCGGTTATGTTATGTCATGGTATGTTATGTTATGTCATGTAATGTTACACTACATTGCGTTGGGTTATGTTAAGTTATATAGACTTGAAGAGTGCACTAACCCTCAAAGGGAATTCTGGCATTGAGCAGGTGGGAGCCTAGTGAAACCTAGGATCTAGTGGGACTACAATAAAAGCCTGTTCTTCAGGTTCTTGTGGAATTCAAGAAGTGAGGAGGAGGCTCTTATGTGTTGCAGCAAGTCGTTCTGCTTTAGGAGCAATGCAAGAGAAGGCGTTAGCACCGGATCTGTTTTTCTGTATGCATGGGATGTGTGCAAGTAAGAGTCTGGACAAATGGAGGTTTCTGGAAGGTTTGTGAAAGCAGAGGCGATTGTTGAGGTATGCTGGGCCACTGTTATGTAGTGCCTTGAAAGTGTTGGTGAGGAGTTTGAATTGTGCTAATTTGTATATGTGAAGCCAGGGGTGCTCCATCATGTGTGGTGTGATGTGAGTGCAGTGTGGAAGGTTAAGAGTGATTCTAGCCACCAAGTTCTGAATGGTCTGCACCTTTCTGATACGGTTTTTGTTGATCCAGGCATAGAGGGTGTTCCTGTAGTTCAGCTTGCTTGTGACAAGGACGTGCATGATGTTTTTCCGGGTGCTGATTGGGAGCCATTTGAAAATCTTCCTCAGCATCTTCAGGGTACGGAAGCATGAGGAGGCGACAGCTTTGTCTTTGGTGGTTATGTTGAGTTTGCTGTAAATGACAGTTCAAGGTTCTTGGCGTGAGTGGCCGTCCTAGCTCTGTTGCCCCTAGGTGGAGTCTCATGGTGTAGTGCTCTTCCTGAGGCTCATGATGTTGATTCAGCTTCAGACAGTTGGTCTTCTTCCAGTGGGTGATTTCAGCCTTGCAGACATTGAACTTGATCCGGGTACTGGGCGTCTTCTCCATAGGGGATGGAATGAGTTGCGTGTCATCAGTGTAGGAAAGGATGTTGATGTTGTAAGAGAGAATGATTCTGGTTAAAGGGATCATTTATGCATTGAAAAGGGTCGGGCTGAGGGAGGATCCTTGTGGAACTTCAGGGATTAGGTTGCAGGAGTCCGAGGTGTGCGGTGCCAGACTTTCTGACTGGGTCCTTCCAGTCAGGAAGGAGCAGATCCATTGGAGTGTGTGTCCTTGGATTCCGATGTTCTGGAGGTGTTGGATGAGAATGGGGTGGGAGACTGTTTCAAATGCTGCAGAGAGGTCCAAGAGGATGGGGGAACTGCCATGGCTCCTCTATCCAGAGTCATGCATATGTCATCCGTGGAGGGATGAGGGCAGTTTGTGTGGTGTGGTTGGGTCTTAAATCAGACTGAGTGGTATTGATGTTCTCTTTTTTACAAACAAATATTATTATTACTAGATATATCCTTCTAGCAGTACACTAAAGACACTTTCCCTTGCCATTTTTATCTTATGTGCAAACATTGACTGTGGCTACATGTATCCATATTTTGTTTGGCAAAATATGTGAGACAAATAATTATTACCTTTTTTCAACCATTTCAGAAAGTATAGTACCATATATGCGTACCATATACTAAAGTTACTAGAACGAAACCTAAGAGTCAAAATTAATATCATTAGCATGTTAATATATAAAAGATCGACCTCCAGAAAGAGAGTCTATTTGAATAGAACGAATTAAGCAAATATGTTTAATAATATCTGAAGTTGTTGTGAATGTATCACTAGGTCAAGGTCTCAGTAAGGTTCCAACAAGTAACTTGCTTTGCGTATCAATTCTCTCATCATGAGAAACAATGAAAGAATGATAGCGGCCCATTCTTCAATGCCTAGATTAGGCCATAAAGGCCTGACTTGTTATTGAGTGGGTAAGATAAACCTGACAGCATTCCCTCCAGCAAAGGTGCTGGAGGGCTTAGGACATTTCGCTGGAGCATTCCTCTATTAATTTGCACTTTCCCCAGAAATTATTGGACTTCCTTTTACCATCCATATTTTAAATAACGCCTAACATGGATGTCTGTCATGAACAGAATTGGACTGTTCGCCTTAGTCATTAGCTATATTTTCCCAATTTAGTAACGAGAACAATATTTCTTAATATTACTTCTATTGATTATGAAATAATAACCAGGCGCCCTAGCTGCTCTGATTCCTCATTCGAGTGTGGCATTGGCCATTTTTACATCACCAGCATGTGATGAAAAGAAGGATGACAAAGTATTTGTTGGAAAGTTAGGTTCCAGTCCCTCCTCTCATACGCATATAGATTTCCATTGCGTGTGTTTCTTTTGTGGTGTGTGTGTTCTTGTGTATTTGTGTCTGTCTGTGAATGCTTTTCGTCTGCCATTTCAAGACCATATTACATGCAGAAACAATAGACATCCTAATGTAAAAGCGAACATTTTACACATACTCTAAACCACAGTCCATTTTACACAAACGATGCACCTTGTGTATCAAATGTATTGATAAGGGCTATGAGCTTGTCGTCATGCACATAGCATGCGTAGGAGGAGTCAGTGATTCTTCCTTGCAAAGGTCACGTTTTCTTGTCAAATAATATACAACTTTTTAATGTGTCTTATACAATAACCGATGAATCCTCCCCAGTCGCCATGTTACCTTCCCAGTGATTTCCTAGCGGGACACTGCAAACACGAAAACGTTTAAAGTGAATATGCTTTTTATACACTAAACCAGGCACTCAATTGAGAAATACATCTATTTAGGCAATAACGGACATTCCCTGCTTCTTCAGTGACCTTTTCCTTGACCTGGAAGAAAACAGCCCACTTCATCAGTACAAGATTATGCTCTGACTACCAGAGCTCGAGGGCACACAGCTGTGTTGATGTCTAGTATCTGCAACACTTCTTATCAGCGACGCTGAGTTATTCATTACCACAAGGTTGTGACATATAAACAGTGCAAACAATGCTGCATTTATCGTATTGGAAATCCCAATGCAGGTTTCCTTAATTTGGCTCGGTTTATCAACAGACATTTTTTGTGATACAATATCATGTAAATAAGAATAACCCAAACGGCACCGAGGATACTCCGGTAGAAACCAAAGCAAATATGGCAGGAAAATTTATTTTAAAATTCAAATTCGATGAGCTAGGTCTCTGAAAACATCAATTCCATTTGCACTGTTAGGTATCAAAAAGAGGCACGCAACCACATAGTTTTCTACACTTAGGGGTCTATTTATGAAAAAGTCTCCTTGGAAAGGGCAGGAATGCACTTTATTTAAGGCTATTTGGCGCATTCCTGCCTTTTCCTTTGCGCTGGCGCACTTTTGGCAGCTGGGTGCCAACGCAGACACCCTTGCACCATGGTACAAGGGTGCCTGCTTGCTTGCATGCAGGATTGTTTTTGTGCAGGAAGGGGCACTTTCCTGTACAAAAACAATCCTAAGAGGCATATTCCTCTATCTATGTGTGCTGAAGAATGCAGCACACATAGCAAGAGGAAGTAAATAGGAGAAATAAAGATATTTCTCCTCATTTCGCCTCTTCTGAGACAGCCTATCTTTTTGACGCATTCCCAGGTTTACCAGATCTGATAAATCTGGGAATGTGTCAAAAACCATGGGAGTTTTGTGGGAACACCCACGCAACACCCACAGAATGCCTTCCCAGGGCAGAATGAGGCAACGCAGCAATCTTACTCCAGATTTATGGAGTTGCTCATGGACACACAAAGTGGCCTTGCCTGGCTTCATAAATCTGACTTAAGGGGGCAGATCTACAACCCCCCTGCGCCACCAGTACGTCACTTTTTGTGACGTATTGGAGGCACATTTCACTTCTCCATATTTACAAGGAGAGGAAAAGCCACCATGCATGCCTTTTCCTCTCCTTGTAAATATGGCCCCTTCACACGCAGCACTTTACGTGGAAGTGGCGTTCCATGGGTGTTGCTGTGGGTGTTCCCACGCAACACCCATGGAATGAGACACATTTCCAGATTTAAGAGGAATCGTAAATCTGAAAATGCGTGTCAATTAGCGAGGCGCAACGAGGAGAAATGTTTTAATTTCTCCTCGCTTTTTCCTCTTTCAAAGCGTGCTGCATTCTACAGCACGCATTGAAAGAGGAAAATGCCTGTAGTGATTGTTTTTGTGCAGGAAGGTGCCCCTTCCTGCACAAAAACAATCTCCCACGACATGCAGGCATCCTTGCACCATGGTGCAAGGGTGCCTGCGCCGATGCATGGCTGCAGTTTGTGCGCCAGCGCAGGGAGAGCACAGGAATGCGATATATTATTGTAAATATGTCGCATTCCTGTGCTTCGGAAGTGCCGCAGCGTGGCGCAGCCAAAGGGCTTGCATTGCCGCGCTGCGGCACTTCCTTGTAGATCTGCCCCAAGGTTTGGGTCACTCTTGCACCACGTTACATGGAGCAAGAGCGATGCAAACCAACTTGTAAATCGGCTCCTTGTTTTTCATTCTCTTTTTTTGAGGCAAACATTTGTGAGAAGTGTTACATAATACTGATCTTGCTTGAAATTGGATTTCTGGTTGGCAGAGGTATGCACCCTATCCAAGCAGGAACCACAATCCTAGTCAGGGTAAGTGTAGTACACAATAAAAGTTTACCTTGCGCTCACCCTCTGGTAGCTTGGCACAGAGCAGTCAGGCTAAACTAGAGAGGCAATGAGTAAATTATTTGTGCACACAAACACACACAGTAACACAGTGAAAACACCACAAATGTACTCCACACCAGTTTAGAAAAATAGCCAATGTTCATCTGGATAAAACAGTACCAAAACAATAAAAATCCGAATTGCACAAGTCAAGACATAAGTTTTGCAAGATTGAATCAAAATGCGGTACTTAGAAGTCAATAGCTCCAAATGGGTGCTATCTGGTCTCGCTTGACTGGGACAAATCCAAAAGTTCAGTCCGACCACAATGAAGTGCAGGCCAGATACAGGAGTCACACAGACCCACTGACAGTACCTTGGATGCGTCAAAGCTCAGGGACGATGTGTTGAACAAAGGAGGGGATGCGTTGCTGTTGAAGGTGATGCGTCGTTTCCGAGGTTGGGCAATGTTGTTGATGCGTCGATGTCAAGAGCGCCATGAGTGAGGCTGAGGTGTCGATGTCAAACCGCCAGACTGTAGACGATGCATTGGTGCGAGGCCGCGCTGAGCTAGGGATTTGTCGGAGTCAGGGACAGTGCATCGCAGACGTCAGTGATGCGGTGTCCTAGAGTCCTGCAGCAGCGGCGAATCGGAGGTGCTGCTTCGGCAAAGTCGAGGCTGTGTTGCAAGACAAGGTCACTGCTTTGCGCAGTCTGTGCCCACAGCTTAGGTGTAGACAGCGGCGATACGTTGATATCGCCGAGAAATACGCCAGTTCCAAATGACGCTTCGGTGTCGATGCATTGGTTTCATGGGTTGCATCCCCAACCACTCACTTCCAAGGGTCCAGGACTGGATTTGGCACCATTTGGCAGAGCAGGACTCACAGCAGAGGAGTGCAGGTGCTGGTAGCAAGATGCAGGTGAAGTCTTTGATATCCCTAAGACTTCAGAAACAGATGGTAAGCTCACCAAGCCCTTGGAGAACGTTTAAAGATGCAGGATGTAGAGGGTCAAGTCCAGTCCTCTCACTCCCAGGCAAGAAGCAGCAGGCAGCAGGCCAACAAGCAAGGAAAGCAGCAATCCCTCCTGGCAGCACAAAAACTCTTTTTCCTGGTAGAATGTCCTCAGTTCCAGAAGTGTTCTGAGTATATGGTGTCAAATGTCCAGTACCTATACCCATTTCAGTTGTTGAAGTAGAGAGACTTCAACAACCTGTCTTTGTAGTGCACAAGACCCTGTTCTTTCCTGCCCTGGCTCCAGACACACTACGGGGGATAAACTTGCCAGGTCGAAATGGCAGTTTAAAACTGCACACACAGGCTCTGCAGTTGAGGGCACTAATTTGGGTGGCACAATCAGTGCTGCAGGCCCACTAGTAGCATTTAATTTACAGGCCCTAGGCACATATAGTGCACTATCCTAGCGACTTATCAGTTAATCAGATATGCCAATCATGGAGAAACCAAATGACATTACATTTTAAACACGGAGCACATGAATGTTAGCAATGGTCGTCAGCAGTGAAAAGGTTCACAGAGTCCTAACGCCAGCAAAAACTATGTCAAAAACAGAGGAGGAAGAAGAACCCTGCAAAAAGGGCCATTTCCAACACCTGTGCTAAGCATTATCTATATTCACATACATATCCAGGGCAATGAAAAGACCTTTAAACCAGATGTAAAGATCTTGGGTTAGACGCTATTTGGAGAAGGCTAATGCCTTTTCCTGCCAAAGTACTACCATCTACCTCCATTTCACAAAATTCAGATGTTGGGAACCTACCTAACTTATGTGGGGCCTCTGACTCCACAAGCAGGCTGAAACTCATCGCAGCATCAGATGAAGATCATACTCACTGCTAAGTTGAGATACTGGTGGCCAGACAGGGAGGGTGGCATTTTGCGGCAGCAGTGGGCCTCGCAAACACAGGGCTGTTGGCTGTCCCCTGTGGGTCCTGTCCTGGACTCCAGGCTTTCATATGACTTACACTGTGGTCTGCTGCACAAATCAGTTGATGAATACACAGCTGGATAGAAGTGCACTCCACAGATGTTATCATTTGCTTGGTTGGCCAAAGAAGGACATGTGTCTCTCCTATAGCTGCAGAGTGTGAAGGCCACCAAAGAAGGGCAATCCAATTATAGTCATGCTCACAAGGCACCAATAATTCTCTGTCACTCTTTGTTGAACCCTTAGTGTCCACATGAAACCTTGAACATGAATCCAAGGTTTTCCTAAGGCCTGGCTATGCATACGTGCCACAGAACTCTGACAGAACAGGACATCATCATGGAGATAGTGGTATCATTGTGATGATGTCTTTGAATGCCATCACCACTCTGCTACCTTTTTAATTATGAGTAAAAAATGTTTTCATGTCAGACAGGCAGAGCGGCATTGGTCGGTGAAAGAAGTGAGCAGAGGCAGTGTAAATGTTCAAGCCTAATTGAGGACCTTACAGATAGTATTAGGGCAATATAAAGGGTATCACATCCTTTTTTAAGTTCTATCAAACTTAACCAAGATTAACCAAGATTAGTTTTTACTACATTCCACAACTGCTAATTTCTACTAATTTACCCATTATTATATAATTACGGCAAAATTAAGGAATTTGTACTTTCCATTTTGCTCTTATATTCTGCCTTCTACTAATTTGGTGTGCAGTCTATCTTTTCTCATTGACATAGAACATAAAATACCATGGTCAAAAGGTATAGCTAATAACAAAAACATTTTAACGTGAATTTTCCTTAACTTTGTGGTGGAATCACCCTTGAAATGTAATAGCAATAAAGCCAGCAACAATAACTATGTTTATTTGGAAATTAGATTCTACAAACAGTTTCATAAAATACTTAATGAATGCAAATCATGCAATCACCATTAAAATGAATACAAATCATATGCATTTCATTACAATAAAAACAACATGTTAAGTCTACCATAAAATAGTCAACAAAAATGTGATAGTGCTAAATTAATATCCTAATTTAGAGATGAGCGGGTAATGTAAACTACACTGAAATTATTAGAAACCTATTTGGTGCCACTGGTGAAATTTGCATCAATTTAGGGTTGTGAGAATCAACAGTAAATGTAAAGTGCTTACTCTCCTTGGGCAGCCATTGTTTCAATGAAAAATCAGTTGAAAAGTTGGCAAAAAAATAGATGAGAAATTCACAATATCGACAAGGGTAAAATACACTGTCACATCCCGTTTGTGGGTCCACAGCGCAGACAGGGGCGACTGGGCTCCAACATGGCTGTTGATGTTATTTGCCACGGATATCATTGGCGCATCCCACAATGTCTCTGCAAACTGAGCCAAGTACACTCTTTCAGCTCATGACTCCGGGCAGTCACGGCAACTCATGGAAGTAGCTTGGGGCAAAGGCTTAGAGCTCAATGATCAAACAATAGACTCAATAAATCAGTGGCCAGCCCAAATGCTTTTTTATTTTAGAAAAGAAAGCACTTTCTTCAATCTCAACAGTAAAAGAAACTACAGTTAGATAGGTATCTAATTTAAAGTTAAACAATCTCCTTACTGGGCTTATAATCAAACACTAAACATGGCTTGACACCCTCCTCCTCACTCTATGGTGTCATTCTCCCCACATGTTTACGGTGGTCCCCTCCTATAAGTCAGGTGTAGGTGAAATATGGCACATGTGCAAGTTTCACTAAACTGTTGTCCTGGGCAACTGGTGGATCTGTTCATATAGTTCTTTGTCTGGTTCCTGGTCCGAGGCAGAGCCACTACATCAGTGACTGGGTCCTCATGGGTGCACCACACATTGGTAGCACCAGTCCACTGAATTCAGAAGTGCTGCTGGCACAGAGTTATGCAGGTGCTATTTTTCATGCATTTATTTACCCATTAAAACCATGCTGCTTTGGGAGCTCAGACCACCTCTCACAGCACAACCCATCACGGAGAAGCTCCCACAGAATAATTAGCTTGTTTATTTTAGGTATATCACACACTGGGCAATGGCCCACCAGGCACTCTCCTCACTGTCTGAACAGACAGGCACATCTCTAGGCACTAGACAGACCTACAGTATCTCCAGGAAGTTGCAGACTTCAGGTGATGTCCCCTTGCCCTTGGGCAAGTGGCTGTCATTCATACACCAGCACTGGTCTCATAGCAGTTCTTAAGGTA
The DNA here is from genome assembly GCA_963921515.1 of Calotriton arnoldi. Classification (NCBI taxonomy): domain Eukaryota; kingdom Metazoa; phylum Chordata; class Amphibia; order Caudata; family Salamandridae; genus Calotriton; species Calotriton arnoldi. The sequence continues at coordinate 456,053 of CAWUFW010011418.1, read as the reverse complement.
ATCTGTGGAGCACTCACTTTCTTGCTCAAGAAGAACTTAGAGCTGGGTCATAATGGGGTCGTTTGGGTCCCACTTTTACACTCAATTTCCAGACATGGAATGTGGATCCTCTGTCTAAGGTGCTGGAATTGGTTTGATGCAGTTCACTTTCAAAGGTCATTTTCTGGTTACAGTGCAGATGCAAACTTTGTGCAAGGTGATGCCTCAAACAACCAATGGAGATGATACTAGCTCTAACGGGAGTATTCAAAACATGCACAATGAAGTGTGAAGACTCTGCACCTGCCCATCATTAGCCTTCTAGAAGTAGCAATCAAGGACAGACTAAAGGACAGGTCCTTCCAAGGAATGTCCCCACTTTTAAAAACAGAATCTGCTGACTCACAACTTTCCCCATGTTGTCCACAGGTAGTGTTCAGGAAGATCTAATCCGCAATCGCTTGCTAAAGGTAATCAAACACCTTTCTCCATCCTCCCTCACTTCAATATCTGATACTCGGCCCTCTAGCTCCAGGAATGGAAGAAAATCACACATACTACCGGGGGGGGGGAGAATTCATTCTCCATCTTGTGCATTGCTAAACAGGGAGCCATTCAGAATGGTTCCCACTAGTCCCAGAAAACATATCCACATTACACATAGTCTCAATGTCTTGTATTTGCCACACATACACAGTGTATACATACACTCAATACACACTAGATGTCAGCACAATGGTCTAAGTGCAACACTAAAGCAGAACTTTTAATAGGATGTGGCCAGTAGGCCCTACTCTTTTCTGACACACAAAAATATTTTGGTCAGGACTATTATTTTCCAAAAATCAGTACACTTTCACCACCACATCCCAGAACACAGAGTAAAGTCACAGGTCATTAAAAGAGGGCACACTTGACCCAACATACACCAACAAAATAGCTGATTCTGCACCAAAATTGCCCTTATGTATAAATGGAGGGCGTTAAACACTAACATAAAAAATTGTTTAAAAAAAATATTCTCTATTATGCCACATTTTATGTGATTACATATAGTATATTTCAAGGAAGGTGGTAGGCATGACGTGTTAGCATTGTTATTAACTATTGTTAATTCTGAAAAATGCATTGAAGTATTACCATTACTGTCAAAGAGGATATCGATTAAATTCATTGTGACTTGGAGTTCCTTCGAAATTGATAGACAGTAATGAAGAACAGCAATTTATATGATTACAGAAAATACACCTCTGATACATTTGCAGTTTTTATGTAAGGTGCGCATAGACGACTAGCGCAGCCTACTCTTGCACCCAAATGTAGGACAGACATCTCTTTACTAATGCACTGGTATTGGATAGAAGGTTTTGCATGGTGACATTCATTGTATTTGTAAATCCATGCTATACATACATGGAAATGTCCAACAAGTCTATGCTGGAATATATTGGCCTTGATGATCTGGCTGTAAGTATTTAACCCATTTTACTCACTCTTCTGGAGACTGATGGAAGAAACACAGCACCAACGCCATTCAATATGTTGTCAGAGCTTTGTGTTCTCAGCTCGCAAACCTATCCACGTGCACCAGCGCCAGCTTGATCCAGCTCATAGGAGGGATTATGGATTATGTTATTAGAGACTGCTCACAAAGTCACAATAGTACAGAAGTATGGGATTTTTCCTTACTGTCACTAGAATCAGGTGTTCTAGGATTGTGTTAGGGATATACGCTGTCTCAAGTCCTGAAGAAGGACCCCAATGTATTCTCTGCCATTCATGGCAAAGACATGTAGACCTTGATGGGATGAGGAGAATGAAGTCCTATTCACTGCCTAACTTCTCTTACTTCTGATGTTTTTAACCTTGTAAAGAGTAGGCTTTCAGAAATAAGATAATAAAGGGTTTGCAGATATCTGACACCCTTTTAACAGCTTTTATAAAGCCCTTTGGCTGGCTGCACCTTGCAATTATGAAAAGCGCAAAGAGCTCTGGATCAGTCCCATGAGCATCCAAGATAGTGCTAACAAGGGAACAGCTCCATTTATGAAGCATGAGGGGGTTTCATCCTCTTAAAAAATATTTAACTCTATTAAACCAATTTCATCAATAGCTATTTCTCACAATAAACTACACAGTATCACATGCACATTGGGACTCTTGCTACGTAAAGTGTTTTTTGAAATAAGACAAAGCCTACAAGTCCTTCTGCTGTTTGGATATATTGTTGGATAGGGAAGTAATACTTGGTTAGGTGCTTAGTAATTCCTTTTAATTATTCACCTATTTGTGATTATATCCCCTTATTACAGCCTTTTAAGCCTTGCAGAGTGTTACCGCACTGTCCACTGTTCCTTGATTGTCAATGAAGTAATTTTTAGTGGCTTGTAATGGGTCGTCTACTACTTTTATGTTGGTTAAACACCATGATGGTAGTCTCCAGTTCTCAAATTATTGTAGCTGTCACATTTAATGGATATTGAACAGAAATTCCTCTTGCTGTGCAGCTAGCATCTGTGAATCTGTTCACAATTGCCTATGGTGTGCAGAAGTGGTGAATCCTAGAGTAGAAGGTTTGAGTCACAGAGTAATAGGCTTTTTAGAGCCATGCCTGTCTCAATCCCAAAACATTATGCCTCCTTAAGGCAGGCGTAAGGAGGAGAAATGATTTAATTTACACTTATTTTTCCAACTATGTGTGCTGCATTGCACAGCACACATACAAAGTGGGAAACGTTGTAAAGGGTAGATTGTACTGGCAGGATGCTCTTCCAGTACAAAACATTTGCTTTGGAGAATGCAAACACCCTTACATTATAGTGCAAGGGTGTGTGCATTGGTCAGCCAAAAGTGTGGCAGAGCTGGGAAGAAGAAAGGAGCACCATATCTTAGTAGATATCACCATATGTTAGTAGCTGTGGCACATTTTGTCTCTCACCTTTTGACACGAGGCAGCACAACAACAGTATTTGCTGCACCACATTGCATCAAATATTAGTAAATCTGAGCCCTATTGTCTTCCCATTAATATAGCAGGAAATGTATCTTTTTGGTTGAAGGCCATCAATTTGTACCCCACTTTGGCTGAAGTGGCTGGGCACCATAATGCATCTGCCATATTTTGCCGAGGAGAAGATAATCTGTAGTTGGAGGATGGAGAGAGGGCGTTCATTCTGCACAACCCCTCAGAAAGCCACTGCTATTCAGTCTGTCAGCCCTATATTGAATGTAAAATCTCCTGTAGGGCCCACACCCTTAGCCCCAAGGCCCCCAAGTCATAATCCTTGCAGTGCCAACACGATCCAGTTGTTGTGGCCTGAAGTGATTGTCTGACAGGGCCCCACATCTCTACTCCTAGACACAGTTGCTCTGGGTAATCTCTGCAGAGGGGTGTGGGAGAAAGAGTCAGGTTAAAGAAGACATTAAACTGGGCCCCTGTGCTTGGATTCCCTGGCAGACCCTGTGACTCCAGTTGAAGCAGATGATTGTCAAGGCCAGGACTCCAGATTCCCACCCCCACCATGCCATCTGAGTCTTCGGCCCCCTCCTTCAATGCCCTGGTGTCGGAAGGAGAGGTTCTCAGACCTAGCTATACTCCAGCATATCTTCCAACTCTTCCTGTCTGCAGGAAATGGCTCCTCCTCACTACCCTGTACCCACTCTGTGCTGCTACCACTGGTGCCCCCACTGACCCTCTGGGTTCTGGACCAAGCAGACTAAGGGTCATCAGTCTTAAAGGGACCGCTGACTCACCTTGCCACAGCCGCGACTGGCAGCTCAAGCACACAGGACAAGCTATTTGCACAAATTAGACAATGTTCTGATGGAGGCTTCCACAGCAGAGCAGACCTCAATAATACAATTTGCTTTGTCATGGAGACTGTATTGTGACCACTGTTCTTTAAAGGGAGAGGTGACAAAAAGACACAAGCTGTGCCGCATTGTGAATTTAACCTTGTAGAGTACAAAGACTAGACCATGTGACTTCTGTTTTCCTCACCAACCCTCAACAAGCACAGCATCCACTGTCAAGAACTGATAGCTGAAACTGTTACCGCCTGCTCTCTGCAGGATGAAAAGCATTTGTGTATATCAATGTGATTTTCACTGAGAAAGGAATTCCCCTTACCCCTTTCCCATTTCACTCACAATGTGTGCATTGCAATTTATAATGATAAATATGAATTGCGAAGCACTGTTGTGCTTTGTGAAGTTAGGACCTGTTGGATTTGGCCCTTTTTGCAGGGTCATCCCAGGACTTTTTGCCTTCCTCCTGTATTTTTTCTGACCTGTTGTTCGTGGTTTTATGACTCTGGGCACTTTACCACTGCTGATCAGTGCTAAAGTGCACATGCTCTCCCTGTAAATTGTTGTTATGAATTGGTGTTTCCATGATTGGCATATTTGATTTACTAGTCAGTCCCTAGTACAGTGCACTGTGTGTGCTCAGGGCCCTTAAATCAAATGCTGCTAGTGGGCTTGCAGCACTGGTTGTGCCACCCACATAAGCAGCCTGTAAATGTAACTCAGGCCTGCCATTGCAGAGCCTATGGGCAGTCTGGTACTGCCATGTCGACTTGGCAAGTGCACCCACTTGCCAGGCCCTAACCTTCCTTTTCTTACATATCAGTCACACCTAAGGTAGGCCCAAGGTACCCCTGTGGGAAGGGTGCAGTGTATGTGAAAGGTAGGACATGCCCTGGTGTGTGTGGCATGACCTGATATTGAATTACTGCCAATTTCGTTTTTCACTATTGCAAGGTCACCTGTTCCCATAGGACAGAATGGGGAGTTTGTTTATAACATCTTATAAACATAACTACCCCTGGGAACAAGGTAGGAAAATAAAGTTTGATATGCCTGAACTCAGAACGTTACAATGCATCTTTTAGTGAAGGTCAATCAATCAATCAATCAGGGGTTTGTTAAAGCGCGACTACTCACCCGTAAGGGTCTCAAGGCGCTAGGGGGGGAGGGTGCAGGTTCCATCCATCAAGGAGGGGGTCTGTCGAAGAGCCAGGTTTTGAGGTTTCTTGCGAAGATGGGGAGCGATGTTGTCTGTCTGAGGTGGAGCGGAAGGGCGTTCCATGCTTTGGCCGCGAGGAAGGAGAAGGAGTGGCCTCCCGATCTGGTCTTTCTGGTGCGGGGGACCACGGCGTAGGAGAGCTGGGCTGATCGTAGGGTCCTTTGGGGTGCGTGGAATTTGAGTCGGCTGTTCAGGTATGCTGGTCCGGTGCCGTGGAGGGCCTTGTGTGCGTGGGTGAGCATCTTGAAGGTGATTCTCGCCTCGACAGGGAGCCAGTGGAGTGTGCGCAGGTGCTGGGAGATGTGGCAGTGTTTTGGCAGGTTGAGGACCAGTCTTGCGGCGGCGTTCTGGATGTTCTGTAGCTTGCGGGTGAGGTTTTTGTTTATTCCGGCGTAGAGTGCGTTGCCGTAGTCGAGTCTGCTGGTGACCAGGGCGTGAGTGACGGTCTTTCGGTGTTCGAGGGGGATCCATTTGAAGGTCTTACGAAGGAGGCGGAGGGTGTGGAAGCAGGAAGACGAGACAGAGTTGATCTGGTGGTCCATTTTGAGGTGATTTTTACATTCTCTGTTTGAAAATACCAGTATGCCTCTGCTAGGTTTGTGTATTGCATGTCTGGCTTTGGAGTGTCAGGGGGAGAGCAGTGGCTCCAGAGAGCCTGATAAGTCAGGAGTGGGCTGAATAGGCTTGGTCTGCATGTGGAATGGTGGGAGGAGTAGCACCTGCACCAGAATAGGGCTGTGCCTGCCTTCCACAATGATTGCTCCACCCCCCTGTGGTATGTCTGGAGCCAGGGCTCACACTGACAATGGAGGTTGTTGTGCACTTGCAAAGTGCCCCACAGAACTGGTTTTGGCTGGGTACAGACACCCTCTGCCTTCAGAGAAAAAGGATTTTTGTGTATAAAAAGAGGGGCCCAGACCCCAGACTTTTAGATCACTTCTGGGAAATCAAGAGGAACCTTTGCCAAGGAGAAGAGCCGGAGAAGCTCAGCAGGAATACTACCCCTTGCATCTGTGCTGTTTGCTGTCTGGGGTTGGCCTGTAGTGGCTACTTGCTGCTAAGGAAAGGAGAAAAGGACTTTCCTGTTTGCTGTGTCACCTGCTTGAGGAAGATCTATAAGGGCTTCAAACTGAGCTTGCCTCCTGTACTGAAGTCTCTGGGACACAAAGACTTCACCACCAGCTCCCCTGAACTTCCTTGCTTGGAGTTCTGACCTGCAAAGAGGTGCTTGCTGTTGTTTTGGATCTCTAGAGACTGTTTTCTGCTGAGAGCTGGAAGAATCCACGCACCGTCCCAGATCGTCACATCACATTGAGGCGCCAAGTTTGTCGAATCGTCGGGGGATGCAGTAAGAAACCGACGCATCACCTCCCCATGCAGTAAGAAACCGACGCATCACCTCCTCTCCGGTAAGGAACTGACGCATCACCTCCTCTACGCAGCAGTAAAGAATCGACACATCACCTCCCCCGGAGCAAGGAACCGACGCATCACCTTCCCTGAGTGTAAGGAACCGACGCATCACCTTCCCTGCGGCTCGTTTTGTTTGTTTGCGTGACACATCCCAGGTACTTTGTGTGAAAATTGTCGCATCTGCAATTTGCTTTGAACTGAACTATTTCTACCACCTGAAAGTCATATTTTTATTACTGTATTGTGGATTATTGTCGTTTGGTCTTGTTTTGGTTTACATAAAGATTACTTATTTTTCTAAACTGGTGTGGTGTCCATTTGTAGTGTTTTCACTGTATTACTGTATGTGTTCACAAATGCTTTACACACTGCCTCTGAGATAAGCCTGTCTGCTCATGCCAAGCTACTAAGGGGGTGAGCATGGGTTATTTTAGAAGTGTATACCCCTTACCCTGACTAGAAGCAAGGGTCCCTATTTGGACAAATGTACCTACCGCTGCCAACTAGAGACCCCCATTTCTAACAGGGACAGGGCCCTTTTTGCAAAATCACAGTGTTTGTGGCCACAAATTGGCTTTTCATAATGTACAGAAGCCTTATATAAGTCAGAAAGGTGTTTCTGAATCAGAACAAGGGTTTTTGTAACCTTTTCCAAATAGGTGGGGCCGTGAAAGGGGTGTCCGCGTATTATTTGCAATTCAGAAGGTATGTAGAAAAGGTTTTTTTACCATAATTGTGTTTGTGAACCATTGATAAGTTTTCATCCCTCGACTTGGGATGATAACTGATTCACATAGGAGAAACTGTCCCTGATAGATAGCTACACCTTTGGGAATCATGTGGGGGGTGTCTGAGCCCATATGACAAGCGCCTGCTCCAACAATGTTTTCCCAAACATTTTTGTTTTAATTAGCACCTGTCCCTTAAAGAGACATGGGATACTTTTAAAAATATATATATTTTCTATTTGGTAAAGCTAACACAGGGATGGGGGTCTGCTGTCCCCTGCAAACCTCTATCCCTGCATTTGTAGCTAATCACACATAGCGGTCAGAAATTGTGCCTTGCCTAATTACATGATGCAGGCTTTTTTTAACCCCTTGCATTTGAACAGTATGCATTGTGACCTAGTAGTATGTAGGTCACATTGCAAAGTGCATTCCCATCCGCAAACCAGTCAGGGGCTTATTTACAAGCCCCTTGCGCCGCCAGTGCATCACTTTTTGTATGGGAAAAAGTGACGCACCAGCGGCACAAGTGGCGTGTAAAAAAGCCCCTCAGGGCATTATTTATGAGGCCCTTATGCGCCCTTGCGTCACTTTTTGTGACGCTGCGGCGGCGTAAAAAATGTGCCACACTGCGCCATATTTACAAAGTGATGCATCTAGGCAGATGCGTCACTTTGTATACCCCTGCGCTACATTATTCATTTATCAGGTATAATGTATGCAGGGTGGGCATTCCGGGGCACAAAAGGCTCGTAGAAGTGCCACAGTGAAATCTAAGAGATTTCACTACGGCCTCACTGCGCCAAATCCTTACGCCTGCTTTAAGAAGGCGTAAGGGCTGACCTAGGCCCTTTCACATGGGGCTTGCCCCATGTAAAATGACACATTGCTGGAGTTGCATCTGTTTCCAGACACACTCCAGCAATGAGCCATTTTTGCGCCGACAGATACGTCAGGATTCCTGATGTATCTGTCAATCCTTGCGCCATGGAGCGCCGTACAGTAAATACGGTGCATCGATGCTGTCGCAAGGAGGGCGCACTGAAAAGTGTTGCATCGCTGTTTTACCGCAGTGATGCCACACTTTTCTAAATGAGGCCTTCAGTTTGCAAATTGCACATCAATGGCTTGGAACGGGGATAATATATCATGCCTTTAGACTTCTCATTGGCAATGTCAGTTGCACTGGCTTTGTGACTCAAAGGGGCATATTTACAAGCCCCTTGCGACACTTTTGCGTCACTTTTCCCATGTTAAAAATGACGCAAAAGTGGCGCAAGGGCCTTGTAAATAAGCCCCAAAGTCTTTTGTGCACCGAGCTCCCCATCTTCGTCAAGTTGCCCATGGATCGCACCCAAATTTTTTGAAGAAATGTTTCACGCACTTTGAAATTCCACTGATGAACGTTCTCACCTTTGAAGGATCATTCTTAGCACGAGCGATACGCCCGGACAGGGCATGTTATTTCAGTTGATGGCAGTGATGATGAGTCTAATTCAATCCTGTGGAAGGAGCGGGCTGTGATGAATGTAAAAGCCAAACATCAAAAGGGAACAAACATTCTCTCAGGTTCAGCCCGAGGGCAGAATGTTCTCGATCGTGAGCCTTGAGTAGATTCATATCTCACCACTCACGTTTTTTCATACCTGCTTTACTGTCACTTCTTCAAGAAGCGGGCAGTTAAGTTACTCATACAAACATGCTGGCAGGGTGCTTCTGAAAGGCAGCCTCCTATTGGTGACTTTGTCCAGGAAGCCAAAGCAAGCCAAACCAATAAGTGGGCCTTTAACCACCTTGATGTTGTTTCTGCGATAACAAAGTGTTTAAAATGCAGCTGTTGCAGACGGGAGCACGGTCAAAACATTGCACAGAAAATCGAATTAGTTTGTTCATGAAAGAGATGTGTTGATTTCAGGTTTTAAGGCATCTCATGGCTGCAGCACGAGATAGATTAAGAGAACATAATTTAAAGTCAGTAAAAAAGCAGGCTTGTATTTAATGCCCATGGTGGGCAATACGAAAGTATTAGTTAGAAGTGTGCTAACAGCAAAGTTTGGTGTTAAAATGAAATTGCACTGCTGGCTTAAAATAATGGGGCATATTAGCAAGACCCACGTTAAAATTATCGCCGCTTTAGCGGCAGGAAACTGCCGCTAAAGCGGCGATAATGGGCTTGCTAATATGCGTTATATAATTCCAATAGAAGCCCAGGTTAGATGTGCAGGACATCTAACCTGGGCTTCTATTGAATTCCATAACGCATATTAGCAAGCCCATTATCGCCGTTTTAGCGGCAGTTTCCTGCCGCTAAAACGGCGATAATTTTATCGCCAGTCTTGCTAATATGCCCCAATGTCTTCATTGTGCGATGAAGAAGTTTTACAGCATAAAATAATGCTACTTGAAAAGCTGGTGATAGGAATAGCTCTGCAAATGTCAGGGTCCGAAACTGGGAATGGTGAGCAGAAGGTGCCTCTGTGCAAATGTCTTTTACTGCATATCTCGGCAGGACCTTTTTTGCCCTTATATATCACGGAAAGTCGTTTGTAGTGTTCTGTATTGATTTCATGTGCTCTTCATATTTAAAATATGCATTTTCGCAAAATCTATTAGTTCCATACAACAACGAATGTATGGACATATTTACAAAATAAATTCGGGCTACGGTGCTGCGACAAAATCAGCAGCGCCGCGCTCTGACATTTCTAAAACGCAGGAATGCCCGTATTTACAAGAATACGGCGCACCCCTGTGTTTCCCCAAGCGCTGGCGCAAAAAAAGATGCCTAGCACCAGCTCAGGCCTCCTGTCGTCATGCAGCAAGGGTGTCTGCACTGCAAGGGCAATTGTTTATGTGCAGGAAGGGACACCTTCCTGCAAATAAACAATCATTCATGGCGATTAGCTCTTTCTATGTGTGCTGCAGAATGTAGAATGCAGCACACATGGAAAGAGCAATAAACAAGGAGAAATCAATGATTTACCCTTGTAACGCCTGGTAATTCATGGGGTTAGACTGGCGCTGTTTTTGGCGCTGCCTATGTCTTGTAAATATGGGGCAGTGTCAAAAAGCAATAGGTGTTGTGGTGGAATGCCCACAGCAACACCCATTTCATGCCCCTTTGCAGCAGAGGACTGCGGCGGAAAGGTGCATATTTACAAGGTCGTGTTAAGCCATGTTAAGTGGCTTAGCGCCACCTTGTAAATATGGGAAATGACGCTACGCCACCGGAGCCTCAAAAAAAGTGACGGGCCGTTGGTGCTGGGGCTTATAAATATGCCCCGTAATGTTAACTCAAGTCCACATTATCTCGTATGTTCACACTAAGACCTAGATCTACTGATTTTTTGTGCAAAGCAGCAGAGCATCCAGATTTGCTGCATATGTTGCTTATGAGGGAGAACATATACTGCAGCATCAGTTCTACAAAGATTGACCTGCTGTGGCGTTATCCCCTGCGTTGGCACTAAAGCCAGGCTGCATTGTGTGACACACCGCCTCACATCATTGTGTAGAGGTGAGAGTGCATTGTCTAGCATATATTTTGTACTGGAGGCATTACTTCTAGTAGAACTTCCTATGCGTAGAGAAGGCCAGAAGGTTCCCCTGTTTTGGATGAGTAATGTGCACGATAGTAAACAAACAATGCATAATTTGTTTGAGAAATAGACATTTTTGCTCTTGTTTGCGTCTGCTTCACCTAGACGCTCGCCCAGATTTATGTAGAAGTCACACAACACATGCAACATGTAAAGTTGCTGAGCTGTGTTAAATGAAAGGGAGAAAGTAGAAAAGCACCATATCTACTAAGATGGGGTGCTGTTCTGCTCTCTCCCTGTGCTGCAACACTTTTGGCTGCCACGTGCCAAAGCAGACACCCTTGCGCCATAGTGCAAGTGTGTCTGCATTGTGGGAAGCATAGGTTTTGTGCAGGGAGGGGTCACTTCCAGTGCAAAACTTATGCTTTAAGGCGATTCCCACAGTGTATGTGTGTTGTACGATGAAGCATACATGCAAAGTAGGAAAAATGAGGAGAAATGAAAGCATTTTTCCTCATTACACTAGCCGTGATGAGGCACCGAATTTTGGTGCAGATCCCTGTCTACAGTTCTTTGTAGATAGAGATTTGTTTCAAAACCCATGGGTGGTTGCATGGGAACCCACATGCACCACCCATGGAAAGCCCCATTGGCACAAATGCAAAGCAGTGCATTGCTCAGAATTACATTAATTTGGGTAACAATCCAATGCAAATCGTGATTTGCATTAGATTGTAAATCTCACTACTTTGCATCAGGTTTGTGTTAAAAAAGTAACGCAAACCAGTCACACTGTGGGGCATATTCTCAAGGAGCTATCGCCGAGTTATCGGCACTTTAACGCATCCAAAGTCGCGCTAAAATTATCGCCCAATTCACAAGCTGGCGCTACCAGCCCATAACACCAGTTTTCCTGCGAAAGCAGTCGCAAAAAACATCGCCACAGATGACCCCGGCAACTAACGCTAATAAGATGCAGAGTAGGCGTTCCCGAGCAAAAAGCAGCGACAACACCACAACGCAACATTCTCAACGACCAGCCACATCGGCGATAGGAACACAAAACAGGGGATACGGCGCGTTACCAACAGGAAATTAACACCTGCTCTGACCTGGTGCAAAGTTGGACGTCAACCTGCACAAGAAAAGGGAGCCCAGCCCACAGCCACACCTGAAGAACACCAGATGCCATGGAGCCACTCACCATGCACCCCGGAGCCCCCAGAGGGCAACAACACCCACCTCCACCACCCCCAGGACCGCCACCCCCCCAACGGACCCCCCCGGCACACCCCCGGACCATCACAGAGGCAGCGCAGACAAAGACAGCGGACCTTCTGAAAATGCACCAGCCCCACAGACCTAACACCAGACAATGCCAATGCCCACTATAAGTCCAAAAGGACAACCATCCTCTGCATCCTGAACAGCATTGCCCACAGGCTGACGGTACCAACACAGCGGACAACCAACATCCCTCCGCAGACAAAGCTGCTGGCTGTGCTGCACCTGTTGGCCCCTGGTATCCTCCCAAACAAAACCGCCTGAGTCGGAGGAGTCTCACAGCCAGCCCCATCCAAGTTCCTCACACCTGTCCTGGATGCCCCCACCAGCTAGGGACCCCAGCACCCACACGTCCCCCACAATGCGCAGGAACAGCTGGAGACCAAGCAAGGACTATATGCCATAGCTGGATCCCCGCACGTGTCGGGGGCAATCGACTGCACATTCCCACTTGGGCCCTCTGCCAACACCGCACACAATAACCGCAACATAAAGCACACGCGTCCCATCAACGTGCAGGCAATAGTGGACCACAGGGGATCCCTCACCAATGTTATAGCCAACTACCCAGGCAGTGTGCATGATCCTTTCATCTTCCGACAGTCCAACATCAACCAGCGCTTCCAGGATGGCACCCATGGGAATGCACTGCTCGCTGGCAAGTACCAAATGAACACACCACACATCTCAACCCCACAATCATGCAACTCACAACTCTGGCACTGCACACGTCACAAAATCCCATACAACATGCCAAACAACATGCCCCCCCACCAGACACGACAGCACAACTTACTGTGGCGGCCTTGGTTAGCCATGTACATGAGCCATCAACGGCATGGCACCTCAGCCACACAATACCGGAATGTGGGGAGAGGTGGGAACCAGGCATGTGCGAGGAAGGCAAGTGACCCATGAATGAGAATGTACACAATGCCAAGTGTGGTGGAGATGTGCTGGACAGACTGCAGTATGCAGACCACAGACATAGCCATGTCTACATGCACTGCTGGTGTTTGGAGTGTAGTGGACAGTGGACGCAACCATGTCACCCCAGCCAGTGGGGAAGATCGCGGAAATGTAGCTTGTGACGTCCCCCCCTGTAAGCGTGTGCAGAGTGGGCTGGCCCGGAGGATGCCATGCCAGCGTAGGGGTGTGAATAAAAAGCACGTAGCTCTGGGCGTGGTTCTCTTCCGGAATGCCCAACGTGTCTGCCAGGGCGGCGCCTCTCACCCCGCCACGAGGCCGACGCCGTCGCCGTGAGCGGTGTGGCCTGCGATCCTGTGCGCCTGCTGCACCCCGGGCCGCTGGTCCCCGAAACCGTCATGCCCGCCCCTGCGCAGCCAGGCCTCATTGCTCACCTGCCAACACTGACGTGTGTCAAAGAGGGCCCACCACGTGCCGGCGCAAGCTCCAAGTCTGGAGCCCGCGACCTTGGCAGCCTCCTCAGACCATCACGGCCTCTGCGAAACAGGCCCGCTTTACTCATTTTTCGTATACGTACTCCACCGCTGCCTCCGGCCTACACTACGGTCAAGTAGGTCACACATGTGGAACTGAGTCTTGATTATGCAATGGCAGAGTACACACCTTATGGCTGAATTTATATCCCTATACTCCCTTCGATGTGGTGCCACCAACTCTGTCAACCAGGAATCTTCTCCACATGCCATTTCAATGCTGTGTGTTAGAGATCCAGGAGGAGCTGGCTGCACAGCGGGTGCCCCACGCTGACCGCTGCCTCCAGCACACTGCGGTCGAGTAGGACACAGAATTGGAACTGAGTCTTGATTTGTTAATTGCAGAGTTTATATCATTGTACAGGCCTCATTGCTGACTGCATCCCCTTCCGGCTCTGGTGCCACTGACTCTGTGCCACGGGAGTCATGGACACTCTCTGGTTGAACGTTGGTGGCGTCTGAGTCTATGACCTGGGGGTTGTCTTCATCATCATGTAGCTGGTACTGACATTGTGGGAAAGTGGAGACTGTAGCATTCAACTCCTCCATATTGCCTGTCTCTGCTTGCTCCTGCCCTCATGCGTAATGCCCTGGATGGACACCTTCCACTGTCCCCCGTAACACTCCGCAACATTCTCCTTGGACATCAACAAGGACCCGCTCATATCCCATGGCCCTACCTCAGTGCATCGCCAGGCACCGTCCCGTGGCGGTGTGCCTGTGCCGGCCGCTGAGCATCTGGGGCCATCGACACTGTGCAGCTCAAGTCATGGACCCTTGCTGTTTGTACTTTGAACTCCTGATTGTCTGATCACTGTTGTAGTTGTTGCCAGCATCATCCAACCCCTGAGGGGTGGCTTACACTACCCAACACCCATCCAGCACAGGCGTCACTGGACGTGTGACCCTGGCAATAAAAGGGGCCGGGCACACGTGCCCGGAGCCAGTTCCACTGATTATCTCAGTGTGTCCGTGTGGTCATTCTGTATGCATGTGGGCCCCGGGCCATACCACATTACATTGTGCTGTGTACAGCGTGCGCAACCTTGTCACCTCAGGCAGTGGGGTGGAAAGGGGCCATGTATCTGTGTCAGACCCCCATGTGGGCATGAGGGAGTGGACCGGCATACGGCAGTACGGCGTAGGGGTGTGGTCATTCAACACGTAGCCCTGGGCGTGGTTAAGTGTAGGTCTTGCCAAGGCGGTTACTAATGCGTGTGTCTCAGGTGTAGTGTCGGCGCCACCCGTCACACAATACACAATGTTGCTATGTAGCATGCCCCCGGTGTACGGGCTCGGCCGAGGGGTAAATGAGGGTGCGCAAGCCCGCTCGGGCTCAGGGATCAGACATGCCAACTGATGGGTTTGTCGCTATTTCCGCAGCATAAGCCAAAGGTCTACCCTCAACCGCATGGCGAGTTCAGCCAGGCATGACCTCTACATCTGTGTCCGCCCTGTCCTTACCATGGGCCTACACACACGTGTCCGTCCACCTTCAGTGCACGACATCACTGTGTCGTTGTCAGGCTTGTGGACATGCGCAGGCAGGCATGACAATAGTGTGCCGTAGGGGTGCAAGTGATGCAACCGTGCTGCACACACTAGTAAATAGGCTCGGGGGAGGGAGGAGCAGCAGTGAGGCTACGTAATACACATTGATGCTGCTCACTTGCAACATGCAGTACATGTCATGCAAGGATCACAAGGTCACACATATCACACACCAATGAGCCACTGAGCCGGCCATCACATCATGCAGGGCCAACTATTGGCTCATGTTTCTCTGCACAGTCACAGGTGACCAAGGATATGCACTCTGCGCTTGGATGATGACACCCCTCCGAGCCCCGGACACACAGGCCCAGAGGCTGTACAATGCAGCCCACAAACGCACCAGGGGCATCGTGGAACGCACATTTGGCATGTTGAAGTCACGTTTCAGGTGCCTGGACGTCACAGGTGGGAGGCTCCTGCACAGCCCAGGCATTGTGTGCAAGATGATCGTTGCATGTTGTGTGTTGCACAACATATGTGTACGCAGCAAGGCCCCATGGATACAGGTGCCAGATGCACCGGACGA
The DNA here is from genome assembly GCA_963921515.1 of Calotriton arnoldi. NCBI lineage: Eukaryota > Metazoa > Chordata > Amphibia > Caudata > Salamandridae > Calotriton > Calotriton arnoldi. The sequence goes on along the minus strand of CAWUFW010011418.1, from coordinate 440,544 downwards.
TGATGATGAGGATGAGGCAGGTGGCCCACACCCCACTGCGGCCGCAGCAGGAGTTGCCCGTGGGAACACCATCATTGACAATTTCTTCACATGGGCACGTCACATTGTGACAGTCCTTGGCAATCATGGGACAGTACAATATGGCCACAGGCACAGCATGTGCTACTAAATGCTTTAAAAAAACACATTCCCTGAGTGCATGTCACTCATCTGTACAGGCACATCACTCAGACAAGTGTGAGTGCGACATGTGTTGCTGTCAATTTTATGATTTGTTCAGGGATGGTGGGTGTGTCACCTCTGTGCAAACGGGCTGTTTAGGGTGTCACGTATTCGGACTGCCAGTTCTGTGTGTCGCAGTTAGTAGGGAATCCCACTCTTCGGCGTTTCACGTGTGTCTAAATTCATTCCATTTTGGCTGCCATTTGTGTCCTACAGGTGACAACAGGGCTCCTTTTGGGGTCAGATATGTACCACCATGATGCAGGGATGCCCACTGTGGCTCGAGTCCCACAACATACGCAACATGTACGTAAGCGGGAGTCACTGCCCCTACATTCCTCCACGCTTTCATGGTGGATTGCTCATGGTCATGACACGTCTGTGTGCAGGAGGGGTTGCTTGTCCCTCTGCAATGTGAAGGGGAGATGCGGTTTCAATGTGTGTTCCATGCATGTTTCTGCATTGGCGTAGTTTACATGCAGACTGCATGTCAATGTACATTGTGACTGTGAGGGGATGCCTATTTGATGCGGGACAATGGCCATCTGTTCTACATCAGGGATGTGTGGTTGTGCTCGTACATTTTCATCTCACCGTATTTTTAATCTGCTTTTATGCTGCATTTTCCCGCATGACGTGTGGGGATTGCAGGCCTATGGCTGGTTATCGCGGAGTTTTGTATCGCGATTGGCATCATCGCTACTATTTTCGCGTTCGTGTTTCGCGTTTTTTTCTGCGTCGCGTTGGTTTTAACACGTTCCTTTGACGCTTTTCGTGGGACTATCGCATGGGGCCGCCGTGTTGTGAATACCACGTTGACACGGAGATGTTTTCCCGCGAAGGACTGCGATGTGAAGAGTTGCGTTAGACTAATTTTGCGGTAGTTATCACACGTTCTTGAGAATATGCCCCCTAGTTTGTTAATCTAGATAATATTTTTTGATGCAAAGTACCTCCTGGCGCTCTTAGTAGATCAGGCTTTGCATCGATACCTATCAGTGTTTGTGTTGGTCTGGCCCAGCAACACCCTTCTTGATACGAAGCGATGCAACACATTTTTTTGCACTGTAAGCAATACACCTTTCCATTTGCAAAACACTTTTGCACTCATTGTGAAATAGTGTGCTGCGGTTTGCACTGCAATAATACCAGCACAAAGCCTTAGTAAATCTGTGTCATAAACAAAATAAGCATTACATATGAAGTAAATTCTCAGTTTCACCAATAACTTTACACTTGTGTTTGTGGTGCAAAAGGTATTTTCTCCAACAACAAAAAACCTTAACATTTGCCCCATCCCATGATACTGCTTCATATTTTCAAATCATGAAAACCTCAGAATGTAGCACAAAGGAGGGCTGTGGCTAGCACTGAATCTGCATGGCCACCTATCCGCGCAGCTCCACTGTGAATCACCCTGCCGCACCCGCTGCACACTACGAATGTATGACGGAATTCCGCATGCGTATTTCACGCATGCCTTAGGAACTCTGTCATTTGAATGAATGCGTCTTTAGCACACATTTGTTCTGCACGCAAGTCATTTTAACGACTTGCCTTAGAGGGGGCGCTGGATATTGGAATAGCTTAATTTACTATTCCAACTCCAGTCTGCGCAACAGTAGGGAAGGTGTTGGACTTTAATTCCAACACCACTCCACCATTGTGCCCCCAAAACCAAGCTGTTGTAACGACTTGCGTGCAAAATGATTGCGTGCTAAAGATGCATTTATTCTGTTGCCGGTGCTGTGAAGGCACAGCGTGATTCTGGCTTCATCCTAAAGGACGTTTCCCGCACACAACATCACAGAATTTGGGAGATAAATCTGTGGCCCAAAGGATGGTTTTTCCTGGGTGATTGCAGCTGCGCTGACCCAGTACCAGCCTGAAAGGCCCAGCAGGCTCCTCTCCGCCTCCTCCAGCATGATGTGAGTGGTGCGCCTGGGAGCCCCGACACACCGCTCCTCGGAACGCACCCAAAAGGCTCCTGTGGCACCACTCCAATATGCTGCAAGCCACGTTCTTGGGCACAAAAGTGAGGCAGCCTCTGTCTAATTGCAGTGTAGGCCCTTCTCTTTTAATTCTTCACAATGCGGATGATGCTCCACGGAGCTCCAGTGCTCGGCTCACTGGCGCATGCCTGACCGGCTCTCACAGCATCTCAGAATCGGCCGGCAGCTGTGCTATTCAGCATATAAAGAGATACTCCGGAACTCCAAGAAGAGATCACAACCACAAGTCTAAGCTCTTGTCTTTCTTTAATTTGAAGCTTTTGCCTCTCCACCATCTCATGTGTATCAGACAGAGTCAGGCACACTTCAAAATGGCTGACATGATTCCTCATTACATAGATCTTTCACCACTGAGGAAATAATATTGGCCACAGCATAATTCCTGCCACTAATATGGCGCTTCTGCACTTGCTCAGTCATCTATTCACCAGCCTAATCTCGGCCACTCAACTATTACAATGCTGTACTGATGCTTTTTATCATATCTGCATCATTCATCTGTTCTCTACAACCTACATACATTCAGATTATAATACTTCTTCTCTTTGAATGAGCATCTGTATGTGTGGTTCATATCCTGTGTTACCTGATTAATATACCTAACTGCCTGCTGCTCGTGCTTCCAACGGGACCTATACCCTACTTGCATTTACTCTGCGCCACTAAGCACAAGCCTTTGAACCAACAACCAAGTTGGTTGCCTCATTGTTGCACGTGCGTACCCTCCGACATTATCTAGTTCCACCTCATCCAAATGATCATTCCATGCACAACGCTTACATGTCTTGCGCGATCAAGGATCTAAAAGACTCTAAACCTGGGGTCAAAAAACCTAAACCTGTTCCTCTGCTACCTGACTCACCTATTAAGACTAAAAGTGACCTGGACGCTACCATGGAGTTGGTAATACAAAGGCTTGCCCTACTCCATGATCTGGCACAAAGGCTAAAACAAATACCAACCTTATGCAAGCAGACATACAAGGAATTCACAAACATATTAAAGGCTTAACAAGTATTACCTCAGAAGAAGAAACTTGCACTTGCCATCCTGAAGACAGATGCTTGTCCATAGAGAAAACATCATCATCAACATCTTCAAAAATCCACACCCTCTCCAGGGAAATTACAGAAATGGAAGATGTCAACTGCCCTGGGAACCTACACATATTTGGCCTACCAGAGGATTCTGAAGATTCTGCTAACTCCTGCTGAGTTCCTGGTAACATGGTTGCCTCATGTTCTTGGTATCGCCTTATCCAAAGACTTCGAGATTGAACCGGACCACCGTATTCCAACTGGCAAAGTGTTGCCTCAGCCTTACAGAAATATGAAACTCCCTTGATGCCTAATCTTTATACTGCAAACATGTTGAGGAGATCATAAGCCATATGAAAAAGAATACGAAGCGTCACATTGGAAGGAAACAGGAAGATCACTCAAGACTACTCTAAAGATACAGTACAAAGCAGAAAAGTATTCCTTTCCCTTCGTAGCAAACTCTGTGATCTTTCCATACCATTCCATTTTGTAGGTCCATCTCACTTCAAAATCATTTTCAATGGAAAAGCAAGAATCTACACTGAACCCTTTGACCTTCATTCCTTTATTTCAACGCTAGAGCTCTCCAAAATGAACAATTGAAATAAGCTGCTTCTTCTATTTGTAGTTATCTGAATTTTCCCCTGTTCTCTGCTAATGATATTTTCCTTCCACAGATTGTGCCGTCTCAGCTGTTTACCCATATAGAACTTCCCTAACACCACAGTTAAGATCTGTGATCAGCACATATTACAATTACATACTGCTGTTTCTCTACAGTCTAACACAGGAGAGACGTCAACTTTTAAGTATCCTTATTACAATTTTAACATCATCCTCACCCCCATCAACTATTCCCTTTTTTATCGATTTAGTAATTAAATCATTGTCACTTTAACAGCTACATCACTACATTTCCCATGGTATCCCCAATTGGAGCCTGTGGTAGGTCTTTTGTCAACAAAATGTTTTACTTGCTCTATACAGCTTGTCTTGAAAGGAATCTCTCTCCAACTAACCATTGCTTTTTCCTCACAGGCTAATGTGATTGTATTTTAGACTAAGTTGCACTTATGTGTTAAATCAGCAACTGTCTAAGTAGTCTAAGTAATCTTTGAGAGGAACTCCTCTCTAACTAATCACTGCTTTTTCTCTACAGGTTAATGCTATTGTAAGCTAATCTACATTTATGCTTTAACTCAGCAGCTGCCTCAGAAGTCTAAGTATGCCAAAGGTGTCTTACTGGCTCTATGCAGCCTGTCTTGGGAGGAACACCTCTCTAACTATTCACTGCTTTTCTCATACAGGATAATGTTATTGTAATTTAGCCTAACTTGAACTTGTGCACTAACTTAGCAACTGTCCAAGCTACTGGCCCTTTGAACTGTTGCTAACTATATCCTCATATGGTCATAATACTACACCAGTATAGAGCTTTTAATCAAATATATGTCTCTCTTTATATTCTAGTCATGTCTAAAATATCCAAATTATGCTGCACCTTCTGTGTATACATCACATACTATTAACTCTTTCCCATCTCAAGGTTCTTCCATGCTCTCTGTTAGTTCTATGTCCTTGTTACTAAATCTATGTAAAAACCTTTAGATAACCATTACTATTCCATAATCTGGTAGCTTCCGGTTTACAGTTTTCATTTATAAGTGTGTTCCCAAGTCCATTAAAATACATTTATGCATGATACGTTACAGCAGGGCCCTGTTTGTGGTTCTCCTCCTCTCGTTTCTCCATTCTATCCACATGTGGGGTAGCTTTGAGAGTGTACTCGCTCACGGGGGTAGGTTCAGATGGGTTTTACTTCAGGATTTTTCTTACGTTTTGTCTATGTCTGCCCTCCCTCTCCCTCCTTTTTACTCTCCCCCCCTTACTTCACTTCTTTTCCTCATCATTGCTCCTTTTTCTCTGTAAGCTATGGTTGGTTAATCTAACTGCCTTCTCTAAACATTATACCCATAGACCTCTTACAAGCCCCCATCGATGACATTGTGACATGAAAAAATTAAAATATTATCCCTTAACACCAATGGTTTAGACCATCAGGCCAAATGCAAAACAAATATTGACTATTGCTATAAGTTGAAAGGAGATGTGATGTTACTGGAAGAAACCAGATTAGATTCAATCGACACAAACAAATTTAACTGTCCCTGGACTGCAGACCATTTCCGCTCCCCTGCTCACCGCAAAAGAATGGTATTATTACCTTAATCTCTAAAAAATCAAACTTAGTATCATCACTCTTTTCTTAGGATAAGGAAGGTAGGTGGGTAATCATCTCTGTCAAGAATAACACAATTGAAGTCTATAATATCAACATTTACATCCCGAACAATGACGACCCAACATTTTGGGCATCCTTGCACAAATTAATTTCAGATCTCCCCTTGAACTCAGGGCTTATTCAAGGAGGAGATCTCAATCTCCCCCGGGATAGAAACCTAGATAGAATTTTGAAAACCAAATTCAGACCTAATAGAGCTCACACACAACTCTCTCTGTCTCACCTATACAAGTCCCTCAACCTTACTTACCCCTAGCATGCCTTCAACCTCTTGGGGAGTGATTATACTTTTTACTCACACCCCATGACACACACTCTAGAATAGATTATCTACTAGTTGATACTAACTTGCTAAAATCTGCCTCGAACCCGAAAATTGACCAATCCTGGTATCTGACAATACCTGCATACCCCCAGAGTACTCTCTTCTTGACTCAGTCCCCCCCACCAAAATCATGAAGGATGAATGACTTTCTAGTTAAAGTCCCTACCCGTAAAGCTGAAATATAATCAAATATATCAAATTACATTAAAGAAAATCACATTCAATCCACTCCTCCTGAAACTTTCTGGGATACCCTCAAAACCTGTACCAGAGGATCTATGAATAACCTCAAAGTCTGTACCAAAGGCTCTATGATTAAGGCGTCTGGTTTTCCTTTTTTACAGATGTTTACAGATAAATACAGACAAAAAACAATGTGTTTCCTGTCTGTATTTATTTTTAAAAGTGGAAAACTACTGAAAATTATGCTTCTGGTGAGAGACTCACCATGAAACAAAAGGTCCCCCTACTATACTTTGAGGTCTCAGAGGAGGGGGAAAAACCAAACCAAATATGTAAAATACCTCTGTACTGACCTACTTACTTTCATATGACCTGATCAGGTTCTGATACGACTATACCCCACAAATGCCCGCAAGGGACCACAGCAATAAAATAACCTTTTTACTATTTTTATTAATCACGAATGTTCTTTTTAAAAAAAAAATTTTTTTGTTATTTTGTATCTTATTACATGTAAATGAAGAAAGACTTAATACAAATAAACATTTACAATTTCATTGACTGTGTTTCTTAATCAAGTACAGTACTTAGAAATTAATCCAATGATTACTAACAAAGACACAAGAAAAATTGTTTTTCCTAACAAACAACCCAGCCACCTAAAACTAATCACTTATACTACCATTTTCTCTCATTCACTCCACACATATTCACATTACACATGTATCAAAAAAACTAGAAATTCGACCCAATGAGGGGCCCTAGCCATGTTAAAAAGGGCAAATGCGATGCTTCACCAGAAGCAGAAAAGTTTTAAAAGTTCTCAAAAAGACCACTCCATGATGATGGTAAAAGGTCTGGTCTACGCGCGTTTCAGTGGAAAAAACCACCTTCCTCAGGACCAAGATGTGAAGAATCTCTCATAAAAAAGCTGGGGTTGTCTGTGAATAATAGAAATATATGTATATGAATTATAAATTAGGGGAAAGGCAAAATGACATTTCAAATAAATCTTTGGCACTCCATTTCAATCCACACCCTACCATAGCAATAAAGATTTCTTAGTGATAGCAATTCATTAGATTGTATGAAAAAAGTGATTCCATAGTTAGATAGAACATGATATACCACCAGAGAAATGAAGAAAAGAGCATCAACAACAATTTAACCAACATGCACCCAACCAGATCTACCAATTGTGAAATAGTCCCGAGTGCACATAGAGGTACATGACCCAAAAGCAAAAAGAGAAAGCATCAAATTTGCCATATACGCCGCTGCGTTTGTTACCTCATATCCTTGGACAATTCTATGGGAGTTTTAAAAGCGTTGAAGGTTGTTTATATATATCAACAGATTTGTTTCATTACCTACAAATAGAAATGATGTAATAATCATCAACATTCCTTCTAACTGTGAATCATCTAGCTGCACTCCAAAAATTAACTTTTAATGTAAGCAGAAACATGTATTACCCTATACGGGGCTTTTTGACCATGCTATCCATCCAGACAGAAAGGGTGAAATGTAGTCCTCGATTCACTGTTTTTATTATGCGGTAGATGGAATACCTCAGAATGCTCTTTTTCCTTTATGTAATCCCTCTGTTTCCTGCTGGGTTACGAGGAAGATAAGATTGTCTCTATTCATTCATAAAAAGGGGGAGAGAAAAGGAAAGTGTCCATGATTAGGAAAACCTCTCTCTGTCCATCCTGTTAATAAGACAGTGTTGGTGCTGCCCATTATTTACCTAAAAAGCGTTTTCATATAGGAGCATTGGAGTTCTCTCTCAAAAAACTGTGCAGATATACCCAATAGTGCTGTCGTATGACTTAGATATGGAACTAAGTATGGCTTAAATGTGATATGCTAATGCTAGAAGTAAAATACTCCACGGCTGCAAAACCTCATATGTTAGGTAACAATGTTTTGCTCTCAACTCTCTTTGCCGCGCATGACCTGATATAGACCATGCACCCTACTATGGCTCTCTGACCCACTGGATGCTAGCCATGACTGTAAATACGGAGCGTGACCCGCTAAGAACACAAAGTACCCGGCGCGCCCGATTTAAAAAAACGATATAACTTTATCGCGCAAACAACATGGCTGTGATTCCTATGAACCAACCAGAAAGCGGGGAGCTCCTTACCTATTTTGGAACTGCTGCCATTTCAATATTGTTTTCCCTTCAGATGTCTCCGATCAACGCTACAAAGAACCCGATCGGTCTGTTCTTTTTATAATAAGGTTACCTTGATATAGACCATGCACCCTACTATGGCTCTCTGACACACTGGATGCTAGCCATGCCTGTAAATACGCTGCATGACCCGCTAAGAACACAAAGTAGCCGGTGCGCCCGATTTAAATAAACGATATAACTTTATCGCGCAAACAACATGGCTGTGATTCCTATGAACCAACCAGAAAGCGGGGAGCCCCTCACCTATTTTGGAACTGCTGCCATTTCAATATCGTTTTCCCTTCAGATGTCTCCGATCAATGCTACAAAGAACCCGATCGGTCTGTTCTTTTTATAATAAGGTTACCTTGATTGGCGGGCTTATCAGTTCCGTGTGCTCCGCCTTGTTCTCGCGATGTTACGCGCGAAACTTCAGATCGCAGTAACAAAGCCGCCATATTTGCCTGGTGTACAGAGGTATTTTACATATCTGGTGAGAGACTCTCCATGCTGTATTTCATGAATTCCAGGCAAAAGCTGAGCAGATAGACAGCATGGAAAGTTGAAAAAAATGGATGAATTTCCTAAAATACAGGCATATGTTAACATATATTTGAAGTATAACGCTAATATGTACCTTTGAGTGTAGTCTTTTGTTATACATGGCTGCTTAATTTGCTAAAACTTGAAGGAATCCATGTATGAGTGAACGTCCAAGAGTCCAAGAGTTAAATAAACATGGAAATATACAATTTTTCAGCTCCATTTATTCTCAAACCACAAAATAAATATGGATAAATACCAATAAGATGGACAAAAAATAAATATGGATAAATACAGATAGAAATGTTAAAAAAATAAATACCATAAAACCGGGAGCCCTATCTATGATTAACCTCATAAGCACTCGAACATAAGCTCAGCCATACTAAAGGCTTTGACTCCCTCACAGCTCTGAAAAATCTCAAATATCAATATAATAAAATACTTTAATTCAAACAATGCCACCAAATCTCTTACCAAAAACAAAGTCGGTCAATACTTAACCAACTACCTCAAACCCAATAAAAAAAAGACTGACACGCTTTCTATCAAGGATAAATTGGGATGTATTTTAACATCTACCACTGACACATTAGATGCTTTTCAAACCTTCTATAAAAACCTATACACTCCAGACTTCCACTTAGATCCTCTAGAATGTGAAGTGTACAAACTATCTATCCCTTCTCTAGATGCTTCTTCAAGAAGCACATTGAATAAACCCATAGACTGTGAGGAAATCACTAAAGCTATTCATGACTTAAAAAATGGAAAAGCTCAAGGGCCCGATGGCTTCAATAGTAAATTTTATAAAGAATTTGTGGACCTACTAATCAACCCTCTCCTTAACCTATTTACTCATTTTGCTACTACAGGTTTAATACAGGGGACAGCCTCTAATTCCACCATCCTGATAATATCCAAGGATGGCAAACACCCCTCGAAGTAAAAAATTCTATCAGCCCATATCCTGATAAATTTGGAGTGGAAATTCTATGCCAGAATCCTTGCAAACAGACTTAAAAGCACCTGCACCTACTAATTCACCCTGTGCAAAAAGGATTTCTTTAAAAAAGTTGGCCACAGGTAATATCAGAATATTTTGCCATATCCTAGAGAAAGTCAAACTCCTTCTGTCCCCAGCCGTGGCTATAACCTTAGACACGGAAAAAGCTTTTGATATGCTTGGACTTTCTTGAAAATGATCCTTCGTACATTTAACTTAGGAGATCAATTTTCCAAAATGATCCTCACTTTCTACTCTAATCCTATTGCCTTAGTCAAAATTAATTATTTTCCCTCCAAATCATTCAAACTTCTATAAGGCACCAGACAAGGTTGCCCCCTTTCATCACTGCTTTTTCTACTCTCTATTGAACCCCTACATCATAGCAGGCTTCAACATCAAAAGGATACCCTTCTGCTCCGGCCCTCAGAAAGTTGCTGCATATGTGGATGACATTCTGATCTTCTCTGATAATGCTGACCAGGCTATCCCAAACATTATGAAAGTTACTTATGACTACTTGAAGGTCAGCAGATATTCCTTTATCAGGGATAAAACAGAGGTCTTCCCCTTGAACATCCTCTGCAATCCCACCGTAATTCAGGACCCAAGCTTAAAAAGCAAAATTCATCACTAAAATACTTACATATCTCATTAGAAAAAGACATGACTGGAACATTATCCCTGAATTAGCAGAAATGCCATGAGAAAATCAAATTCCTTCTATCTCAATGGTCCTCCAAATACATGACTTGGTGGGGCCATGTAGAAACGATCAAAATGATGATCACCCCACTTGTCAACTTGCTAATATGCTCTCACAATGCCTTTCACTTTCTTTTTTCAAATCCCTAAACTATTCAGTCTCCAATTTCCTCTGGAGAGACAAACACCCCAGGATACCCCCTGCCGAACTTAAACTAAACAAAAATGAAAGTGGCGCACATTACCCTGACTATTCCAAATATCAAATGGCCTTCGAAGCCGGACAAGGCGCTTGGTAGTTCACACCATTCTCCTCCCCCCCTCACCGAGTAGGCTCCAAATCCAAAAAGATCAGCTCCATCCTATCCCTCTCTGTTCCCTATTAACCATTCACAACCCATCTCATGGGGAGATTGCGTACTCCCACTCAATACTCCTCAATAATTAGAGGCCCTGAACTAATCGATCGTAAAATGAACAACAAACTTCCAAAATCTTATATGGCCTCCATCTTGCATAATAAACATATTAGACTAGAAAAACATACTCTATACTGGGAAAATTAGGCATCAGAAGGGATCAATCTTGTCAAGGACCTAGGTCACGCCTCCTCTCCTAAAACCTTCACTGAAATCCAATCTACTTTGTTTCTTCCCATTATTGATTTCTATAATTCCTCAAACTGAAAGTCTCACTTAGGAAATTTGAGCCAATCCACTCCGCTGATCTCTCTGACTTCTTATCAAAATTCAATGCCTATGGTCATCTTGCCTCAAAAATCAACAACCTTTTAACATCTTCGAAACCATACCTCACTAAAAGAAAACTATCAGGGCTTGGCATTCTCCTTCCTGGGATTCACTATTTTCTACTACCACACTCAAAAACATCTGGTCTTCCGCCTTCAAAGACAATTATTCACTATCAATTGCACAAACTAGCTTATGGTCACTACATAACACATACTGGACTCCCTCTAGACTTTCTAAACTCGGTCTCATTGATTCCGACCTCTGTTGGAATTGCAATTCTACACCATGCACCTCAACCCATATGTTTTTGACTGTAAGTACATCTCCCCTCTTTGGTTCCAAATATAATCCCTGATTTACAAATTTTTTGGGATACAAATATCACTTTCCCCTTCTACCTTCTTACTAAGGATGCATCCCACTCTCTTTTACTTCCACAGACTGACCTCATGTTAATTTACCTTATGCTTATCTGGGGAGTTAAACTAATTCTCTCAGAATGGAAAAGCTACTCTAAAATCTCCTTCTATACCTGGTGGAACTGGCTATGCTTCACAAGAAGAACAGATTGCATCTGTCTTTGTTCGACACATAACCTAAATTCATCTAGAAAATGTTGGGATTACATTACCCTACACCTCCAAAAGAAGAACCCTCCCTAATCATTCACCCTCTTCACTTCTCCCTCCCATTAGCCTTTCCTGTTGGCCAAATCTCCTCTCAGTCCTTAAGCTCTCCAGATACAACCATTCAACTTCTCCCGTAGTCTACCATAGCTTTTTTCATTCTTTCTTTCTTTCTTTCTTTGCAGCACACATAGAAAAAGGAAGTAACAAGGAGTAATAAAGATATTTCTCCTCGTTACCCCTCCCTGGGAATGTGTACCTTTTTGGTGCATTTCCAGGTTTACCAATTCTGGTAAATCTGGGAATGCATAAATAATCATGTCCGTTGCGTGGAAAACCCACGCAATGCCCATATAATGCCTCTCTTGCGCAGAGTAAAGCAACACAGCAATTTCCGCTACATTGCTTTACACTCTAAAAAGTTTCAAAAATTGTTTATATCACTGCATTTCATTTTTAGTGGTAGTCTATGAGCCTCAAATGTGAGGGTCTGGGACAACGTCAAAGTTTCAGGCCGATCTAGATGGAATTTTGATGCAGGAGCCGGGTTGGTACAGGTCAAGATTTTATCTTCACACTTAGAAACATTTATGGTTCTTTTTCTCGTTGACGGTGAGGATGGTGGAGTGAGGCCTTAGGTTTGACGTTGATGGATTGGCAAAGTCCAGGAGTACTGTGAAAGGCTTGGTTCTTGACGACTTTTGAGGTTACACACAAACTAGCAAGTAGCTGTAGTCCATAAGCCTTGGGTCTGCGTTAAAAAAAAAACACTATCTTTGGCTTTGGCTCACAATTTGAATTACTGTGGTGAGAAAAAGTACACACTAGCACTAACCAATGGTCCAGGACCTTAGTAAGACCTCCTGGGGGATAGGGTCTGATCTCTCAGCTACAACAGGAGAGTTCAGGCCAAGTCTATTGCAAATTGTTCAGTGGGGCACTATGCAGGCACAAGGCTTCTTTAGCTTTTGTGTCCCTGAACCTTAAGCGGAGGCTAGCCAATTAGCCCTTGGGGGTCCACACACTGACCCTTAGCACAAGTGGGAGCAGGTCCAGCCCTTGGGGTCTCTCACCATGGGTTCAACAGTATGAGCAACCCTTCTCTTTTTGACGTGTTGTATTAGTCCAGTAAATGCAGCAGGTGCAGTCTTCCTTCGTGCAGCCTTTCTTCCTGGAGTCCATAGATTCAGAAGGTACAGTCTTCTTCTGTTCTTTCCGAGGCCAGCAGAGATTTAATTTTGTTCTTTATTTTAAATAAATATATCAAATGAATTTGCAATAATATTTAATAAAAAACATTTTACAAATTTTTTTGAACTGTAAAAAACTTTGGGCCTGGTTTAGAGTTTGGTGGATGTGCTACACCGTCACAAACATGACAGATATCCCATCCACCATACTACAAGTGCATTATATCCAATGACACTTGCAATACAGCGGATAGTATATCCGTCATGTTTGTGACAGAGTAACCTAACCCCGGAACTCTAAATCAGGTCCCTTGTTATTTTACCCATTCTTTATCATTGGTAGATGTTTGTCATCCGGGCAGAAATCTCCCTATGGTAAAGTATAGGGAAAAAGTAAAACATTTATTGAACTTGAAAAAAAACTACTACGAATATTTTTATGCTAAATGTTATTGTAAATTAATTGTATATATTTATTTTAAATGTAGACCAAATAAAAAATGCTACAGCACAGTTAACTTAATTTTGAACTAAATAATAAGATAATGAATTTTAACATACTAAATTAAATTAACATATGTTTTTAAAAGCTCGTTAACCAAAACAATCTCACCTAAATACATTTTTTATATGTAATCATAATATATTAAAAATTACTAAATGTTATGTACAGGATTATTTTAATTTATTTAATTATTTTTTACGAATTAGTTACATTTATTTTCAAATTAAAAAAAGGCTTTTAAAGTATATTATAGTAGATTAATATATTTTTAATTATATTTAATTTTGTTAACAGTAAATTAATTGTATGCATATTTTTACAAACTCTGCATAATATAATATAATTTAACATTATTTCCTATGAGTTTCTATTTTAAGTTCCTGCCTTCATTATTTTTTATGGGAGAGAGTTGTACTATCAGTGGTTGGCCATTTATGGTGCTGGACTTACTACTGCTCCTTTTTGGTAGTAGTAACTTTACAATTCTAAATTATGGCTCAACCCCCTGTTTCAGGGGGTGGAGGCACATTAGTTTACAATTTTGAGTAACTTTATACTTGAATTTTGTAAAGCGCACAAAGTAGTTAAGTTACTCTAATGTGTAAGAATAAAGTTATTAGTAGTAAATCTGCATGTGTAGATTTTCCTTTGTGAATAGACCCCTATTCTCTTTTTTTTTGTCTTTTCCCACAACTTGAAAGGAACACTTGATGCAACCTCTCGTTCTGAGTGGGTTTGCTTTATTGCTTTTTCATGAATGCCACCATATTTGACTTTGAATACTCTTTGCACACAACCTCCCTTTTATGTTGTTCCCCATACTCTGCTTTCAATTTTTTTCATCTCTTTCTAACCTGGGCGTTTTAGTATTGTATCATTTACTGTCTATCCTATGTTTCAGATTCATCTACTCATTGCCTTTCTGGTGACTTGTTTCAACTTGAGAAATGTCTGGCTGTGTTGATACTATCTACAAATGTGTTGCCCTATTGTTTATTTTATTGGAGTCACCTCTGGACTCAATTCGATTTCTCCTATACCATTACTGTGTGTGTTATTTCAGACATGAGAAATTCTAGTGTTTATCGCATTTTCTTATTTATGTTATGAGTGTTTTCTTCAAATGGAAGTTTGATGTTGCATTGTCATGATGTTTGATGTTGTGATATTACATTATATGTTTCTGGTCTTCCTCACAGGTTTTCCTATCACTGTAAAACCTCTCAAGTGGTGCAGGGTCACGAAATGCATTGGGAAATTACTAACACAAATGAACACCACCCTCGAAACAGGCACCTTCCCAGACGACTGGAAACGCGCAGAAGTCAGGCCCCTGCTCAAGAAACCCACAGCAGACCCCACCGACCTCAAGAACTACCGGCCCATCTCGCTCCTCCCCTTCGCAGCCTAAGTGGCAGAGAAAACAGTCAACAGGGAACTGACACGCTTCATCGAAGAGAACGCCATCTTAGACCCATCCCAATCCGGATTCCGAAGCAACCACAGCACAGAGACCACCCTACTCACCGCCACTGATGACATCCGCACCCTCCTGGACCAAGGCCACTCCGCAGCCCTCTTCCTACTCGACCTATCAGCAACCTTCACCACCGTCTCCCACCGCACACTAATCGCCAGACTACACCACGCCGGCATACAAGGAACAGCCCTAGACTGGATCCGATCATTCCTCACCGGAAGAAGCCAAAGAATCAGACTGCCGCCCTTCCTCTCCGATCCCACTGAAATCACCGGCGGAGTCCCACAGGGATCATCACTGAGCCCGACCCTCTTCAACATCTACATGGCCCCCCTCGCCGCCATTGTCCGACAACACGGCCTCAACATCATCTCCTACGCCGACGACACCCAGCTCATCCTCTCCCTCACCAAAGAACCAGCCACCGCCAGACTCAACTTCCAGAAAGGAATGCAGGAGGTCGCAGCCTGGATGACCAACAGCTGCCTTAAGCTCAACGCCGAGAAGACAGAAGTCATCGGAACCACCCCTTCAGCATGAGACAACATCCGGTGGGCGACCTCCCTCGGAAGCCCACTGACCCACTCGGACCACGCCAAAAACCTCGGCATCGCACTTGACTCATCCCTCACCATGAACTGACAGATCAACGCCGTCACCTCCAGCTGCTTCAACACCCTCCGCATCCTCCGCAAGACCTTCAAATGGATCGCTCCGGAGTCAAGGAAGACAGTCACCCACGCACTCATCACCAGCAGACTGGACTATGGAAACGCTCTCTACGCCGGCATTAACAAGTCCCTACTCCGAAAACTCCAGACGATACAGAACACCGCTGCCAGACTCGTCCTCGGCATCCCCCGGCACGAACACATCAGCCAACACCTACGAAGACTCCACTGGCTCCCCGTGGAGAAAAGGGTCACTTTCAAAATCCTCACCCACGCCTACAAATGCCTACACAACACCGGACCCAAATACCTCAACGACAGAATCAACTTCCACGTACCCAAAAGAAACCTCCAATCTTCCAACCTCGCACTGGCCGAAACCACATGCATCCGCAGAGCCAGAGCAGGAGGAAGATCCTTCTCTCACACTGCGGCCAAAACCTGGAACGAGCTCTCAGTAGACATCAGACTCGCACCCTCCCTGAACACCTTCAGGAAGGCTCTCAAGACATGGCTCTTCAGCTAACGGACCTGCGAACCCCCCCCCCCTCCCCTTCCTCCTCCCCCCTCAGCCCCTTGAGACCCTCACGGTGAGTAGCGCGCTTAACAACCCCTGATTGATTGAATATGAAAACACACAAAAAAAAACATTTACGTTGGCTATACGGAACTGTCATTTCCTTCATAAAGATTGCTTTCTTGACCACGAACCCATCCACGAATAATTTTCAAAACAATATTTTAGCCTGCTGCTAACAGAAGTGCAAGATGGAATCTGGACAATTCTTCAGGTCACAAGTAGCATCATTTGAGCATGTAAATGCAGATGCTGGTATTATATAAAGTCATTTCCTTGGTGGAGGTGATCAATTCCAACCCTGGATTGTATTCCCTAAAATGCATTGCCTTTAGACTATCTCTGTTCATTTTTAAGACTGCTCGTTTTCACATTTCCCTTAATCTGTTATGTGTTGCATATTAGTGTCGTTTTGGCGTCATCCTTCTACAATTGCACAATCTATTTCTGCAGATTATATTTTTTTCTGCTTTCATCTTGAAGCAAGGTAAAATCTCACATGGATCTCTGAGGGAAGTATTTCGAAATCCTTCATATTTTTTATTTTGCTTGTAAATAATTTAAGATGCAAATAGCATTTCGTGCATTCGTCTTCAGACAATGCTACAATGTCTGCTTCAAAAACAAACAATCATCGTGAAAGAGGTTGTTAACAAGCCACCTGCACGCACCATGTTGGATATTTTTCAATCTGATGTTTTTTTTCAAGTCTCCGATTTATCTATGAAAACGTTGTCATGCTTTAGTATTTTGGATTCCAATAAAAAACTGTACTTTCACTCTTCACTCTCAAAAATGGTGCTCCCGTTAGAGAGAAATCTGATCTGTTTGAACTCAGCTATTCCTAAGAAAAGGTCAAGTGTCACTGCATCCTAAATCAGTACGTTGGATGTCTATCTCCTTTGTTTCTTGTTATTTATTTGTATTTTTTGTTGTTTAAAATTCTTCAAAGAGAATTGAGGGATCGTTACCAAGTCACTCTATTTTCTCTGTTATACTGCTTTACTTGGTTACTGTCTACATAGTAGAAATTATTTTTTGTTTGGTCAGCAGTCTTGAAAATAGCAGAGAAACTTCACTATTTACCCGGCCGCTGGCTAAATAGTAGAGGTTCTGCACTGTTTTGCCGGCGGCCATACACACGGCAGGAAAACTTCACTATTTACCCGGCCGCTGGCTAAATAGTAGAGGTTCTGCACTGTTTTGCCGGCGGCCATACACACGGCAGGAAAACTTCACTATTTACCCGGTAGCTGGCTAAATTACAGAGATTCTGCACTGTTTGGTCAGCAGCCAGGCAAACAACAAGGAAACTTCAATATTTTCCTTGCCGCTGGCTAAATGGCTGAGGTTATGTACTATTTGGCCAGCCGCCATGCAAACATCAGAGACATTTAACTATTTACCTGGTCTGTGGCTAACTAACAAATATTATTTACTCCTTGACCAGAAGTCAAGCAAATAGCAAAGAAACTTCACTCATTACCAGACTGCTGGCAAACAGCAGACATTGTATACAATTTGGCCAGGAGTCATGCAAATAGCAAAACAACATCATTATTCACCTGCCTGCTGGTTAAATAGCAGGAATTGTGTACTATTTGGCCGGTGGAGTGGCAAATAGCAAAGAAATTTCACTATTCACCGAACTCCTGGCTAGATAGTAGAAATGATGTACTTGTTTGGTAGATGGCCTTGCAAAAAAAAGAAACTTCATTATTCACCTGGTGGCTGTCTAAATATCAGACAGTTGCCATGCAAATAACAGAGAAACTTCACTATTTACCCAGTCACTGTCTCTTTACGCAGATATCAACAGGCACTTACCATCAGGTTAAACTGCAAACCAGAAGAGATAACAATTGGCAACCATCTCCTTATGCCAGCTAGGGTCTTGATGTATTACTATTTCGTTCACAAAAATGAGTTTCAAATTGCGCACAAACTTCTTCCTAATGGAATAGTATTTTGCAAACTCGCCTATGTACTATTAGGTCAGTTCACAAAATACTAGATCTCAGGGAGTTTCAGAACAACTTGCCTAATTAATATTCATTAGGCAGGCGGCAATTTGTGACCATCTCTGATTGGCTGTCATCACAAGAATGGTGGCCTGCAAGGGAGGGCACACCACAATACCTGTGACTGCAGTCTAAAACAGAAACGTGTTTTAAAAAAGCAGTCCATGTTCCTTAAAGTAGTGCTGTTTTTAAATAATTTTTTGGGTTTTGAAAATATCAGTAGGAGAAGACAGTGGTCCTTTGGGCCACTGCCTTCTCCCCCCTGAGGCTGCCAACATGATCCCAAAGGGAAATGGGTCCTAGGATGACCACTTTCCCCTTTGCACATTAGTTACCACTGGTGGGTGGTAGCGCATCAAGGGTTTGCAACCGCAATTGCAATTGGAAACTATCAATACATTCCTTTCTTAATTGGAAATGGGAGGCAGGAATCCCTTTTCACAACCCCTCAAATTTGCAAGCTGACAATGATCCCAAAATTTCTTTTATGAGATAAAAGAATATTTCAGCTCATAAACGGGGTTTCTTACATAATGATAAGCATTTTGTGGTCACAAATTATGTGACCCTTAGTGCTAAAACTCACTTAGATGCAAGCACTAACTCATAGGACTAAATGTCCCAAATGGTTGAATGTTTCCAAGATATTTTGACTGACACAGCACAGAAGGTTACATCATTACACCATGGGCTAAGACACAATGTCTTGGGGTGCTCTTTATGGAGATGTCTCATGATCCACAAATGCTCTTACTCATTTAAGTTTACCTGCAGAGGTTGTTGATGATAAAGATGAATAGGACCTTTGCAAGACTAGGTAAGGCTGTTTACTCTTCTACTGCTAAGTACTCACTCTTACTCACAATGCCATGGGAATATACATGGGGCAGGTGTATGATTGACAAAACATTCCATGCTATCAGAACACCTCTTTTTCTGCAAGAAATCAGTGCATTCTGGGATTATTGATTGTGGTTCAGTTCACTTAAACAAATCAGACTAAAACACCTAAAAATAATGGTTTTGAAAACCTAAGGTTAGAACTGGAAATATTTTATCCCAGTGATAGGGTGGCATTTGTTATTTAGCCTGATCTTATCAAAATGCAAACAATTTAATGAAACCCCTAATGAGGTCACCAATAGAGTGTACATGAGAGGCTTAACTGCAATCTTCGGACAGAAGGAAGAATAAATAAGGGCCTGATTTAGAGTTTGGGGGATGGAGTTAACTCTGTTGGATGGAAAGGACAATACCTCAGGCATCCTTCCAAGGGGCCTCTGCCTAGAAAATTTAGAGTTGTCTGCGGGCCCTGCAGTCAACTCTCTATATTGACAGGAACTGCTGTCATCTCATTTCAAGTCTATTCAAGAAACATTTGATGAATGTTCAAAAGATGTGCTTTTCAAAAGCAAACTCCCAAAAGCAGTAGTTTGTTTTTGAAAATAAAAAAGCTAATGGTCCCAACAAGCTGGGAGTTTTGTCCCAGGGTGTGGGGGGGAGGGGAGGGGGGCTTTATTATTTTTTCTTATCACTTGCAGGTAAGTTTTTCCTTAAATAGACTGGATGGTGTAAAGTTCTTTCTCTGATGGCCCCTACTGCATCAGGCCGTCGGAAGAAGTATTCCGTAGATGGAACCAATGAGTGAAGACCTGGGACTATAATTAATTGAATTGGTTGTCATTGAAATACAAATGAATATACTCCCAGTAAATCAGAGAAAGACATATAGGCAACAAAGGCTCAGAACAAAAGAAGCTGACAGAGATACTTTATTCATTGACTTTATTATAGTAGGACATTGGACACTGAATACACAGATACATTGTGTTTCCTCCATTCTTTTGACATCACAAGTTCTAGTTTCATACTAATTTTCCAGAAAGGGGATGAGGATCCACTGTTGAGGATTCAGAACTGATGTGAGACGATACTCTTTCAAATCCCATTTTTTGGCTGTAGTTCAGACACAGCTTTTGTGCTAGGTGATGCTCTCACAGCAGTAGTCATAGTGCTGGTTTCAAGCAGGATTAAGAAAAGACACAATGAAGCAATAGATCTCAGCACCTGGCTGTCATCTGCCTTCCTGAGTAGTCATATGGCATGGACAAAAGGACAGGCCCTGCTTGGAAACTTTGTCCCCTTTTATAAGAGGAACTCTTACCTACCCCTCACTGTTATCATCTACCCTATGTTGTCACTCAGGAAGAACTAATAATAAGCACCCTTTTGCTAACATGGACCTCACAGAATTTCTATGGGTAGCATTTTCTCCATACTTTCTCAATGCAGTTCTGGGTCTCCACTCACAGGGATGCAGTTAATATAATACACTTGGGAAGCTGTATCTACTCTTCATCACATGCCATGCCATTCAAGGGCCAACCAAAATGCACTCTACTGGTCCTAGCATTTAGACTTTCACTACACATGGAGTCTTACTACTACACCCTTGCTACATATCCCCCAAACTTACATGCACACAGAATGTCAGTGTGAAGATGTTGGAGACACATAGACTACTCTAATGATCTTGACACTCTGCCTCTTTGCTTGCTTTCCAAACACTTCTGCCACATGTGTACTTCCAACACCCTTCATTTATCCCTCAAAATGTTTCAGGGAACAAGTGTGGTACTCATGCGATCACTGCTGTGTGTTATCACAGCTGGCAATCAGAACCCTTTTTACTCAGAATCCCTCTGTTGGACATCCGAGCAGATCTACCTGGAGCGTTCGTCACCCTCTCTTCTGCTCACTACGCCTTCCTACAATCCTGAGCTCCCCTTTGCCGATTGCCAAAGCCCTTTTACCCCCACCTTCGGTAACCATTAATCATATTTGCAGACTTCAGTCATTTGAGTTTCTCAAAGTCTTTCTGCTATCCTTCACAGACCACACTCCTTTTCATCCATCCATGTTAAGACTTCTCTGCCAAGTTTCAGTCCCTATGGCCACTGATCCACCCTTAGACTACTGTGCCAGCATCAGGCAGTGCATGTTATCACTCAGAGGTGTAACAGTCCTGGCTTTCTATTTAATATGCATGCATGATTGTTTAGCAAATACTTACCAGTTCTATAACAAGGCTAAAACGGAGGGAGTTTCAATGGTTGACAACATATGAAGCATGAATAAAAACAGTTTACAAAAGGCATATTTTAGTGCATCTGGCCTAAAATAACATGGGTACCCTCCTGCTCCCAGTCTTCTTACTTGTCCTCCAGGTCCTTCTATGCCTTCTGGTGTTCATTCTTCTCCTGGTCCTGTTCGAAGTCCTCCTTCCTCCTGGTACTCATCATGACCCTGGTCTGACTAATTTGGTATACCCTGGCAGTATTTTGCTGAATATGATGCTTCTGGTTCTAGTCCAAACCCTAGTCTTCCTGTTGCTGCTCCAGGCCCTTCCTTGTATTAACCCTTCCTGGTCTCCTGATCCTGGTACCACTGATCCTCCCCACCCTACTCCAGCTAGTTTGCTTGGTCCTTCTCTGCCTAGCCCTGCTGTCCTGGTTGTCCTAGGTCAAGCACTCCTAGTCTTCCTGGTTTGGGTCATCCTGATTCTCCTTGCCCTGGTCCCCATCCTCCTGTTCCACCTTGTACTGTGTTGACCTGTCCCGGACCTCCTTATTAGGTCCTCCTGATCTGGGCCTGATCATTTTGGTCCTGCTCTGTGTCCATTGGTCCTCATGACTCTGGTTGTCCTGGTCTCCCTAATCCTCGCCTGCCTGGTCTGGATTCCTCAGTTCCTGGTCCTCCTGATCTACTTAGAATTTCAGATCATGGTCCCCTTTGTTCTGTCCACTGTCATCCTCCTAGCCCTGTTCCTGCTTATCCTGATCCTTCTACTTCACCTAAACCTCTCCCATCTGGTTTATGGTCCTAATTTCCCTAGGCTACCTGATCTGATTGTTCTCCTGCTCCTCTACCATCTGTCATGATAATATTGGCCCCTGTCCTCCTGCTCCTTGTCATCTTGGTTTTGCGCTAACTTGTCCACTTAGTCCTGATCCCCTGTTTCAGGTCATCCTGTTCTTAGCCACCCAGCGTGGTCATACGGGTCCTGATACTCCTTTTCCTTCTCACCCTGGTCTTCTTGGTCCTGGTACTCAAGGTCCTGATCCTATTTTCTCTGATATTTGTGGTCTTTTGTTTCCTGACCCTCTTAAAACTATCCCCTCTGGCTCTCGCTGCCTTTGTCCCTAGTCTCACCTCCCTGATCCTCCTGGACATGGGCAACCTATTCTTGTTTTTCATAGATTTTGTCCTTCTCAATATTCTGAGGCCCTGGTCCTCTTGGTCCTGGCTCTTATAGCTTAGCTTCTCTTGGGGTTAGTTTTCATAGACGTGGCCCGCCAGCCATCCTAGTCTTGCTCTCCTTGATCCTGGTTATCCTGATCCTTCTTGTCCAATTGTGGTGGTTATCATAAACCCTGTCTTTGGCCATCCTGGCCCCTCTAGTTTCCCCCAGTTCTGGTCCATCTGGTGCTATTCCTTTCTGGTCCTCTTGACGCTGGTCCCCTTGTCTTGGTTCTCCTGAACCTGAACCTTCTAGCCCTTTGATCCATCTGGGATCTCTTGTCCTAGCCCTCTTAGTCTTTGTCCTTGTGGTTTGGGTTGTCTTAGCCCTCCTGGATCTGTTCCTTGTCCTCTTAGTTCTGGTAGTGCTGCACCCACTGGTCCTAGTCCTCCTGACACAGTTCCTTCTTGTTCGGTCCTTCTAAGCCTGATCATTTTGGTCCTGGCCCTCCTGGAATCAACTGTTCAATTGCCTTGGTCTTTCAGATTCTGGTTGCCTTTCCTACATCTGATCCTCCTCACCCTAATCTTGCTACCCAAGATTATTGCTCTTCCCCACTTGGCAATCCAAGCTCTGGTCCCCCAGGTCTTAACTTTATGGCCATCTTAGCCTTTATTTCCGGTTTTCCTGGCCATGATCCTTTTAGCCCATCTATTCCTCCATGCTTTGGTCCTCTGGGTGCCCTTGGTCCTGGTTGTCCTGGTCTTCTTAGTCCCTATCCTGCTTATCCTGGTCTCCCAGTTCAAGTGACCATTGCCCTCCTGATCTTTATAGTCCCCCTCAGTTTGGTCCTGATCCTCCTGGCCTGAGTCCTTCTACTTCTTGTCCTCATGGTTATGCATTAACTTATCCTGGCTCACCACAAATCATCCTAGCATTTCCTAGTTCTGATGGTCCAGGACGTCTGTTTTATGCTAGCCTTAGAACTTATTGGCCCTGTACTTCCTGGTCCTGGTCTCTCCAGCTGTCATGTACTCCTGTCCCTGGTCTCATAGATCTGTTTCACAGTCTCCCAGATCTGGATGTTTTCATTCTCCTTAACCTAATTCTGGTACATCGGTCCTTTTGGTCCTGCTCCCCTGGTGTAGCTAATCTCTTTGGTTTAGTCCATGTTGTCCTGGTTTTAGTTCTGATACTCTTTTGACTGATCCTTCGGTATCAGGTTTTCTGGTGCTGGTCCCACTGGCCTTGATTTCTCTAGCCCTCTAAGTCCCCGGCCCTACTGCCCCATCCGAGTCCTAATAGTCCCCCTGGTCTGCTGGTTTGCCTATTAAACCTTTTCCTTGTCCATCTGACCTTGGTCCCCTCTGTCATGTAATGGTCCTCCTGGGTCTGGTCTTCCTAATCCCTGTGGTACTGGTCCTTCTAATTCCCATGTTGAAGATCACCGGGATTCATGTAGTCCTTGTAATCCTGGTTTAGGGTCCCCCAGAACCTTAGCCTCATTGACCTTGTGATCCTGGTCACATTGTGCATAGACTTCTTGGTCCTTTATATTCCTCCTTGTCCTGTTTATATAGGGTCTCTTGGCCCTTTCTGGTCATGGTCTACCCATTCCTGGTCAATTTGCTCGCTTCTTGGCCCTCCTTGATCTGATCTGTGTAGCCCAGGTCCTGCTGTCTCAGGACCTTTTTCAATTGTTTTCCTGGTACTGGTCCCCTTTGGTCTGTCCACATGGGTCTGCCACGCCTGATCGTCCTCATCCCTCTGGTCCTATTTGGTGTGCTCAAGTCCACCTAGCCTCTTCATCCTGCTGGTGCAGGGCCTTCCATCAATCTACCTCTGGTCCTTCTGTTCCTGAGGGCCCTCATCCACTGGACCATCATCCCCCTGTTCCACATTCTCATGGCCCTCCTGATCCTTCTCACCTCTAGCCTTGTTTTTGCTTGTCTTTATCCTCCTCATCTGTTTGTTCCTGGTCCTCCCTGGCCTTGGTACCCTTCGTTATCATGGATGAGGTCTCCCTGGTCCTGGTTCTTCTTGTACTGGTCTTTCTGGCTCTGTTCGCCTGGCCCTTCTGGTGACCCACGTCCTCGCCCTTATCCTCCTACTGGTCATCAGCCTGCTACTAGTCCTACTTCTTCAGTCCCCAGACCTGCTCAACAATGAGTTTTGTCAAGTACAGCTTCCAAGCCTGTCACTCAGATTTTATCTTTTTTTGGCCTTTAGATTTCTTTTGGTGAGACAGCGCTGTCAAAGACAGAAATGAGGGATCAGTAGAGACAGGACCTTGCCCATTTAAAACACGGTTATCATGGTAAAAGTTAAACTACCATTTACAGGATACATTTTGCAGGTGACTAACATGTAAGTGTGGCTGATGGGGCCATTCAAGACATGGGACCAATAAGCATCTCTGTCTGAAACCTACTCTGCTGGGGAATAGCATGAAAACATGTGTTTATTCAGCAGGCAGTTGAGTGAATAAACACTCTTCATGTAAACTTCCTAGATGCATTGCTTACCTAGCGCCTGCTTTCACTTCCCCATTCCACAGAAACCACACTGCTGTGTCTCACTCAGTTTTCCTCCTGTAAGTGATCCTAAGCACTGTGCACCCAGGCACCAGTTACCTACTGTAAGTGTATGTCCCTCTAAGGCCCAGATACCTCTCTGCATTCCCTGCTTGCTGCTGCTTGTTTACTGTTGCTATCTTGTCAGGTGTTAAATACTAAGCAAGCAAGCAAGCACAATTCTCCTTAAAATGAATCCTAAAATTAGGACAAGTTCTTCCACAAGAAGCCCAAATGGAGCTCAGCCCTCCAAAATTTCAACAGGAAGATCATGAGCATTTAAAAACACAATGTATCCTAATAAATGAAAAAAACATGTATGTAACATGCTTTAAAACCATAGGCATTAATCTTTGCGGGCAGCCAAATACTACTAGACTGCAGCGTAAAATATCCGTGTGCTATTTCCTGAAGCTCCTGTAACAGAAGTTTGATTCCTACATTTCTTATTATAATTGGGGGGTTGGGGGAGTTGGGGGAGGAGCCAGCTCCATCATGGCCGCTCGGAGCTGTTGCTCCATGGCGAACCCTCTTTCCAACCCCCTGAGTGGCGGTCCGCCGCACTGCTTTTCCACCTAGGGCAGCGATTCCGCCACCGGAGTGCGGGCGGATCACCTGGAGTTGGATTTCGCCTTGCTCCGATCTAGCACCGCGGAGATCTCGGCGGTGGCGTCCCTGCCAGTTGTGATACTGGGATGGCACCCAGGGAGCTGTGAGAACGCGCCCGGTGCCGAAGGAGGTGCACCGCGATGCCGCCGTCCCCCGCTCTATCCTGCGGACAGGAGTGGCTGCTGTGAGCCGCGGTCTGGTCCTGACACCTTGGACAGCCGATTGGGACGAAATCGGACATCCGTCTGTTGGAAACTCCGACTCGGGATGACGGGACCCGAGAGCGGCAGAGTTTCCTCAAGATGGCGCTGCGGGCTCTCGAGGTCGCCGGATGAGAGCTGTAATCTGCGGCATGCCTTCAGTGTAACCCACGGGGAAACTGAGGCGACTGGAGGCAGTCTGTCCTTTCAGCGGGATCGGTGGAGAGCTGAGAGAGTGACTATTGGCAACGCCGCAGGTGGCCCTCGGGAGCCGCTTTGGCGGCGAGGGGTGTTCCGAAGGCACCTCACGACGTTCTGTGGGAGTCCGGAGGCGGTAAATGAAGGGGCAGCCAGGATTACCAGCAATACCCGTGGGTAGCCAGGGGAGCGGAGAGAATCCTTAAACATAGCGCCCACCGCTTTCACCCTTGAGTGCAACTTTTGGACTAGGACTCATATGCACCCCGCCATTTTGGGACCATCTCCTAAAGACACTCTTGTCCTATCCGCCATCTTAGCGACCTTGGTCCATACCTCCGGTCCAGCCGGTCTCTAGCTGGGCGACCTTTCGATCGTCTATCTTCTCCACGGATCTACTCATCGTTTGTGAATAATGCTGATGCCCCTGATCCCATCACTCATCACGTCCTCCCCTACCTCTTCCCTCCCTCACTCTCTTTCTACCTCCCCTATTCCTTTCCTCTCTCCCCTGAATTTCTCTCCCCTTGCCTGCTTTTTCCCTATGCCTGAGCCATGCTTCTGTAACTCATAAATATATATATATGTAAATATGTAATATATAATTGTCCAACCCTAATCACTGTTAAAATGTAATCCTGAGTGAATTTACTATTTGTATATATAGAACTCTAACCACTAGTATATGTAGTAGACCTTTGTACTTACTACCATTCCTATGTGATTTTGAGTTTTTCCATTTGTATCTCTTCCTTGAGTGACCTTACAACTTGTACATTTGCAATTTTCTTCTGTTTGTATCTCTTCCTTGAATGACTTTACAACTTGTACATGTGCAATTTTTTCTGTTTGTATCTCTTATGTAACTCATGCAATCCAAAGTCCTTATGTAACGCAACCTGTTCTTTTGTAAAGCGCTCTGACACCTTCGGGTAATGTTCGCGCTATATAAAATCGCATTTAATAAAATAAAATAAATAATATTAAAATAACATAAATGTTTTTATTCAAAATTGCTTTAATAATTTTTTCATTTGTAATCTTAGCTTAACTCCTGCACTTACCTTTGTACACACTTTTGTATATTTGTATATGCAGTTACTTTCAAATGCTTCAAACGTGCTGCATCCTGCTTTACAAGATGGCCATCATGCCATCGTTGGAGTTCCTTTTTTTCTTCATGTCCGGCTAAATAAAGACCTCTGTCACACTATTTATCAGGCCTCCAGTCAAAAAGTACATGATCTCTATTATTTAGCCTGCAGCTGGATAAACAGTGAAGTTTCAAATACTTAGCCGGTTGCTAGCTAAATAGCTGAGATAATGTACTATTTTGCTGCCTGCGGGATACAAAGTACAGATTATGAACTATTTGACTGGCGACCAAATAAAAAAACATTTTCTTTCCATAAAAGCACTATTATAGCACATTATTTTGTAGTTTGATGCCAGGTAGAGGGAATCGGTAAAACATGGTTTATTCCAGCCTTCAATACCAACACATATGCCACTTTAATATCTATATGGCCCCCCTTGCTAAGCTAGTTAGAGTTTCGGGGTTTGAGATTATCTTATACGCTGATGATATGCAGCTGCTTTTCTCATTTGGAAATATTCTATTCAAATCCAAAGCTTCATTCTCCTCTGGGATGAAAGCCATAGCTACCTGGATGTTAGAAAACAGACTGCAGCTCAACCCTTCAAAAACAGAAATCATGTTATTTGGACAAGCCCAACTTCTTTGGGCTCCTGACTGGTGGCCAGCAGAGCTGGGCCCTGGCCCTGTACCCAAACCGGTGGTAAAAAACCTGGGAGTCCGCCTGGACCAATCCCTCTCTATGAAAGAACACACTTTGGCCACTACCGGCTCTTGTTTTCATATGCTATGTCTGTTGGGAAGAGTTTTCCCTCTTTTACCACTCTCCTCAAGGAAAACCCTTGTCCAAGCCCTGGTAATCAGTCGCCTTGATTACCGCAACTCACTCTTGGCCTCCATAAATGAGAATTCGCTCTCTAAACTTCAGGTTGTCCAGAACACTGCCACTGGTCTTATACGTAACCTAGCCCCGGGTTCGGCCACAGCCCCACTTCTTCAGTCTCTACACTGGCTACCGGTGAGAAAGAGAATCATTTTTAAACTATGCTGTCTAACCCACCGTGCTCTTCATGGTCAAGAGCCCTCTTACCTAGCCTTCAAGCTTCTGCTCTAAACTCCTTTGAGACTTCTTAGATCATGCGATAAGGCCTTGCTCAAAGTCCTTAGGTTTAAGAAGGCCAGAGCAGGCTGCAGATCTTTCTCTTTCCTTGCACCTCGTCTCTGGAATAATATGCCTACGCAATTACGCTTCTGTGAAAATCATTCTCTTTTCAGGAAGGCGCCTAAGACCCACCTATTTTAGGTTCACCTTCAGCCTGTCCGTATTGTCCTGGTCCTGCACTGAGATATTCCTTTGGGGGTGATTCGAGCGCGTAATAAATTAAAATAACATAACATATCATAATATCTGCATTAGTCTGCAACTGATGTAAACCTTTCTCATTCGGTTGTTTCACATGCATGTTCATGGGATTGCATTATAGCTATGTGACCATAGGGCTAGAGTATTTCTTTGATATGAAGAAGATATCAAAAAGGAGCGTAGCTAGCATACCTACAACACATCTGTCATTACACAACACATTTACCACACAGTCTTTATCACGCAGGTAAGTAACAAACAGGCCATTTATAGGGACTTTACAATGCAAGACATAACCACGTAGGTAAGTTAATTTTTTTAATGACAATCATGTGTGTGCGTGTGTGTGTGTGTGTGTGTCTGTGTCTGTGTCTGTGTGCAGTGAATGTGTGGCAGGAAGTGAGGGCCCAGACATTGAAGTGAGAAACAATGGAGACAAGAAATCCCTTTGAGACTCATTGAAGTCTTTGTTAACAAAAGGTTGCTAATTAGTTTTCCCTGAGCACTGCCATTTGTTAGTTTGTCAGTTTCTGTTGTTCAAAGTGAGAAGGTTTCTAGCCAATGCCTGTCCTTTAGTCTGTCCCGTTATATTGCTTCAGGAAGGCTGAAGACTGTCAGGTGCAGAGATCTCACACTTCATTGTGTCCTTATTTTGGAATACTTCTGCTAGGAGCCAGCACCATTGCAACCCTCTGTGAGAGTTACCAACTTGTGCAAAGACTAAGACCAGTTACAAAGTTTTGAGAATGTGGAGTCACATCCCCCAACTAGAAAAAGTGTATACAATATTGGTCCAAACCACATAGAGTTATTCTTCTCCAAATTCTTCATTACCAAGGAATGGAGTGTTTCACAGAGTACTCAAAGAGCTGCTGTGTGACATCAGTCTCCCAGAGGTGTAATGACTGCTCCAAATGTCTGCAGTTCCTGCTGGAGAATCTGAGGGGCTGTCTGCTGCCTAAAAGCCTTAACCCTTGATCAGAGAAGGAAGGAGAGTGCCTGAGATTGCAAGAGCAGAGACTGTCCATGAGGAGATACTGAGCATGGTGCCAACCTGAGAAACACTCAGAGAAAATCTGACTACAAGAGAGAGTGTAGCTAGGAGAGACCCATGCTGTTAGGGAGTCTCCTGGTGATGGAGCAAGGTCTCGGACACGAGACTTGCTCGGAAGCAATCTCCTCGATTTAACTTACTAGCGAATTAACTAATGACATGTCTCGTGATTAATAATATGCATTTTCCATTATACGCGGGAAAAGAATGAAGCTTGCTTATGTGTTTACTAACTGCAAATAACATGGACGTAGGACTAGGACGCATTTAACATGGGATCTTTTCTGCACATGCGTCTACTGCATCTACGTAGTATGACGTGCTTTCGCTTGGAGGGAAATTCTGGCGCTTGCACAAAGAGCTATAAAATGGCCGCTTGAAAGCTCACATGCATGGCACCTACTTGCTGAAATTAGAGATGGATTTATAACTAACGCAAATGCAGAGAGAGAAATAACAAATGGTATGGGATAGGGTAGAGGTTGGAGGTATACAGTGAAACCATTTATTTTTGAGAATAACATTTCTCTTTTTGACTTTATTATTAGTGCGTATTTGGGCCTGTTAAAGTTGTCCGAGTCGAGCAAACCAATATGGCGCGATGCATGCGCCCTGACACGAAAGCCTGGGAGATGACTAAGGATTTGACACCAGTCCAAGATCGGCGGAGATGTGCCCTGGGAACATGAGGGTGAAGAGTTCATATGAAGGAACTTATTCAAGACATCAGTTACAAATGTATTTAATAAAGTTTAAAGATGTATGGGAAAGGAAGGGCGGAATAAAGTTTGATGGGAGGAGTTTGGAAAACAATGGTTAAAAGGGAATAAATGAAAATAAGTGTGGTGTGATGATCATCCCCCCTAGCCGTCCAATCAGAAGTTAGTATTCTGTGCAAATGAAACAATAATGGGTGGTACATGCCTATGGAAGGGTATAATTGAGGTAGTTTAGTTAGAAAAAGAGAAGCTGGTGGGCCCGCGCTGGAGAGTGATTTGGAAAGTCACGAAGAAGCTTTGATGCGCGTTGAAGAAGCTTGATAACGGGGTTTTCTGGGGTGGTGCTCTGGAAATCTGATGAAGAAATCGAATGCAGAATCATCTACCAGATTTGGGTGGGTTTAGAAGGGTAATTGCGGAACAACCATGAGGAGGAAGAGAGTGTCAGAGAGGGGTGCAACGTAATGACCGGTAACTAGTGAGGTGAGGTATCCTGTCCTGATTCCTGTCCTGAAGCCTTTGTCTTCTGATCTGTCCTGGGAGGCCTTTACCAGCCCTTTGGCCAGAGGGTTGGTCTTCACACCATACTTTGGTAACTATGAGATTCTTCGTTTGATAAATGCTATTCTGTCTCTATCCTCTTCTTTTTGAGCAGAGTTATTGTGTGGATCTGAATTGATAAAAGTTTAACTGTGATATTTTGAATTGGCACTCCCGCGAATGAGGGTGTTTGTACTGAAACGCTTTGAGATATTTCAAAACCCCTAACTTTAGATAAAGATTTTAAAACTTATTGAGTCTGTCATTATTTTTACCTATTAAGGAATACATAATAAGTTATGTCAATTATCGCCATCAACTAATTTTACCTACCTGGTCCATTGACCAGAGGAAAGAACTGTTTGATCAGCAGAAGGTTTAGTTAAAGAAGCAATAACTAGATCTTGAGGTATGAGTAACATATAAAACTAATAAACTCCAGTGGTTTACTTAGAGTGCAGCGGAAGCGAGTTGTATGGGCCCAAGAGAGTATATGGTAATAGAGTATCTGTTGTTAGTAGAGTGCTGGATCCGTTTTCTGGTATCAGAGCTATGGTTGTTAGTAACTAGTTTGGTGATTAGTATAGATTATTGATTTTTGGTTAATGTTTTAACAAAAGAGTTAGTGTCCTGTTTTATGTTGTCTGGAAAATTCCCGGGGAATGTATAGCGGGTGGCGATAGAAACCACACTGCAGTGAGGTTACTCGTCTGTTGGAATAACACTGTGAAGCTAGGTAGGGCTGGCAGTGTTAAACTAGGGACTATCTTTCTGAACAAAAGTGAGAGTGGTTGAAAGCAAAGAGTTCGCTGATGAAACTTTAGGCATTATATCACCTAGTAAGGGTAACCCTGAAGGAGTAGTAGGTTATTCTAAGCTAGATTGACAGCAAAAGGAGTTCGCTGGTGAAATACCGGTTTTAAAATTCATTAACGGAAGATACGGGAAGAGTAGCAGGTTCTCTGGAGTTTAGGTGAAGAGTAAGCGGAAGGTTCTACTCGCAGTGGAAGAGAAGAAACTATCCTTTTGGTTTAGTGGAACAGACAGAGTAGCGAATGTTTTTATGTTGTTAATAACAGAGAAGCTCAAAGAATTTTTGAAGAAATAAAATTTTCGTATTACCTTGCAAAGGGAGGGTCAGTTGCCGGAGTTGTACTGACATCACAGAGAGCCGCGCTGGGATTGGTAGAAGCAGCGGGCGGAGCTTGGTAAAGGGGGGGTGAGATATCGCCTGGGTAGGATCGACGTCACAGAGAGCCGCGCTGGGATTGGTAGAAGCAGCGGGCGTGTGACAGGAACAGGATTGTAAAGGAGGGGTCAGTAGTGAGGAGCAAAACTGATGTCAGGAAAAGGCCGCGCTGACATTGGTCAGAGTACGAGTGTGAGCCTGATTCCATTGGACACTTAGATAGAAGCCGCGATTAAAGGAGAGAAGGATTGTATGCGGGATTTTGATTTGACTGTTAGTGCAAGACGTACAGGTAGAAGATTTCAAGGGTTTGCGGAATACAATTTCTTGCACCGTTCTTCAAGAATGTATGGAGAGAAAAGAAAGATGTCAATTTTTAAAGAACAAAGAATTTCTTTGTCAAGGATAAGCCTGTGTTGACTAGAGAGGATATTTCTATTCCGCCACCAAAGACACCAGCATCTTTCATGATGATGGAGAGAGGATATCATACTTGTGTATGGCTAGAAAACTGGGTAGAGTACACGAAGGACGATGGTGTGTTAGCGTTTCCTAAGGATGGTACGTTTAATGGGAGGATTCTCCAGAATTTGAGATTGAAGATGAATGATTTAAAACCGAGACCTAGGTTAACTCAATATGAGGCTTTGGAAGAATGGAAGACTGAGTCATACGAAAGAGAGAAATGCAGAGGTGGAAGATATAGAGGATTCTTTCCAAGACACTTGCATGAGTCAAGAGAAGGACAGATGAAACAGTGGAGGAGAGCGATGGTATCGGAAGGGTTATATCCAGTGTTAATGGCTGAGGAACATTCTGGAGGAAAGTGTAAAGAGAAAACAAAACATATGAATTCGACAGGATATGGAGAGTCAGATGATGAATTGTTAGAGGATATTTTAATTAAGAACCCACCACCATATCGAGAAGCAGCTAGTAAGGTTGTCCCAAGTGCGCCAGTAATGGGAATACCATTAACACCACAAATTTTACATGAGACATTATACAACAGAGTGTTGCAAGATAATGAGAGGGAAACCTTGAACAAAACTAGGGAGGAACTAGTTCAAAGGATAGGTCAATTGAATTTTAAATACGGAAGCTTTGACAGTACCCGTAACCATTGGTCCAGTAATCCCATTGTATGGGGATAATAAGGATACCCAGAAATCACAGCTTGTGACAGTTCCATTGAATAGTCCAAGAAAAGAGATTGTAATCGCGGATGACCAGGTTAGTGAAAGTGAGTCAGTTATTTCATTAATGGATCTCCCTATTGTGGAACCCAATGTGGAAACTCAAAAGAGAGCCACACCTATGAATTTGAGAGAGAGAAGACCTTTAGTTCCGGCTGGAACTTCGGGTACAACAATAGTTACCCCTGAAGATATAGAAAGGTTGGCCCAGGAAAGGGAAAATCAGATCACAAAACCAAAGATTTTAGATATTAGTAGATTGAAAGTGGAATTGGAAGAGATGATGACAGGATGTGTGGGCACAGAAAGATTAAATGTTTATAATGATGAAAACTTGTTGTTTTTATGTAAGAGTATAACCAGGAGAGCAAGACTATTTCATGAAAGATTAACTGAGGTTGCTTCAGAGATTGGAATAAATATAAGGAAGTCGAAATTGTTACAGAAGCCCTATCGAGTGGATTTTACTGATAAAGACTTAGAAAGTGTAAATGCTTCAGGAAAAAGATTACAGATAAAAGAATTAATGAACATTTTACAGAAATGGGGAGACATTGATAAATGGAGCATTAGGTGGATAAGGAAGAAAGAAGAAGTACAGGCAAGAGAGGCAATAGCTGCGTTTTCAGTGAGAGAAACAGGAAAAGTAGAAAGGTTGTGTCCAATGAGAGCGGTTCCTGGAGGAGGATATGTTCATGTCCCTTGGTGTAGACAAGATATTTTATCATTTACAAATGATTTCCCAAAACTGAGAGAAAAGCCAGTTGAGTGGTATAAACAGGTAGAAAGGTTTGTAAAGGTCTCAAATGTGTTACTGAAAGATCTGGATGGACTATTTGACATAGTAGTACCTGCTGATTTATGGACAGAATGTAAAATCACAATTGATTGGCCTAATGAAGAGTATCCTAGAGATGCAAAAACAGGAGCACCGTCAGAAGAAGTGATGAAAAAGTATCATCAAGTGATTACATATTTGAAAGGGAAAATCCCTCCTAAAGAAACGGATTGGGTAAAAATAGATAGAACAACACAGGAACCGAATGAATCTGTACATGCGTATTATGATCGATTGTTGCAGGTGTTCAAGCAGTATAGTGGTTTTGAGAACATTGGTGACAAGGATATGGGACATTTTGTGTATCGGTTTGTATATGGCTTGAAACCGGAAATTAGTCAGATGATACAGCAGCATATGTTGTGCTGGCAAAGTAAAACGGTGGATGAGATTTTGAAGTACGTGAAATATTGCGGGGATGACATAGAGGCCAGGCGAAGGAAGCTGAAAGAGAAAATGATGTGGGCTCAAGTTAAATTGGCAGAACAGCAGGAAGAGAAGACAAATGAGCAGAATAGTAATCCAGTAAAAGAACAGAGTCAGAATAATCAAGGAACGAATGGTAATAGATTTAAAGGGCGAATGGACAGAGAAGAAGCGAAAAAGAAGTTCCCTTGTCATGCGTGCGGTACGCTTGGACATTGGAAAAACGAGTGTAAGAGTATTCAGAATAATAAGATAATAATGGGCCAAATCAAAATTTAATCCCACAGATGCAGAATGAAGTACTATTGAATCAACAGCAACAGGTAATCACTCCACAATATCAGGTACCACCAGCTCCTATGCCAAATTTTGTGAACCATCAAAGTTTCAGTTCGAACACCGGATTTCAAGGAGAAAGTGGTAAGAATAATAGAACAATTGCTCAATATTTTTTGCAGAATGATGAGGTATGTTCAGATGTTACACAATGACGCTGCCTGAGGGGGGAGGAAGAGGAGTGCGTGCTTGGCGCATCCTTGCCGGTAGATCAGTCAGGTCCATTTGTTGATGGGAAAGTAGAAGGTAAAGACATTACTTTCCTATTGGATACTGGTGCTACCAGGTCTACTGTGAGAACAGCAGACATCCCAAACCTACCCCTCTCGGGAGAGACAATCCAAGTTGTAGGTGTATCTAACCAACAGATTAAAAACACCAATCACAAAGCCAATGGAGGTGCACATTGGAAGCTTTAAAGAAATGCATGGATTTGTAGTTTGCGATTCCAGCCCTGTAAATCTATTGGGAAGAGATCTTTTGTGCAAAATGAACTGCACGATCTATTGCACACCGGATGGTGTCGCTTTCCAAACCCCTGATGAAGATGTGGCATACAAGATGATGCTGGCCAAGCAAGGAACAGAAGTAGATTAAATGTTTTCACTGATAACTGAAAATTAATTACCAGAAGAGTTGAGAACCACAGTTAATCCAGAAGTGTGGGATTTTACAGGGAAGAACATTGGGCTAATGAAAAATATAGACCCAGTTAAAGTGACAGTGAAAGAAGGTGCAGTGTATCCAAATACCCGACAGTACAAAATGAGTCCAGAAGTAAAAGCAGGAATTATTCCAGAAATCGAACGGATGGTTAATGAAGGCATTCTGAAAGAAGTGATGGGTAGTCCCTGTAATTCACCAATAATGGGACTGAAAAAGCCTAGCGGAATGTACAGAATAGTGCAGGACCTGCGAAAAATAAATAGGATTGTAATTCCCTGTTGTCCAATTGTGCCAAATCCAGCAGTGATTCTTTATCAGATACCATGGAATGCAGGATGGTTTACAGTAATTGATTTGTGCCAAGCGTTCTTTTCTATTCCTTTGCACCCAGACAGCCAATATTTGTTTACGTTTAAATTTGAAGATCGTATTTACGCATGGTGTCGTGTTCCTCAAGGGTACACAGAAAGTCCTTCAATCTTTAATCAGATTTTGAAAAAGTGGTTGGAATCATTGATTATGCCCAAAAATTCTGTTCTGGTTCAGTACATTGATGACCTACTGGTGGCATCAAAAACGCAAGAAGATTGTGTTACAGATACAATTGCGTTACTGAACCATTTGGCTGAAGGAGGACACAAGGTGTCTCCAGAAAAATTACAGTTCTGTCAACAAGAAGTAAGGTATCTAGGGCATAAAATAGAAAGAGGAGTTAGAAAAGTGACACCGGAGAGAATAAAAATAATCAAAGAAATGCAATTGCCACTGACTCAGAAAGAAATGAGAATGTTTCTGGGAGTGGTTGGATACTGCAGGCAATGGATAAATGGATTTTCTGTGTTAGCGAAACCATTGATACAGATGATTCGGAAAAGAGCGAAAGATCCGATTGAATGGAATGACGATTGCATAGAGGCATTTGTGAGATTGCAAAATTGTCTGTGTGAGGCTCCTGCTTTGGGCATGCCAGACTATACAAAAGACTTTGCTTTATTTTGTTGTGAAAGAGAAAATTGTGCACCTTCAGTTTTAACACAGAGACATGGATTGAGTCGGCGTCCAGTGGCATATTTTTCAGCTACATTGGACCCAGTGGCTTCAGCATTACCTGGCTGCTTAAAGGCAGTAGCTGCTACTTGTATGAGTCTGGAGCAAAGTGAGTCGATAGTGATGGGACATCCAGTAAAAGTATTCGTTTCACACTCAGTTGAGATTCTTTTAACCAGAACAAGAACACAGCACCTTACCCCTAGTCGTTTGACAAAGTACGAAAGAGTAATTTTGGGAGCTGAAAATGTGACTGTGACAAGGTGTACGATTTTGAACCCAGCCACCCTATTGCCAGACCCCTGTGATGAAGAAGTAAAAGATGAAAGTGATCATGATTGCTTAGATGTAACTGAATTATGCACAAAGCCCCGCCCAGATATAAGAGAGACACCCCTAAAAGAAGCAGATCATGAGTTATTTGTAGACGGCTCCTGCCTTAGGACACAAGAGGGAGGTCTAAGTGCTGCATATGCTGTTTGCAAAATTTCGGGGGTAATTGAAGCATCCTGTTTACCTGGGGTCAAGTCTGCACAAGTAGCTGAATTGGTTGCCTTGACAATGGCATGTAAAAAAGGGAAAAATTGGAGAGTAACCATATTTACGGATAGTCAATATGGTTTTGGGATTGTGCATGACTTCGGCCAGCTCTGGATGCAGAGGGGATTTCTGACTTCTTCAGGGTCTCCAATCAGAAACAGCAAAAATGTAAAGGATTTGTTGGAAGCTGTAGGAAGGTGGAATCTGACTATATGGTTGCCCCCACTTTTTCCTGGTGTTTTGCTGGTTTATGACTTAGTTGGACTGGGATCCTGCTATTCAGGGCCCCAGTCTATCTGCTTCCTCTATAAAATGGTTTCCATGTGCCTTAGGCACATCTCTGATTGGAATCTGGAGTGCCCTTATAAGTCCCTAGTATATGGTATACTATGTACCCAGGGCATAGGTACCTCAGAGGCCTACCAGGGGCTGCAGCATGTATTGTGCCACCCCTGGAAGGCCATCCAAAATGACACCACAGGTCTGCTACTGCAGCCTGGGTAAGGTGGTGCATGCACCCCTTACAGTGGTATAGGCTACCTATATCACTACCATTGCACACACATATATACCTATAAGTCACTCCTATGGCAGGCCTAACCAATCCTGAAGGCAGAGTGCTTGGTTTTTATGTGAGAGGGTGCCACTGCATGAGCAGAGCCCCTCTGCAGCATTCGGAGTCCCTCCTCTGATGCTGTTTGTGGTACAGCCTGACCATATACTGTTAAGTGCATTATATCCTCGCGGTACAATGCTAACTTTGGACTGGCTGCACCAAAACATGTCGTGTTTGGTGTCAAACATCTTGGAATACTACCCCCCGCCAGTCCTGGTGGCGGGGGTAGCATTCCACCCTTCTAGAGGGAGAGACATGTACACACCGGACTACCCGGTAACTTCTTTCCAGATCCCTGGCATCACAAAATGGATGCCGCTGCCACAGACACGGGTCTGGCCTCCTGCTGCTGACTGAAACTCTGGCAGGGGAGGCCTGGACAATAGGTTTCCTGTTGCAGGGAGGTGTAACCACCTCCCCAGACAGGATAGTGTGTATTGGGGCTGGGCGGGAGCACCCTCTGGTGCTCAGAAGTCCTGCACTGGGGGCACACTTGGTGTCCCTGTGCATATGCCAGTTCAAACCGGTTGCAGGGGCTACCTGCCCCTGCTCTGGCACGAAACTGGACAAAGGGAATGGGTGTAACCACCCCTCTTCCCTGACCCTCCCATAGGTGGGTCCCCAGAGTATGTCCAACCCCCTAACTTAGTATAAGTATGGGACCCCTGTCCTTAGGACTTTAGATTTACCTGGACAAAACTCTGATACAGAATCCTGGACCTTCGACGCTCTACTTTAAGATTAGAGGACTGAAGAATCTCCCTTGGGGTCAAGGAGTGACTCCCCTGCTTGGCAGGCACCAAAGAAGCAATTGTCTGGTCTGCATCGCTGAAGCTCCCGCCGGACGCCGAAGTCTTTGCATCACCAGAGGTAGATTTCCAGACTTCCCCGAGGCTGTCCTGAGTCCCCAGCAAAGCTGAGGCCCGTAGCTGTCATGGGTAACGTGGAACTGTGACCCCTGGACACCAAAAACTTTTGCAAGTGCATCCTCTTTCTGGGCTCTCACGAAGTTGTGCTTTGGGCTCCGAGTAGCCCCCGCCTCCAGCACCGACTGCACCGAAGATCACTGGCCTCCGCTCCACGAGTGTCCTGTGAGCCAGCTCCAAGTGCGTCCACTCGAGGCTCTTTTGCGGTCGCTAGTCCGTTGGCTAGTGGGCCCTCCCAAAGGCAACTCTTCTTTTAATTGGGCTTCTCTGGTTGCTCAAGACGTGCCCTGACTTATCCTTGCTGGGTGAGTCCCCCAGACCTTGCTGGTCTGCATCAACATCCTTTTTCTATTTCCACGAGACTTGCCGTTGCCAAGGCTTGTTGGGTCCAATCCGGTCGCCGACACCCCTGCAATCGACAGATGTCATGGGACAGCTCGAATCCAGCTCCTGGTTGTCGTTGACGCCTCCTGGACCTCGTGGCTGAAGAGTCAAGACAACTGTCAACCTACCTGAAGCACCCGACATCGGTGGGCATCTGCTCATCGCCTTCCTGGTCACTGGCTAGTGACCCAGACTCTGTCCCCTCTGCTTTCAGGTTCTTCAGATCTTCGATCCACCTTTGGATCCACCCCAACACTTTCGACTTGGTCGCCAGCAGCACTTTGCAGCAGATCGGCGTTGAAAACGACGACGAAACCCGACCCCGAAAGACACCTATGCACCCGGCTTCCCTGGGTGAGGTAACTCGAGTACTCCGGTGCTCCCATGGGTATAGACTCCAGAACAACCTAGTTCTAAAGGGGTTTGCTCCAAGTCCTCCTCTAAGTCTCCCTTTTCTCTAAAACTCCAACCGCGACATTCCCCATAGAAGTCAACGGCGGCTCGCGGCTGTGTTCTCACACTGCACGCGTCCCCCGTGGGTCCCCTGTGTCACTACCTTGGGTGGTTCCTTGAGGGCCAAACACTTCTACAGGCTCTAGGCCTTGTGTCTAGCTCAGTCGTGGTTCTTATACCACTTTATTGGTATATGGTTTGGTACGCCCCTAGGGCTCAAACGTGTATTTGTGCTATTACTGTTGATAACTGACTTGTAACATATGTACTTCAAACTCTAGCCTCATAAAGAGACTAGAGGGGTGTGTTTAAGACTAAATACATATATTTTAAATATATACCTGGTGTGGTCCTCTTTCATTTGGTCACTCAAGAGATTATAGACTGGTAAAACAAGCTGCTTTACATTCCTTCAAGACTTAGCCTGAAGGCTGCTCTCCATAGCTACCACTAGGATAGCTTTCAATAAAGGTTGTCTTTAACCTATCTCCAATAAGGGGTTGTTTGGACTGGTGCAAGGTGCCCACTATAATTAGTGGACAGCATATACCAGGCCAACTTCTCACAAAAGCATTACAATTGCCAAAAGAGATAGCAGTTGTAAAATACGCTGAACATCAGTCAGGAAATGACTATGTGACTGCTGGCAATAATTATGCTGACCAAGTGGCAAAATACTGCGCTAAAAATGCAGTAGCCATAAACAGAAAAATTGAAACGGGGAAACCAGATGCCAACTTATGTACTTCTCAGTGCCAGAGACATGGGATGAGATTAGACAATTGCAGGAAGAAGTTGAGGAAAAGGAAAAAGAAATCTGGATAAAGGCAGCCTGTACCAAGAGACCACATGATGAAGTATGGGTGTATCTAGATGGAAGACCAGTCATGTCAGATTGTTTGCTCTCACAAATGGCGAGAGTATACCATGGAGCAACACACATAGGGAGAGATTCAATGATCAGACTGTTCAGACAGAGCTGGTACAATCCGAAGTTCAGGGTAATCGCAGAGAGCCTTTGCCAAAGATGCTTAACCTGTCAACAGCAGAACCCAGGTAGAAAGACAGTGGTAAGCTGGGGAAAAATCGGAAAGGCAGAAGGACCCTTCACCAGATTACAGTTAGATTTCATTGAGTTACCCCCTTGCAACGGATTGAAATATGTACTTGTCATAGTGTGCCTTTACTCAAGATGGGTGGAAGCCTACCCTACAAGAAATGACAGTCTTACAGTTGCAAAATTGTTGTTGAGGGAGTTGGTGCCACGCTTTGGTTTTCCGGTCACTTTGGAATCAGATAGAGGCACTCATTTTAATAATGAAATAATTCGATTAATCTGTGCTCCATTTAACATTGAACAAAAACTACACTGTGCTTATCGTCCAGAGGCTTCTGGAATTGTTGAACAAATGAATGGCACAATCAAGTCAAGATTGGGAAAGGTGTGTGCATCCACAAAGCTGAAATGGCCAGATGCATTGCCTCTTGTGCTAATGGGTCTCAGAAGCATTCCAGACAGGAAGACAGGAATGAGTCCACATGAGGTACTCATGGGAAGAGCCATGAGACAGGCATTCATTCCTGGAAATAAAATAATGAGTATAACTGATGTTCTGGTATTGGACTATTGCAAAAGATTGGCTGAAATGATGCGTTCTATCTCTCATCAGGTTGGAGAAGACGCAGTTGAAAGACAGCCAGATCAAGCGTATGATTTGAATCCTGGAGATTGGGTGCTAGTGAAGAAGCACGCAAGAAAATCGTGTCTAGCACCAAGGTGGGACAAACCAAGGCAAGTCATACTAGTCACTACCACAGCAGTGAAGTGTGCAGGTTTGCCCAATTGGATTCACGCTAGTCATACCAGAAGAGTACCGAGCCCATTAGATCAACAAGAGCCACCACTGACTGAGCAAGCTGAAGCATCAGGAGTTGTAAGCTGTGAAATAGAAGAATCTAGAGTGATAGATTCTGAAAGACAACCACATGATGAGCAGCCCGAGCTAAGTCAGGAAGAATGGATCCCAGTGATTGAAGTAATTGATGATGCCATTGAGACCAGAAGAAGAACAGAACTGAAAAGACAAGAAAGTAGTCAGGAAGAGATAGAGGAAGAAGAACACACTCAGGAGAAAACAGAAAAAGACATAAACAAACCTGAGGAGGGAAAAAGAGAAGAACACGTTCAGGCAGAAGAAGAAAAGTTTGAATTTAGACCTGAACAGGACCAGATAGAGTTAGAAAAACAAACTCAGGCAGAAGAAGAAAGATTTGAAGTAAGACCTGAGCAGGATCAGACAGAATTAGAAGAACAAGCTCAGGAAGAAGTAGAACAGAACACAGTAGAACCTGAGCAGGAAGAAGCAAAAGAAGGTACAAGCACAGAAAATAGAGAAATAGAACAGATTGTGCCCAGAATAAATGTAATAAAACGAACTTTACAAGGAGATAAGGAAGGTGAAAAAGCAGTACAAATCAAAAGAGTCAGAAAAGGGGACAATTGGCCAACTGGAGTAAAGAAACTAAAATATCACCTGAGGAAATCTGAAAAGAAACCAGAACAAGTGAATGAAATCACAAGTCAAACAAGATCTAAGCAAACATTAGCAAAAATAACTCGAAGAAGTCCAAGATTGAGAAACTTAAACAGAAAATACAAAGCTCCAGAGTGGACGTACGTCATTCTTGAAGAATTTGAGTCTCTGGATTTGACTGATGAGACAGAAGAAGTCCATATTGCACAAATTGACGAAAGCCAATTGAAACCTCCTTAAGAATAACAAGACAAAAGACTGTAAAAGAGAAAAGATAAGAGAAAAGAAATTTTCTCGGAGACAAAATGGCCGACAACGAAGTTAGCGGAAAACCAAAATGTGGAGTTAAAAGAAAGTGTCTTAAATTTTGTTTTTGTAGTATTTTATTAGCGATATTAGGATGGTTATTTCTAACAGTAGGAGTACCTTTCATAATGGAAACAAGTGACAAAAATAATACAGATACTAATGTTGAAGTAGATAAATTAAGAGAAACTAAAATAGAAATAGGAGTGGAAGATGAGATCAATTATCATAATGAGTCAGACTATAATACGTCCTCTAATGTGTTTGTCAAATTATTATTTCAGTATGTTAGCACCATGCAAATTAACAACTGCTATGTATGCATGAAGTTGCCCGCATCAGTATCAGAAGGGATGACATATCACCATATACCTTTAACGTATGGAGTATCATGTAGTATTTTGTCAAGTTTATTTTACACTACAGGGAGATTGCAGTATTTTTATTCTAACTTAGATGTAATATTTCCTGAACTTCCTATTAGAAAGAATTTGAATCCAGTAGTTAGTAGTAAAAATGCCCGATTTATGGGTGAATTTTTCATAACAATGAGTTCAATAGATTTAGTTCAGGCACATGAAGATAATTTAACATGTACATTAAGAAAAGAAGAAAAGGAATTTTTAGATTTAGTAAAAGAAAGGAGACAGGATTTAATGAAGAAGGCAACTACACAGAAAACCCATGTACCTCCATGGGTTGGGAAGGAGGGAATCTATGCAAGTGGCAAGGCTCATGCTGCGATGTCCCTGGAGTTTGTGAAAAGGGGAAAATTCTGCCTCCGTAGATTAAAGACAGAGTTTAACAATAATTACATTGGTTCCAGTGAATGTGAACATAACTTCCTAATATTAGGAGGATGGGGACTAAAAGGGGGAACTGATCCTGTGTTTCCAGGAGTGTATTATGTTTGTGGGAACAATGCCTATTACAGGTTACCTGCAAGATGGTACGGAAGCTGTTATTTTGGAATAGTTTTTCCAAAAATTTACCATGTAGATAAAATCAGTGGGACCAATGGAAATTCTAATGGACTAACACCTTTCGACATAGTTATGGGCCGGGATAGTAAGGGATAAACTGTACCTTGAACCACAAAAACTCCACGTTGTGTGGAGAAGGGAACAAGAGGCACGGGGTCTTAGGAGCTAGCAGCCTCCAACAATAAATGTTTAACCACAAAAAGCTGCTCCTAACTGAATGGCCACTATGAGGTTTGGGATGTATTTGTGAGTGAAGACATCTCACAAAATGTAACGGACTGGTCTCACACACCACTTGGTGTCATGCTTCATCATTGACCAGTCCTCGCCCTCTAAAACCTTGGTTTGATAGAGGGCGGGCATACACCTGACGACAGGGATGCACTTCTAAACTAAGTGGGGGCCCATAAATAAGTGAGTGTAGTTAAAAATCATTATAGTTATCCTTGTCGTGTTTTTAATGTGAAAGGTAACTATATGATATTAAAATCAAGTGACGGTATATGGGGGAATTAATGTCCCCTAACCGTTATGTGAAAGGTTAACATGTTTCTGCCTTGATGGCCCACTTGGGTCCAGGGCATTCGTCAGGACCTAAAAAGAACATGAAGGGCTCCGTTCTTACCAGCTAGTGGCAAGAGTAAACCACTGTGTGGGCGTGAGCACTGCCACTCTCCACAATTTGAT
This sequence comes from Calotriton arnoldi, assembly GCA_963921515.1. Lineage (NCBI taxonomy): Eukaryota > Metazoa > Chordata > Amphibia > Caudata > Salamandridae > Calotriton > Calotriton arnoldi. The sequence continues at coordinate 396,480 of CAWUFW010011418.1, read as the reverse complement.
GCTTCTAATTTCAAGCCCTAAATACCAAAACTACTTGCCCCATGGAAGGAGGGGAGGGGAAACCCCTGTTGTCAAACCTGCTTCAAGGGAAATTTCCCATGTGGATCCTAGGCGACTTCTCCCGGTCCTCCTACATCAGGGAGGACCGGGAGAAGTCGCCTAGGATCCACATGGGAAACACGACAAGGATAACTATAATGATTTTTAACTACACTCACTTATTTATGGGCCCCCACTTAGTTTAGAAGTGCATCCCTGTCATCAGGTGTATGCCCGCCCTCTATCAAACCAAGGTTTTAGAGGGCGAGGACTGGTCAATGATGAAGCATGACACCAGGTGGTGTGTGAGACCAGTCCGTTACATTTTGTGAGATGTCTTCACTCACAAATACATCCCAAACCTCATAGTGGCCATTCAGTTAGGAGCAGCTTTTTGTGGTTAAACATAAACTGTACCTTAACAGGGGTGCAGATGAAAGGGAGTAGGCCCAGCCTCCTCCATGCTCCGACTGGCGCAGACGGGCCTGCCCTTCGCCCGCGCGCGTCCCGCGCTGCGGGAGGCCGGCAGAGTTCTTATCGCGCCTCCGGGCGCGGGCCAGCAGCGTCACGGCAGGCGCCGATGCAGGGCTGCTGGGAGATGTAGTCTCCAGTAGCCGTTCCCCTCACGGCAGGCAACTGATGGCTGGTGGCCGTTCCCCTCACAGCTGTGGTGCTTGCTGTGTGCTCCATTTTCTTGAAGGAAAACGGGCTGAATTGTAAAAAATATATACATTTATAAAGCGACCACTGTCATGGTGGTCTGCTGACCCCAGCCAGCCACCATTCCTGTGATGGCCATCAAATGTAGTTAGTCACAATTTGTAACCTATCTCATGAATAGTAATGAGGTAGGTCGGATTGTAACGCACTCTTAATGGGAATTTTGTGCATCGACTTATTAGTACGTAGATCGGTTCTCGAACTTCTGTTCTATGAGGGAATCTAAAATGGATGCAAGAACACCTTTCACGCTAAAATATAGTGCTAAATGGCGGCTTTGCATTTCTCATAATTTTGCACAACTTTGTGGAATTATGCAAAAGCAAATTACGAAAATTTCACATACCCTTATTGCAGAGGGCCTCTGTTTGCTGCTGTCTTTTTCAGTGCTAATATTTTGTGTGATCATGTGCTTAATAAGTAGCTTCAAACATAATAAAACAAAACCCAGATCCAGCAAAGTCCTTAAAAATCTATTTTTGCCCACCTGCAAAGGAACGTGATGTGTGAAATGTCATAGGTCAGCCCCAAAAACAGATCACTGCTAAAGATTCTGGAAATAAAACTGCGACATTATTTCATCCTACTCTCCGACGAATTTGCTTTTCAATTAGATGACTGCATAGGCTGATTGACTTAAAATACCAGCTTCTCTCCATGGTTGTCTCTTCAGACCCCATAGTCAAAGCGAAGTATATGCTTCAGTTTCTTCTCATTCATAGTAAATAATTTCTGCGAGGGACGTCTGGTTACACGGTCATAGTCTAACTTTTATTTCATTTATTTTTAACGATTTAGCTATAAAGCATACTTTTTAAACCTTTAACCATTAAATAACATTTCTTTCCAGGTCACAAGCAATAGATTATCTGCAAATTATAATACAAATGACTTCCATTTATTTTTGGATTGTCTATATGCAGAGGGGTTTATTTAGAAGCCCCTTGCGCCGCCTATACATCACTTTTTCCCATATTAAAAGTGACGCACCGGCGGCGCAAGGGGCGTGTAAATAAGCCACAATGTATGGAGCTGTGACTCACGTGCAAGAGCGCCTGGCGAGTCACTTACCCATCACCAAAAGGTCTAATTGCTCTGGAGTAAATAAATTACCCCACCTTGCGTTCTTTTCTCGAAGATGGTTATACCCCTACGACCCATTCTTATGCATTGGTTAACAGCTAACACCCCCCTTCTGACTACCGCCTGCACACCAATTGGAATTCTTTCATTTTTCATCCATTTTTTTAAACTGCTTTTTGGCTCTAAATTCTCCCTTGCCTGTTTCAGCTTTTAACTTTGGGCTAAAAATCATTTTCATTTAGACTAGAATGTTCCGGTGCCCTTTTGGTTATCTTCTACCCCAAATCCTCAAATTCAGGACTAGGCAAACCACATCTTGGACGCCCGAATCCGTGTCCCACACCAGACAGGCACCCAACACATAGCAGGTTTGATGAGGCTGTTTTGCTGAATGTGTGTGGGTTAATATGGTTGCCTTTTGCCCACGTGCGACTTCTCCTCGTGCTGATAGAACGGATCAAGGATGAGCAGCACCGAGGGACAGGCTTTGTTTGCTTTTTGAAAGGCAGAATGAACGCCAAGGTTTGGCAGTTTTACAACGGTACACCCTGTTCTAAGATTTCGTGTATTCTAGTAAGAAAGACGTCATGGGTGCCCAGGGCAGCATTCATTTTTTTTTTTTCATAGAGATTGGGTTAATGCGTATACCCTTGTGGGTCTGGGTAATAGAAAGTATCAAGTAAAAGTGCCTACAAGGGATATTGTTTGAACATCAATTACATTTCTTTGGACAGTATTTATAAATGCCCTCAAGTTAGCATCCTAGCAAATGAACTTCAACTAAAAACTAAAAATAATAAGGCATCTTAATAATGAATCAGTCTTTATTAAATATTAATTCATTATTAAGTTGCCTTATATAATAATAATAACAACAACAACAACAACAACAACAACAACAACAATAATAATAATAATAAGGCATGTTAATAATGAATGAATTAATTAACCTATATTAAAGATTAATTCATTATTAAGTTGCCTTATATAATAATAATAATAACAACAACAGCAAAAAAAACAACAACAACAACAACAACAATAATAATAATAATAATAATAATACTAATAAGGCATGTTAATAATGAATGAATTAATTAATCTATATTAAAGATTAATTCATTATTAAGTTGCCTTATTATTTTTAGTTGAAATTCATTTGCTAGGATACTAATTTGAGGGCATTCATAAACAATGTCTAAAGAAATGAAATGATTGATGTTCAAACAATATCCCTTGATACATGGCAGCATACATGGCACTCTTCAGATCTACAATTACAAATCTGCATTATTTTAGTGGTAAACCATGTAATGAAGCCGAAGGCAGACTGCTGCAAAACGTGTGAAGCTTCCATAGCTCAGTAGTGTAGCAAGAGTGTCATGGGCCACAGTGCAAACAACGTAAATGGACCTCTTTAGCTTTTTTCGTGAAAGCTTTTAATTGAGTTACAGTGAGCCCCTGATTCTTCTGGGCCCCGGTGCTACTGCACCTGCTGCAATATTGATAGCGACACCCCTGCAGCTCCCTCTCCTGCTATGCTGTGACACGGGTGACATAAATAGAGGGCCAGCCAGGTCTGAATAACCCACTTTGCTGGTAACCCCCGTCTTTCCACATGTTGCGCCTCCCCCGGTAGGTCGATTCACACCGCCTCCCTTTTCTCGCAGAGGACACCCCATCCCCATCGGCAGGTTTCCACCTCATGCGCAAGTCACTTCTCCCGCCTCAAGGTCATCTCCTATTCCACCGTTTGAGCTCCCCTCGGGTGAATACCCTGCACGGTGCTGTCGAAGAACAAGATTAACAAACGCTGCGGGCTAAAAGCGTTCCATTATTCCCCATTCTGCCCCCTGCCTATATTTGTGCTACTTGTGTGTTTTTGACGATTTAGGCCATGAACCAATAAGCTCTGTGCGCACGCAGCATTATGGGAGAATCCCGCAGTGAGCACTGCAGGGGAATTACAATCTTTCCCCCTAATGTAATGATGATTACCAGTAAGTAATCAGAGCATTTCTGCTGCGAGGTGCTTAAACTGGATGGATTGCTCGTTGAGTGGAATGCTCTCGACCGCGCGCTCAAGGTCACAAGTTCGAGAAGATGTGGCATAACGGCCAGAGCTGCCGATTTTGGAGTTGGGGGCCAGGTTCGAGTTTCGGCGCCACCGCGCCGGCTCAACATCCTGGGGCAGATTTACAAGCCCCTTGCGCCACTTTTGCGTCATTTTTCCTATGTTAAAAATGACACAAAAGTGGCGCAAGGGGCTTGTAAATCTGCCCCCCTGTGTTTCTGAGCAAATCACTTAGGGGCATATTAACAAGGCGGCGATATGAAATTATCGCCGCTTTTGCGTCCGTTTTCAGGCGAAAAGCGGCGATAATTTCATCGCCTTATCAGCAAAGACACGCTATCGCGTGTTTTGCTGACTTAGCGCTCGTTCCCAGCACGCCTAACTTTGCATCGCTAATGAGATGCAAAGTAGGCGTGGCTGTGAAACCAAACAGGGATAATATCGCGAAGGCAGCTTCGCGATATTATCAAGGAGGGTTAGCGATTATTTAAATCGCGTTAAGTATGTCTTAACGCAGGAATTTAACGTCTGTTAAATTCCTGACTAAGGCATACTTAACATGGGGGTGGATTCTGTGGCTAAGACCACAGGCCCTATCATCTAGGATATCGCCGTTTTCCACCATGGAAAACGGCAATATCCACGCTATCTCTGGAATTTTATCGCTTCAGCGATGCGCGTTGTTGATAACGCGCTAACCGGGCGATAAATTACAGAGATAGCCGGCGATAAATATGCATGCGCTAAGCGCGCTTTGCGATATTTATCGCCGGGCCTTGTTAATATGCCCCTTAATCTCCACGTCTACCAAAAATGAACGTGTCCTTGTCTGATGTAACTGGTGCTCGTGTAAAGCACTCCAATACCTTCCGGTGAGTTCGAGCTGTATAAAAACTGCAAAAATAAATTAATAAAAGAAATGTGTATTTGATCATGAGCTTCAAAAACTGCAGTGTTCACTAGAGAACACTATTGAAACAATACACACTTGACGTTAGGAAGTTCAACATATCAAAACATCCAAATAAGCAAATATATGAAGCCTACAAACATATAGTGCCCATTCACGAAAGAAAAAGCCTTCACTTTAACGTCCACATAACGTATGGCTACAACCATATGTAATATTCATTGCACTTTTCCGTTTTCACAATAATTACACTTGTAGTGTTTCCTACACAAGCTAATCTGCTCGTATTTGTATATTCAAGTTACAGGTTGATTGACATACTTCTAAAGGTAAAACTGAAAGTTATGACTTGTAAATAAATCTAGGTAGATCCTGAGAACGCGTGCAGCACTCCACTCCGCTCACTTGCTGTCGACGGCATGCTGCTTACAGAAAACTGGGGATGCACAGTACTCGAACTGGGAATAGGAAACTAGCCATATGTGACCACGACTCAGCACACCAGCAGCAATAAAATCTGAAGCCCAAAAGTAGAAACACATTCCAGAACCCTGCCCTTTCCCAATTGTGCCACATTTAATTGTGGATACAGAGAATGTAATGTTCTGTCAAAATGTATAACATTCTGCTCAAGTGGCAAAAGAACTTGGTTAAGGTAATACTTTGGGGTGACCCACAATGTAGGGTGACCAGATTCTCAAAACAAAAAACGGGGACAGGTCATAGACATAGAAGTAGGACTACGGTTTGCAGTAACCATTGACATAAAAGTAGGACTATTTGACAGCTGTCATAGACATAGAAAAAGGACTACAATGACAGCTCCCTCCACAGACCAAGATGAAGCATTACAGACGACAAATCAGAGGTCTTTTATTGGTTCTAAAGCCAGGAGGAGGGAGAGTAGTGGGAACCTCTGTCTAGTAACACGGAGCAAGCCACAAAGTCTGCTGCAGTTAATTTGTTGATTTTCGATGAAGCCATCACACTAGGGAGATAAAAGACCGACCAAGGCCAAACCTGTCCACTACCTCAAAAAGCTAATGCCACGCCTCACAATCAAACACGTTTTCAGCATCGAGGGATATGGGTGTGCCTCCTTCCTCCAAGTCTGAAGTATCCCACAATAGATGGCCTATTGTCCTCAGGTGACTCCTAGACGAGCGCCTTAGGACAAAGCCCAACTGAGAGGTGTGGATGAGAGATGGTATCACCTTGTGCAGTCTGGTAGATAACATTTTAGCTAGGACCTTGATATCCACATTAAGTGATTCTGTTGTATAATTTTCACAATTCGGATGATTCTTTCCTCTTGTGGGTAACAGCATTATAATTGGATTATTGGAAATTAGACTTGGCACCTTTTAATTTCTGCTTCCGCAATTCTCCTCAGGTGACTTACATGTGGGAAGACTGCTGTGGCTTAAGGAATTTCGTTATGGAAATCTGTCCCTCTAGAAACTGTTGACCTTCATTTGTAAGGCGGGAATGCTAATAGAGTCTAAGAACTCATCCTCTGCATCTGAGAATTCACCAGATGAAGCCCTGTATAATGCCTTCAATTAAGAGACAAATGTCTCTGATGTCCTATGGGTGAGTTTGAATTTCCCCTCATTCTTCCGGATAACAGGGATGGCCAGTTTTGCCTAGTCATTGCAGCTGGAGTGCCAGCATACTCCCAGCCTTTTCATGTCTCCACTTGAGCTTCACCAGAGCCTTTTCAGCCGCCTTTGGTATAGTGTGAATTAGGTGTAAATTTCTCTGCCTCTAGTTGTTGTTGTAGTTAGGGTGTTGGGCAGGTTCTGCCATTATGGTGGCTATATTGCCCACCAGCCTCTTTTGTTCCATCAAGGCCTTTTTCTTGGCCTGGGCTGAGTCCTTCATGAGGAGGCCTCCCCGCGCCACCTTATTTCCTGCCCATACTGTTTGTGGTGAGGTGACTGATTGTTCATTTTCAGCCCTATCTAAACGAACATGCAAGTTCAATATGCATTTCTCCTCTGGGAGGCTGTGCAAAGAAGCCTGCATCCTCCACATAAAGGGTGAAGGAAGGGGTTGGTGGCCCAAGTAAATGCCTAAAACAACAATAGCCTATTCAGAGAGGCCCTTTGGTAGAATGTTCAGTTGGGGACAGGAACTGTAGTAACACTCTATGCTCCATGAAAAAAATTGTTTCATGATGAAGTGTAATATACTTGTGAAAAAAAGTACATTTGTCAGCAGAGTGTTCTATGCACCAGACATCTACCAGTGAGGGATCATTTATGATGTCTCTTAGCAATGCCCTTTCATTTGAAATATATTTTTCGATGGGCCCAGTACTGTCCAGGATAAGGTCAAGGGCAAGTTTCAAATATCCTCCCACAATAACCTTTGTCTTGCAAAAGCAGTCAGTAGTCTGGATAACTCTGACAGAAAGGAGGACTTGGCATTATCGGGGTCTCTATAGAGCCCACTTACATTGTCTGATCAGCCAGTTTCAGGAAAACGTCATTGCCATCCATATCTGGATATGCAGTTTCCATCACCAAGTTTGATCCTAACCCGTAGGTGGCGCTGCGTTAGTACAAAGAGAAGGGAAATCCCGAGAGAAAGTGTCTCTCTTCAAAGGATTTCCTTCCTGCTACAACGCTCACCGAAGTGACGTCACGCCTTAAGCAGTGCAAAGAGAGCATGCAGGCGCAATGTCAACCGAAACACCAATAAAAAACCGGGGCATTTCTATGTTTAACCCGGACACTGTTTAAAAACCCGGACATTTCATTAACTTGGAGAAAAGTGTCGGGACACCGGGACACTTCTCCAAAAACAGGGACCGTCCGGGGAAAACCGGGACGTCTGGTCACCCTACCACAATGGGGACTTCATCCTTGGCCTACAGACACGCTCAGTGGACCAGAGAAACAAGCAATTTAGAAGGAAGCAGTCGCGTAGAAAAGCGGGGGTGGAGGCGGGGCTGCCCTGGGCGGCACGAGTTTCGGGGGCGGCACCCACTCCCCACTTTTACTTGCGGCAGCCGTGGGCAGAATAGGCAGGGACCGCCACGGGCGGTCAAAGGTCTAGCTACACCATTGGAAGGAAGTCACATATTGGGATAATGCTAGGGGGCAGAAATAAGCGCTTTGCGAAGAGCAAAAAAGTGGCAGGATAAGAGGACAGATGTGAAGGATAAATTGGCCAGGATGCAGGTGGCAGCTATAATCCATGTGGTACCCAGTATATGCATTTGACACTTACCGATGAGGCAGAACAGCCGTACCAATATGCATCCCACCATATGCAGGGCCTGAATGTTCCTGAGGCTATAGTCATAAGGGCAGGTAACAGCAACTCCTCTAAAGTTCATGTTAGTCCCTGCCAATGCACCTATACCTAAAACATGCATGAATACGAAACATGCATTCACATTAATCAAGCAACCTTGGCCCAGTGCCACACTTACAATAGAACAGACACATTGAAAGAAAAGCAGCTCCGCATGTGGATGAGAAGCCATATCTACCCAGGGAAGCATGTTTGATGTAACCTGAACAGCATGTTCATCTTCATAGCTCCACCATGTGCCCAATATGAAGGCCTAACATCAGCAAACATCCACTGTGTAGGCCAGGGCTCAACAAGGTCGGGCTACAAAGCACATTCTCATCACAAAGCACGGTAAAGTGACAATTAATGTTAGGCCTATTCACACAATACTAAGAAGTGTCACAAGACATCTGATTGGTTAATATCACCTGCCCACGTGTCGTCTTCTCCTGTTTGGACCATTCACTGTGTGTTTGCCTATGCTCATAATATGCTGTCCTGCAATGGAAATCAATAAAAAAATGCTTGTCAGGCTATCAGCCTTCTTCAGCCAGGATAGCTTGACTCCAGTGGCGTAGTGAGCACGGGACCCACATCTGGAAATACCCTTCCCACTTAGGGCGAAATGCAAAACACACAAGATGATGGACGGAATGCTGCACATTGGCAAACATTCACCCCTAGTCACAGATCTGGGTTTAATCCATCGTTATTTTGCTTCACCACGCCACCCCAGTTCAGACATAGCCATATGCAAATCAGTCTTGACCCTGTGCCTCATGGGAACAGTCCAGACCGAACTGCCAAGCCATGTCTTCCTGGACCGGAATCAAGCATCCTAGGACCGGTTTCAGGCTATCAGCCTTCTTCAGCCAGGATAGCTTGACTCCAGTGGCGTAGTGAGCACGGGACCCACGTCTGGGCATACCCTTCCCACTTAGGGCGAAATGCAAAACACACAAGATGATGGACGGAATGCTGCACATTGGCAAACATTCACCCCCAGTCACAGATCTGGGTTTAATCCATCGTTATTTTGCTTCACCACGCCACCCCAGTTCAGACATAGCCATATGCAAATTAGTCTTGACCCTGTGCCTCATAGGAACAGTCCAGACCAAACTGTGACTGGGGGTGAATGTTTGCCAATGTGCAACATTCCGTCCATCATCTTGTGTGTTTTGCATTTCGCCCTAAGTGGGAAGGGTATGCCCAGACGTGGGTCCCGTGCTCACTACGCCACTGGAGTCAAGCTATCCTGGCTGATGAGGGCTGAAAGCCCGAAACCGGTCCTAGGATGCTTGATTCCGGTCCAGGGAAGACATGGCTTGGCAGTTCGGTCTGGACTGTTCCCATGAGGCACAGGGTCAAGACTGATTTGCATATGGCTATGTCTGAACTGGGGTGGCGTGGTGAAGCAAAATAACGATGGATTAAACCCAGATCTGTGACTGGGGGTGAATGTTTGCCAATGTGCAACATTCCGTCCATCATCTTGTGTGTTTTGCATTTCGCCCTAAGTGGGAAGGGTATGCCCAGACGTGGGTCCCGTGCTCACTACGCCACTGGAGTCAAGCTATCCTGGCTGATGAGGGCTGAAAGCCCGAAACCGGTCCTAGGATGCTTGATTCCGGTCCAGGGAAGACATGGCTTGGCAGTTCGGTCTGGACTGTTCCCATGAGGCACAGGGTCAAGACTGATTTGCATATGGCTATGTCTGAACTGGGGTGGCGTGGTGAAGCAAAATAACGATGGATTAAACCCAGATCTGTGACTGGGGGTGAATGTTTGCCAATGTGCAACATTCCGTCCATCATCTTGTGTGTTTTGCATTTCGCCCTAAGTGGGAAGGGTATGCCCAGACGTGGGTCCCGTGCTCACTACGCCACTGGAGTCAAACTATCCTGGCTGATGAGGGCTGAAAGCCCGAAACCGGTCCTAGGATGCTTGATTCCGGTCCAGGGAAGACATGGCTTGGCAGTTCGGTCTGGACTGTTCCCATGAGGCACAGGGTCAAGACTGATTTGCATATGGCTATGTCTGAACTGGGGTGGCGTGGTGAAGCAAAATAACGATGGATTAAACCCAGATCTGTAACTGGGGGTGAATGTTTGCCAATGTGCAACATTCCGTCCATCATCTTGTGTGTTTTGCATTTCGCCCTAAGTGGGAAGGGTATGCCCAGACGTGGGTCCCGTGCTCACTACGCCACTGGAGTCAAGCTATCCTGGCTGATGAGGGCTGAAAGCCCGAAACCGGTCCTAGGATGCTTGATTCCGGTCCAGGGAAGACATGGCTAGGCAGTTCGGTCTGGACTGTTCCCATGAGGCACAGGGTAAAGACTGATTTGCATATGGCTATGTCTGAACTGGGGTGGTGTGGTGAAGCAAAATAACGATGGATTAAACCCAGATCTGTGACTGGGGGTGAATGTTTGCCAATGTGCAACATTCCGTCCATCATCTTGTGTGTTTTGCAGTGGACATGCAACACAGCCTCCACATGCATAGTGACCTGTTGGTCTCTGGGTGTTCCATAGAGTGATCTGATTTTCTTCTGTTCGCGGAGGATCTTTGGCATGTACTAATGTATCCCGGATATTTTTACTTCTTTTGAAGGCAAACAAAGGAGGCTCCCAGTGGTGATTGGCACATTCAGGATATGCCAGTTCTTTTTAATGATCTTCTGTACTGTATTAGACACGGGTGTATAGGTTGTAACACATACGAGGCGGTCTGTTTTTTCTTTGTTTGTATCCTCAAGGAGGGCCTCCCGGTTATGATTCCTAGCTCTTTTTCTGGCTTTTTAAATCATTTTTCTGGGCTAGTGTCGATCGAGAAGTTTCTTTTCAAGTTCATCCGCCTGAGTCATGAAATTCTCTGTTTCTGAACAGTTCCTGCGTACTCGCAAGAATTGACCTACTGGTAGATTGTCCCTTAATGCTTTGGGATGGTAGCTCTCGTATAATAGAAGACTGTTCTTATCCGTTGGTTTTTTATGCACTTTAGTACTGATGCCTTCTTCTGTTAAGCTAATGTCTAGATCGAGAAAGACAACATTCGTCTTGCTGATGGAATGAGTGAACCTAAGGTGATGGTCTTTCGCGTTTATCCAGTCTATAAAGCTATTAGCTGTGTCTTCGTTTCCCTGCCACACGACGAAAATGTCGTCGATGTAGCGTTTTCACGTCTTGATTTGTTGAGTTAAAAGATTATCAGCATTAAAGATGTAATTCTCTTCAAAGTGATGGACATAAAGGCATGCTAAACTGGGAGCAAAGGTACTGCCCATTGATGTTCCGGTAACTTGATGATAGATGGTTTCCTCGAATTCGAAATAATTCTCTGTAAGGGCAATCTCAGCACATTCCATGACGAAATGACGGGGGTGAGGAAGTCCCACTCAAGGTTCAACAGGATTTCTTCCACTACTGCCAGTGTGCGCCTTTGTGGAATACTTGTGTTTAATGCCTCTATGTCCATAGTGATAAGAATATCCTCTGTTGTGTTAATTTGTAGATCACGCAGCAGACATAATACATCTTTTGTGTCTCTGAGATAAGATCGTGATTTCTGTACTAGTGGTTTCAAGAACCAATCGCAAAATTGTGAAAGGGGCTCCAAAATGGACCCAATGCCGGAGACTATAAGCCTTCCTGGGGGTGGTATTCTTCCTTTGTGAATTTTGGGTAAGATGTAGAACCTTGGTGTTTTGGGATTCTCACAAATGAGGAAATCAGCTTCCTGTTTCGTAATCCAATCCTGGCTCAGGGCCTCGTCTACGATAGTCTGGATTTTCCTCGTCAGCCGAGGTGTGGGATCTTCTGTATGGATCTTGTAACTAATGCCATCTGAAAGTAAACGGTTGCACTCGTCCCTGTACATAGTTTTATCCATCAGGACAATTGCGCCGCCTTTGTCAGCCGGTTTGATGGTACGTGTGCTGTTGTTTTTCAGATTTTCTAGTGCTTGTCGCTCTGGTTTCGTAAGGTTTTGAAAGCCCGTTTCTTTACCAAAGTTGATCTGTTCTATTTCTTTAAGAACTCTGTTCAAATGCCAAAATATGGCAAGGAATGGTGTGGGATGGGGGAACAAATGTGGATTTTCTCTTCAGGCCTGTGTTAATCATCTCAGGCTGTTCTTCCCTTATGTCACTAAAGTGGTTGCAGAGTTTAATTTTCCTGAAAAACTGGGCCAATTCCGTGTTAAGTGTAAAAGAGTCGTTCATTGGTGTGGGTACGAAACCCAAGCCTTTCGAGAGGACTTTTTCTTCATCTTTGGAGAGGGTATTGAGTGCTCAAATTAACGATACTCGTTACTCTCGGCTCGTCGATGGACCGTTCCCTCTCCCATCGGTGGTATATGGATAGTCAGTGTGACTATAAAGAATACCTCACCCAGTCAAAACTCACAAAACTTAAAAAAGATGTCCAGAAGTTCAGTCAGGAGACCACATATCCATATACCACCGATGAGTATTATGAGAAACCCCCGCAACAATACTCTAGCAAAAAACAACTTCGGTTTAGACCAACCCCACTGAACTGGACTTTCAGTTCAGGAGACGAGAGGAGTACTAGCGGAAGCAGTAGTGATGAGAGCACCGATGGCCATCAAGGAAGACGACAGCAGACCTACCACAAACCAATGATGCAACCACCTATGCCACCTTTTGGTTTTTGGCAGCAACCTTTTTACCCTGCAGGTTTTGGCTTTCCTCAAGGTCCACAGCCTTTTTTATACAGAGGCCGAGGGAGGGGAAAAGGAAGAAAAAAACAGAATACCAGAGTACAATGGGTGGATCAACAAGCAGTCGCAATGGGAACCAGGAGCAGAGGGAGAGGGAACGGTCCATCGACGAGCCGAGAGTAACGAGTATCGTTAATTTGAGCACTCATACCCTCTCCAAAGATGAAGAAAAAGTCCTCTCGAAAGGCTTGGGTTTCGTACCCACACCAATGAACGACTCTTTTACACTTAACACGGAATTGGCCCAGTTTTTCAGGAAAATTAAACTCCGCAACCACTTTGGTGACATAAGGGAAGAACAGCCTGAGATGATTAACACAGGCCTGAAGAGAAAATCCACATTTGTTCCCCCATCCTACACCATTCCTTGCCATATTTTGGCATTTGAACAGAGAGTTCTTAAAGAAATAGAACAGATCAACTTTGGTAAAGAAAAGGGCTTTCAAAACCTTACGAAACCAGAGCGACAAGCACTAGAAAATCTGAAAAACAACAGCACACTTACCATCAAACCGGCTGACAAAGGCGGCGCAATTGTCCTGATGGATAAAACTATGTACAGGGACGAGTGCAACCGTTTACTTTCAGATGGCATTAGTTACGAGATCCATACAGAAGATCCCACACCTCGGCTGACGAGGAAAATCCAGACTATCGTAGACGAGGCCCTGAGCCAGGATTGGATTACGAAACAGGAAGCTGATTTCCTCATTTGTGAGAATCCCAAAACACCAAGGTTCTACATCTTACCCAAAATTCACAAAGGAAGAATACCACCCCCAGGAAGGCCTATAGTCTCCGGCATTGGGTCCATTTTGGAGCCCCTTTCACAATTTTGCGATTGGTTCTTGAAACCACTAGTACAGAAATCACGATCTTATCTCAGAGACACAAAAGATGTATTATGTCTGCTGCGTGATCTACAAATTAACACAACAGAGGATATTCTTATCACTATGGACATAGAGGCATTATACAAAAGTATCCCACAAAGGCTCACACTGGCAGTAGTGGAAGAAATCCTGTTGAACCTTGAGTGGGACTTCCTCACCCCCCCCATTTCGTCATGGAATGTGCTGAGATTGCCCTTACAGAGAACTATTTCGAATTCGAGGAAACCATCTATCATCAAGTTACCGGAACATCAATGGGCAGTACCTTTGCTCCCAGTTTAGCATGCCTTTATGTCCATCACTTTGAAGAGAATTACATCTTTAATGCTGATAATCCTTTCACTCAACAAATCAAGACGTGGAAACGCTACATCGACGACATTTTCGTCGTGTGGCAGGGAAACGAAGACACAGCTAATAGCTTTATAGACTGGGTAAACGCGAAAGACCATCACCTTAGGTTCACTCATTCCATCAGCAAGACGAATGTTGTCTTTCTCGATCTAGACATTAGCTTAACAGAAGAAGGCATCAGTACTAAAGTGCATAAAAAACCAACGGATAAGAACAGTCTTCTATTATACGAGAGCTACCATCCCAAAGCATTAAGGGACAATCTACCAGTAGGTCAATTCTTGCGAGTACGCAGGAACTGTTCAGAAACAGAGAATTTCATGACTCAGGCGGATGAACTTGAAAAGAAACTTCTCGATCGACACTACCCCAGAAAAATTATTTAAAAAGCCAGAATAAGAGCTAGGAATCATAACCGGGAGGCCCTCCTTGAGGATACAAACAAAGAAAAAACAGACCGCCTCGTATGTGTTACAACCTATACACCCGTGTCTAATACAGTACAGAAGATCATTAAAAAGAACTGGCATATCCTGAATGGTGCCAATCACCACTGGGAGCCTCCTTTGTTTGCCTTCAAAAGAAGTAAAAATATCCGGGATACATTAGTACATGCCAAAGATCCTCCGCGAACAGAAGAAAATCAGATCACTCTATGGAACACCCAGAGACCAACAGGTCACTATGCATGTGGAGGCTGTGTTGCATGTCCACTGACCATAACCACCAAAGAAGTTGATGTAGGAACCGGGAATGCATGGAAACTGAACAGCTTCAGCAACTGTAATACGGAAAACGTGGTCTATCTTCTTATATGCCCCTGCAGTCTCATGTACGTGGGCATGACAACCAGGAAGATTAAAATCCGAATTAATGAACACCGTAGCACAATATGGTGCAAGAAAAGTAACACCAAACTCACAAGGCACTTCCTGGAACTCAACCACAAGGACAATGACCTCAAATGGGTGGTTTTAGAGGTTATGAAAAAACACAGAATGGACTTGACCAGACCACTCCACATTAGAGAGCAACGGTGGGTGTATAGATTATGGACTTGGGATAAAGGACTGAACGATGAAATCCCTTGGCTGCAAATGGCGCTATAACTTGTGCATACTCATCATAATCCCTGGGTCGACACTGAGTATTATACAAGATACGCATGTTGGCACCTGAGTCTTGATGATGTGTATGATAGTACTACAATTCTTCATATCATCACAACATCCAGCATCTACATTAGGGGTCCCACCAAAATAACAACCATATTTTTCCCCATGATCACTTGCCACGTTACGGCCCTCACATTATGCTGCAGTAATATAAGGCATGGCCTAGATTCAAAGTGTCATTCCCGCCTATACACCATGGGCCCATGAGACTCACACTGCTAGAGAACCTGGAGTTAAGAATCACCCACTGCGCATGCGCGTCACTTGTACATCGCGCTATTATAGAATAATCGATACTCTTGACGTCAAGTATTTGCAGCGTCTGAAAACATACACACACTCGAGTAGGTCGCGCCGAATAACACCAAAATAACAACCACATTTTATCCCCATGAGCACCTGCCACGTTTTGGCCTTCACATCATGCTGCAGTAATTTAAGGCATGGCCCAGATTCAAAGTGTCACCCCTGCCTATACATTATGGGCCCATGAGACTCACACTGTTAGAGAACCTGGAGTCAAGAATCACCCATTATGCATGCGTGTCACTTGTACATCGCGCTATTATAGAATAATCAATATCCTTGATCTCAAGTATTTACAGCGTCTGCATACATGTACACACTCGAGTAGGTCGCGACCACGTTGGGCGGCGCCACATCCGTCACGACCATGTTGGGCGGCGCTACATTCATCCACCTAGGAATAGAGAATCACCATCTGCGCATGCGCACACTAAAGCATTTCCAGACTGGGCTGGACGGCGTCATCCATCACTGACAATACGGCCGCTCCCTTGCGCCCGCCCTCGGATATACCTTTCAAGGGCCGAACACGCTCCCCTAGTTGGTTACCAGGCAGGTCAGGCAGCAATTCTCATGGCATTTCGGAGACACCGGACGTCAGCCAATTAACAGGTCAGGCAGCAATATCCATTGGGTTTCGGAGACACCGGATGTAAGTTAATTAACTCTAATTACTTACCAATTAGTAAAGTCACGCCCATGCGCCATCACTATATATAGCGCGCCCTGACTCTCCTCATTTACCAGCGAGGAGGTGAGGCATGCAGTCGTAGGTGCAGCAGCGGGAGATCCTTTCATTAACAGTAAGAGTATGAATGGTTTGGATGGGTGTATGCAGTTTATGTTTTTACGCACACTGTGCTTTTCCTTCCATTATAAGCGACCTTGGATCACTTTTCTCTCTACAATGGATTATCCTGGATTTACTTTGATCATTGTGGATGTTCCCCTTTTTCCTCCCTTTTTCTCCTCATTTTAGGGCGCATGACCTAAGGGGTCTTCTTCCCTCACTCTACCTATGGGGCAAGTAGGTCCAATGGAATAGGGTAAGCTATGGGGACCAAGCCTCCCCTTTACTCTTAAGTGCACAGATGACTGACACGGTTTGTTGCACTTATAGCCACTCACTCGTTCTGCATGTGTACGTGGCGTTTCGAATGACCTTCACAAAATGTGTGACTATGTTGCTATTTTTTCGAGTGTTTATTGTTTTCTTGTTCACACAGGCTGGAACAATTTAGCCGCAACTCTGTGGTGAGTGACCGCGATCACCCCACTTAGTGGATACCTCACCTATACTGAATGGTAAGGTAGGAGCCCGTTTGTGTATGATAGGTCCTGATGAATGCCACGGACCCGTTTGGGCCACTAGGCAGAAACATGTTGACCGTTAGTTATACGGTGGGGGGACTATGATATCCCCTACACACCGATCATTTCTTTTAAACACCATACAGATGTCAGTCACATTAAAAGGAGGTTTGACATCCGTAATGGCTTTTTAAATTTCACTTTTTTGTTAAGGGCCCCCACTTAGTTTTAGAAGTGCATCCCTGTCTTCAGGTGTATGCCCGCCCTCTATCAAACCAAGTTTTTAGAGGGCGAGGACTGGTCAATGATGAAGCATGACACCAGGTGGTGTGTGAGACCAGTCTTTTACTTTTTGTGAGATGCTTACACTCACATAAAAGACATAATAGCAATTAGGTCAATAACTAGGAGAGGCTTCTTGTGTTAATCAGTTCTAAGTTGAGGCTGCCTACTCCTAATACCCCGTGCCTCTAGTTCCCTTCCCTGGATCACTTCCATGTTGTTGTGGTTGAGTGCATTTCTCCCTACCTCCCCTATACAATTGCTTCTCCAAGCAACTGATTTTCCTCACCTGTCTCTCTTCATAATCACATGGTGGAATGCTCCAAATCCACATATCATGTTACTAGTATATACAACACTTGCGTGAGAGGAGCCTAACATGAAAACTTCATCAACAAGTGGTTTTACTATGCAGTTCGATGAGAGAAAAGCCCTACTGCTCCATGCCATCATTTCAGATACTCAAAGCTCGGTTTAGCACAAGAAGGTTATGCCTTCAGTGCAAAACTTTATGAATACTGTACCTACCACCATTTCTTCGTCCACCAACCAAGGCATCCAGAGTACATTGCCGGTCAGCAGTCTTTGTATGGCAATCTCCTGCATTGCTAGCACACAATTGCATTGATTAAAGCAACGGCTACTTTGTGCTACTTTGCGTCAATGGGGCAAACCTTGGGTCATACATGGGCATTTCCATGCAATGACCTATGATTTGTGATGCAAAGTCCTATCTATTAAAAAAAGGTTACCTGGGCTTCACACCAAAAGTGTATGCCCCCTCAAGGAAGGTGTAACGTTGGAGAAAAGTTTTCTTTTAAAAAAAATGGCACCAAGAAGTTGATGCTTCTGAAATATGATCTCCCTTCAGAGATTGAGGAAATAAAGAAAGCCAGTTGAGCGGAGGTAGTGGGGACATATTTATGGGTGCAAGTTGAAAACTCCATCCTTGGCCAGTGATTTTCAATTGTCTTGGCAGTGCTCTAGAAGAAGGAGAGACAGGTGAGTGGGCTGCAGTATGAGTTATTGTTGTGGCCTCACACATGAAACCACATCATTAACTTTGTCTGGAGAACCACCTGCCTCACTGTTCTTTGAACACGTGGTTGTGTAGATGTTTACCCCATCTCCCATGGTTTCTGACTCCCAGAGAGTATGTGTTGATTGTTTTCTCAGCCTTGGGTGGTTTAGGTGTGATATAAGCTCTTCTTCTGTGACCTCCTTCCCACCTTTCTTCTCCTTCCTGATTGCTGTGGGTTTGCTTGCCTTCCCTTTCACCCAAGGGCATGTACTGGGGAGGTGTTTGTTGCTTGCTTTTCCCTGTCTGGGAACTACCTGCTGCAGGAAAAAAAGAGAGAATAGTCCACCAGTCAAGATGTGAGGGATTGAATGGAATACTGCAAACAAGTTATGTCATTTTGTGATGTTCATCATAGGACTTAGCACTAGTCGCTGTGCCTCACAGATGATCACATTAGTGGTTGACAAATGCCCTACTGTCACAGTGGTCTGGAGCTTCTATGGATAAAGTTCCCCTCTACATGTTCTGTCCTTTTACATGCATAGAGAAACAACACTGAACACATCTGGAAAAATGCCCAAAGTGAGATGGATTCTCTTAACCAAGTCATGTGTCATTGCCACCTGGAAGACACTGCACATCTTAGACATGATGGCAGTTTCAGTCAATGTAGAGAGTTGTCCAGTGGGCCAGTAGGCAACTCTAAATTTAACAGATGGAGGTCCCTAGGGATGGCAGCTATTGTCCTCTATCATTTTAACAGAGAAAACTCCATCCAACAAACTCTAAATCATCTCCTTGTGCTACATATCACTAAAACCCGTACCCCACTATGCAAAGGGGGTATAAAAGAGAACTCTTGCAGGGATTCTTCTAGTAAAGCAGAACTGTGCCTTGGGAAAACAAGACATCAGAATGTAGGGACTGAGTCTCTCTACCACATCAGCACATGTAAGCCCAAATCCAGCGACCTCACTGTGCCTCACCTGAACTCCTAACCTTCCCAGAGTAACATGTGATTTTGGTAACCTGGAACATGACCCTCTAGTCCCCAAGGGAACTGTGGAAACAGATCATCACCTTTCGTTTCTCACTCATGCATGTCCATAGTTAACAAAAGAAGGACATAAAGAAAGTTTGCAATATATTTATTGAAGCTATGGTAGTCTGTTATGAAGCAGATGTGCTGCGATTAGTAGACAAATACAACTAACCATCATGACTAGCAGGCCTTATACAATGAACAACCCAACCATGGCAAATAATATATCTGTCTAGGCCTATTCTCACTATGTGAGCAATGGGTTATAATATTGATCTCTGGGATCAGCAACAGACCTCATACCTGGTGTATGTGTAGTTAGGTGGTCCGCATTATAGGTGTAAACTCAGTTTATGCAAGGCTGCTGCCTTCGTTCAGGGACAGGTCTCTCTGCTGGAATTCTCCTCTCTGCCCCCCCCCCCCGGGCCAAGGCACAGTTGATATGATAAGGACCGCTGTATTGGAAAGCCGCAGCTTTGATACCGTGTTATGTCTAGCACATTGGGAGCTGTTGTAAGTAAAAATGTAAGTCCGTTTTTATATAGCGCAGCTACTCACCCTTACGGGTCTCAAGGCGCTGGGGGCCGTCGTGGAAATTAAGTGAGCTATTGCCCAGAGTCACATGGTGCTGAGCTGAGCTGCCGCCGGAGATCGAACCGTGAACCCTGTGCTCCGAAGTCAGCTGCCCTGGCCGCTGCACCACACCTCTCCACCTCTGTTGCTGACCAAGTAGAAAAAAATACAACATGGTGCTAAGTATTCTGGACGACCTTGTACGAAATGTACAGATTGAATCCCAAGAAGAGTCACTAAATAACAAAACAACATGTATAGCGTATCTCTAAAACAACAAAGTGTTATGTGTGGGTGTGCACGCAGGGCAGCCTAAAACGTCTAAAACGTGAAACCAAGCAAGAACCAAAGTGGGCCCAAAAGGGAAATCACTACAGAACCATCGTTAATAACCCAAAGAAAACCAGGGGGCATATTAGCAAGACCCACGTTAAAATTATCGCCGTTTTAGCGGCAGGAAACTGCCGCTAAAACGGCGATAATGGGCTTGCTAATATGCGTTATAGAATACCAATAGAAGCCCAGGTTAGATGTCCTGCACATCTAACCTGGGCTTCTATTGGAATTCTATAACGCATATTATCAAGCCCATTATCGCTGTTTTAGCGGCAGTTTCCTGCCGCTAAAACGGCGATAATTTTAACGTGGGTCTTGCTAATATGCCCCCAGATTTACTAAAGTAGTGCAACCTGGCTTTGTGTTGAATCTTGGACCCAAATGAAATTAGGGGCAAGCAATGGATAAGCAGAACATTGTGCAGCACGTAATTTCAGCAATATTACACATTTTATGTTGCTTATCCATGGAAGCTTGTCTAAGCATTGACATTTGTACTGGAATGTGTGAATTGAGGACATATTTCATGCAAAAAACACCGCTCACTCGCAATTGTGCTGAGTCATGATGCTTAGCATTGTGCTGAAATGTTTTTTTTTCTGCAGGCGCTAATGATGACATCCTGGGCGGAACTCTGGAAATATGGCTCTGCACATTTTTTTCTTCATTTTGCAGAATGCCGCGCAATAGGGTCTCAAGCATTGCTGCAAATAACTATATTTAGTAAATCTCAGTCTCAATTGGACACATATTTCCAGTAGCGGCTCGTGGTGGGAGTGTTGCCGGGCGGGGGAGGAGCCGGGGGGGGGGGTAGTAAACTACGGCATACGGCCGAACAGAGGTAAGTAAACAAATAAATAAATAAAACGAATTTCATTGCGCGAGCTGCACTGCCAAATGCAATGCAGCGTGCGCAACGAAATTCGTTTTATTTATGTATTTGTTTACTTACCTCTGTTCGGCCGTATGCCGTAGTTTACTACCCCCCACCCTGCTCCTCCCCCGCCCCACTGCCCCGCAGCACTCCCACCACAAGCCGCTACTGCATATTTCAAGTCTAAAGTCATCAATGCTTTAAGATCAGTGCTTTAAATGGAAAGAAATAAGTGCAGGTACTCATTAAAATAAGTTAGAGGTGTGGCAAATGGGCGGGGCTAGGGGCTGTGCTAAGGGCAAGATATGATGATACATAATGACCTCTGTACCAGTTACAGCACATATCAAAACGCATGAGAAATGCGTTTAGTAAACATCATTT
Organism: Calotriton arnoldi; assembly: GCA_963921515.1. Classification (NCBI taxonomy): domain Eukaryota; kingdom Metazoa; phylum Chordata; class Amphibia; order Caudata; family Salamandridae; genus Calotriton; species Calotriton arnoldi. The sequence goes on along the minus strand of CAWUFW010011418.1, from coordinate 375,049 downwards.
ATCCACTTTGCATCTTCGTTTCCTGCTTCAACAGAGGGGCACACAAAGGAAAGCAGCCTCTGTCCTGAACAAAAAGATGGAGAGAAAAATCGGCTTTGGGGAAGGTAGAGGATTGTCTGTCGCTGCCGATCACTTTAGCACGGCCAGTACAGTTCCTTAAATGGGACAGTATTACGACAGTATTACTGACTGGCAGCCCCAGCCCATTTCACACGCCTGATGGAGGAAGGGGGTGGAGGGGCATTAAGCATTTTAAGCCTAATAGCCGTTGCACACCTGATCAATAGTGCAGGGTCTGTCTAGACCCTGTCCTGCTGATCACAGCATGACGCAAGGCAAGCCCTCTCAACCCCCTGCAGTCTGGAGACATTCAAGTGAGAGCTGCTGGAATCTCCAGCAGCGATTGTGCAAAAGGCCACTGAGGGGCTCAGTGACTTGCAAGCTCCTCGGAAGCAGAGCGGCATCTGCCCTGAGCAGGAGGAGATAAGTAACCTGAGCCTGCTGTGCTCTCAATGAGGGTACCGGTACTCTCCCTCACCTAAGAAAAGTGCCGGTACTGACGGCCAGAAAATTCAGAAGTGCCGGTAATCAGTACCGGTGAGTACCGGCCCATTTAAAGCACTGTTTAAGATGAATCTCTCCACTGAATACTGAAAGCAGTGGTCACACCAAATGCTGAGAATGAGCCTTTCATCCTTTCAAGGTCGGCAAATGAGTACAATATAATGAGTAACAGTAACACCTGTCGTTTGTAGCGCTTAGAAATGGTAGAATTGTGGTTTGAAACACTATGTAAAAATTTGCAGGTGATTCGAATGTCTTCCTGTGAAGAAATGTGTCTATGTCAAAAACGGTATTCCAATACGTCAACATATTAATTTTAGTTAATCCGATAAAATGTGTCAAAACCTGAACTAACTAAATGGCTGGATAAACATGGCATCAACCCATTATTTATAAAATATGTGATTAGAGGTTCTAGGTAACTTTGCTAGGATTTGAGGATTTTTGGACGTTCGAATTTATTTTGTTAGTTATGTAGTTCACGTCCAAGGGATGAAGGAAATTATAAAGCAACACTGCCATCTCGAGGTCAGATTGGGATTTATTTGCAGAGTTTTGAAGAGTAAACTGCGCTTAATATATTTAATGAACAAATCACATAGTAACTTATATCATTTTTTATATTTATATTAAATTTGTTACTTATTCATAGTAGTCAACATTCATGCGTTCCTTCATTTTTCGAGAGTTTATAGAACTGCTTACATGATGCCTGTTCTGTGACATTTGTGTTAAAGGTTTATGATGTGAAGCGAAGAGCTGTCTCCTGTAACAAAATAAAGTGTCTTTTCATTCCTGTACAATTTTATTACATATATTCTAATTATTGGAAGTCATTATTCAAAGAATGGACATAATATTATATATAGAAATCAGTGGAAAAAAAATGGTGAAAGGGTCACTATAGCTAGATGAAAATGTCACTTAAAACATAACATTTTAAACTAAAACAAAACACACTGAGATTTACCAGTAATTATTACCTCAAGCAACTACATTTAGGGCCCTAAAGTAACTGTAAGTCATGACCCTGCCATGCTCAGTGTTGTTATCAATGATGTAATTTCAGATGTTGCAGTTGTGTTATCGAAGATGTCATTGGATATGTCATGACTGAGGTCATGAGTTATAATTAGTTAAGGGCATAGTTATAGTTACTTGAGAAGACTATAATTTGTGAATATCAGTAGTTTTATTAGTTTTATACATTATGTTTTAACACTTTAAACTACACATTATGTTTTAACTTATCTCTTCCCTTTAACCTTTGTGCAAATGTCAAAGGTTTTTCTAACATAAAGTAAGATATTGTTAGTTGCCATTGAAGCGTTGTGATTGGCTTAGGGGAGAAGAGGGAGGCTGCCTGCTTCCTGTAAGGCGCAGAGAGAGGAGACGCGACACGACGCGGGACCGGAGGTGAACGTAAGTAAATTTTTTTTTTTATTATTAACCCCCCTCCCCACGCGACCCCCCTCCTACCCGCGAGACATGCCGGCCGTGACTGGTCCTTTGGGTATTGTTTTAACATTTTTCAGGCCACAAAATATAGCCATAGAACCAACTACAAAATGTCCCTGCAAGCCAGGTGAAGAGCATGCAGCTCCAGTGCGAGGTACTTTAAAAATAATGGTAAGCTCGCCTGGGCTCATGAATTCAATGACCCAGGAGCCTTACTTTGATTTTTGTTTAATGTTGCTAGGGTAATGCTGTGCTCTCTGCAGCCCTCTACAACATCATAAGGCATTATGGGGTGTTGCCTGCCTGTAGCAGTAAATAATAAAAAGCATTATTATTATTTTTTGTTTGTGGATGTCCGGGTCCCACTCCAGACACCCTCATCCTATACATACTTTGGATCCACATAGGTGGCCCGAAGGGCCCTGCAGACCACTATCTGATCCCCAGCCAGCACCCATTGTGGTTCCGGATATTTTTCTTTTACTGTGGGTGCCCCATTCCCTACCCGGTCACCCACACCTTTTTTAATTTTGGGTGCTGTGGGGGGATTTCCAAGGACCCAGTGGCGCCTGCCAGCTCCCCAGCCAACACTCATTCTGGGCACAGGTGGAAGCCAGCCATTTTTCTTTAAACATAGGTTTTTAAAAAAAGTTGTGGTTCTTGCGGGGAGCAACAGCTGCCCCTGCAGCCGCTGCCGTGTTCCCAGCCAGCACCCATCCTTCATAAGCCGGCTCTGCTGCTTTGCTCTCGTCAGGTGGGAGCAGCTGTTATCTTAGTATTTTTCTCAGCATCTGCATTGACTGCGTTTAGTATTGGTATGTGTAGGCAGGAAGAGCACTGTGGAAGTAGGAGTGTGGACACTGTCACTTTGGACTAGATCAATGTATAGTTTCATGATCTGCAAAGAGTATGCAGCAGCATGCACAATTTTAGAATGTATAGTCTAACTAACATGTCGAATTGATTAGAGATATTTTCTTTTTCTTCTCTTGCAATCGTTCTTTCTGTGCGATGTCATATAGTCGAGAATGTGGCCTTCATTAATATGTAGTAATTTTAGTTTTGTCGACACCGGTCAAACGACTTTTACAAGTACTGGGTCAGTATCTACATGTATATAAAAAATCTATGGGGGATATTCTCAAGAACTTGTGTTAACTATCGCCAAATTCGCTTAACGCAACTTCTCACATCGCAGTCTATTGCGGGAAAATAACACTGTGTTAACGCAGTATTCTCAACCCGGCGGCACCATGCGATAGTCTCACGAAAACGCGACAAATGCCCGTGTTAAAATTAACGCGATGCCAAAAAAAATGCGAAACACGTACGCCAAAAAAGTTGCGATGTCCCAAATCGCGAAACAAAAATCAGCGATAACCAGCGAGAGGCCTGCGATTCCCACGCGACATGCAGGAAAATGCACTATAAAAGCAGAGAAAAAAAATGTAACTGCGTAGCACCATGGACGCACCCGGACCGAGTGCAGAGGACAACGCGAACCCCACAAGCCCCACAGACGACCAGCCAGGAACCCCGGGGCCGGGGAAGGGCAAGGAGAAGAGGAAGACGGGGTTCAGTCCGCAGGAAAACCGGATCATCGTCACGGAGGTGACAGAACACTACCAACAACTGTTCGCCACCTCCACTGTGTCATCGGCAACACAAACGGAAACATGGCAGCACATCGTGAACAACGTGAATGCAGTCGGAGTGTCAAGGAGGACAAAGGAAAAGGTCAAGAGGCGCTGGAATGATGTGAAGGGCAAAACCAAGAAGAAACTCGATGCCAACATGAAAGCAGCAACGCAGATTGGAGGTGGGGGACCAGCGGCACACCAGGAGCTGGATGACATTGAGAAAATGGTGGCCACAGTCATCAGTCGGGATATGGTGCCAGGAGTCGGGGATCGGGACACTGCTCAACATGACCTGACACAACATCAACAGGGTGAGTACCGACCAGGGACTGGGGGGACGGGGGGAGATGGGCACAATGGCACACATGCACAATTAAGTAGAGAACACTGCACACCCACAATGACTCTGGATCATGTCCCTGATCCCCGTGCCACACTGCAGCACACATACAGAAACTCGGGGAATGTGTGTTGAAATGAATTTATTTTGTACTGTCTCATGATTGCTAAGGACTGTCACAATGTGACGTCCTCATGTGAAGAAATTGTCAATGATGTTGTTCCTACGGGCTATTCCTGCTGCAGCTGCAGTGGGGTGTGGTCCACCTGCCTCATCTTCCTCATCATCGTCCGGTGCATCTGGCACTTGTAACCATGGGGCATTGCTGCGTACACATATGTTGTGCAACACACAACATGCAACGATCATTTGCACACAATGTCTGGGCTGTACAGGAGCCTCCCACCTGTGATGTCCAGGCACCTGAAACGTGACTTCAACACGCCAAATGTGCGTTCCACGATGCCCCTGGTGCGTTAGTGGGCCACATTGTACTACCTCTGGGCCTGTGTGTTCGTGGCTCGGAGGGGTGTCATCATCCAAGGGCAGAGTGCATTTCCTTGATCACCTGTGACAGTGCAGAGAGACATGAGTCAATAGTTGGTTCTGCATGATGTGTTGGCAGGCTCACTAGTTGATTGGCGTGTGATATGTGTGTCATAGTGATTCCTGTGTGACATGTACAGCTTGTAGCAAATGAGCGCCATCAATGTGTATTACGTAGCCTCACTGCTGCTCCTCCCTCCCCCGAGCCTAATTACTTGTGTGCGCTGCGCGGTTGCATCACTTGCACTCCTACGGCACACCATTGTCATGCCTGTCTGCGCATGTCCACAAATCTGACAACGACACTGTGATGGTGTGCGTTGAAGGTGGGCGGCCACGTGTGTGTAGGCCTATGGTAAGGATAGGGCGGACACAGATGTAGAGTTCATGGCTGGCTGAACTCGCGATGCGGTCGAGGGAAGACCTTTGGCTTATGCTGCGGCAATAGCGATACACACACAACAGTTGGCATGTATGATCCCGGACCCCGAGCGGGCTTGCGCTCATTCATTTATCCCTTCGACCGAGCCCACACTCTGGGGGCATGTTACATTGAAACTTTGTCAATTGCGGGACGGGTGGCGCCGACACTACAACAGAGACACACACATTAGGTACTTCATTGGCAAGCCCAACACTTAACCACGCCCAGAGCCCTGGGGTGATCATCCACACCCCTATGCTGGACTGTCGTACGCCAGCCCACTCTGGCAACGCCTACAGGGGGGTACGACATAGCTACATGTCCCAGGTCTCACCCACTGCCTGAGGTGACATGGTTGCGTCCGCTGTACACAGCACAATGCAATGTGGTAGGGCCCGGGGCCCTCATGCATACACAATGACCACACAGACACACTTAGATAGCTTGTGGAACTGGCTACGGGCACGTGCGCCCGGCCCCTTTTATTGCCAGGGTCACATGTCCAGTGAGGCCTGTGCTGGATGGGTGTGGGGTGAGTGTGAGCCAGCCCTCAAGGAGTGGTTGGTGCTGGCAACAACTTCAACAGTGATCAGACAATCAGAAGTTCACAGTTCAAACAGCAAGGGTCCATGACTTGAGCTGCACGGAGTTAGTGGCCCCGGATGCAGAGCGGCCGGCACATGGAACACCGCCACGGGACGGTGACTACCGGTGCACTGAGGTAGGGCCATGGGAGCTGAGCGGGTCCTCGTCGATGTCCAAGGTGAATGTCGCAGAGGGTTTTGGGGGACAGTGGAAGGTGATCTTCCAGGGCATGATACAGAGGGCAGTACCAAGCAGACACAGGCAATATGGAGGAGATGAATGCTACAGACTCATTTTTGACACCAAGTCAGTATCAGCTACATGATGATGAAGACAACCCCCAGGCCATAGACTCAGACGCCACCAAAGTTCAACCAGAGAGTGCCCATGAATTTCGGGGCACGGAGTCAGTGGCACCAGAGCTGAAAGGGGATGCAGTCTGCGATGATGCCTGTACAATGGTATAAACTCTGCCATAAATAAATCAAGACTCAGTTCCAAATGTGTGACCTACTTGACCGTAGTGTAGGCCGGAGGCAGCGGTCAGCAGGGGCCCCCAGCCACATGTCCTTGGCTTACGATGCACAGAGTTAGTGGCACCTAAGCAGTTGTTGGTAGTGTTCGGTCACCTCCGTAACGAGGATCCTTTTTTCATCCGGACTGAACCGCGTCTTCCTCTTACTCCTCTCCTTGCGTACAATGATATGGACTCTGCCATTGAACAATCAAGACTCAGTTCCAAATGTGTGACTTACTTGACCGCAGTGTAGGCCGGAGGCAGCGGTGGAGTACGTCAATGTGAAAGGAGTACTGGGGGCCTGTGTCGCGGAGGCCATGATGGTCTGAGGAGGCTGCCATGGTCGCGGGCCTCGGGCTTGGATCTTGCACCGGCACGTGGTGGGCTCTCTTTGACACACGCCAGTGTCGGCAGGTGAGCAGTGAGGCCTGGGTGCGCTAGGGCGGGCAAGACGGGTCTTGGGACCAGCGGCCTGGGGTGCAGCAGGCGCACGGGATCGCAGGCACCGCTGCTCACGGCGTCGGCCTCGTGGCGGGGTGAGAGGCGCCGCCCTGGCAGACACGTTGGCCATTCCGGAAGAGAACCACGCCCAGAGTAACAGGCTTTTTATTCACACCCCTACGCTGGCCTAGCGTACGCCGGGCCAGCCCACTCCGCTCACGCTTACAGGGGGGACGTAACAAGCTACATTTCCGCATTCTTCCCCACTGGCTGCGGTAACATGGTTGCGTCCACTGTCCAGTACACTGCAGACACCAGCAGTGTATGTCGACATGGAAATGTCTGTGGTCTGCATTCTCAAGTCTGTCCAGCACATCCACGCCACACTTGGCGTTGTGTACATTCACATTCATGGGTCACTTGCCTCCTTCGCACATGCCTGGTTCCCACCTCTCCCCACATTCTGCTATTGTGTGGCTGAGGTGCCATGCCATTGATGGCTTGTGTACATGGCTAGCCCAGGTTGCCACAGTAAGTTGTGTTGTCGTGTCTCGAATGTGGGGATGTTGGTTGTCATGTTGTATGGGATTTTGTGACATGTGCATTCCCAGAGTTGTGAGTTGTACGTTGGTGGAGTTGAGGTGTGTGGTGTGTTCAGTTGTTACTTACCGACGAGCAGTGCATTTCTATAGGTGCCATCCTGAAAGTACTGGTTGATGATGGACTGTCGGAAGATGAAGGAATCATGCACACTGCCTGGGTAGTTGGCGACGACATTGGTGAAGAGTCCCCGGTGGTCCACTATTGCCTGCACATTGATGGAATGCGTGTGTTATTGTTGCGGTAATTGTGTGCAGTGGCGGCAGGGGCCACGAGGAGTACATGTGTGCAGTCGATTGCCCCAACACGTGCGGGAAGCCAGCTATGGCGTAGAAGCCTTGCTTGATCGCCAGCTGTTCCTGCGCAGTGTGTGGGAAGTAAAGTTGCTGGGGTACCAAGCTGATGATGGCATCCAGGACAGGTGTGAGGAACTTTGACAGGGCTGGCTGTGAGACTCCTCAGAGTATGGCAGTTGTTGGTTGGAAGGTCCCAGAGGCCAACAGGTGCAGCACGGCCAGCAGTTTTGTCTGCGGAGGGATGTTGGTTCTCCGCTGTGTTGGTACCGTCAGCCTGTGGGCAATGAGGGTCAGGATGTGGAGGATGGTTCTCCTTTTGAGCCTGTAGTGGGCAATGACTTCTTCTGGCGTTAAGTCTCCGAGGCTGGTGCATTTTCGGAAGGTCCGGTGCCTTTGTCTGCGCTGCCTCTGTGGTAGTTCGGGGGGGGTCCTGGGGGGGTGGGGGTCCTGGCGGTGGTGGCGGTGGGTGTTGTGGCCCTCTTGGGGCTCCGAGCTGCATGATCAGTAGCTCCATTGCATCTGTTGTTCTTCTGGTGTGGCTGTGGGCTGGGCCCCCTTTTATGGTGCAGGTTGTCGTCCGACTTAGCACCAGGTAGGAGCAGGTGTTAAATCCATGCTGCTAACGCGCCTTATCGCATGTTTTTGATTCTTATCGCCGACCTGGCTGGTCGTTGAGAATGTTACGAAGTGGTGTTTCCGCGGCTTTTTGTACGGGAACGCCTACTCTGCATATCATTAGCGTTAGTTGCCGGTGTCATCCGTGGCGATGTTTTATGTGGCTGCTATCGCAGGAAAACTGGTGATATCGGCTGTTAGCACCAGCTTGTGAATGGTGTGATGAATTTATCACCACTTTGGCTGCGACAAAGTGCCGCTAACTCGGCGATAAGTCCTTGAGAATATGCCCCATAATATTTATTTTGGATGAACTCATCTAGATCCTCACTTTGGGACTGCCGTTTGGTGGAATTTGGAAATATGGATGTTTCTTTAAATAACAGACCAATTTAATGTATCTAATGTGTAAATTGTTCCACTCTAACTTTTTATGCCGGACAAACCTCGAAATGATTATGCAAGGAAAAATCACACCGAGGTTAGTTAAAATAACTAGATGGGAATAAATAAAAGACAGATTGAAGAAACAACCAGAAAAGAGAAAACCTAATTTATATATGTCTTTTATCAAATCCCATGCCTTGCTCTCTGAGAGATTTGTGGGAGAAATTAAATCAGATTTATAACTAACATAAGAAAGATTGAGGTATTTAAGAAACTATGACCCCTACAATGTCATGTTCTGGCAAAGGCAGTGTGAGCTCTGATGCCCAATCCCTTTCTCCCTCATAGTCCCCTTCATGTCCTGAAGCATTAGTCCCCCATTTTGAACCTTCGAGAAAAAGTTCTCATCTCCATAGTTTCAATGACCATGTCCTGCACACGTAACAACAACATACCTTTACCGCATGGGCGTCAATTTCACAAAATGTCAGGGGTAGCAGAAGTGTTATCGCACTCTTTGACCCCTCCCTTCATGACTTCACAAGAAGTGACCCCATACAACCTTTGACCTTGATGACATCACCCAGAGTCATGTCTTGTGACCGTTGACATATATATTAATATAATATTAATATAATAAATGACAACACTAATCTCAAAAAACATGTACAATAAAAACAAGAATAACAAAATATACAGAAAAAGTATAACAAATCAACACACTAGGCGATGACATTTCCACACATTATTGACAGTGCGCTGTATACTTTTATCAGTAAAACTGTATGTCTGTAATGGCAGTGCACTACCACACCATGCATACTCCACTTTACGCCACTCTACTCCACTCTATGCCACTCTACGACACTCTACTCCCTTTGCAACGCTCTGTGGAACTCTCTCTACGTTTATCTGCTTTGAAAGCCCCCACCCCCTTTAGTCTCATGTTGTAAATGTTGCAATATGGGACTGGGTAGTGGAAATCTAGATGTATTCCTGGGATACATGTACAAAGGGGAAGTAGAACTCTCTTTAATACATCAGATAGCTTTCTCTGAGGCCCACACAAGTTAATTCCATTCTGGCTGTACTTGTGACCTCTGTCATTTCACTGCTTTTGTAATATTGGCTGAACAAAACTGAAAGCAAGGACAGGCAGCCTGGAGTCAAGCAAAGCCATGATGCTCCGTTGTCTGACACATAAGAGGCAGAGTAAAATAATCACAAGTCTTAATTAAATAAGTGTTTTAAGCATTTGAAGGCAATCTCACCTGCATTTATTTTGTTTTCAACATAAACAAAAAACATAAATCAGTGAGCCCTTTCTGATTGTGGTCTGTAGAAGCCAGGGGTCTCAAGGGTACTGGCAGGGTCTCAAAGACCCCGAATTGACGTCCATGCTTTACTGCAGTGTTCAGTTCTTATTTTTCAAGAGTCCCACTGCTAATCAACTTCCTGACATGCAAAAGCAATTGAAAGTGAAATGAAGAAAAAGTTAACGAGATATGATAGAAAGAGGTGTAACAACAATAAAAACGCGACGGTTACCAAGCGTTACCTTTACAATGCGGCTGTTACAACACAAGTGCCATTACCATGCATGTTTTTACAGCGCATTTTTGTATCCACAGATATACCTTTGCCACGCATGCCATTGGAACAAAATGTAAGTATAATGCAGGTAAGAGTGTGTGTGCATCAATCAATCAATCACGGCATTTATAGAGCGCGCTACTCACCCGGGAGGGTCTCAAGGCGCTGGGGGAGGGGGTAAGTTACTGCTCGAACAGCCAGGTCTTGAGCTGCTTCCTGAAGGAGAGATGGTCCTGGGTTCGCCGAAGGTGAGTGGGGAGGGAGTTCCAGGTCTTGGCTGCCAGGTAGGAGAAGGATCTTCCTCCGGCGGTGGTTCTGCGGATGCGTGGTACGGTGGCGAGGGCGTGGCTGGTTGATCGTAGCTGGCGTGTGGGCGTGTAGAAGGTCATGCGGTCGTTGAGGTACTTTGGGCCCAGGTCGTGGAGGGCCTTGTGTGCGTGGGTGAGGAGTCTGAACGTGATTCTCTTGCTGACGGGGAGCCAGTGCAGGTCTTTCAGGTGTCCGGTGATGTGGCTGTGTCGGGGGATGTCCAGGATGAGTCGTGCGGAGGCGTTCTGGTTGCGCTGGAGTCTTTTTTGAAGTTTGGCTGTGGTTCCGGCGTAGAGGGTGTTCCCATAGTCCAGTCGGCTGGTGACGAGTGCCTGGGTGACGGTCTTCCTGGTTTCAGTGGGGATCCATCTGAAGATCTTGCGGAGCATGCGCAGGGTGTTGAAGCATGAAGATGAGACGGCGTTGACTTGTCTGGTCATCGACAGGGAGGAGTCCAGGATGAAGCCCAGGTTGCGTGCGTGGTCCGTTGGCTTGGGCGCGGTGCCCAGGGCCGGGGGCAACCAGGAGTCGTCCCAGGCGGAGGGCATGTGTGTGTGTGTGTAAATATATATTTGGGAAAGGTGATTTTTTAGGGTTTTGGGATGGGTATGGGTTTTGGGAGGGAAGGATAATTTTAGGGTTTAGGGAGGATATGGGTTTTTGGGTGACAAGGGTATTTTTAGGGTTTAGGCTAGCTATGGGTCGAGTGGTTGTGAGTTTTTAAGGAGATATATATATGTATATTTTATATATTTTATATTTATATATTACACACACAATCATATATATATTATCTACTGGCGGTCGCCAGTAGATAGTTATAGTTAGGACCTATTATCCATAGGAAATCCGCGACATTCTATTTGAAATAACTCTTGCGCCGGTTGACGAACCTTCGCGAAAGCTTCCAACTTGTTGGGCGCTCCGCTCCGCTCCTACCCTGAAAGTCTCGGGTTGATTCGTCAAGCAGGGGCCGAGAAAAAAGGGGGGTCCCAAAACGCGTTTTCCCCATTCTTTTTTCCATAGGAACCTTTATTCGCAGCTACAGCCCGAACTGCTGAACGGATTTACACCAAATTTGGCAAAGAGGTAGCCCTTGGTTCAGTGTCGTGCCTTTTGCTTAAATGGTGTAAATCCGTTCAGTAGTTCCTGAGAAAATCAAAAGTAAAGTCACATATATATCTATGGGCGAGTAGGGTCCGCGTATCCTGAGCGCACCCTGCGCGCACCGTCCCGTTCACGAGCTGCATGCTAATTGGCTGTCAAGTGGCTGTCAACACTCCAAATCAGGAAGTGTTGGCAGCCATTTTGTCCCTTGGTAGAACCGAGGGACAGAAACAAGTGCGCAAAGCACAAAAGGGGCAGGGTAGAAACACCCTGACCCCTAGGTCTGCTCAGGGGTCCCACAAGGACCCCTGGGCAGAAAAAGCATTTTTTTCCCCAAAATCGGCGGGATGTAGGGTGCGCGGATCCCACTGATTTAAAAAAACCCACAAGAAACAAGTGCGCAAAACGCACAAAGGGGCAGGGTAGAAACACCCTGACCTCCTAGGTCTGCTCAGGGGTCCCACAAGGACCCCTGGGCAGAAAAAGCAAAAAAAAAAAAAAAAGACCGGCATCGTGCCGAGGCCCCGCCCCCTCCCTGCAGCAGTTTGCAAACGCGCCCCTGGCGCGTTTTAAGAAGGGAAGTAATTCCCTTGAATACTGGGGGTCCCTGGGGCCAACTAGCCCACCAGGAACCTCCAGTATGCGCTAGGGGCTGCGTTGCAGAGAGGTGTACAGAGGCCACGCCCCTTTTACACCTCTCTGCAACGCAGCTCTGTGGCGCTTTGGAGGTACATGGTGGGCTAGTTGGACTCCAGGGACCCTCAGTATTCAAGGGACTTAATCCCCCAACTTAAAACGCGCCACGGGGCACGTTTGCACAGTGGTGAAGGGAGGGGCGGGGCTTCAGGTGACATGTGTGCAAACAGGCCCCGTGGCGCATTTTAAGATGGGGAATGAAATCCCTTCAATCCTGAGGGTCCCTGGGGGCGAACTAGCCCACCAGGTATGTCCAGAAAGCGCCACAGAGCTGCGTTGCAGAGAGGTGCAAAAGGGGCGTGGCCTCTGAACACCTCTCTGCAACGCAGCCTCCTGGCGCATACTGGAGGTACAGGGTGGGCTAGTTGGACCCCAGGGACCCTCATGATTCAAGGGGACTTAATCCCCCAACTTAAAACGCGCCACGGGGCGCGTTTGCACAGATGTCACCTCAGGCCCCGCCCCTCCCTTCACCATTGTGCAAATATTCCTCTAAAATCAGCCGAACTACGAATTCCGATTTACTCACCTGTTATCAGGAGAGACCTCAGTCCTGCATCTTTCAGCCCAGTACTGATCCTGAAAAGTAATTTTAACCGCACTTACCAGTAACTTGAATTTCCTTCCATAGGATATCATTGACTGGTTTCACTTGGAAATTCTTCTAAGTGTGGAGTTTTGGAACTTTATAATATTCCTCTAAAATCAGCCGAAATACGAATTCCGATTTACTCACCTGTTATCAGGAGAGACCTCAGTGCTGCATCTTTCAGCCCAGTACTGATCCTGAAAAGTAATTTTAACCGTACTTACCAGTAACTTGAATTTCCTTCCATAGGATATCATTGTCTGCTTTTTGCTGAAAAAGTTTCTGTGTCGATTTTTGAAACATACAAATATTCCTCTAAAATCAGCCGAACTACGAATTCCGATTTACTCACCTGTTATCAGGAGAGACCTCAGTGCTGCATCTTTCAGCCCAGTACTGATCCTGAAATGTAATTTTAACCGTACTTACCAGTAACTTGAATTTCCTTCCATAGGATATCATTGCCTGCTTTTTGCTGAAAAAGTTTCTAAGTGTCGATTTTTGAAACATACAAATATTCCTCTAAAATCAGCCAAAATACGAATTCCGATTTACTCACCTGTTATCAGGAGAGACCTCAGTGCTGCATCTTTCAGCCCAGTACTGATCCTGAAAAGTAATTTTAACCGTACTTACCACTAACTTGTATTTCCTTCCATAGGAATCCATTGTCTGGTTTTCAGCAGAAAAGTTTCAAAGTGTTGATTTTCACAAACTACAAATATTCCTTAAAAATCGCCTGTATGACTTAAACGCATTCTTTCAACTGTTTACAGGAGATGCAGCAGTGCTGGATCCAGGATCCACCACTGAGTAAGGAAAAGTAACGATAACACTACTTACCTGCTAAGTGAATTTCCTCCCATAGGATAACATTGGTGATTCTATGTGAAAAAGTTTCTAAGTGTCAACTTTTAAAATATAATAATATTCCTTAAAAATCACTACTGTAACCAAAACGCTTTTACTCAACTGTTTACAGGAGATGTCCCAGGACTGAATCTAGGATCCAGTCCTGTGGTTAGAAAAGTAATCCATAAAGTAACTAATTGCATTTAGCTAGAAATTCACATTGAGCTCAATGTTGCATTGTGTTTGAAATTGTGTTGCCCATTGCAACAACAGTAACTACTGTACTTAAAAGTCTATTGCCTATTTGCAAAGTATTTAAACTAAAGTAATTCATTCTGAGAAAGTATATTTTGTAATGTAATGTATAATGTAATTACAATGTAATTTAAAAAATAAAATATCTAAAAATAAATAGTTTAAAAAAATGTAGTAAATCAGTATCAAAAAAAATAAATATAACAATTAATACATTTAAAAATTGTCATTTACAAAACCTTTGAAATTCACTGAAAAAAACCATAGGTTTCAGACATGTTATAGTTAGGAATTAGCATTTAAAAAACCTTTGAAATTCACTGAAAAAACCATAGGTTTCAGGCTTGTTATAGTTAGGAATTAGCATTTTAAAAACCTTTGAAATTCACTGAAAAAACCATAGGTTTCAGGCCTGTTATAGTTAGGGTTTAGCATTTAAAAAACCTTTGAAATTCACTGAAAAAACCATAGGTTTTAGGGAAAGTTATAGTTAGTTGCACATTGCACTCGTACAAAACCCGTGAAATTCCCCGTTATAGTTAGTTCAGCTAACTATAACTCGCGCCCCGCAATGCACTGCTGATGACGTCACATATTACATCACTCATGACATGGTCAGTGACATCACTGATGACATCACTGATGACATCTCAAATGACATCACTGATGACATCATCCATGTGAGAATTTAATGCATCTTCTCACACCCTAATATAACTTTTGATACACCCACTCTAAATTACAGACTGCCATTCTCAAAACCATACACACTCCAATACCAATAAGTACATACCCACTCACTGATTCTTAGGTCTACACACACACATCTACTCACTCACCCGTACAGTCACTCATACTTACAGTCACTCAGTACAGGACTATCATATGCACTCATACAGCTATATAAACACTCACACAACGCAACTCATCCATAGAGGTACTCACACACCTAGTCAGTCATGCAAATAATTAATCACACTCCAATTTACTCACCTATACAGTTATACACACCAGCTCACTTATTCATAAAAATACTAGCATATTCTTACGCTCCTATGCAATCACTGATGCAAGCACACACTCATCCATATACCCACTCTCACAATCACACACTCTCACTTATAGCCATTTATATACTCCAACACACATATATACTGCCTTTCACATATGTAGTTACTCACACATGTACCACTGAGATATACATTCAATCACTAACACACCCATACACACACTCACCCACCCATACAGTCCATCACAGATGCACTGTTGAAACCATGCACCCAGTGAATCACCCACTCACACATCTATGCACAGAGTCACACACACCCCACCCACACAAACACTGAGGCACCCATATAGATACTCAGAGAACCAATCCATAACCCATATAGACACTCATTTAGCGAGTCAGAAACCCATGCAGCTGCTTACACAACAACAGACAGACGGATACAGACATTCACACAGTTTAGTCACTCACCCATGCATCCAGTAAGATACATTTAATCACTCACTTATAGACTCAGTCACGCACCTACTAAATCATCCATTCAGACGCTTATACACCCACTCATTCTTCAATACGCCTTTCCCTATATATATTAAACATATTTAAACTTTACAGAAACACACAGTCACTGGATGATGTCAGTGATGTCATCAGTGATGTCACTGACCATGTCATGAGTGATGTAATATGTGACGTCATCAGCAGTGCATTGCGGGGCGCGAGTTATAGTTAGCTGAACTAACTATAACGGGGAATTTCACGGGTTTTGTACGAGTGCAATGTTCAACTAACTATAACTTTCCCTAAAACCTATGATTTTTTCAGTGAATATATATATATATATATATATATATATATATATATATATATGTCTCCATCGATGTTCTTCTTCCTGAACACCCAATCCGGCGGCACGTTCGAACAAACATCGGACCACCATTCAGGTCAGTTTCGTAACTCGTATTTTATTTTTTTGGCATAAACAGATGGCATTCCATAGTCCTTCCAAGTTCAAAAATCAAGACCGACGAGTTTCGGCATACTGCCTTCTACTGGGTCACTGTGGGTTCGACATTGTGCTGTTTATATTACATGTCCTTCTTCCATGTTCTTGACCCTAAGTGACCACTAGAGCGATACATCATGTTTTTTTCTAATGACTTTTAGCCAAAATTCTCCGCCATTAGTGATTAACTTCATCACATTGAAAAGAGTTCAAATACATTTGAGTACACATGATAAAAAATATTTCTTTTCTGTTTTTTCATTTTTATATTGCTAATTTTCTCCTTTTTCCTTCTTACTTCATTCCATATTGTTATTCGGCTCTCCTATTTTTTTACATACACTGTTGAAGTATATATCCTTATCACAATATCTCTAATTAGAGTACACCTGTTATTATATTCATTTTCTAAAAATCACAGGGCAGTAATCAAAAAGCAGTCAAATTGTAAATCAAAAATTGCACAGGCAATCATGTCATACTCCTAATCACACTTCTATTAAATGAGACTGAATATTTCTATAATTCCACGTGGGTTACAGGACAGAGGTAATAATCTGAATTTATAAAATTTCTAAAAAAATCCATATAATATGATGAATACAAAAACATACAAATAAATATATTTTCTTGTATATCATCTTATTTCCTCAATCAGTCCTAAAGTGATAATGTGCTTATTAGTCACTACTCAATATTATTATTCAACCCCATTCCAGGAGGTTTATTCTAAAAAGACACACTGGACCTTTATTTTTCTTCAGGATCCCCGATATTATTAAAGTGACGTGTGCATGATCTAGAAAGTTCTTCACTAATAGTCATTTTTGGATAAAGTGCCACGTGTTGTTATTCAAAGTGGCATGTGTACAATAAAAATGATTCTCACTTATGATAGTTCTTAAATAAAGTGCCGAGTGCTATTAGTTGATGCATCACCATTGACAACTATGACGTTTCCAATTACAACAGAGATAATATATCCACTCTCTGTCCTTTTGTTTTTATTAGAGCCCTATTATGTATCATCTTATTTCCTCGATCGGTCCTAAAGTGATAATGTGCTTATTAACCATTACTCAATATTATTATTCAACACCATTCCAGGAGGTTTATTCTAAAAAAAATATACACACCGGACCTCTATATTTCTTCACGATCCCCGATGTTACTAAAGTGACGTGTGCATGATCTAGAAAATTCTTCACTGATAGTTGTTTTTGAATAAATTGCCATGTGCTGTTATTCAAAGTGGCATGTGCACAATAAAAGTAGTTCTCACTTATGATAGTTCTTGAATAAAGTGCCGAGTGCTGTTAGTCGATACATCACCATTGACAACTATGATGTTTCTAATTACAATAGGGACAATATATCCACTCTCTGTCCTTTTGCTATTATTGGAGCCTTGTTACTATTGTAATCACAAAGTGCCAAGTGCCTAAATAAAGTGCTTGTGCCCTGTGCTGCCTGCAATGGAACCTGTTTCCTTCTTCTTAGTTAAAAAATTTATTTTCCATAATAAAGTGCTAGTTGGTGATAAATTTATACAATCTCATAAAGCATTTACATTTCCCAGCTTACGTTTGGAATATAAGTCTATGATATGTATATGTACTCTCTTAAATGCTACTCAATTCATAAAAAGTCTTCAAAGCAATCCAATATTTCATAATTTCAATGTCCACACATGTAGCAAGGATTAATTCTATACAGTTGGAATTTCATAGTAATGTTCACATCATCATCGCCATTATGCAGTTCATGTACGTACATCTTCATCCTCATAAGTGCACAAAGAGTTCTGCATCTTTGTTATGGCCCCACAGTGTTTCTGTTCCCATTAGTAAAATCAGTCGGGATTCCTGTTTCCGCAGCTCACTCTCCCGGTTTCCACCTCTTGGATGGGCTCTAATATGTTTGATACCCCAATAAGAGAAAGTTGACAAGGATCGATTATGTATTTGATCAAAGTGGCAAGCCATCGGGTAGGACTTGTCCCCATTTCTGATTGCTCTTATATGTTGTAAAATTCTTAGTCTCAGTTTATTTTTGGTAGTGCCTATATACAACTTGTTACAGCCACATTTCAAAACATAAATAACAAATTCCGTGTTGCATGTTATTCTTTCTCTGATTAGTACATTCCGGCCATCCATCGTGCTGAACCTCTCGCTGTTTACTCCATACTCACAAGCTTTACATGAGGTACATTTCACAAATCCTTCCTGATGTTTCGACAACCATGAGCTCATTTCTGGTCGATTGTTCCTGGGAATGTAGTGACTAGCTGTTAAAATATCACCCAATGACCGTACCTTCTTTGATGTGATTTGTGGGCCTTTTTCAAAGATCTTAATTAAGTGTTCATCATTCTTTAACACACACCAATGTTTTTTAATGACTGATGCCACCGCCGGCTGTGCCAAATTGTACTCCAAAAAGATCCTTTTGATGTCATTGCTGTTTTCTTCCTGGGACTTTTGAGGATAAAGTGATTCCCTTCTTGACTTTTCTTGGGATCTGCGTTTCGCGTCCTCAAGGACATTTTTAGAATATCCTCTTTGTCTAAACAATCTGTTCACTTCCTCATTGTACAATTCCTCAGTGGAGCAGATTCTTATCGCTCTCAACATTTGACTGTACGGAATACTCCATTTTAATGCACATGGGTGGCCACTGTTCGCGTGCAAAATGGAATTGGTAGCGGTGGGTTTCCTATGAATCTTGGTGGATAGTGTTTCCCCTTGGACCTCCAATTGTATATCCAGGAAGGCACAGTGTTGTTGACTCCATGTGTAAGTGAATTGCAAATTACACTGATTGATATTTAATTTATTCATGAAGATATTCAGACTCTCCTCACTGCCCTCCCAAAGGATGAATAGGTCATCAATAAACCTGGTCCACAAGGCCACCTGTTTCATGAACATCTTATTCTCCTCAGCCCAGGCCACCTCCTTCTCCCACCACCCCATGAAAAGATTCGCATAGGTGGGGGCGAAGGAGGTGCCTATCGCTGTCCCCTGTTCCTGCAGGTAGAACTTCCCATCAAATGTGAGAACATTATGTGTCAGGCAGTACTCCAACATTTCTATTAACATATGTGAATGCTCCAACCATTCCACAGGTCGATCCTTCATGAAACTTGTACAGGCATGTATTCCCATTTCATGCCTGATTGAGGTGTACAATGATACAGCGTCCATTGTTACCATAATGTACTCTTTTTTCCAAGCAATGTTGTCTAATTTTTTCAGGAGGTCGGTACTGTCCTTTATATATGAGGGAAGGTTGATTACATATTCCTGCAGGAATAAGTCCAGAAATCTGGAACTGTTTTCCAGTAAGGAGCCAATGGAGCTCACTATTGGCCTCCCAGGTGGATTCACTGTGCATTTGTGGATTTTAGGTAATAAGTAAAAGGTTGCCACTCTTGCATTCTCCGTACGAAGATATTGTAGCTCTTCCCAGTCCAATAAGACTTTCTCGAACCACCCCTTTAATTTCAGATGGTATTCTATTTCCAATTTATTTGTAGGGTTTGTTTTCAAGCAAGTGTAATGTTGTGTGTTGTTCAATTGTCTTTGTGCCTCTGTTATGTATGTTACTTGATCCATGAGAATAATATTTCCCCCTTTGTCAGAGGGCTTAATAACGAGTGCCGAGTTGTTTTTCAGCTCGTTGGTATCTTTCCAATCCCTTGATGTGAAATTACTTTTAGTATGGCCCATCTTCCAATCTTTATGAATGTTGTTCAGATCCTCAACCACAAGTTCGTGAAAGAGATCCAAGCGGTTCCCTGGTGGGAGTTGTCGGCAAAATTTTCTTCCAGGTCTTAAACCACTGCTCACATGTTCATTTGTCATGAAGCCCATATTGTTAAGTCTCTCAATTGACTGATCAGTGGTGGGTTCCCCTTCTGATGACTTGTCTATATTATCTCCCTTATCCAACTCCTGAATGTTCAATAGGTCTGGGATGTCTGCGATTTTAAATGAGGAATGCCTCTTTGTATCTATTGTTTTTCACAATTTAGTTTTTTGTCTCATTTGATGGAATTTGTGCAATTTTAATTTTCTTACATATTTGTAGATTGCTATTCTTGTATCCACAAAGTCTGGGCGGGATATTGGACAAAATGTTAAACCTAGATTAAGCAGGCGTATTTGATTACTGTTCAATGTTACTGCTGAAATATTAATAACCAGGGTTTTGAGTCTACATCCGTTGTTTTCCCATCTATTTCCGATTCCGGTTCCTTCCTCTGCCTCTTCCTCTTGCCCCTTCTTGTTCTACGTCTTCCTTTGGTTGTCCCTGTTGTGCACGGCCCCTGCCTCCTTGTCTCGTTGTCATTCTGAGTAGTCTTAGCTCCTTGTGAAAATCCAGTTTCTCTCTAGGTGCTTCATCAGCACTGGATCCTGCGTCCGAGCTCACTTCGCTTTCACTTTGTGCTGAACGGGTCATGGGGGTAGACCTGTCTTTTGCTCTTAAGCTATCAATTTTTTTTGCAAATGTGTACACTCGGCCAAACTGGTAATCCAGCCTGTCCCTAGTGAATTTTCCAGCTTTTTGTTCCATTATTTCCTCATCATATTTTTGTAATGATTTCTCCATTTTACTGAGTTGGTCTTTTAAGGTGCTGTCTTCCTTGTGTTTTTCCAATTCCTTGCTGATTGTTTCAATCTTTTCTGACTGTAGTTTAATTTTTCTTCTTGCATGTTCTATAAGTGTTTTCATCAGTCTCACTGAGCATTCCTCTGTATTCCCGCACCATTCATTAATCAAGTCATCGCCCATGTCTTCGTAAGTTGGCAATAGCATTATCCTCATGCCCCTCGGTATTCTTTTACATTCCAAATATTTGGTGAGAGATGTCATTTCCCACCACTGTTTAGCTTCTGCACGTTGTGCGCGCTCCAAATCCCTCACAAGTTGGATTGACGTTCTATTTTTTTCATTTTCAACATTTTCTGATCCCCCTGGGCCCATATTCTCCTAGAAAGTGCTTCTGCAGCTAATTTCCATTTTGCTTGTCTCTCCTCCATCCCTTCCAGGATTACGATCTGTCCTTTATTTCTGTGTGTTTACTAGTTACCCCTCACGTGTAACACGTTAATTGGATCGCTCTGTATGTTACGCTCTGAGTCACAGAGATATCTTCCTTGAATCTTTCCGATAGTTCCCAGTGATACACAATCTCAAATAATTACAACCCTTTTCATTAGGACTTGAACGGGATATAGTTTCTAATTTTCATTGGTTATTCCCCTGATCCATGCCATGTTTTGCCATTACCAATGTGATCTTCGTTTCCTGTGTTTGTTTGACTGTATCGGATAACACTGTCGAGGGACGGAACTTCCCTTCTTGTCCCGCAGTGATATTAAATCCTATTTTACAGTTCATGCAGCTTACACTTGACTGTGATCTTTTGTTAACTGCGCTACACTGTTGCACGCTACCGCACGCAGGCAGGTTATGACCACCTGAGCTCCCTCCGGTTCCCGTGTCAGTCACTTACTTACCTTAATGCTGAGCGGCTAACCCTGTGCATTCGGCGCTTCTGTCACTTCTTCCTGCTTAACGTAGGTCGGTGGAGGGCTGCGGTATTACCCTTCTCCTTCAAAATGTTCCTCCGAGTCACCGCGCTCCTCACGCTGTAGTGCTCTGCCATAACGCTCCCAGGGATAGAGAGTAAATTATGTCTCCATCGATGTTCTTCCTCCTGAACACCCAATCCGGCGGCACGTTCGAACAAACATCGGACCACCATTCAGGTCAGTTTCGTAACCCGTATTTTATTTTTTTGGCATAAACAGATGGCATCCCATAGTCCTTCCAAGTTCAAAAATCAAGACCGACGCGTTTCGGCATACTGCCTTCTACTGGGTCACTGTGGGTTCGACATTGTGCTGTTTATATTACATGTCCTTCTTCCATGTTCTTGACCCTAAGTGACCACTAGAGTGATACATCATGTTTTTTTCTAATGACTTTTAGCCAAAATTCTCCGCCATTAGTGATTAACTTCATCACACTGAAAAGAGTTCAAATACATTTGAGCACACATGATAAAAAAAAATTATTTTCTGTTTTTTCATTTTTATATTGCTAATTTTCTCCTTTTTCCTTCTTACTTCATTCCATATTGTTATTCGGCTCTCCTATTTTTTTACATACACTGTTGAAGTATATATCCTTATCACAATATCTCTAATTAGAGTACACCTGTTATTATATTCATTTTCTAAAAATCACAGGGCAGTAATCAAAAAGCAGTCAAATTGTAAATCAAATATTGCACAGGCAATCATGTCATACTCCTAATCGCACTTCTATTAAATGAGACTGAATATTTCTATAATTCCACGTGGGTTACAGGACAGAGAGGTAATAATCTGAATTTATAAAATTTCTAAAAAAATCAATATAATATGATGAATACAAAAACATACAAATAAATATATTTTCTTGTATATCATCTTATTTCCTCAATCAGTCCTAAAGTGATAATGTGCTTATTAGTCATTACTCAATATTATTATTCAACCCCATTCCAGGAGGTTTATTCTAAAAAGACACACCAGACCTTTATTTTTCTTCAAGATCCCCGATATTATTAAAGTGACGTGTGCATGATCTAGAAAGTTCTTCACTAATAGTCATTTTTGGATAAAGTGCCACGTGTTGTTATTCAAAGTGGCATGTGTACAATAACAATGATTCTCACTGATGATAGTTCTTAAATAAAGTGCCAAGTGCAATTAGTTGATGCATCACCATTGACAACTATGGTTTAGGGTTTAGGCTAGGTTTAGGCTAGGTATGGGTCGAGGGGTTGTGAGTTTTTAAGGAGATATATATATGTATATTTTATATATATATTCACTGAAAAAACCATAGGTTTCAGGGGCGTTATAGTTAGTTGGACATTTCACTCGTACAAAACCATAGAAATTCCCCCGTTATAGTTAGTTCAGCTAACTATAACTCGCGCGCCCGCAATGCACTGCTGATGACGTCACATATTACATCACTCATGACATGGTCAGTGACATCACTCATGACATCACTGATGACATCTCAAATGACATCACTGATGACATCATCCAGTGAATTTGTGTTTTTCTGAAAATTAAATATGTTTTATATATGTATATCTCAAGGTCGATGGAAGAATAAATGGGTATATAAGTGTCTAAATGGATGATTTTGTTTTGTAAAATTGATTGTATAACTGACTGATTAAGTGTATCTTAGTGAATACATGGGTTAGTGAGTAATGTTTAAATATGAAAATATCTGTATCAGTCTCTCACTTTGTGTATAAGTGGCTGCATGGGTTGGTGAGTAGCTACATGAGTGTCTATATGGGTTATTAGTTGGTTTTTTGAGTATCAGTATGAGTGTCTGAGTGTCTGTATGGTTCGGTGGGGCGTATTACTTAGTGCATAGATGCATGAATGAGTGACTCACTGTTTGTATGTGTTGAAGACAGCATGTGTGCAGGACTGTATAGGTGGATGAGTATGTGTATGGGTGTGTTAGTGAGTGAATGACTGTCTCAATAGTGTCTTTATGAGTAACTACATATGTTTTAAACTAGTATATGTGAGTATTGGTGTATATAAGTGAGTATATGTGAGAGTGAGAGATTGGAAGAGTTCCTGTACAAATAAGTAGGTGTTTCTATAAGTGATTGTTTAAGAGAGTAAGTATGTGTAAGTTTCTGTAGAAGTAAGTGTGGTAGTGTGTGTATAACTGTATATGCAAGTAAATGGATGTTTGATACTTTGTTTGCATGTGTGACTATGTGTGTGAGTAACTCTATGGATGAGTGGCGGTGTGTATGAGTACATATGATGAGTGAGTACATGTATGAGTGACTATATAGGGACTGTTGGTGAATGAGTGGATGTGTGTGTAGATCTTGGAATTACTGAATAGGTGTGTTGTAACTGGTATTGGTATGTCCATTGTTTTGAAAATGTTAGTTTGTATTTTTGAGTGTGTGTATCAAAGGTTATATTAGGGTGAGAGGAGGTCTGCCACTCTATCACAAGGATGATGTCATCAGTGATGTCATCAGTGATGTCATTTGAGATGTCATCAGTGATGTCACTGACCATGTCATGAGTGATGTAATATGTGATGTCATCAGCAGTGCATTGCGGGCGCGCGAGTTATAGTTAGCTGAACTAACTATAACGGGGGAATTTCTATGGTTTTGTACGAGTGAAATGTCCAACTAACTATAACGCCCCTGAAACCTATGGTTTTTTCAGTGAATTTCTAAGGTTTTTTAAATGCTAATTTCTAACTATAACGTGCCTGAAACCTATGGTTTTTTCAGTGAATATATATATATTTATTATACTATGTATACATGTGAAAATGTCTCGGTCCCCTGTTTGCCTCGGTGGCATAGAAAAAATGGGTGGAACTGACGTCAGCATGCCGACGAGGTTCTCTTATGGCTCCGGTGACGTCATATGGTGTCGCGAGCGGAGCCGTGCTATTATGACGTCCTCGTTGACGTGGGAGAGCTAGGAAAGAATTTCCGTGGAATGCTGGTGCAGGGGATATTCACCTAAGTGTTCAGGCTAGTCCTTTGGGAGCAACTGTTTATGTTGCCACTCCAGAAACCGAAACCAGTGATCCGAGGGCAGAGGTCCTGCAGATGGCACACGAGGTGGGGTGCCCAGTCGTGTGCGCCGGCGGGGCAGCGAAGTGACAAGCACCACAACCCACAAAAAAGGTAACGAGGGCACTGAATAACACAGGATCTTCTCTTTGTATCTGGCAGGAACAACGAAGTTAAAATGCCCTTGTACCAAAATGTAGAATTAGTGCTACAACGGTCTTCAAGAGGATCTGCGATGCCGCTTCTGCCTCCCGTACCCTGGAGGTGGCACATGGGTCACGCGGTACGGTCATACTGCGGTGGGACGCACACTCGTTGACCTCTCATGGCACTGCTCCACACTTCAGGGAGGACACTTTCCATTAGCTATGTTTTCTGATGACATGTCGCGCCGGCCCCGTCCAACAACAGAACTCCTTTAGATCCAAACAGACTCTTCCACTCTCTCACCGGATGTGAAACCAGGCCACGCGGACACTTTCACAATACAACAGCCGGGAATGCACTTTTCGGTAAAAAACACATTCCTTCCTCCTAATTAATCAAATAAACGTCTCACTGAAGAACAGGGGCCAGCTTCGATCGGTAAACAGCCGTTACAACGACTTTTTTACTTTGTGATAACATTACAACGCATGCATTACCACGCATGCGTTGTACATCACAAAGTCATTACTACGCATTTTTTTAGGGGGATTGGGCATGGGGTGGGGGTTTCTTTTCTAGGGTTTAGGGTAGTGCAGTGGTGTTTGGGTGGTGTAGGGGGTCGTGCTGGGGTAGTGTTTTAGGGTTTAGGGTAGTGCAGTGGTGTTTGGGTAGTGTAGGGGGTCGTGCTGGGGGTAGTGTTTTAGGGTTTAGGGTAGTGCAGTAGTGTAGGGGGTCATGCTGGGGGTAGTGTTTTAGGGTTTAGGGTAGTGCAGTGGTGTATGGGTAGTGTAGGGGGTCGTGCTGGGTTAGTGTTTTAGGGTTTAGGGTAGTGCAGTGGTGTTTGAGTAGTGTAGGGGTCATGCTGGTGGTAGTGTTTTAGGGTTTAGGGTAGTGCAGTGGTGTTTGGGTAGTGTAGGGGGTCATGCTGGGGGTAGTGTTTTAGGGTTTAGGGTAGCGCAGTGGTGTTTGGGTAGTTTAGGGGTCGTGCTGGGGGTAGATTTAGGGTTTAGGGTAGTGCAGTGGTGTTTGGGTAGTGTAGGGAGTCGTGCTGGGGGTAGTGTTTTAGGGTTTAGGGTAGTGCAGTGGTGTTTGTGTAGTGTAGGGGGTTGTGCTGGGGGTAGTGTTTTAGGGTGTATGTTAGTGCAGTGGTGTTTGGGTAGTGTAGGGGGTAGTGATGGGGTAGTGTTTTAGGGTTTAGGGTAGTGCAGTGGTGTTTGTGTAGTGTAGGGGGTAGTGCTGGGGGTAGTGTTTTAAGGATTAGGGTAGTGCAGTGGTGTTTGGGTAGTGTAGGGGTTCATGCTGGGGGTAGTGTTTTAGGGTTTTGGGTATGGCAGTGGTGTTTGGGTAGTGTAGGGGGTCGTGCTGGGGGTCGATTTAGGGTTTAGGGTAGTGCAGTGGTGTTTGTGTTGTGAGGGGGTCGTGCTGGGGTAGTGTTTTAGGGTTTAGAGTAATGCAGTGGTGTTTGTATAGTGTAGGGGGTTTAGGGTAGTGCAGTGGTGTTTGTGTAGTGTAGGGGGTCATGCTAGGGGTTGTGTTTTAGGGTTTAGGGTAGGGCAGTGGTGTTTGTGTAGTGTAGGGGTAGTGTTTTAGGGTTTAGGGTAGTGCAGTGGTGTTTGTGTATTGTAGGGGGTCATGCTGTGGGTAGTGTTTTAGGGTTTAGGGTAGTGCAGTTGTGTTTGTGTAGTGTACGGGGTCGTGTTTTAGGGTATAGGGTAGTGCAGTGGTGTTTGGGTAGTGTAGGGGGTCATGCTGGGGTTAGTGTTTTAGGGTTTAGGGTAGTGCAGTGGTGTTTGGGTAGTGTAGGGGGTCGTGCTGGGGGTAGTGTTTTAGGGTTTAGGGTAGTGCAGTGGTGTTTGTGTAGTGTGGGAGGTCATGCTGGGGGTAGATTTAGGGTTTAGTGTCGTGCAGTGGTGTTTAGGTAGTGTAGGGAGTCGTGCTGGGGGTAGTGTTTTAGGGTTTAGGGTAGTCCAGTGGTGTTTGTGTAGTGTAGGGAGTCGTGCTGGGGGTAGTGTTTTAGGGTTTAGGGTAGTGCAGTGGTGTTTGGGTAGTGTAGGGGGTCATGCTGGGGTAGTGTTTTAGGGTTTAGGGTAGTGCAGTGGTGTTTGTGTAGTGGGTAGATTTAGGGTTTAGGGTAGTGCAGTGGTGTTTGGGTAGTGTAGGGGTAGATTTAGGGTTTAGGGTAGTGCAGTGGTGTTTGTGTACTGTAGGGGGTCGTGCTGGGTTCTAGTGTTTTAGGATTTAGGGTAGTGCAGTGGTATTTGTGTAGTGTAGGGGTAGATTTAGGGTTTAGGGTAGTGCAGTGGTGTTTGGGTAGTGTAGGGGGTCGTGCTGGGGGTAGTGTTTTTGAGTTTAGGGTAGTGCAGTTGTGTTTGGGTAGTGA
This sequence comes from Calotriton arnoldi, assembly GCA_963921515.1. Taxonomy (NCBI): domain Eukaryota; kingdom Metazoa; phylum Chordata; class Amphibia; order Caudata; family Salamandridae; genus Calotriton; species Calotriton arnoldi. The sequence goes on along the minus strand of CAWUFW010011418.1, from coordinate 348,046 downwards.
AGGGGGTCGTGCTGGGAGTAGTGTTTTAGGGTTTAGGGTAGTGCAGTGGTGTTTGGGTAGTGTAGGGGTCAACCAATATGAATTTGTCCTTGTGTGATGTAACCAATGCTCATGTAAAGCACTCCAATACCTGACCAGTCTGCACTATATAAAACTGCAAAAACAAAAATAAAAAGTGTTTTGCACACTTCTGTCATTGGGCTATACGTGGGCTACTTCTGGGTGATATTTGTGCTACATTTGGGCTCTTTTTTCTCTGGTGGCCATCTTGGGAGACTTATTTGTTATGAAGTTTCCTAATTTCCTCATTTACTACAGTCTCCTCAGTAGGAAATGCTTTCAGTTTTTACTTTGATTCCATCAAGAAGGCATTCAGATGTGTCACACATTTGCCATAAATTCAGAATGTTAGCACTCTAGTTGTTCATTAGATCACTGTAGTAAAGCTACTGCTCACCAAGGAGTTAACTGGAAGTCTACTGCTGGTATTGAAAGTGATTGTTTCAGTCTGCATGTCAGAATTTTCTAATGAAATAGAAGAGGATTTGAGATCTCACTTAAAACATGCCCTACATTTTCTTTTGCAGCACTAACCATAATTTCTATGGCAAAATGAACCCCCTCATTTTGTTCCTTTTTAAATTAAATGTTTTAAGTGTTACCAGTTTATTCCAATCAAGATGGCTTCAGGTGTGCCATACATTTGTCATAAGTAAGGCTGTTAGCACTCTAGTTGTTCTTTAGAACACTCTGGGAAACTGCAGTAGAACACAAAGGCATCAACTGACAGGCTGCTCCTGTTGAAATATAACAGGAAGATATTTGAGATCTCACTTAAAATATGTCCTAATTTTTCTTTCTACAGCACTAACCATAATTTCTATGGCAAAATGAACCCCCTCATTTTGTTCCTTTTTAAATTAAATGTTTTAAGTGTTACCAGTTTATTCCAATCAAGATGGCTTCAGGTGTGCCATACTTTTGTCATAAGTAAGACTGTTAGCGCTCTAGTTGTTCTTTAGAACACTCTGGGAAGCTGCAGTAGAACACAAAGGAATCAACTGACAGTCTCTGCCATTGTTGGATGTACATGTTTTACTGAGAATGTCATACTTCATTCTCACATGACTGAGAAAGATAATGTGAATTTACAGAAAATATGCTCTCATTTTAGCTTCTGGAGCACCTTCCAAAACTGTATGGGACAAGCATGTGAAAATAGTTTTCTCTCAAACATGATTCATGATATCCCAGCAGAAATTTTTTCACAGGGTAAAATCACCTTAGAACACACCACAATTCCTGAAATTAGTATGGTACCATCAACAAATGAATTCTAATGTAACTAAAGTCTGTTATCACCCTTTATAGTTCTCCTTTTGGTAACCCTCAAAATCTTCGATTCACTACAATGCATTTCAATGGGGTACTATCATTTATATTGGTCCCAAGATGGCTGCCAGCAATTCCAGGATGAAGTGCTGACAGCCAATCAGATCTCACGATGACATGTGTGGTTAGGCTCCGCCCAGATATATATGTGTTTTTACTTTTGATTTTCTCAGTAACTACTGAACGGATTTACACCATTTAACCAAAAGGGTTCTTTCTAAACCAAGAACTACCTCTTTGCCACATTTGGTGTAATTCCGTTCAGCAGTTCGGGCTGTAGCCTTGCATAAAGTTTCCTATGGGAAATTGATTTTTGACTCTTATTTTTTTAATTTCTCCGCAACTACTGAACGGATTTACACCATTTAACAAAAAGGGTTCTTTCTGAACCAAGAACTACCTCTTTGCCAAATTTTGTGTAATTCCGTTCAGCAGTTCGGGCTGTAGCCGTGGCTAAAGTTTCCTATGGGAAAATGAATGGGGAAAACACGTTTTGGGACCCCCCTTTTTCTCGGCCCCCGCTTAACGAATCACCCCGAAACTTTCAGGGTAGGAGCGGACCGGAGCGGGCCATAAAGTTTGAAAATTTCGCGAAGATTCGTCAACCGACGCAAGAGTTATTTCAAATAGAATGTTGCGGATTTCCTATGGAAAATAGGTCCTGACTATAACTATCTACTGGCGACCGCCAGTAGATAATATTACACACACAATCATACATATATATATATATATATATATATATTTTACACCAACTCCGGTTACGGAATCTGCCTGGCAAATTCATGGGCGGTCCGAGTTAGGGCTACCGGAAGCCCGATACATATATACACTCCGTTCTGCTCCTCCAACAGACGTACTCGGACACAACACATATGCTTGTGAAATATTTAATTGCAGGAAACAACGTGTTTCGGCTTCCGCCTTGATCACGTTTCAAAGTTGCAACAAACAGTGATTGAATTTGAACTATGCCTAACATAGACATAGGACTAACACCACATAAGTGTAGCACCCTCTAGAAAAATGGCATCCATTTTGGAAGTTCTTAATACACTCAATATATATACAATTTAAACACTTCTCACATTATTTGATGATTTCAAAAGAGAATTATACCTCACATTAATATTTCATGTAAAGACATTCAAAATTGATGTTTACAATATTTGTTTCTCAAATAATTATTGGAAAATGTTTGCATGTTTTTTCATCACTATGTTTGCTCCACAATACTCACAAGTGCGTTTTTTGCTTAAACCGAGATTCTCAACCCAAGCCTATTGGCGGATAATGTATCTGTCATTCTACTAACCATAGAGTATCAGCTAATAAAGTTTCTCTGCATTGAATAACTGCTGAAGACATTGTGATATAACACATACAGGCACTTATAATGTATAGTTTTAACAATGACGCCCCTGTGGGCAGATTCACCAATAAGTTTCTACACAGATGTACAGTTGATTACTATACATCTTACTTCATCTCGCCCCAGTGGGCAAATAATCCAAAGTCAATATTACTGCTTAAATCGGTTAACCCAATTGGGTAGAACCCATAGCTGGAAAACATGATTAGACCCTCCAATCATTGTAGCGCCAAGATCAACAAGATGCCATTCCATACCTAAAAAATCAAAAAGTTAAAAATATTTAAAATCACAAAAGGGTCGAACACCGCCTAATGTTCATACATATACAAATTTCATTCCATCAAGTGAACTGCTAGTTCTCCGCTCGAATTTAAACCATTTGGGGTCAGACAATCAAAATCAATAATATAATTTGACTCTAATTTACTCAGGGATAGTTCCCGATTCCCTCCCCTGACACCCATAACAACCACATCAATCACCACCATTCTCAGAAAATTTTCATCTTGGAAATGACAATCATAAAAGTGACATGCTACTGGGTACTGCTTGTTATTGTTCCTAATGGCACGAACATGCTCCAGTACTCTCTTCTTGGCGCGATGTATTGTGCTGCCCACGTACCACTTGTTACACGGGCATATCAAAACATATCCACAATACATGGAATTACATGTCAAAGACTTGCGTATTGTAAACTCCCTGTCAGTATTGGGAATAATCAATGTACAGCAGTCAATGCTTTTACGACATGCTTTGCAATGTGAGGTATAATTCTCCTCCTATGTCTATGTTAGGCATAGTTCAAATTCAATCACTGTTTGTTGCAACTTTGAAACGTGATCAAGGCGGAAGCCGAAACGCGTTTCCTGCAATTAAATATTTCACAAGCATACGTGTTGTGTCCGAGTACGTCTGTTGGAGGAGCAGAACGGAGTGTATATATATATATATATATATATATATATATATATATATATATATATATATATATATACACACACATGCCACAAAAATAGGGTTTGTACATACCTATAAAATTTCGACCAAGCATATGCCTTTACCATGCATGCCTTTACCATGAAAATGTAAGTATTATACAGGTAACTATAAACCCTTTATTTATAGATTGAAAGGGTTTATACCTACCTGTAAAATACTTACTATTTTATGGTAAATGCATGCGTGGTAAAGATATATGCATGGTAAAAATGTTTGTGGTAAAGGCATGCTTGGTAATGGCACGTGTTGTAATGGTTGCATTGTAAAAGCATGCATGGTAATGGCATGCGTGGTTCCGACATACATCCTTGAAAGAGATCAGGAAAAGGGAATCAATAATACATGCAGTTTTAGAGGAAAATGTCAACACATTTTGCCTGAAATAAACCAGACACCTAATTCCCAGTTAAATTATTGTTGATTTAAAAAATAAAACCCAGAACAACGCAGCAGAAATAACACATTCAGGGGCATATTCTCAAGGAGCCAGGCCAATTTATCGGCACTTTAGTGCCGCAAAAGTGGCAATAGACTTAGCGCCCTATTCACAAGCTGGTGCAAACTGCCGACATCGCCAGTTTTCCTGCGATAGCTGCCACAAAACACATCGCCACGGATGAGAGCGACAACTAACGCTAATGATATGCAGAGTAGGCGTTCCCGTGCAAAAACACACGAAAACACCACTTCGCGATATTCTCAACGACCAGCCAGATCAGCGATATGATCCGAAAGCAGGCGATAAGGCGCGTTAGCAGCAGGGATTCAACACCTGCCTTTTACTGGTGCTAAGCAGGACAACAACCTGCAGAATGAAAGGAAGCCCAGCCTAGAGCCACATCTGAAGACCAACAGATGCCATGGAGACAATGATCATGCAGCCTGGAGACCCAAGAGGGCCACAACACCCACCGCAACCACCCCCCGGACCCTCCCCAGGTCATGAAGTCCAGTAGTCAACGGTAGTGGAAAAACAGAACTTTATTACAAATACATAAACAACAAGACGAAAAGCTCAGCCAACGCGTTCCATTCCCAACGGGGAACTTCACCAGGGCAACGTGTGGATCCAATAAACTGCAAATCCTGCGGGAACTCCCCAATACCATTCCATATCCCGAAATCAGTAGTCAGAAACCTGTTGGAGAAATGGTGACAATGGTCAATCGTCCTCATAGTCACAAACGTAATCTGGTACAGTGTATTGCACTTGGACAAACCGGAATGCATACAGGTATGATGAATCCAGTCCAAATATACTGTAACAGAAGTCCGTGTGCTCGTAACCTCCGCAGGAAAGAAAAGGAAGGTTACGACCACACAAACATCTGTTACGGTCTCATTATGCAGGATTCATCATACCTGTAAACATCGCGGTTTGTGTCATCTTGATACCCCTGCACCTTCACGTCCCCCACACTGTGCATGAACAGCTGGAGACCATGCAAGGGAATTACACCATAGCTGCCTTACCGCACGTGTCGGGGGCAATTGACTGTACACATGTACCACTTGTGCCCCCTGCCGACCCTGCATACAATTACCGCTACAGAAAGCACACGCATTCCATCAATGTGCAGGCAATAGTGGACCACCGGGGACAGTTCACCAATGTCGTCGCCAACTTCACAGGCAATGTGCATGATACATACATCTTACGATAGTCCATCATCAACCAGCGCTTCCAGGATGGCACCTATGGCAATGCAGTGCTCATTGGTAAGTACTAACTGAACACACCACACACCTCAACTCCACAATCACACAACTCACAACTGTGGGAGAGCACACGTAACAAAATCACATACAACATGCCAACCAACATGCCCAACTACCGGACACGACAACCCAAGTAACTGTGGTAACAGGGGCCAGTCATGTAGACAAACCATCCACAAAGGCAGAGCCCCTCTGCCACACAATTGCAGAATGTGGGGAGAGGTGGGAACCAAGAATGTGCGAAGGAGGCAAGTGACCCAGCAATAAGAAAGGACACAATGCCAAGTGTGGCGGAGATGTGCTGGACAGACTGCAGTATGCAGAGCACAGACATGTCCATGTGGACATCTACTGCTGGTGTTTGCAGTGTAGTGGACAGTGGATGCAAACAGGTTACCCCAGGCAGTGTGGAAGACCTTGGACATGTAGCCATGTGGTCCCCCCCTGTAAGCCTGAGCAGAGCGGCCTTGGCCGGCGCATGTCGTGAATGAATAGCCCGGGGCCCTGGGCGTGGTCCAGTTCCGGGATGGCCACCAGAGTAACTACTGCGTGTGTCTCTGTGTCCGCCATATCGTGACCATAGGCCTACACACACATGCCCGACCACATTCAACGGCCGTATTCACACTGGAGACGAGGTGACTACGTCCCAAGCCAACCCGCGCACATCTCATCAGTGCATGCAGGGTCGTGTCTGCCAGGGTGGCGCCCCCCACCCAGCCTCGAGGCCGCCGCCATGACCGGTGGTGCCTGCGCGATCCTGTGCGCCTGCTGCACCCCAGCCCTGGTCCCCAGACCGGTCTGCTGCCCAGCGATGACTGCCCGCCCCTGCGCAACCAGGCCTCAATGCTCACCTGCCGCCACCGGCATGTCTCCAAGAGGGCCCTCCACGTGCCGGTGCAACCTCCTCAGCCGATCGCTGGATTCCGTGCCATAGGCCCCCAGCGCACCCTGCGGCACCGCACCGCGGAGTCATGTGTGTGTTGACTGCTACCTGCACGTACACTGCGGTCCAGCAGGGCTCACAATTCTAATCGAGTCTTGATTTGCTGGATGCCGTAACGAGGCCAACGCATCATCGCAGGCTGCACACCTGCTCAGCTCTTCAGGTGGGCCTAACTCTGTGCACCGCAAGTCATCGCCACCTGGCGGCAGGCCCGTGCTGGACGCAGGCCATCGGGTGCCACTAACTCAGTGCAACACAAGTCATCGCCACGTGGCGGTAGGCCCGTGCTGGATGCAGGCCATCGGGTGCCACTAACTCACGGACCCTTTATGATTGAGTTCCGTGGATGCGGACGCCATCATGTCACCTCCGGCAGTGGGGGATGTGCTGTGGTGGGCCCCGTTTATTGGCAGGGTCACATGTCCCGTGACGCCTGGGCTGGATGGGTGTGGTGTGGGTGTAAACCAGCCCTGTGGCATGCTGACAACTAGACCAGTGACCAGCAGATCACTACAGGGAAGACCTGGGACATTTAGCTGTGTCGTCACCCTCTGTGAGCGTAAGCGGAGTGGGCTGGGCTGGCGTATACCAAGTCCAGCATAGGGGAGTGAACAATGAGCCCGGGGCTCTGGGCGTGGTTCAGTTCTGGCCTGGACAAGGAAGTAACCAATGCGTGTGTCTCCCTTGTAGTGTCTGCGCCACCCGGACCGCAATCGGCAATGTTGCACCCTGTGACCCAAGCCCCACAACATGTGCAAAATGGACGTGAGGGGGAATCACTGACCCTACATTCATCCATACTGTCATACTTGAAGGATCATAGACATGACAAATCTGTGTGAATTTGAATGTTTTATTCACATTCAGTGGAGTGTTGCAGCTGGAGCAGTACAGGGCCATGCACACTCCACTTGACATTGTTGCTCCGTGGAGGGCGAGCCAGAGTCCATTAGGGAAGGACAAATTCATCCGAAGAGGAAGAGTTCAGTCCGCAGTCTGATTGCTGTGTCATTGGTAACCAAACAGAATATGGCAGTCCATGTCGAGGTCCAAGGTGAGTGCCGCAGAGTGTATCGGGGGACAGTGGAAGGTGATGATGCAAAGGGCCGAACCAAGCTGAAACAGGCCATATGGCGGAGATGAATGCTACCGCTTCCTCATTACCACAACGGCAGTCTCATACACATCATCGTCCTCTGATGTGTGCTGTGCCTCACCTGTGGGTGGTGGTGTTTCGGCTGCAGCACTGTGTGGCACTGACACATCAGGGGCCGGAGGTGGATTGTCGGCCGCACTGTGTGGCAGTGACACATCAGGGGGCGGAGGTGGAATGTCTGCCGCACTGTGGGGCACTGACACATCAGGGGGCGGAGATGTGGATGGTGTAGGAGCAGCAGCATTCATCTGCGCCAGGCCTTGTGGCAGCAATGCCATGATGAGGATCTGCAGGGCATGGAAGATCCCAGCTACATCTCGCTGATGTGCAGCCGTGGCAGCCATCCTTTCCGCCTCCATCCGCACCATGTCCTCCATGAGCCTCCGCATGTGTCCCAACTCCCGGCTGAGATCGCTGGAGCCACTCTGACTAGACAGGTGTTCTTGTCTCCGAGTCATGCCTCCAGCGATGTCAGCCATGGCTCATTGAAGACCATGGAGCGGACTGTGGGTGTCCGTTACGGACTGTAAGTGGTCCCTGATGGGACGTAGACACCCATGGATGGCATCTAGATTGGCTGCCATGAGTTCGAACCCCACCCGCACCTGCTCAGCCATCTCCTTCTGGCCCTCCAACACACGGCGTTGAAATGCCATGTGTTGGTCGTGGGGATCCTGGGAGACAGCTGGGGTGGTGGGTGCTACCTGCGGTGTGGTCTGTGCAGGGGGTGGGGTCTCCTCGATGCAGCTGGGCTGCCCTGCTCCTGGGGGTGGGGTGCGGAAGGTGTCCATGAGCTCTTGGAGGGCGTCGGTGTCGAAGGTGGGGAGGTCCTCCTCGTCATCAGTGAGGAGGTGTTCGGTCTGCTCTGCAGGAGGTGATGATTCTCCCTCTGCAATGTAAAGGGGAGATGCAGTTTAACAGTGTGTTCCATGTATGTTCACGCATTGGCCAAGTTTCCAAACAGACTGCATGACAATGTACATTGTGACTGTTTAGGAGGAGCTGCCTATTTCAAGCGGGACAGTGGACATTTGTGCACCATCAGGGATGTGGGGTTGTACTTGTCCATTATCATGTCACAGTTTCCTGCTATGCCAAATGTGATTGGCCAGTTTCTACACACAAGCGGCAGCAGGTGTGTCCTCTGTTCTGTTGTGAATGTGTTGCAGTTTGTACCACATTGTTGTCAATGTTGATGTGCTCTGATTCTTGTGTGTGTGCTGCATTGTGGGAGAGTCGCCCCTGCAGCTCAGACTTTGCTTGGCCTTCTCCCTTTCAGGCGGTGTGCCTTTGACTTCTGTGCTCATGTAGTGCTGAGATGTTGCATACTTCGGTAAATTGGGCTCTTGGTGGGAGTTGGAACTCTTGAGCATGGTTTGTCCGCAGATGTCTTGTTGCCGTCAGGGGTTGTTTGTGCACGTGGGTGTGTCAGTGTGTGACCTGCTCCTTTCCGGATGTGGACCACACTCAGCCACCTCAGTGTCGTGGTGTGAAACATGTCATGATGAGTGGCCTGCAGACATGCTCATCATCATGCAGTGTCACTTGCATTGTCAGTGGGGCTCACGGATCCGCAGCTTTGCTGGGTTCAGCACATGTGCATGGGTTTGTTGTGAGATTGGTGATGTGTGGGGAGGGCCTCCTCTGGGCACATTGTGGACGGGGGACTACTTGCTGTTTCTATGTGTGCTACAGTATGGCAAGGAGATCAGGGACATGATCCAGAGTCATTGTGGTTGTGCAGTGTGCTATACTTCATTGTGCATGTGTACCATTGTGCCCATCTCCCCCCGTCCCCCCAGTCCCTGGTGGTTACTCACCCTGTTGCTGTTGTGTCAGGTCATGTTGAGCAGTGTCCAGTCCACCGACTCCTGCCACCGTCTCCACACTGATGACTGTGGAGACCATTTCCTCCATCTCATCCAGCTCCTCCTGTGGCGCAGGACTCCCACCCCCAGTCTGCATTGCTGCTTTTTGGTTGTTTGCGAGTTTCAGCTTGGTTTTGCGCTTCACATCATTCCAGCGCCTCTTGACCTCGTCCATTGTCCTCCTCAGCACTCCAACTGCATTCACCTTGTCCACGATGGACTCCCATATTCCATTTTTTGTTGCCAATGACACAGTGGAGGTGACGAACAGTTGTTGATGGTGTTCTATCACCTCCGTAATCAGGATCCTGTTTTCCTGCGGACTGAACCGCATCTTCCTCTTCTTCTTCTCCTTGCCCTTCCCTGACCCGAGGTCCCAGGCTGTTCCTCCGTGGGGCTTGTGGGGTTTGGGTTGTCCTCTGTACTTGCTCCGGCTACCTCCATTGTGCTTCGCAGTTGTTATGTTTTTTTTTTTGCAGCTTTTATGGTGATTTTTCCAGCCTTACGTGGGAATTGCAAGCCTGGCGCTGCTTGTCGCCGATTTTTCTATCGCGGTTGGGCCCATCGCAACTTTTTTCACGTTCGGGTTTCCTTTTTTATCGCCGTCGCGGTAGTTGTAGTGCGGACATTTGAGGCGTTATCGGGAAACTATCGCATGTTACCGCCGAGGTGAGAATACGACGTTGACACAGAGTTATTTTCCCACGATAGACGGCGATATGAAAAATTGCGTTAGCCTATTTTGGCGATGTTTATCGCACGTTCTTGAGAATATCCCCCTTAGTGTATTGTGCTAAAATTAAATATATTGTAGATCACTACAAATCTGTTTTGTATACTTTTTAAGAGTTGCAAATATAGTTACGCTATTATGACATGTATTGTCGAATAAAACATTCTTTGACTTGAAAATATAGTTAAAAAATAATTATACATTAGTATTAATATTAATGTGCTTTTATGTAGCATTTCATATTACACTTCTTCCATTTCTAACTACTGCAAATAATAGTTGTTATTATTACCTTAATTAATGGTACTCAATTTATGAAGGCTGCATCGGCCTTTCTGGGACTCAGGACTCAGGTTTGTGGCCTGCTGACCACCCCTTTGTCTGGCGGTGAATTTAGAATTCCTTGAGCTATATCTGTGGCTATTGATCACTACTTAGTTAGAAATCCCAAAAATATACCATGCATATACTCTAGTTGTGCAAATTGTTGAAATACAAAGCATAAATTCATTTCATGAAATCATGCATTGTTTTTCAGCTGTGCAAAAGATATCTCTTTCTTCATGAAAAACGGAATATCTAGAAGCACAAGCCTGGTCGAAAAAACCATGCTGTACCTCACAATGCTCAGACACAAATAAGTCAACGTACGAGTCCACTAATTCATTATAATAAACACATAACATGGTTTTTCCCTTGAGAAAATCTCAAAGTTCTTTCACTTAAAGCAACACAATTGACAATAAATAACCTTGAACCTTATCTACAGTTTTTCAACACATTCTAACTTCCCAAAACACCGACTTCGAACTTTAAAACAACCAGATGAATCATTCATATGTACCACGCTTTGTAAGCATTATCCCACAGCATCACATCGGAATCTCAGACATTTCTGTGCGTAAAGGCTCCCTTAATTGCTTCCCTTGAGAAGTCTGCCTTTTAACCAGCACAGAGCATAATTCAAATGTAACATTGAATTCACATTGCATGGAACAATATCATAATGTAGCACATGTTCATAAAACAACTTTGACTTAAGATTCTTTACCATTAAGCTTGCACTGTTATTTTCTTAATACAGATCTGCAACATAAATCAGTGGTAATCAATGAAGATATTTCTTTGACAATCTCGCTCATTTTGTCAAGTAAATCGTGTAATAATTAAAAAATATTTTTTTCTTAATTGTATTTGAGTATACTGAAAAAAGTAATTGATTATTTTCTGCTACAAGCTACAAGGAAACCAATTTGTGATCCTGTGTACAGGGCCGGACTGGCCATAGCGGGCACCGGGGGTTTCCCAGGTAGGCCGCCAGGATGGGGCCGGTTTTAGGCGCCTGGGAGCCGTTTTTGTTACCGGGGGCCTGCAATATCGGCCCCCTGTAACAAAATGGGCCGAAACCGGCCATAGCAAACAGCTCAGCCGCACAGCCCCCCTAGCCCCCCAGGGGCGCCGGCCGAGCAGTTTGCCAGGGCCGGTTTCGGTTCCCAGTCCGGCCCTGCCTGTGTACCTGGAAAATGAATGGATGTATTTTGGATTTCAGTTTGAAACTTCCAATTCAGAAAGCGCCCATGATTTTATTGTATTGTATTGTATTGTAATTGCATTTTTAGAGCACTTACTACCCCTGATGAGACGTCGAAGCACTTTACGGCGTGTAGTACGCTATTCCGGACCCCAAGGTTAGTGGTTAGTGTTTAGTTCAGTGTTTATTTTGGTTATTGTGGTTAGTCATGTGCTCTCGACAAAACTTGCATCCATTTACTCCAGTTACTTTGTGATCTATTAATGCCAGGTAGGTGTAATTATTTTGTAGGGGCTATGTGGATTCAGGTGAATGGTCAGTGGGATAGATAGGCTGGTGGAGATTAGATAATGCTAGATTTCAGGGATAGCGGAATTGAATGTACCTATTTATTACATTCCTAACAAAATTACTAAATACAACCCAGCTTGTGACTGAATTAAATTTATCCCATAGAATTAACTAACCCTTGGCAGTGTTATTTGGGTAGGATATTTACCTTCCAGTGTGCTGTGAATTTTATCTTGCCTTGTTTACATCATTTTGGATTCAACCAGATCCCCAAGGGAGCCAGCCAGAACTGGATGGTCCAGCTCAGGAAGACTCAGGGCCTTATTACGAGTTTGGCGGTCCATAGGACCACCAAACTCGCGGTGGAGGTCCGGTGGCGGTCGAGGACTGCTGTACCAGTGGTCCGACCGCCGAATTAGAACTATGGTGGTTGAACTGCCATAAGATCGCCACAACCGCCAGGGATCCGCGATCCCTGGAGGTGGCGCGGTGTTATGAGGGCTGCAATATGCTGGCGGTGCCGCTGCGGCATCGCCAAGCATATTATGAGTTTTCTCACCACCACAGATTTCGTTTCGGTGAGCCCGACATGAAACCTGTGGTGGTGAGGAGACTAAGGGGGCTCTACAGGGACCCCCTGTTCGCTCATGGCCTGAGGATGCCTGCAGGGGGGCACATGCTGTGGCCCCCTGTCTGCATGCACCCTCTTTCCTGCAAGGCATGGACTGCACAGTCCATGCTGTGGGGAACGGGCTTTGGCATTCCCATTGGGAACGCCAAAGGACTGCCCGCCAGACCACAAGAAATCTCGTAATCTGGCGGGTGGCTGACGGTAAGATTTGGCGGTGTGGGAGCAGGGCGGTGGTGTGCCACCCCGCTCCCATACCGCTAAACTCATAATCAGGCCCTCAGTAACCACAGCAATCAAGCAAGGCCAGAAAAAAGTAGAAAGACCCCAAAGTGTAATTCCAGATGAAAGACCACTCAGCAGAGATCACAGAAGAAAGACCAGCAAACCAAGACTGCTGAGGAAAAGACAGAGACCGGAAAATGACTGTGGTTTATGTTATGGCACTCACGGTTGATTATTACTCATTTTTCATACGGTGTGTACTAGGATGATGAGGGTTATATGTACTGGCAGTTTCAATGCTCAGATTTCATTAACTTTTTAATCACTAGAGGTAATATTTGACCCCAGTGCTAGCCATTTCCAGAAAAGTCCCTCATTTAGAAAATCCCTTGTGAATACTTTACATTTCAGCCTCTGACCCTGATGGTATCAAAACCATGTGTTTTTAGCAGGCGTCTTAGAAATATTTCGGCAGTATTTTTAAGGACAGAACAAGCATTACTATAAATATGTTGAATACAAAACAAAAAACACACTTTAATGCTTCTTTATTTCACTTCTCATTTGAGGATATTTTAAGCTTGCAAATTTGCATTGATATATTTAATTTTTCATGGAAAAACAATACCTTGCATTGGGCTTCTATAAAACCATGAACTTTCCCAATTCAAGCTATTTTCCAAAGAGAAACTGAGATACTGAAAATAAGAACATCCCTAACTTTTCCATAAAGGTGCCCTTTTTGTTAAATATTTTGACATGATCCCTCGTTGTATTTCTTAGAGTTTAAAATAGCTGTGAAAAAATGAAGTAAGAACAGTCCAGATGACCTTGCACGTTTGGAAATTGATTTTTTGTCCACAATCCTATTGTAGCCAGATTACATTTCCACTCCCTTGCCCTCTTGAAAATGTGTTTGCTCACATTCTTATTGCAGAAGGATTAATTTTCCACTGAGTAATGATACGTCATAAAAACCCTTCATGTGGAGAAAGATTTGCCACTTATTTTTTTTTTTTAAACAAGCAATATCCCAAGTGGGCTAACACAAAGTCCATCACTCTGTATTATCTTTGTGTGAATTACACGAGTTTCGACAGACAGCTAAGGCTGTCTTCAAGCCAAACCTAAAAATTAACAGGTTTGACATGAAAGGAGAAGTTGGAAAAGTCTCTGGCAAACAACGTTCCTTATGCAATCCTGGGGATTTACTCCTTTACATTTCTGCTTTAAGATACACTGTACACACACCTAGCCTTTATTAACAAGTGCCCAAGAATGAGGAATTTTCCCAATCTTCAACCACTGACTCACCGGTTTTCACCTGAGCTTAAAAAAAGCAGACAAGCCTCCAATTCACAAAAAAGTAGTAATTCAGCAATCAAAATAGTACTCCTATAAATGGGTGAAAGTGTACTACAACCTTTTCCAAGGCGCAAACGTTCCCAGTAGTATGTGTGGAAAGCTGCAGCAGTTGCAGTTTTCCGGTCATACTGCTGAAAATGTCATGGGACATTTTTGCATTTTGAAATTCACACAATGCAAACTTCCACACACAGTTCAATTCTGCAATTGGGGATATCAGTGGCTATATGCAATTGCATTTTTTTTTTCTCCAAAGAGCAAAATGCCAACCATTATCAGGGTTGGAAAGTGTAAAACGTGAATTTGTGAGTGTTCACATATTCACATGACCGTGGGCATTCACCAACTCGAGGTAAAACTATGCATTGATCCATCCACTCACCCACCCCTTGTGTGGGGATTACTCCTGTCTAATTGTTAGCGTGTGTGATGTACAGTTACACAAGATTAAATGCTGTTTTAACTCCTACTGGTGAGACATCAAGTAGGCATAAATCCAGCCATTTTCAGCCATAAAGACGTTTGTGACTGAAAGTGGCGTTGTGCAATGGGCCCAAAATTCCTTGCGCTCTATTGCTACCTATCGACCTTCCTAATAGTACGTCCTTGCACAGAATCCTGAACAAATAGCATTCCTTGTTACAAACTAAGGGGCATATTAACAAGGCGGCGTTAATGAATTATCGCCGCTTTAGCGTCCGTTTTCGGACGAAAAGCGGCGATAATTTTATCGCCGAATTAACAAGGACACGCTAGCGCGTGATTCCTGACTTAGCGTCCGTTTTCTGCACGCCTCCCATCGCATCGCTAATGAGATGCAAAGGGGCGTGCCTGTGAAAACAACAGGGGAAATATCGCTAACCCAGGTATCGCCATATTAGCAACGTGGGTTAGCGATATTTTAAATTGCGTTAAGTATGCCTTAACGCAGGAATTTAACGTCTGCTAAATTCCTGACTAAGGCATACCTAACATGGGGGTGGATTGTGTGGCTAAGACCACAGGCCCTATCGCCAAGTATATCGCCGTTTTCCATGGGACATCGCTGGAAAACCAGCGATGTTCCATGGAAAACATCGCTATCACTGGAAAATTATCGCCTTTGCGCTAAGCGTTGTTAATACAGCGCTAGCATGGCGATAATTTCCAGCGATAGCCGGCGATAGGATTCCTCACGCTAAGCATGGCCAGCGATAATTATCGCTGGCCGTTGTTAATATGCCCCAAAATGTGGTTTTAGTGTGTTGATTTCACATATTTCCTACTGTATTGATGAAAATTGATCACTTCCAACTTCACGAATAAATAAATAAATAAATCTGTGACTCGCTCACATGTTCGTACAATTACACAAGAGATAAATTAAAGGGCCCAATTCACAGAGGTAAATTTGATTGTAAGCTTAAGTTTTCAACCAAATTGACCTTCTTTTCTAAGCCTTCCAGGAACTCACAAAGGGATTCCTGGCCAGTGTAAGACCATTATGGAGTAGACATCGTCCCTTGAGCGCAGGCATCTCTGCAGCTGTAAACCCACCCATGATGTGGCAATATAGATGTTTTAAGGTATGGCTTGCCTTTAAAGTTTGGGAAGACCCACAAACATGGAAGGGGCAGATTTACAAGGAACTGACGCATCTGCATAGATGCGTCAGTTTCCTTGCGAAAGCGTCAAATGTCCCTGCGCCAAGATGGATGCGCTGTATTTACAATACAGTACTCCATGGCGCAAGGATTAACAGATGCGTCAGAAAGTCTGACGCATCTGTTGGCCCAAAAGTCACGCATTTCTGGAGTTGTGTCGCAAGCACGACGCAACTCCAGCAATGTATTTTGAGGCCTATACTTACTGTACTGCGTCACTCCTTACGCATGCTTCAAGCAGGCGTAAGGTTTTGATGCAGTGGCGTCCTAAAAGTGATGCAGTGAAATCCTGTAGATTTCACTGCGTCACTTTTACGAGGCCTTCCTGCGTGGGAATGCCCACCCTGCATACATTATACCTGACGCAGGTATTATGTGACGCAGGGCTTTACAACGTGACGCATCTCCCTAGACGCGTCACGTTGTAAATAGGCCGCATTGTTTGCTCCACCGTTGCGTCAAAAAAAGTGACACAATGGCGGCGCAAGAAGGCGCAAGGGGCTTGTAAATCTGCCCCGAAGTTTTTAGCATTCCCAAACTACGATCCCACCCCTTGCCACGCTGGAATTGGGTGAATATTTAGGGGCAGATTTACAATAACTGGCGCATCCCTGCAGATCAGCAGGGATGCGCCAGTTATTTTGCGTGACATTAGGAACCCCTTGCGCCACCATGGATGCGCCGCATTTACAATGCGGCGCACCGTGGCGCAAGAGGAGACAGATGCATGACGCATCTGTTAGCGTATAGGTGACGCAGTGCTGGAGTCGTGTCGCAAGCGCGATGCAACTCCAGCACTGCTCAGGGGCATCCTATACTTGCAATGCTGCGTCACTCCTTACGCCTGCTACAAGCAGGCGTAAGGTTTTGACGCAGCATGGACGTAAAAGTGACTCAGTGAAATCTTGTAGATTTCACTGCGTCACTTTTACGGGGCTTCCTTGCGACGGAACGCCCACCATGCATACATTATACCTGACGCAGGTATAATGTAGCTCAGGGCTTTACAACGTGACGCATCGAACTAGATGCGTCACGTTGTAAATCTGTCGCATAGTGGCGCATGGTTTACGATGCCGTTGCGTCACAGAAGTGACGCAACGGTGTCCTAAAGATAACGCAAGGGGCTTGTAAATCTGCCCCTTTTTTACTCCAGCACATGACTGGCGTCGTTCTCCTTCCAGCTTTGGGAGGAGAATAGATCACTTCCACATTCGGTAGGGGCGTCGACGAAGGGATTTCTGTAAAGGGAAAATATTTTTCCTGCAGAGAAAAAAATGCACAAAAAAAAAGTGAATTTGCACGAAGGAATCGATTCCGCCTGTTCTCCGGCATGGAGAATAGGAAAACTAAAGTTAGAAAGTGGGTCCCATTGGAATCTGCAGCTTTCCTTGCGAAATGTTGGAAACCTGCACCCACACATAGAAATAAGTCGTTGTTTGCAGATTTACTAGATCTTTGTGAATGAGGCCCTGTATATTGATTTTCCAGTGCTGAAAGCTATAGTGCCGCCATTAAACCTTCGATAAGGGTACGTTTATTAACAGCTTATGTTTTTACTTCTCGGTCTTATTTTCATGCATCTAAGTGTATCTTGTTACTCTGTGCCCTACTACTGGGACGTGTATAGTGATTCTGTTGAAGATTTTCTTTACAGGTGAGTCACTTCCAAAAAGGCATGTATTTATGTTTGCATTAAACCACAATGCATGAATTACTCCACTTCATAATTGTCTTCAAAATTTTACAGGCAAAGGGCCCAGATTCCAAGACTTTGCTGTGTGTAGGTGTGGTTTACTCAATCAGGCAAACAATCTTTGAGAATTCGGCCTTTGGCCACTCGTTCTGAAAACCTTTGTTTCTGGTACGTTATGCACTGGTGCCCTCTTCCGGAAAATATAGGGTGGTTCATGAAGAAAAACATGAAATCACAATGTACGTGAAGACGCTGCTTATTTATGTAGGCATTTCGTGCATGTTACACACTGGTTAGCGCACAAAATCTTGCCATAAGTACAGAGCATGCCAGAGTAAAGAGGTAAAATATATTTCGCTTACTTAGCTATATATATTAGTTTAATGTTTTCCGAAGCAATTAATCTCAATGGCAATAGAGATGTAGACTTGAAATATCATGCAGCATAGCTCACACTGTGAAGACTAGAAAGAGAAAAGGAAGCACTAGAATGCGCGGACAAAAACGACATAAGTTACTGAGGTCCTGACTTAGAATTTGGATAGAGGATTTTCTCCGCCATTGTTGTAGAGGCAAATCTTCCTTATTTTGAGTTATCTGCCAAAGCAGTAGAGGATTTTCCACTGGGATGCAGGCATTTCTTGGGGTGGGGAGAGGCCTACATGGGTATTTCCGGCGAAACATCCACTAATCCACTGATCATTGTGACTGGTATGGGAACAGGAAATGCCCTTCTAAAATGGTGGTACGCTTTCTTTGCCGCACATCGTCTCTCTACATTTCTATATCGGGAAATATACTCAAAGAATGGGAAAGCTGGCTACCATTTCCCTGGTGGACTTTAATGGATCCAAGTTAATGCAGAAGTCTCTAGACTGAATGATTGAGGCACCACCATTTTTCTGGTCATTTTTTTGTTGAGTTTTATATAGCGCGAACGAAGGTATCAAAGTGCTTTACATGAGCACCAGTTACGTTACAGACGGACACATTCATTTTCGTTAGGCACGGGGAAAATAAGTGATTTGCCCAGAATCACAGACTGTTGAGGGTCCCTGCCGAGACTTGAACCTGGTTCCCCAGCTCCGAGGTCCACCGCCCTGGCCGTTAGGCCACATTCTCTCCCTGTCATTAATCATCGCATGGTGGGGATGATGCACCCAATTGTGTTTTTGACGGGACATACACCACCTGTCTAAATCTTAATTGGTTAAATGTGCCAATCATGAGTCAGGGTGTTTAATGTGGTTTCAGAATGAATTCTGTTAGTCCCTCCCTCTTAATCAGGCCCTTGTGTCATAGCACTGTGGAAATATCATCATGAATTCCCAACTTACCCCATTCATAGTCACTAATCAGTTGTCAGATGATACCCACAGCCGCTAGAACCCACAACCGCCAGAAACAACTTCCACAACAGGATGAAGGCCGTCACCACCTGGATGAGAGACAGCTGCCTCAAACTCAGACAAGACCTAAGTCCTCATCCTGGGACCCACCCCCTCAGTTTGGGACGACTCCTGGTGGCCCGCCACGCTAGGAATACCCACCACACCCACGGACCATGCACAAAACCTCAGCATCATATTGGACTCCTTGCTCACTATAAACTGCCAGATTAACGCCGTTACCTCATCAGGCTTTCACACGCTTCGCCTACTCCAAAAGACCTTCACATGGATTCCCACTGAATCCAAAAAGACAGTCACCCACGCACTCATCAGCAGCAGACTCAACTATGGCAATGCACTCTATGTCAGCGTCACTCAAAAACTTCTCAGGAAACTACAGAATTCCCTGTGACAGCCACATCACCGAACACCTACGAGAACTCCACTGGCTCCCACTCAACAGAAGAATCACTTTCAAGCTCCTCACACACGCCAACAAAGCCTTCCATGACACAGGAACAGCATATCTGAACCACTGCCTCTCTTTCCACGTGCCCACCAGACACCTCTGCTCCACCCAACTGGCCCTGGCCACCGTGCCATGGATCCGCAAGACCAGGACCGGAGGAAGATCTTTCTCCTACCTCACTGCCAAGACCTGGAACACTCTACCTCTCCACCTCAGGCAATCCCAGTCGCTGACCCAATTCAGGAAAGATCTCAAGACCTGGATCTTCGACTGAACGAATCAGCAGCCTCCCCCCAGTGCTTTGAGACCCTCACGGGTGAGTAGTCGTGCTATACAAACCCTGATTGACTGATTGACCCAGTTTTATTTAGAAGTGACCACAGCATCGAGACGACCCTTATTGTGGCCACAGAGTAGATTTGGACAACATTAGATTAGGGTGGCAGTGCAGCCCTTATTTTGCTTGATCTGTCTGCTGCATTTGATAGGGTCAATCACGCTTTGCTGATTGATGGTTTACAGAGCATTAGAATTAAGGATGCTGCCTTGGCTCTTCTGCGCTCTTTTTTAGCTGATTGCATTCAAACTAAGGCCCGACTGGGATCCAAAAGCTGCCCTGGCAATGTTGACAGACCAGCCCTCCTGTTGCTTTTGTTACTTGGGGCCGATATATATAACCACCACTGCAAAACTGGCCCCCAGCAATAAAAATGGCCCCCATCACTGCAAAATCAGCCCGACCCTTCTAGCCTCCCCCGGAATTGCCTGATGCCCGCTATGGACAGTCCGGTCCTGGTTCAAACAGTCTCCCTTAAGGAGCCTACCTTTGAACCTTTTTAACTGCCTTGCAGGGTCCCCCAGTGCTCATTGTTAAGTCCAACCCTGTTAAACCTTTATGTTACTCCTCTGGCTAGTCTGATCAAATCTATGGTTTCACTTTCCTACAGCAGCCAGAATAAAGGGGAGTCATTTCGGACTGCATGAGTGCAGTTGGCAAGTGAATGGATGAAAATTGCCTTAAATTGAATTCCTCTAATACTTAGGTCATTTTATTTGTCAACGTTTCCTTCTGGTCCCCATCGTGGTGGCCTCAGGAGCTAGGTCCTCTCCCTCTGCCTGTCAAAAAGGTTAAAAATCTAGGAGTTGTAGCTGATGAGAAACTAACTTTTAAAGACTATGGGGCATATTTACAAGGAAATGGAGAGCGCGGCAAATTGTGCAGCGCTGCGCTCCGCCATTTCTAAAATGCAGGGATGCACCGCATTTATAACAATACGGCACACTCTGTGTTTTCCCCTGCGCTGGCGCTAAAAATAGCTGCCTAGCGCCAACACAGACACCTTTCCATCACAGCGCAAGGGTGCCTGCCTTGCAGGGAGTGATTGTTTATGTGCAGGAAGGTAAACCTTCCTGCACATAAACAATCATTCCCTGCAGGTGTCCCTTCCTGCACATAAACAATCAATAATGGCATTTTGCTCTACCTATGTGTGCTGCAGAATGCAGCACACATAGAAAAAGCAAAAAAGAGGAGAAATAAAAGTATTTCTCCTTGTTGTGCCATTTTAACGCCTGGTATTACACAGTGTTTTTGGCGCTGCCTCAGATTTACAGATCCTTGTAAATCTGGGGCAGGGCAAAAAGCAATGGGTGTTGCAGTGGAATGGCCAAAGCAACACCCATTGCACGTGAAAGGATACCATATTTACAAAGCGGCGTTAAGCCACAAAAAGTGGATTAATGCCACTTTGTAAATATGGTGCAGGGTATTGCGCCACCAGAACGTCAGCAAAAGTGATGTTCCGGTGGTGCAATCCGCTTGTAAATATACCCTCAAGTTAGTTCAGAAATCTCTGCCTCTTACTATGCGCTGAGACTTATAAAGAAATTGCCAAATTTATCTCTCCAGACCGTTTAAAAACAGTTGTCACTGCATTAGTTCTATCCAGGCTAGGCTATTGCAATGGTCTTTACTAAAACCTGCAAAAAGATCTTTAAACAAACTTCAGGTTCTACAAAACTCAGCTGCACAGATGCTTCTGAATGTGCCTAGATCTCAATCTGCTTCCCAGGCGGTAAGCATGCTACACTGGCTTACCATAAAACAGCGAACTATTTTCAAGGCCCTCGTGAGGAGGCAGGATCTTTGTCATCTGCACCGCCACGAATTGGAATAGTCTTCTGACAGAACTGAAGTCTAAGCCCTCTCTATTGACATTTAGGAAATCTCTAAAAACTTGGCTTTTCAGAAACTAGTGGGCTTTACCTTCTTGTGTACTTTCAGTGCCAAGACGCCCCCAGGCATTTATGCGCTCTAAAAGTATCATCATCATCATCATCATCATCTGAAGCATCAGGAAAATCTGTTAGATAGGGATGCCGGGACAGAGAAAGATTGCAAAAACGAAGGGCCGTATTTATTCCAAAGTGGTGCAGTGAAGCGCAGTAAGTCACCTTTCTGTGCTGCACTGCATCACTGGGAAGGACAGGAATGTGTCGTATTTAAGGCATACTGCGCATTCCTGTCCTTTCCCCTTGTGCTGGCTCACAAAGGGCTGCCTAGCGCCAATGCAGGCACCCTAGCACCATGGTGCAGGGGTGCCTGCATTGCATGCAGGATTGCTTTTGTGCAGGAATGGGCACCTTCCTGCACAAAAATAATCCTTAGAGGCATATTCCTCTATCTATGTGTGCTGCAGAATGCAGCACCCATAGAAAGAGGAAGTAAAGAGGAGAAATAAAAATATTTCTCCTCGTTATGACTGTCCTAGGGAGGCATATCTTATTAGTGCATTCTGAGTTTTACCAGGTGTGGTAAATGTGGGAATGCATCAAAAACCATGGGAGTTGTGTGGGAACACCCATGCAATGTCCATGGAATGCCTCACTTGCAACTCAACGATTTGAGGTGCATTGCGTTACTCCATATTTTTTTAAGCCGCTCAAAGTCTTGCAAAGTGTTTTTGCGTAGCTTCAAAAATGCGACTTAAGGTTTGCATCGCTCTTGCACCATGCAACAAGTTGCAAGAGTCATGCAAACCGTAAGTCATATTTTTAAAGCCACGTTGTAATGAAATGACCGTGGAGCCCCCTGTAAACTGTGACACTAAGGGGTCGATTCCGATTCGGGCCGGAAAAAGCACCGACCGACTCGGATCCGGAAAAAATACCGACCGACACGTACCCGTGGCGCCCGACACGCCAAGTACGATGCAAGGCGCGAAAAATCCGACCGACACGTAAGGAAACCAAGTCGACCGACCGAGCCGCACGGAAAACAGCAATCCGGCCGGAAAAAAACGCGAATCCAACCGACCGACACGCACCCGGAACAAATCCGACCGAAACGTACACGCTAACTCCAAACCGCAAAGTACGATGCAAGGCGCGAAAACCACGAGCGAGTCGGACGGAGGACAAGCCGTACGACCGACACGCATACAAAACCGAGCCGAAGCAACACAATACACCGCGACCGACGCGTACGCAGCATAGAAAACTGCACAAACACAGCGTGAACGAAACAGAGAACACCGTACGAGACCAATGCAGGGTCCGACTCGGTCACAAGAACGTTTCCAACATACACAAACAGCACAAAGGAAAAATCACCCAAAAAAAGGCCAAACAAGCAATTACCAAGCCAATAAATACTGGGGGGTGGGGACAGAGAACAAAGACACACCCACAACTCCACCTATATAAAGGACACAAATCACTACCATGAGCCTTTGCAAATGCCATTCCACTGCCAGCACCCAAGAGAAAGCAACCACACACCCACAGCTCATCCCTCACACAAGCCACACACCATCAGCACACCAACAAATACCTACCTCACATACACCCAGCAAAACACACACTCACACACCCTCACCTGCACACCAACACACACATCACTCACCATCACCACCCATCACCATGCCCCCCAAGAAGAATCACAAGTTCCTAGATTGTGAATTGGAAGTCCTGGTAGACGAGATCCTCAGGGTAGAGCCACAGCTGTTTGGCACATTGGTCCAACAGACCCCCATGTCGCAGAAAACCAAGATGTGGGAGAGGATCATCAACAGGGTGAACGCCCAATCACCATGTCTGCGCACAAAGACCGACATCCAGAACAGGTGGTATGACGTGCGCAGGAGGGTCCGGGAGCTGCTCAAGAAAGACTACCTCATCAGCCAATACACCGGCAGTGGCCCTCCTGCCAAGCCAGTATACCTCCGGCCCTGGGAGGAGAAGGTGCGGGCCATCCTTCCGCCAGTGAGCGTATATGGACTAGAGAACATCCCAGAGCCTGGTGAGTACACAACAAATGTACACAATATTCTGACACAAAACACACACACATCACTGTCAAGGGGAGAGTCAAACCATGCACTCATAGAAATTACACAGCAACCAGAACAGAATCATCCCAAAATGTGTATGTCAGTCAGATAAACACAACACATGCCATCAAAAAAGTTACATCCAACCGTGCCATCACATGTACAAACACAACTACAACTACAGCTAGGCAGTGGCACAAATAGAACTAACAAACACATCCAGACATGTAGCCACCACAACAACACCAACACACAGTGAAGACCACTCAAAGGAAGGAATTCTGTGTATGCTGGCCAAGTCTGTGTAGCCAATAGCATCATGGGAGTCGCAGTCACACATATTGCCCCCCCCACAACTGTCCCATCAACACCACCATGAACCATGCGCACATCACAGGGAGTGGAGAAGGACTCACAAGATGGCTGACACTGACTACTGCTGTGGGGAGCACAAGGCCCTGCTGGCAACTGTGCACCAACAAACAGCAGGACACCACTGACTGACATCCTGAGAGACAACTTCCACTCCCTGCAATGCAAGCACAGTCCATGGTGGGATAACTGACTGGCTGGCTGGGTGGGAAGGAGGACTTGCAGCACTAACCATAGTCACAAGCACCTCCCCTCACACACACCCCAACACAAACTCCACAGTACCCACCTGGTAGAATGCAATGCCCCCATCCTAACACAAGATCCCACAAAGCACCACCACCCTGGGTTATGTTGTGTGAAGCACAGGGACACTCTTGGGACTCTTAGCCAAACAACTGCCAGGACAACACTCCCAGCCATCCTGTCAGCACAGCCAGCCCACCCCACAGGGAAGCAGAGTCAAAAGGAAGGAAGCATGGGCATGCTGGGAAGGGGGTGGAGGCAATAGCATGATGGGAGTCGTAGTCACAGACATTGCTCAGCCTCACAACTGGCCCATCAACACCACCCTGAACCATGCTCACATCACAGGGAGTGGAGAAGGACTCACAAGATGGCTGACACTGGCTACTGCTGTGGGGAGCACAAGGCCCTGCTGCCAACTGTGCACCAACAAACAGCAGGACACCACTGACTGACATCCTGAGAGACAACTTACACTCCCTGCAATGCAAGCACGTTCCATGGTGGGATAACTGACTGGCTGGGTGGGTGGGAAGGAGGTCCGGCTGTCAACCAAACACAAGCAATGCAGACCATGTTCACACCCCAGAAAATATATAGAAATGCCCAAATAATGCAGGACAATGTGCCACACCAATATCAACCCCTGACTGTGACGACTTAGGACAATGCAATGTACAGGCCCGCACCCAGAGGCACAGTCACAACTGTCATGTGTGTCAACCATTGATGCCTGCAGAAACATGACATACATTGTTTGTGTCTCCCAAAAACAGGTGATGATGGGGACACAGCAGCAGACGCTGAGGAGTCCCAGTCCCAGGCTCAAGAGGATGCCGAGCTCACTGGCGTCGTACAGCCTCTGTCCTCCTCGGACGATGAAGAACAACCTGGCACATCCGGTGCAAGTCAACATGCAGCACCAGCAGGACCACCAGCTGCAGCACCAGCAGGACCACCAGCTGCACCCCTGCACCCACCCCTACAACGACTGTCACCACGAATACCATCCCTGCCGACATGGACAGAATAAGGAGCAACACCAGCACAGTGACCCTGGACCAACCTGGGGCCATGGACACCACCACCACCACCGCCCTCCCATCGGCTCCCATTCCCCAGGTCCGTGGAGGCTCCCATGTCCGGGAGCGTGTCTCCTTTGGGCCAGGCACCGCACCCCCTGCCCCTGTGTCCCCTGCTGCCCTGAGTGAGGAGTCTGTGTACCTCCTTCGCCAGCTCCATGTAGGCCAGACAGCCATGCTGAGTGTCCTCCATGCGCACACCGCGCTGTTGACTCAGCTGGTGTCGTTCATGGAGGGCATCTCATCGGGCATGTCTGACCTACAGAGGGGCAATAGGTCCATGGACTCCTCCCTGACGGCAGCAGTGTCCCTCCTCAAACGGTCCCTCACCCCTCCTGCCTCTGCTCCATCCACACTCCCCAGCACCTTACCCATCCCAAGCACACACACACCGGCACAGGCACACACCAGCACACACACATCCAGCACACTGACACACACGCCAATGACAAAACGCACACGCACGCACATTCAGGGGACTGAAGCCAGACTCACAGGGTATGGGGCCCTGGAACACACACACGCATCCACATGCACTGCGCAGTCCTCAGTTCCCTCTCCCTCCAAAGCACCCTCCCTTGCCTCACCTGCAACCCCAAAGTCACAGCAGCTCTTCCTCTGTGACCTCGGCCTCTTCCCCACCGATGAAGCTGCTCCAGCATCCCGGGGGAAGAGGAAGCACACCCACACGGAGCAGAGTGCCCCTCGCCCCCGGACACCCTCCCCCAGGCACAGACGGACTGAGGCCCCCACCCGCAAGTCCCCCGGAGTCCTAAGAGCAAGACCCCGCCACCGCCCTGCAGCTCAAGCACCAGGTCTCCTTCCTCCATCCCTCAGGCCCCCACTCCACAGGTGCCCCCACTACACCCTGCCCCAGGTTCCCCCACCCACAGATATACCATCCCCAAGAGGCTCCGGCCTTCTCCCCTGCCACTTGCTCTCCCAGCACCACACCCCCCGCTGCGCTTGTCTGTGCCACTGATGTGGTGAGGGTGTCCTCCCCCTCTGTCCAACCCACCTTGCCTGTTCCCCATTCTCCTCCCCTGGAGGTAGGCACTGCAGTGGAGTCCACTACCGCCCTGTCTGACTTGGGCACTGCAGTGGCGGACCTGTCCACTCCATCTGCAGGGTCCACTGCAGTTGTGCCGGCACCCACGACATCTGAGTCATGCCCCCAGTTGTGCCGGCACACACCATGTCAGACACCTCCACTGCAGTTGTCAGTGTCTCTCCAGCACCCACCACCCCTTCCCTGACTCCCCCTGGTGAGCCCTGATCCTGTCCCTGCGGTGCCTGGCCTGCCCCCCGGTTGCCCCTCCTAGTGGATTGTCCCTGGTTTTGTGCAGGCATGCGTAGGGTGACATCTGCCAGTGTCACCCTGTTTGAACTTTGACAATGGACTGGCCATTGGCCTTTGCTCTTTTTTTCTGGACGTCGTTTTCATTCAACACATATGCTGAATAAAGCAACTTTCTTTTCTCTAGTGCTCATGCTTCAGATGTACATGTTGTTGGTGCTGCTAACCATGCCCTTGCTGCAGTGATGGTGATATCTGGTCTCATGATTATGAAGTGTTACTGTGCAGGAACCCATGTGGTCCAGGGGGAATGTGTCCTATCATGTGGTGTATCCATGTCATCCATAGCAGCATCTGAGGGTGTCATGTGTTCAGTATTTGGCAATGGGATTTCCTACTTACATTAGCAATTTCATATCTGTGGCTTCCACCCCTGCACATCTGTTGTGCCTGCCATTGTTGGATTTGTCTACTTCCCTGACCGTGTTGCCATCTCCACTGGACATGCAGGTTTGGGCATCAATGGGGAAGGACTCATCCGTGTAGTCAGTGCAACATTGCTATACAAGTGTGTTGGATCTGTGCTGATGATTCCGTTGGCACATCCATGACCAGGCTGATGTGACGGGAGCCCTCATTTGGTGCTAATTGTTGATTGTGTGACCAAGTGCTCAGCTGACATGATGGGGCCCTACTGAGGCAACATATGGCACAGCTTTCCTCACACAGGAGTGGATTCCCCTCATGGCAGTGTGTAAACGTGTGACATTGCCTGCGCCCAAGGTGTGTGTTGTATGTGCATGTCTGTGTGTTCACTTCCATTTATCTGCGCATGCTGTGATCCCTAGTGTTGTACCTGTTTGTGATGCTTGCTGACTTGAGCTATGTTCCCCCAAAGTCTTCTCCCTGTGTTCTCTGTGATGTGGGTGCATGGCACATTACTGGTCATCAGGGTGTCACCCATAGGTGTGTTTGCTGTCAGGGCTGAGTTTGTGTACAGACGCAGATGGGTCACAGTCAGGTTTCCCCTTGGCACTTGTTGTTTGCCCCTGTCATGTGATTTACAGTTCGTGTTAT
Source organism: Calotriton arnoldi (assembly GCA_963921515.1). Lineage (NCBI taxonomy): Eukaryota > Metazoa > Chordata > Amphibia > Caudata > Salamandridae > Calotriton > Calotriton arnoldi. The sequence goes on along the minus strand of CAWUFW010011418.1, from coordinate 320,211 downwards.
CTTTAAGTTATTGTGACACGTTGTGTGTGTGACTGCTGGCACTCCTCAGGGTCCGGGCTGCGATGTTGGTTGTTGTCTATGTGTGTTCTTTGTGGGTGACCGTGGCTTCTTCATTGGTGTGTGACTGTGGCTGGGATCCCATTGGTTGGTGTGGTATCGCCGTCATGTCCATGTACAGCGTAGTGTGCAGTGTGTCAGACATTCAGGAGTCTTGTTGAGTGGCCATGTGTGTTGTGTTTCTGCACCTTGGTTCCCACCCACCACCCTGGAATAGTCATGGGTGCATGTGCAATGTCACCAGTGCATGTGTACTTCACTGCTGCACATTGTTGGAGGTCGAGGGGTGTGGTCTTGAGTGTGTGCAGATGGGAGTTGTTGCCCAGCTAGACCCCTGCCTCCATGTTGGCCTTGGCTTACTGGCCATGCTGATTGATTTGTGCTTGTGTCGGTGTGATGGTAGTTTGTTGCTCAGGACACATGACTGTGGTTCACAGTGTGAACCACATTCAGCTTTGTCATCAGAGTGGGATTTTTATGCAGCCAAGGGTCACCACATTGTGGGGGCCCTGGGGGTGGTGCTGTGGTGTGTCTGTGTCTTGCTGTGTCAGTTGTTGTTCCTACGTTCCTGTGTGACATGTGTGTTTTGTGCTCCCTCTCATCTGACAATGCCTGCTTGCCCACATAGGGGATTTGGATCCATGAGTTACCTTAGTGTGGCAGTGTATGCACATCTGTATGATTGGTATTCAGCTCTCCTCATGTGTTGTGTGGTTACCTGGGGACACTGGCACCCCCCTCACCTGCTGTGTATGATGACAGTGTTGGTCTGCCTGTTTGTGTTTGTGCATCTGCACCGCTGCATTGGCAGATCTTGGGTGTGCCATTGGCTGTATGTTGTTTGGTGTGTTTCCCCTGCTGTCCCTGGGACTCCTAGGTCATCGGTCAGCACAGTGATCATGGTTTGTGTGTCCCATTGCTGCCATGGTATGGTATCTGTTCACCTCACATCTGCTGTCTCCACAGGATATCTGCATTTGTGTGCCCATTGGTGCAAATATGTGGTTCTGCATTCTGATGGTCACTTCTGTCATTGTGTCATTGATGAATGTTGACGGTGTCAGCCACCATGGGTGTTGTTTGTCTGCACATGGCCAAAGGAATGTCTCATTTGCACTGCAGTATTTGGCTCACCCAATTTATGTTGCAATGGGACACATACACTACTTTGCCACAGATGAGTTTTTGGTTCTGTGACCAGGAATGATCCATGCAGTTTGGCAGTTGCAGCTCTTTCTTTGTCAACACTTACCTTTTGGTCACTGTGATGATGGGGGTTTAGACCCCATTGCCACAATGGTCAAAATGTGCTTCAGCTATGGACCCCACACTTCCCTTTTGGTCACTGTGATGATGGGGGTTTAGACCCCATTGCCACAATGGTCAAAATGTGCTTCAGCTATGGACCCCACACTTCCCTTTTGGTCACTGTGATGATGGGGGTTTAGACCCCATTGCCACAATGGTCAAAATGTGCTTCAGCTATGGACCCCACACTTCCCTTTTGGTCACTGTGATGATGGGGGTTTAGACCCCATTGCCACAATGGTCAAAATGTGCTTCAGCTATGGACCCCACACTTCCCTTTTGGTCACTGTGATGATGGGGGTTTAGACCCCATTGCCACAATGGTCAAAATGTGCTTCAGCTATGGACCCCACACTTACCTTTTGGTCACTGTGATGATGGGGGTTTAGGCCCCATTGCCACAATGGTCATGGGCTGCTTGCATTGTGGGTGCCACACACATATATGTGTGGCACATGTGCTAGGGGGTCACATTGTATGTTCAAAGTCATGTTCGGTGTTGTAGGCATTTGACACAGCCTACACACGCTTGTCATGGTGGTGGGGGGATGTCTTTATCTTGCATTCCCTAGGTTGTGGTGTGCTGGTTGTGTCATGCATTGTCCATCCTATGAGTGGGGGTGGTAGTAGTGGTAGGCATCCAGTCCCCCTGGGTGAGGGTGGTAGTCGTGGTAGGCATCCAGCCCCCCTGGCTAAGGGTGGTAGTAGTGGTAGGCATCCAGCCCCCCTGGCTAAGGGTGGTAGTAGTGGTAGGCATCCAGCCCCCTGGCTAAGGGTGGTAGTAGTGGTAGGCATCCAGCCCCCCTGGCTAAGGGTGGTAGTAGTGGTAGGCATCCAGCCCCCCTGGCTAAGGGTGGTAGTAGTGGTAGGCATCCAGCCCCCTGGCTAAGGGTGGTAGTAGTGGTAGGCATCCTGCCCCCCTGGGTGAGGGTGGTAGTGGTGGTAGGCATCCAGCCCCCTGGGTGAGGGTGCTAGTAGTGGTAGGCATCCAGCCCCCCTGGCTAAGGGTGGTAGTAGTGGTAGGCATCCAGCCCCCCTGGCTAAGGGTGGTAGTAGTGGTAGGCATCCAGCCCCCTGGCTAAGGGTGGTAGTAGTGGTAGGCATCCTGCCCCCTGGGTGAGGGTGGTAGTGGTGGTAGGCATCCAGCCCCCCTGGGTGAGGGTGGTAGTAGTGGTAGGCATCCAGCCCCCTGGCTAAGGGTGGTAGTAGTGGTAGGCATCCAGCCCCCCTGGCTAAGGGTGGTAGTAGTGGTAGGCATCCAGCCCCCTGGCTAAGGGTGGTAGTAGTGGTAGGCATCCAGCCCCCCTGGCTAAGGGTGGTAGTAGTGGTAGGCATCCTGCCCCCCTGGGTGAGGGTGGTAGTGGTGGTAGGAATCCAGCCCCCCTGGGTGAGGGTGCTAGTAGTGGTAGGCATCCAGCCCCCCTGGCTAAGGGTGGTAGTAGTGGTAGGCATCCTGCCCCCCTGGGTGAGGGTGGTAGTGGTGGTAGGCATCCAGCCCCCCTGGGTGAGGGTGGTAGTAGTGGTAGGCATCCAGACCCCCTGGCTAAGGGTGGTAGTAGTGGTAGGCATCCAGCCCCCCTGGCTAAGGGTGGTAGTAGTGGTAGGCATCCTGCCCCCCTGGGTGAGGGTGGTAGTGGTGGTAGGCATCCAGCCCCCCTGGGTGAGGGTGCTAGTAGTGGTAGGCATCCAGCCCCCTGGCTAAGGGTGGTAGTAGTGGTAGGCATCCAGCCCCCCTGGCTAAGGGTGGTAGTAGTGGTAGGCATCCAGCCCCCCTGGCTAAGGGTGGTAGTAGTGGTAGGCATCCTGCCCCCCTGGGTGAGGGTGGTAGTGGTGGTAGGCATCCAGCCCCCCTGGGTGAGGGTGCTAGTAGTGGTAAGCATCCAGCCCCCCTGGCTAAGGGTGGTAGTAGTGGTAGGCATCCAGCCCCCCTGGGTAGGGGTGGTGGTGCGCATTCAGGCCCCTGTGTGCATATGTGGCATTGGTGATGGGCATCCCGCCCCTATGGTGCTGCTGTTGCTGGTGTAAGTATATTCAGCATCCCCGTGTGTGTGTGTGATGTGTCGTGTACGTGTTGTATGTGTTTTGTGGTTGGTGTCTGGCTTACCTTCTGCGCCGTACGCGTCCGTGCCTGTTCCGGTAGTAAATGTAGAATATTGGTATGATCGGGACGAAGGGATTCATGGTTGGTTCGTGTCGTTCGTCCTTCTTGTTGCTTGGCGTCGTCCTCGTCGCTTCGCCTCGTCCTCGTCGCTTCGCGTCGTCCTCGTCGGTGCCGTGTTCGTCTCGGAGCCGTGGATCGTGTTGTGGCGCGAATCGGAGCTTATGTGCGCCTCTCCCGGATGCTTTGACGTGCCGTGCGTAGCGACGGGTTCGGAGCGTACGGAAAGCGCATCGTACTTGTCCGGCCGGACGGGGCTGCATTTTTCCTTCCGTGCGACTCGATTCGGCGTTTCCGGATTCGCCTCGGTCGGAGAACAGGACCTGGTTTGGGTGAGTACGGCTCGGCCGGATTTTTTGCTGTTGTGCGCATCGTACTTGCTCGTTCGGTGTACTGTACGGATCGGTCGGGAAACAGGCTTTCGCATGGCTTTTTCCCCGACCAAATGGTATTGGGTGCGCCTCCGACCGAGATCGGAATCGGCCCCTAAGTGCCTCGGAGGTATCGGGAATAAAGGAGTCAGCGTGCTCCAATCAGAATAAAAACAGTGAGGCCAGAGGAGATGACAGCACAGACCCCGAAGTGGACCGACAGTGTGGTGCAAGGTGTGGAAGAGACTGGTGTGTGGGGGAGAAGAGGAGCGTGAGGCAGAGAGAATCACTAACAGCATGACAGAGGACACGGCATGGTATCTAGCAGGAAACAAGGAGCGGAGGTCTTCCCCGGGGAGAGGCGTTCTGGACCAGACGGCTACGGCTCTAGACCAGAGCCCTGGTCTCAGGCAAGTGATTGAAAGGGGCACAGTGGGGGGGGTCTTGGTGGCTGGTTGCACGTGAGTTTATCACCGGGTTTTAAGCATTTCACCACCCGGCCCACTTTTTTGTTAAAAAGCTCTTCCTTCATCACTAGACGCGCTGTAAACTGCACAACTGTATTGGATATGCAGTTCAGTTCCGCTTATTTCCAAATAGATGTGAATGCCTCTAACTATTTGTGTGATATTACTACTGGGACACGTGAATGGAAGTAGAATAAAGAAAAGAGAAAAAAACACAACAAGTCAGGGAAAAGCACAAAAACGGTGTGGTGGCAGATTGCAATTAAAACTTAAGATATTGATCACAAAGACCTATGTCCTTTTCTCCTCGAGGATATTCCTCCCTTGAGGTACCAGACAAAAGATGAGTAAAACCAAGAGAAAGGAAAAGGAGAAAATCAAGACAACCAATAGTTCAGCTGTATTGGAATGTTAATAAGCATCATAGCAATAAACACCAAAATATCAATAAGACTTCTGTGGCTCAGTCTGATCCATCATCCTGTTACACACACAAAGCATTTTGAAGCCACTCAAAGCAACTTTTGTTGACCTAAGTGGGAAGGGTATGCCCAGAGTCCCATGCGCGCTGTGCCACTGGATTCAAGCTAGCCGAGTTGATGAGGGGTGATACCCCGAAACCGGTCCCAGGATGCTTCTTTCCAGTCCAGGGAGGACGTGGGTCATGTGCTCACTGTGCCACTGGATTCAAGATAGCCTGGCTGATGAGGGGTGATACCCCAAAACGTAAGGTGCCTTGCATTGCTTGGTAAATCTGACCCAGGGATTGCGTTGCCCTAGGAACACCCTGCGTGATGCAAGGGCAACAGAATCCCTTGATAAATTTGGCCCTGTCTAAATGCTACTGTCCATAGCAAGGCAGAGCCATATCATTAGGTACAGTCTCATTAATTTACACAAGTTCAGCATTGTATGGTGAACTGGAGCCATGTATAAGTAGTACAGTCTCAAATGCTCAAGTAAACATGTCTCATATGCTCATTCTTATGCACTTATGCTCATCACACCTCCATGAAACACACACCAGCTCTCCTATGTTAAGATATTCCCTTTTCATATTGTAGGAGGGCAATGGTTCTGGAGGTAAAATGGGGGTATGAGAAAGCCTTCTTATTTTACTTAAAAAGAGCCTGAACTCTTCATTGGCACCTCAACTAACAGACCTCCTGCATGGCATTTGAGGCGGCTTTCAGGGTCACTTTTACCCTGATTAATTGTGCAACAGCCTGCCAGATCAGCAGACTCTATAGACTTTGCTCCCCTAGTGGACGACCACTCGTCATAGCTATTGTAGCCAGTTGTAGCTATTTTAAGTCTTTTTTGCAATGGCTGGTGTGGGGGTTACAGTCAGTGGCAGCTCCTCCGCTAAGGTGGAGGAGCGTCGACCCATTGCTGAAAAGGAAAAATAAATTATAATAACGTATCGTTATTAGCATTTTATTTTTCCTATTGCAGTCAGTGGCAGGGCGGGGCTGGGCAGAACAGGAGGAGGAGTGGTTTGCACTCCTTAAGTGCATGTGACTGTTTGGCCAGCCCTCTTGGGCCGGCCAAACAGTCATGTGCACTTTGCATGTTCCCCACAAGGCAGCATTACACAGCCTGGTGAGGAACATGCACAGGTTCCCTGTCCCTGTCTGAGCACCGATCCATGGCGCTTAGACCAATCACCACACTGCATTGCAGCATTGTGATTGACTCAGGGGAGCCTGTGTGCCCGGGTGCTTCCTGCTGCCGGCCAGGACTTGAGACAGGAAGAAGCGAGATGAACAGGACGGAGGAGAGGCAGCGGCTGGCCGTTCCAGGATAGTCCTTTTTTTCATTTTTTCATTCCCCCCGCCCACTGCCCCCGTCCGGTAGCAGCCAGTACTGGTTACAGTGAAGGTCGCAAACTTTGCCTTGCTTGCGGTGCCCATTTGATAAAGTATGCTTTTCCAGAAACTACCCAACAAGGTGACGGGGGATTTGTTGCTGCACTGAACTTGATTGAAATAAGCTCCAAACAAGGACATATACATTTCTTGCCAGTCCACGAGGCCCATTGAGTTGGCCAGCTGTTTGCTACCTAAAGAACATTTCATAAAATTTCACCCGCTCTCCATTCATTTTTCAAATATTTGTAGACTGTATGTAAAACAAATGAGGAGGATGTAGATTACAAGTACTACAAATGTTTTCTATAATCTGCAGTTTCTGCCATCTTGAAGTTGGGTCTACACCATCTCTTGTGATATTCCAAGTAAGCGGGGCTAAATAGGAAGACATGAGAAACAGTTTCACTCTTCTTCTCACACAAGAAGCACACATCAGTGCTGCTGTGCCTTCCACTGCAAGACCTAGTAATTCTGGCAGGTGGCATTCCACAATAGAATTTCAAAAGAAATGATTTGATCGCCATTTTTTCATGTTCAACCGAGCAGGCAAATGATTCAACTGCCCAATCATTTTTCAATAAGAGAAATTGATTAACCGACAACTATTGCTAATGGTATCGCAGCAGCTGGGCCCGTGACCACCAAAACAATATTGACCACTCAGGATGGAGATCTTATTAGAATGTAAAGATAATTAGCGATTATGCACTCCTATGGTGAACAGCATAGCTATTGCAAAATGCAGCAAAGGAAAATGAAGCCTTTCAGGGTCTTCCATACGATCGGTCAGACCTGCTCTGTTGATTGCATAAGCAGGAGAGCTTCAGAATCTAAACCAGAAAAAAACTTGCTGTTTGATACCAATTTTTTAATCCTAGAATCTTGTCTCAGGTCCATGAAGAAAGGAATATTGGGAGTACATTTGGATAGGTCAATGATCCGTTAAGACAAGTTCTCCTTGATGACTAACTTTTCTCTAATAATGCCTTCCAATTCGAATCCATACTTAGCCACTTTAACAGCCTTAACATTGAAATTCTTAGGGCCTGAGATTAGAACATACAAACATACCAAGCTGAAAACAATTTCATGTCCCCTTCTCCTTGGCCAAGGTTAGCCACCCTCCATGGTACACCATTTCCAATCATCACACCAGCTGACATCCAAATAGTAAAATTTTGAGACTCTCTGAAACAGCTGAGTCTCAGATAATATGTTCTTTTTGTACAGCATTTTTATTTCAGTTTTAACAAGTACAGTAGATCCATTTTTATCATCGCAAAAATATGCGTAGAAATCACAGTTGGACATTAGATTTCTAGTGAGTAGTAAATAACACATGAATGAATGAATGAAACTGCATTTGTAGAGAGCACACCTACTCCGAGGAGTGTCCTGGCACTGGAGAAGGTTGTCTGTACGCTAGAAGCTGGACGATTACCTCACTTACTAAACAGCCAGGTTTTCAGCTTCTTCCTGAAAATTGAAAGTTCCGGGATGGCACAAAGTGCCGGCGGAAGTTGATTCCTGGCTTTAGCTCCGATATACGACAATGATCTTCCGCCACTTCTGGTCTGGTAGATTTTTGGGATGGTGGCTAGGTGGCCAAAAGTACACTACAGTGTCCTAGGAGGGGCATAAGTAGAAAGCCTCCTCCTAAGTTATATTGTGCCATTTCCATGCAGAGCTTTATGCGACAGGACCAGTGTCTTGTAGCGAATCCTCTTTTTCACGGGAAGACAGTGGAGTGAATATAAATGTGGGGACAAATGGGTTCTAGGGGGGAGATTGAGAACTAATCTGGCCATCGCATTCTGAACCATTTGCACTGGCTCAAAAGATATTCAGGCAGACCTAAAAACAGAACGTTTCCATAATCAAGAAAGAAATAAACGAAAACAAAAGATATGTCTTTTGGTATTAGGGCAATACCATATATATCCAGTTCTCCTCTCATCATGTTTTTCTCAAATTTCTTTTTTGCTTTTCTCAGTCTTACTTTCTTCTTCGAGAATGCCACCACCCAATAAGACAAGGGTATGCTTAAATCTATAACACTCACTGTACTGATGCCATAGAGTTCATTCTGTGTATTAAATGTTCGTATTTATCCTCCAGCCTGTGCCAATAATGTCCAAAAATATGCCCTAGATTCGCATAAAACAGACAGGAAATTGGTAGTCTTATATATAACCCTTTCATGTAATGCCATTTGCATCAATTCGGATCCATTCATCTTGTGAGAGGGTAGTGGTCTTCCTCCAATGTCTTAAAATATAGACTTTGGCTGTGATTAAAGATGCTGCAAGCCATCTGTGAATCTGTCCCTGTATCCTTTTTATTGCATAGAAATCATGTATAAGTGCTATGTGTGCAGTGTGCGGGATTTCCAGGCTCTACACAATGGATGGAATCGACTAGGAGTCTGACCAGAATGCTTGGATCACTTCACACTCCCATATTAGATGTATCAAGTCGCAGCTGGAATATTTGCACCACCAACAATTTGACTGGTTCAGAAGCCTTGCCTGTCAATGCTTGAATTGTGGCCTGTGTCAACTATCTAAACTCTTAAAATTGAACATTTTAGGTCCTGCTTTTCAAATGTATTTGCTGTGGGAAAGGAGTTGATAGGCCTAGTCCTCCTCTGTGCATTCACTTTGCAGTGATGGCTGCAGGGGATTGATTGACTCAGACCCCTGAGAAACCCTCCCCTGGTTACAGTGCTCATTCCCGCCCACAGGCAAGGCCACTCGGCTGATCACCGTTCAGTGCATCGGTTCCTCGTTTCCTCGTAGCTGCGTCAAAGCCATATGGGAAGCCATGTGGGATGCGATGCTGTGGTAGGGTGGTGCCTCTCCGCACTTCCACCCATGGAGGTCATCATGGAGGTTGTTATTTTACCACAAACCACTTTGCCCATATCGGGGGTCGCATGTAAGCTGCCTATGAGGCTGACTCTTGGACTTCTTCTTGGCTGTTCTGGTAACCATGAACTATGGGCTATTCTTCTCAAAAGAAGCCCAATTTCAGCCTAGCAAGCCCACCTTCCTCAGCTGCCACTATGCTAGATTCACCACTGCCACTGCTTTCGACTCACCAGGGGAGCCAAGTGAGTTGGGTGTGTGGCAGGGCGGTGGGTGGTCTGGCATTGGCGGGCTTAGTTGGGTTTTTAGTGCCCACAACGGGGGTCACCTGAGTATGGCGAAGCGAGGGTCCTGAGGTCTTCAGTCCGTCCTTTGACTGCCTTCCCCTACTTCGGCTTATAGGACTCAGTGTTAAAAACTTGGGCAAGAGAGGTTTGCGATCGCCCTGTGAAACTTCAAGAAGATTTGTAGGATTTGTGGAGAAAGACACTGAAAAGACACTAAATGTCAGTGGATCACACCCGGGCATTCAAAGTTTGCGAAAACATAACCAAGTGTTCCCTTGTGTGAACCTGTGCGTGGAGGCAGTGGTGGTCATCAGTAGCGACTAGGGAAGGAGGTAAGTGGCTTATACAAGGATTCTCTACTCCCTACTTGGTGGTCATATATGCTTGCACCTTCTGTACTCGTGCTTAGCAGGCCAAGGCTGGTCTAGGGTGCCTTGACTGACATAAATGGCACCCTGCTAACTCCTTCACTTGCTCTTGTATTGTGCCTTTGGACTTCACAGATGCAATGGGACTCTGGTTTCTGTAGCTCTGGTAGCTGTATGCAAGTTAGCCTTTTTGACCATTACGTGCATTACTGCCGCTGTTTGTGGCTCATGTTTTACATGTTTTGTTATTAATCTGTGTTGTTATTAATTGTGTTGGGGGTGTCACACCTACTTCCCACTGTCCGGGTCTGGGGCCTGATAGCACATTTTCTCTTCTGCACACCTGGGGCAAATGGGAAAACGGAAAGCCTCAGACAATGCAGGGGAGCCGGGGAAGGTTAAAAAGCAGGCAAAGCATGCAGTTGCCGGAGCAGTCTTGTAAATTTTGTATTTGCTGTGTTGCAGTATTGGTCTATAGGAACTCTACAGCCCTGATGCCACTCAACTTTAGTTCCCATGTACCTCAATATAATGTTGAATTGGAGATCTGGGAAGGTTTCTTGGTAGAATGAATTCTAATTCTGCGCTAAGAGAGTCAAATGGTTTGGTATTCCCTCCATCTTTTAAAAACGTTATGCCCTGTTCTCTCCATTTCCTCCAACATATCATTAAGTCTTCCATGCATATTCCAGCATTATGCCAGATGGGAGCCACAGACATTAAGAATCCTACTAATTGTGATAATTGAGTGTTTTGTAATATGTGTTTATATGTGGAAGCCAAAGTCCACATTTGTAGTGTGAGCATAAATTCTGTCAAATTTCTATCTTGGGAACAAGCCTAATACATAGTCATAAACAGAAGAGGCTTGCAATTAACCCTGGGCGGTGAACTCCGCTCCGTTCGTAGAGTTTTCTGCACTCCGCGCTCCGTGGAACTCGCGAAGTGCAGACAACTTGGAGTGGAGTTTTTTCCCCGCTCGCGATTGCCAATGGTAAGTTGGCGAGCTTGAGCTGCTGCTCGCGTAGTATTTCTAGCCAAGTGGACGGAAGATAAGCTTCCTAATTTTTACCCGAGTGGCAGGAAGATCAGGGCGAACAGCTGTTCATGCCGCATTCTGCCGCTTGCGGAACTCTGCGAAGTTTTTTTGTCACTCGTGGAACTCCGTGAACTACGCCCAGGCTTACTTACAATCATTTTATTTCCCTGCTGGTGGCCCCTTAATTAAAGGGCTGGTTGTATCTATAATGCAAGGCCTTCTTTTGTCTTGGATATGGAAAGGAGTAGATTATCCTCAACTAACACCCGAGTCCCCCTTTACAAAAAAGAAAGATTTGGGAGAGTGGACAGCCTTACCATGTCCCCTTCTTATCAGTATGGGCTTGAGTAAAAAACTGCCACAATTTATAAGTGCCATTAGTGAATTACACAAACGGCTTACTTTAAAGATGAAGTCATCCCCTTAGCCAGATGTCTCAGAAGGGTATGAAGTAAATAGCCCCATTCGACTCTGGAGCAGTGTAATTTAAAATCCACCCTCTACACATACTGTATTCTCATTACGATATATAATATAATCCACATATTCAATGTGTGCGTTAACTCATTAACTCGTGTGTTTCACTCTAATGCATTTTCGTAGATAAACATTGTTGTGCACATTTAGAAACAACATGTAGTTGTTCTGGAGTGAATAAATAATCCATGTATTTACATTTGTTGGATATTTATATTATAAAGCGGATAGCTTGCTTTCCTATGATCAATTAATGTGATAATGTGCTTCCATTTTTATTCAAGAGCTAACTTAGCTTGACACTATGCCTTAGGCGAGTGTTACACATTTTGAAATTGGTAGTTTTCTGTTTATTCCTTTCTTTGCAGGCGTGTTATAAAGTCCTGCTATCTAGAGAAAGGCTCATTATTATGTACTAGATTCATAGTGAGGCATGAGGATGAAAGTTGGCAGCAGATGCGGGGAAATAAGGATCAAAGGAGTCTCCTGTACCTGGCGTACCAGGAAGATGCAACTATCAAGGATGCACAGATAAGTACCTAATTGTGTTGGTATCTCAATGTAGGGGGGGTATCGGTGCTGGTAAAAGCACGCCATGGGATTGGCTCTGAACTGCGGGAACAAGATATGGATGTTCTGAAACCTTCGATTGTGCTTTTAATTGGTGTTTCATAGTAGGAGGAGACTTCCTTCCCTGACTTGGAAGAGAGCAGATCTCTCCACCTTCTGATTTTCGTGATTGCTAAGTCTTATGCTAAATACTCGTTCATTTTGCTCTGAACTTCTACTGAGGTTTGTATGATACTCACACCTAACTCTTTTCCCTTTTCGAAATCCCCTTTGCACTTTCCTTTCTTAATTTAGCTAGGGCTAGCTTCTTTATGGAACACTCAGGCCCGATTCACAAGGGAAAAGTTAGACCAAAACTCTAACTTTACTACATTTTAGTATTCACAAAGGGACTTACGAGTAGTATCTTTGCAATTGTGCAGGTTACGCACTCGAAGCGTAGGTTCTTCACTCTGGCGGATTCTCCGTACTCGGGGCAGAATCTCCACACTGGAGGCGAAATCTCCACACTCTGAGTAGGGCCAGAAACCAATGATAATACACAGAAAATGACAAATATGAAATAAATACCTGAAAGTTAAATATAGGAAGCTGCAGGCAGTCATTTTATGTCATTCTATGCCATTCTCACCTCAGAGCAAAATCCTCTGCCATACTGCTGCTCTGTTTCTCAAACCTGCACCCAACATGACTGAGGGACTTGAGGACAAGGCAACCCCTTTAAGTGAGACAGAACTGAACATACTAACTGAGGGGGTGCTTGATAAGTAACCTTGGCTTCATGGGGGCCCTGAATACCAGCTGAGTGATGCAGTGCACAGCCAAATCTAGAGAGATGTCGCTGTGCACTGCAGTGCAGTGGGTGTATACCAGCGGCAAGGCAAGATGTGTCAAAGGCGCTGGGAGAATCTGCAATGCTGGGCCAGGATCAAGGCCTAGGACCTCATGGGCATGTCCTCCCAGCCCCACTCACAGAAGCCCCACCTGAGCCTACTGTATTGGGGGTCCTGAAGACAACCTGGCCGACCCTCCATGCTCACCTGGAGGAGTTTGAGCAGCAGAAACCCGGTAAGCGCATGAACTACAATATGGCTCTTGAAGTATGATGTGAGAGGTGAGATAGATGTACCATCATGTGTGTTTGCTCACCTTTCACCTTATCAGAGTAATGGCTGCAGTACTTATAAGGTATATGCATCATTGGGGAACATGGAGTGCTGTTTTCTGAGGGCATTCTGGGAATTGTAGTGTTCTAAACACAACTGACTAAATTATCCTTACATTTGCATTTCTGTGAAAGAATGCATTTACATAATCATGACCAGTGAACTAAGGGCCTTCTAACTGTTGTATGCTATGGTGAATGAATGGCTTGGACAATGTCTATGGTTGGTATGTGAGGGGTTTGTGTGTTCTATGCTATATCATGCATGCTTTTCCAGTGTTTTTTGCATGATGACTTTCAATACTTTTGTAAAACGAAGTAAAGTTTGACATTTTAATACCTGTCTCACTCATAATTATACAAACATATCCAAGGTATATAAAATACACACATAATCTTAACAGTTGCACGTATGTCATTTCAAACATATGAGTAGCTACACTAAGAAGCACGTGTTTGCCAATGTACAGCACAAAAAAAGCAGTCTTGTCATGCAAAATGTGGCCCTTGCCATGTAGAGTGTCTGATGTTGCTAAATATTGGAATCACAACTTAGCAAATGTCTGATTAAAGGCCTTGTTTACATATGTACACCAAATTTAGCATGTATGTTGTGTTTCACAATGCTACACAGCAGATGACAGTTGTTAGTAAGTGTGCGTCTGTTGCAATTGCGTATTACAGGATCAACATGGATCCACTTTTAGGTATGGAGATATCCATCCAGACAGTGTACTATATCTATATCAACTTGTAAGATTACATTGGAAGGTAACTATGTGTAAATGTCAGGGACCTTGCATTGAACTAATGCTGAAGGTGAGAGTTCGTAAATACTGAAGAGTATAATGACCACAATTGAGAACAATGTCAATGTATAAGTAATTTCTGGACATTACAGTGACAGTACACTGTCTTTTGGGTCCAACCAACATATTATTGGTTAGTGAGATCAAAGGAGTACAAAGTCAGCAGTTGCTTTATGTAGTCTTGACCTTTATCATAAATTGTACACCAACTACATAATTGTTTGTCTTCATTTTCAGTGGACTAGGCTGGCCAAGATACATCTGGACAGGATCAGGGACAGACCAGTGGATACTCGGCTTGTTGGCACACATGTCCTCTAGACACACCTGTGAGGAGGAGGAGGGAGACCAACCAGCAGGCAGGGGAAGTGCGCTCACCCAGACGAGCCAACACCAGCAACATCACCAGACCAGGTGGAGGCTGAGGAGACTGAAGGAATGTTGAGAGGGACACCACCAGCCAGGGAAAAACAAAAGTGGGTCTTTCCACTTGGCCCACAACTGGACATTGTAATGGTGTCCCCGGAGCAGGCCCCAACACCATCTGGGCATGCCACTGACCCCTCCCTAACTCTTGAGGCCCTCAGTTCACTGCGGCCTCCAGCTGCACCCCTTGCCACTACTCCCCCTCCAAGTACCTGCCAAGTAGAGCTGAGGGAGACGTTTGTCCCCAACACCCCACACCCCTCATGTTCAACCCAAACCACTCTTTGTGTTGTATCTCCTGTGACTGCATCACTGGTAGTGATGGTGCCAAATGACGATGTCAGGACTGTGGTTTTTTGGGTCTTCTAGGAGCTGAAAGAGGAGATCTGGATGTTTCAAGAGGCACAGTACAGACATTTTGACAGCCTCACTTCCTCCACCACTTCCTTGGGTGCAGCCATATTGTCTGCATTGGCCCAACGACCTGCCCACACCACTGCTGATGTGCCCCCAAGTACGTCTTCCCTCTCTGTTTTCCCTGCTACCCCTCATGTTTCCCGCTCCTAAGGGGTGTCTGGTCCTGCATCAGCCAGCCAGGAAGAGTCCACAGGAGCAGAGGATTTGAACATTGCTGTCAAAGATGAGAGTGAAGATGGCCAGTGACTGGACAATGGTTTTGACAGTGGGCATTTCTTTTACCCCGTAAACATAGACTGGTTCCCCTGACACTTCCTGAAGTGTTTTATTTATTTTATCCAACCCCCTCTAAGTTCCCTTGCCTATTTTGCCAGATAAATGTTTTTAATTACCTTCCTCCCTTTCCAACGGACAGTGTTTTATTTTAATTTATTTCATTATATTTCATACAACAATATATACATCTGTCTTGTGTTTTTCTTAATATGTGCTGGATTAAAAGCATGGAAGTCTACATTGGAATGTGTTTAGCTATGCGTTTAACATGATACCTTGTTACACAGATGGTCCTACTAATTAAAATGTCTTACTCACACACATTTATCATCTCATATATGGCCTACAACCAGAGTAAGCATTTGACCATCATCAACTATTACTCAACTCTGTACTGAATTGTGAAAAATATCTTTTTATTGACATATTTTGTGAGCATTTACATTTTACAGTAATAATGGGATTTCGCTCTTCCAACTTCGCAAATGTGGTGGTGAGGATCTCTGTGAATAAATGCATTTGTTGTGTTGGTGCCAATGTGTGGGTGGGTGTGGTGTGTCTGTCTGTACAGTTGGTGGGTGAGCCTATACTGTTGGTGGGTATACTTGTACAGGGTGTGAGGGTGCATGTACAGGGGGTGAGGGTGCCTATACAGGTGGGGGACGTGACTCTGAAGGGGAGGGATGTAACTGTGCAGGGGGCATGTGCAGATGGGGTGCCTGTGTACGTAGGGGGTGCCAGTGCAAGTTGTGGTACATGTGGCTGGGTGGGGTGGGGTGCAGATAGGTGTGTTGGGTCCCCTCCATCTGCTGACCATGAAGGAAGACCTTCAGCATGCCCTCCATCATCTTCATAGCCAAGGCATGGTGCCTTGCACTTTCTTCCCTATAGATTGATATAATGTCATTTTGCCACCGTGACATGTCTTGTCAAGATTTCTCAATCCTGTCCAAGACACAGGTCTGCCTGTCAATCATCTGAGGGATTTCTTGTAGTGAGTCTGAAATGTCAGACAGAAGTAGTCCCTATGGCACAAATGTCCTGGCTCACATCAGCCTGTTGTTGGAAAAATTCATCCTCCCAGTAGCCACCATGACCATCTGCCAGCCCCCTCTGCATGGGATGACCTCTGATATGACCGTCAAGTCCACCAGCATGGGAAGGGGTGCCACACCGGAAGCTGTGGCGAGATGATTCATGCCTAGGGGATACCTGCTCCTCACCAGGTGTGTTAGGCACCTCAAATGCTTGATAGAAGGCCTGGAATGCACTGTCATAGGAGGAGTGTGTAGGAGAAGCAACATGTCTAGCTTGGACGTGAAGGCTGTGAGGAGGCGATTGTTTTGGGGTAGGTGAATGCTGTGGCTCGTAAGGTGACTGCTGGGAATGGGCAATCATCAGAGGTGAAATGGAAGGTTCAACGCTGGCCGGACCGGATGCAGGCTTCAGTGTTTTGGCTAGTGGGCCAACAATGCACTCCTGGTAATACAGGTCCTCTTCAGTGGCCAGCACCAGCTCGTCTTCTTCCTCCTCATCCTCCTCTTCTTGAGCAGGGCTGGCAGCTGACATTGCTGCCTGGAGGTGGATTGGGTTCTCTCCTCGGATTGCTCGCCTCCATCCACTGGTGGTTGGTTCGGCTTCATCATTTGACTCATCATCGTCAGCACCTGGAATACAGAGGTTGCAACATGATAAGCATTTGTCATAGTATATCGTGCTACAACACAAGGGTTAGAACCATTTTTCTTTGCACCTATCTGTAATTCCACGTGTGATCTAGTTTGTGAAAAGCACATGTGACAGCTCACACTGTAGCATTGAGTTGTTCAATGGAGATTTGCAATGCAAAATCAAACTTACCAGCTCCAGCCACAGCTCTGTGTGGTATTGAGATCCCCCATGATGTTAGTTGCTGAACCTAGCTCCTTGATTGTGTTGCAGAAGACGTGGTTCTCGATCGAGCAGCTTCAAAAGGAAGTGACACCTTAATTAATGTTCAGCATGAATGATAAGTGAACATGCAAAATTAACACAGATATCAAGAAAAATGTTGTGAATATATCACACACCTACATCTTATGCTTAAAAAAAGGGGCAATATCTGCTATTTTCCTTTCACAATGATTTGGTTACCGTGCACTATTTGGGAATTAATAGCTTACAACACTATAGGGCACACTTACCTGACAAATGCATCGTAGTGGGTCCGGCTGCTGCAGCCATGTCTCTCAAATCCCTGGATGAGGTACTTTAGATCACTGAGGAACTCCTGACAGCAGCTGTAATGTACCATACATATCCATATTTCAATTCAAAGGCATGTATATATCATAGGTTTTCACTTTCAACACAATTGAGGCTACTCCTTTTTAATTGACACAATATAAGCAATTTAGTATATACTGTGTTATTTCAATTTAAATGTAGAGTCATCTTTTTAATAGTCAACATGTTCCTCACTACAGAAGTAACAATCAACTGGGTCTACTCTTCAGTAAAGTTCTTCTTCCTCATCACATTTAGCATGCTGATGGCAAGGCAAGACGCAGAGCAGGCAGGTGAACTGTGGGGTGGAAAAGCCAGAGCCTTGGATGTATGCTGCTTTTATGTGGTTTGTATTGCAGGGATTGCAGGTGGCATTAATTGCCTGGAGGTGTTTGAAATTACACTTTCTCTGCCCCGAGTGAGGAGATTCCACCCGGAGTATGGAACCTCTGTAGTCGTAAAGATACTCCTTGTATGTCCCTTTGTGAATACCAAAAAGTAGTAAAGTTAGACTTTTTTTCTAAACTTAGAGTTTTGGTCTAACTTTACCTTTGTGAATCGGGCCCTCGGTCTGGATACTTTGCATGTCGGAGACATAGTGCTCAGGACTTGGGCTGCGGCGATCTTTTCAGCTGCACAACAGGTGCTGCGTCGATTCTTCGGTCGCACCACAGTGATGCGTTGGCTTTTCAACCACATTATTATTATTATTATTATTATTAACAGATTTATACAGCGCATAGCTGCCCCAGCAACGGGGCGTCCCATCGCTACCCCGCCACATGGCAAGACTGTGGCAGGGAAAACAGGTGCTGAAGGACGATGCATTGATTTTCGGGCTTCTTTGCAGCAACACTACCTCCAAGGTCTCAGAACTGGAATTGGCACCACTTGGCAGGTCAGAACTCCTTGCAGAGGAGTTCAGGGGCAGCAGGGGAAGTCTTTGATGGCTCTGAGACTACTTAACAGGAGGCAAGCACACACAAGCCCTTGGAGAACATTGGCAAGCAGGATACAGAAAGCAAAGTCCAGTCCTTTCACTGTCCAAGACAGAAACAGCAAGCAGCAGGCCAGCCTAACAGCAAAAAGCAGTGGCAGTTCCCCTCCTACAGCTTCTCCATCACATCTTCTTGACAGAATCTCCTCCTAGTTCAGAAGTGTTCTGAAGTTATGGTGTCACAGCTCCAGTACTTATACCAGTTTCTGCCTTTGAAGTAGGCAAACTTCAAAGGAAAGTATTTGTAGTGCACAAGACCCTGCCTTTCTCTGACCTGGCTTCAGACACAGTACAGGGGGGTGGAGACAGCTTTGTGTGAGGACAGTCACAGCCCTATTTAGGTGTGAGTGACACCTCCTCCCACCACTCTAGCTCAGGAAGACCCATCAGCCTTGTGATGGACCATCAGGATATGCAGGACACACCTCAGCTCTCTTTGTGTGACTGTCTAGAGTGAATGGACAATCAGCCCAACTGTCAGTCTAAACCAGACGTGGATTCCACAGGCAGGCAGAGACACAGAATGGTAAATCAAGAAAATGCCCACTTTATAAAAGTGGTATTTTCAAACACACTTTTCAAAACCAACTGCACTAAAATGTGTATTTTAAATTGTGAGTTCAGGGAGCCCAAACTTCAAATCTCTGTCTCTTCCCAATTAAAAGTTAAACTTGTAAGAGGTTACAAGGCAGCTCCAATGATAACCTATAAGAGAGATAGTCCTTTGCAATAGTGAAAAATGAAATTGGCAGTATTTTACTATCAGGACATGTAAAACACACCGGTACCTGTCCTACCTTTCACATACACTGCACCCTGCCCATGGGGCTAACTTGGGCCTACCTAAGGGGTACTTTACATGCAGGAAAAAGGGAAGGTCAGGGCCTGGCAAGTGGATACACTGGCCAGGTCGACATGGCAGTTTAAAACAGCACTCACAGACACTGCAGAGACAGGCCTGAGACATGTGTGCAGGGCTGCTCATAGGGTGGCACAATCAGTGATGTAATCCCAATAGTAGCATTTGAATTACAGGCCCTGGGCACACACAGTGCACTTTACTAGGGACTTACCAGTAAATCAAAGATGCCAATCGTCGATAATCAATCACAATCACAATTTACACAGGGAGCACTTGCACTTTAGCACTGATCAGCAGTGCTAAAGTGACCAGAGTTCTAAAACCAGCAAAAAAGAAATGCAGCACACAGTCAAAAACAGGAGGTCAGAAGCTAAAAGGTCGGGGCAAAAACAAGCCAACAATACCAGGACTAACAACTAACAATTCTAAAATAAACCTTGGTGATTGCGTACCATCGTCTCTGTCCTTATTGTGGAACTATATTGGTTTCATTGAGATATAAATAAATTCTGAATGTTAGCTCTCCCTCAACACTTCATGTCGACTACCAATGGTCCATACAACCAGTGAGGCATTCTGTTTGATGACTATACTAAGAGATTGAGGTTTAGAAATTCCTGCTCCATCAAGTGGTTGCAGATTAGAGGATTGTTAGTCACTGAAGTGTAGGGAGACAGAATACTTTGGAGGAAATCTGGAGTTGCCCAAGTCCAGTCCATGCCCCTGAACCATTGGCCCAGTTTGGAGGATCGACAGTGACTCTGTGGTTCTGAAGGAGTTTGTAGTAGCTGAGGAGTAAGTACTAACAGGAATGTGCATCACAATTGTCATTTTGAGCTTGTAGTATTGTGTAGAAATAGTGAGTTAATTGTGTTTTGATGATGTTATGATTTAAAGCTGCTGGTGTGTGCGAATGCTTGATGCTGAGGAGTTGAAGTTGTTATCAGACCCAACGTGGTCTAACATCCCGGGATGGTTAAAGTTTTTGTTGTTAAACTTGTATGCTAGGTTTTGAGGTGTTGGTTCATGAGTTACTATCGACAGCACAAATGAGATAGGGGCTGTAACCGATTGTTGAGTGTAGTAATAGCGATTGATGTAGGTGGATCTTTGTTGGGCAGAGGTTAAACTACATCGGTCAGAGTGGTTTCCTGTTGGTCGAGATTTCATTGGTGTGTGTGGAGGTTGGGAAGTCTTTTCAAGTTATTCTTGCATGAGTGATTACTTTGAACCTCTTTATTGGAGCATACAAAAAATATTTGGTAATTATGCTTGATTGTGGTGTGAGAGTTAAACATAGGGAAAGTTTGTAAAGGAAGGTGAACCTCTGTGAGGAGTAAGGATTGCGTCAGACAGTGTTGTGCTAGCATATGCTGGTTGGTGTAAATGCTGCAATAGGATTCATTGTAAACACAAGGAGATGATGGACGGAGTGCTCAAACTTTTCAGACACTCACCCCCAGTCACAGATCTGGGTTGAATCCATCATAGTTCTTTAGCTCACTTCACCACCCCAGTTCAGACACAGCTATATGCAAATCAGTCTTGACCCTGTGCCTCATGGGAACAGTCCAGCCCGAACTGCCAAGCCATGTCTTCCCTGGACCGGAAACAAGCATCCTGGGACCGGTTTCGGGCTAACAGCCCTCATCAGCCAGGCTAGCTTGAATCCAGTGGCTAAGTGAGCAAGGGACCCACGTCTGGGCATACCCTGCCAACTTAGGGCGAACAAAGCAAACACAAGGAGATGATGGACGGAGTGCTGAAACTTTTCAGACACTCACCCCCAGTCACAGATCTGGGTTGAATCCATCATCGTTCTTTAGCTCACTTCACCACCCCAGTTCAGACACAGTTATATGCAAATCAGTCTTGACCCTCTGCCTCATGGGAACAGTCCAGCCCAAACTGCCAAGCCATGTCTTCCCTGGACTGTAAACAAGCATCCTGGGACCGGTTTCGGGCTAACAGCCCTCATCAGCCAGGCTAGCTTGAATCCAGTGGCAAAGTGAGCAAGGGACCCACGTCTGGGCATACCCTGCCAACTTAGGGCGAACAAAGCAAACACAAGGAGATGATGGACGGAGTGCTGAAACGTTTCAGACACTCACCCCCAGTCACAGATCTGGGTTGAATCCATCATCGTTCTTTAGCTCACTTCACCACCCCAGTTCAGACACAGCTATATGCAAATCAGTCTCGACCCGGTGCCTCATGGGAATAGTCCAGCCCGAACTGCCAAGCCATGTCTTCCGTGGACCGGAAACAAGCATCCTGGGACTGGTGTCAGGCTAACAGCCCTCATCAGCCAGGCTAGCTTGAATCCAGTGGCAAAGTGAGCGGGGGACCCACGTCTAGGCATACCCTGCCAACTTAGGGCGAACAAAGCAAACACAAGGAGATGATGGACGGAGTGCTGAAACTTTTCAGACACTCACCCTCAGTCACAGATCTGGGTTGAATTCATCCTCGTTCTTTAGCTCACTTCACCACCCCAGTTCAGACACAGCTATATGCAAATCAGTCTCGACCCTGTGCCTCATGGGAACAGTCCAGCTCGAACTGCCAAGCTATGTCTTCCCGGGACCGGAAACAAGCATCCTGGGACCGGTATCGGGCTAACAGCCCTCATCAGCCAGGCTAGCTTGAATCCAGTGGCAAAGTGAGCAAGGGACCCACGTCTGGGCATACCCTGCCAACTTAGGGCGAACAAAGCAAACACAAGGAGATGATGGACAGAGTGCTGAAACTTTTCAGACACTCACCCCCAGTCACAGATCTAGGTTGAATCCATCATCGTTCTTTAGCTTACTTCACCACCCCAGTTCAGACACAGCTATATGCAAATCAGTCTTGACCCTGTGCCTCATGGGAACAGTCCAGCCCGAACTGCCAAGCCATGTCTTCCCTGGACCGGAAACAAGCATCCTGGGACCGGTTTCGGGCTAACAGCCCTCATCAGCCAGGCTAGCTTGAATCCAGTGGCAAAGTGAGCAAGGGAGCCACGTCTGGGCATACCTTGCCAACTTAGGGCGAACAAAGCAAACACAAGGAAATGATGGACGGAGTGCTGAAATTTTTCAGACACTCACCCCCATTCACAGATCTGGGTTGACTCCATCATCGTTCTTTAGCTCACTTCACCACCCCAGTTCAGACACAGCTATATGCAAATCAGTCTTGACCCTGTGCCTCATGGGAACAGTCCAGCCGAACTGTCAAGCCATGTCTTCCCTGGACCGGAAACAAGCATCCTGGGACCGGTTTCGGGCTAACAGCCCTCATCAGCCAGGCTAGCTTGAATCCAGTGGAAAAGTGAGCAAGGGACCCAAGTCTGGGCATACCCTGCCAACTTGGGGCGAACAAAGCAAACACAAGGAGATGATGGACGGAGTACTCAAACTTTTCAGACACTCACCCCCAGTCACAGATCTGGGTTGAATCCATCATCGTTTTTTAGCTCACTTCACCACCCCAGATCAGACACAGCTATATGCAAATCAGTCTTGACCCTGTGCCTCATGGGAACAGTCCAGCCCGAACTGCCAAGCCTTGTCTTCCCTAGACCGGAAACAAGCATCCTGGGACCGGTTTTGGGCTAACAGCCCTCATCAGCCAGGCTAGCTTGAATCCAGTGGCAAAGTGAGCAAGGGACCCACGTCTGGGCATACCCTGCCAACTTAGAGCGAACAAAGCAAACACAAGGAGATGATGGATGGAGTGCTGAAACTTTTCAGACACTCACCCCCAATCACAGATCTGGGTTGAATCCATCATCGTTCTTTAGCTCACTTCACCACCCCAGTTTATACACAGCTATATGCAAATCAGTCTTGACCCTGTGCCTCATGGGAACAGTCCAGCCCGAACTGCCAAGCCATGTCTTCCCTGGACCGGAAACAAGCATCCTGGGACCGGTTTCGGGCTAACATCATCATTGTGACATCATCAAATATCTTGTTGGGATAGGTCCACGGAGATAGAGGTCACTGTGTGATTAGACACAAGTGCTGATTTTAATTAAACTGTGATTCATGCTGAATAGGCAAACATTTGAATTTTCTCTGCTTTCCCATTGTTTTGTATTCTTTTTGTTTGATATATTGCTGAGATCTTGACATTTTTCAAGGCACTTACAGAATTGATGAGAGAGGATGTGAGAGTTTCTCTCCACGAAAGCAAGGAAGCTCCACTGAAAGGTATGTCAGGTCAATATATGGTTATGAAAATATAGCGGTATACATTATTGTGGCTTCATCAATGGTACAAGATCGCCAAGAATGAAGGTGCATTAAGATTTCCACAATATGGCACACTGAATTTGAAAATTATTGAGAAGAGGAGTGTAGTACAGTATGAAACTTCCCCCTAGACCAGCACAATATGAGTCTCTTAATGCTTGGGAGCGTGCTGCACATGCCAAAGAGAAGGAGAAATATCAGAATAAGGCTAAGAAAGCAGTGCATAGTTATGCTGGTGCTAAGTGGGGTGCAGAGCAGCAGAAGTGGTGAACAGAGGTAGTCGAGGGAGCTAGGTTGTACCCTACACTGAGAAATGAAGAGCCCCAGAAAAAGAAAAAAAGATGAAAGGAGAGGAAAAGACAGATGCTGTTGAGGATTCTGGCGATGATAGTTATTCTAGTGATTCCTTTTTTGATGTATGGTTGTCCTCTCATTTACCACCTTATAATGCTACCCCATTTGATGGTTTGAGTGGAGCTGCCGCAAGTGGTAGTACTGTAGGTGCCACTGTTTCAGTAGATCCCAATCAGGTCCTGACCGGAGACACACCTTTAATTTATGCTCCTCCAAACTTTCCCATTGCTAATTCCCCAGATTCGATAACTCTCCCTGTTACAATTGGTCCTGCAGTTCCTGTGTAGAATCCAAAGTCATCTGGAGGAACAATAAAATCTTTAGCAGTCCCGACCATGACAACCCCTCAAAATAATGTCCCTATGTATATGCCTTAGGAGAAACAGGCGGAGTAATCTTAATAGAGACCAAAACAGACCCACTGAATAACACCCCTATGTCTGACACATTAGGTGCAATTTGAGCAACTCTTATATAGGAACTCACCCCAATACCTCAAAATTCTTCCATATCCATTTGTAACTCACTGCAATGTATCCCTAACAATATCTCTAGAGGAAGAATAGTGTTTAATACCCCAGTGTCACAAAATGGGACGAGTTCACAATAAAGAAATGATTTGGTCCGATTCTTTAATGGGTCCTGTGGAAGTGGCGAGTTTGTAGAGCCAAGGGAGGAATTACGAATTATGAAAGAGAGAGGCCTGTGGACATAATCAGGTTGAGACTGGAAATGGATGAACTGATTTCAGGCAATCTTGATTTTTTACATGTAGACACATATTGAGAGAATGAACAAGTGTATTTGTGTAAGAATATTACACGTCGTGCTGGCCATGCTCATGACAGACATTCAGACTTAGCCCGATTGTATGACATAAACCTCAATAAGAATAAGAGGCTGATTTCGATGTTGGCAGATCAGGTCCCACCATCGCTTTTTCAAATGTTTTCCTGCCCGCCAACTTGGCGGTCTGCCTGCCCGATTTAGATGTTGGAAGGTCCATGGGCGAAAGATTAAAACAGTCCTGCCAACTCCGCCAGGAATCTTTGTCCGCATTGATGGCGCCATAAGCAGAAGTGTCTGATAGCGGGACTCCAGCCAAGAGTCCCACCAAGCTGATTACGATGTGCCTTTCTGCCGAGGCAACTGTTGCGGGAATCCCTCCTACTTTGAGTTGCCAGAATCGGCGGAAATGAGGTAAAAACATACCTTTTTTCCTGCTTCCGTTTCCATCTTGTACCTCAATGCCCAGGTCCCACCTTTGCTGCTCCGATCCCACCACAGCACCAAACGACTCCATTGTCACCGAGATCTAAGGTAAGCTACTTGTACAATTGTCCTATTATGTATCATGTGTTGACAATTGCCTTAACCTTGTTTATTTCTGCATTGCTCTTATATGCAATATTTTTCTTAGGTATAATGCAGTAGTGTTCATTTTG
Organism: Calotriton arnoldi; assembly: GCA_963921515.1. NCBI lineage: Eukaryota > Metazoa > Chordata > Amphibia > Caudata > Salamandridae > Calotriton > Calotriton arnoldi. The sequence continues at coordinate 295,114 of CAWUFW010011418.1, read as the reverse complement.
CTACTTATCAAGGTAAATTGGATACACCTGTATTGACACTTAAAAAAAATATTTGTTCTGGTGTTTGGGGGTGCTGTGCTAGTGGTGCCTGTGCTTGGGAATTCAGTAGAGTGTGTATGTTGTGTGAGTGGCATGAAATATGTAATACAAAGGGACATAACACATTGCCTACACATTTTTTTCATGCAAACATGACACATGTGTATTGACACATTTATAACTTGTACTTACCAGTCTCCACTCCACCAGGAAATCACTCCATCGGCAAACCACTGCTACAACACCGCCAGCACAACGAGAACATCTACATCGGCTCGGCGCAAACCCGCTGGCCTGATGGCAACAGAGTACTACTGTTAACCAGCAGAGAAGACTGCCACAGCCTGATGCCTATTGCCGCAACATCTAAACACGGCAGGCAGACCACCATCAGCTGATGGAGTACTTGGAGTCACCGCAGTGGCAGGACGGCGGTAGTCCCGCCAAGATCTAAATTGGGCCCAAAGTCTTTAGAGAGAAGCTTCCGTGTTTATTTTGATGATGAAGCAATAATGAGCATGAGAGTGTCAGGAATGACACTGCAAATAAGAGAACTGATTGGCAGCATACGAAAGTGGAGTGATTTGGACAAGTAGATGGCATGTAAATGGCCCAAAAAGAAAGATTAGAAGAAATTGAGGGTAGTGTCTACCCCAGAACAGATAGGAGAGCCACCTCTGGACCCACCAGAAGAGGAAGGAGCTCCGAATTTCCCACTGAGGGAAGTGCCTGGTGGAGACTATGGGGTCGATTCCGATTCGGGCCGGAAATTTCTCCGACCGAGCCGGATCCGGAGAGATTTCCGACCGAATCGGACCCGTGCAGTCCGACCGAACGAGTACGATGCGTCCGTATGTTATCGGACTCGAGTCGGTCGGACTCCCATTGATGTCAATGGGAGCCGGTCGTACAACGCGTACGCGGGCTCCCATTGACTCAATGGGTGCGAGTCGGACAAGGGCGCCCCCTACAGCGGGTACGCGGCGAAGCGATTCGCGCCGTACACGCACAGGTAGGGGGACCCATGGGTCCCCCTGTGTGCGACTCGCGCGGCTACGCGTACTGGGGGGTCCGACACGGACCCCCAAAGTACGGCTCCGACAGCTCTTACGAGCCGGAGTGCGCGGCTCGGTCGGACTGCTCGCGGCGCGCATCGTACTTACCCGGCCGGGAAACGTCTCCATTGCGCGGTGCGAGTCGAGTCCGAGCGAGTCGGTCGGAGCGGTTCGAGTCCGAGCGAGTCGGTCGGAGCTGTCGGGACGCCCGGACGAGTCGGTCGGCGATTTCGCATCATACTCGCTCGGCCGGACCCGCGTACGGTTCGGTCGGGAAACAGGGCTCCGAATCGGATCCGGTAAAGCCGAATCCTATTCGGAGCCCTACCGGCCGAGATCGGAATCGGCCCCTTAGTGCTTTGCAGTAGAGGTGATCTTGCAGCATTTACGAATGATTTCCCAAAATTAAGTGATAATCCAGCTCAATGGTACACACAAGTTGACAGGTTTGTTAAAATCTCCCAGGTGTTATGAGTGGATCTGAATGCTTTTTTTGAAATCGTAGTTTCAAGTGATTTATGGGCTGAATGTACAGTGTCTATTCATTGGTCTGATAAAGAGCCTTACAGAAACCAGATAAGTCATGTGCCTTCACCTGAGCTGATGAAAAAGTATAAGCAAGTGATTACATTTCTGAAAGGGAAGGTGGTTGCAAAAGATATCGATTGGGTAAAGATCGATAGGACCACACAGGAACCTAAAGAGACAGTGCATGCTTATTTTGAGAGATTTTTACAAGTGTTTAAACAACACAGTGGAATGGAGAACCCAGAAGGGAAAAAGATGGGAAATTTTGTGTCAAAATTCTTAATGGGATTGCGACCTGAGATCAGTATGATGATTCAGCAGCATTTGATGAAGAACAAGTCTATCAATGAGATCCTGAGATATGCTAGGTATTGCAGTGATGAACTGGAGATGAAACAGTAGAAATTGAAAGAGAAATTCTTCTTACCAAAGATAAAGTTTGCGAAAATAGGTGGTCAGAATCAGTTATGTAGGAAGGATGGACAAAATGCAAGGAGTTGCGTACTCACAGAGAGGAAGATGATGCAGGGTAGATAAGTGTGTTCCACAGGTTAGAGGTTGCTGTGGTCCAATCGACCTGAGTACTGGAATCTATAATGCAGAGTTAAAGAGATCTAATCTATGTCATTATTGTAATAGGTTTGGTCATTGGAAGTGTGAGTGTTGTGAGGGGGTTGAATGAAGCCCAGGCATAGAATGTGGGTTTGGTGCAAATGCAGAATGCTAATTATGCGCAACTACCAAATGTACAAATGCAGAGAATGCAAAATTCTTACATGTCTCAGATTCCAGTGATGCAGATTCCCCAAGCCCCAATGACCCAACAGAATATGGGTAATTCTAGGTTCAATGCGAACCCAGTCTAAACAAGCATTTGCAATGCAAATTGGTCTCGCATTTGTGAGAATTAGAGGTTTTGGCGTTGTAAATGATAATGTCTTTTACCCATGTGTTTTGGATTGGAGTTGAATGGATGTGTTTGGAGTGGAATGATGTAGGTTGGTTTGGAATTATTAGCTGTGGAATTGCGTGTTGTGGAATTGTGTGGGGTGGTGTGGATTTGTGTAGTGGAATTATGTGGCGTGATGTGTAGTGGAAATATGTGGATAGTAAACTTAATGCATAGTTGCCAAGGTTTCAGATTGCTATATGTGACATTTTCATAATTTCAGTGTAATTAGGAGTGATATTTCAACGACTAGCAGTGACACTTTCTAGTGAGCAAAATCAATCAATGAAGACGAGGGAAACATAAATATCAGCCATTACCCCAATTTGAGCAACAAAAATGGAAGGGTGTTAACTTAGTGTAGCTGCCATTTCAAGCAGGACTTTAGCTTCGCTCCCAAAAGTCAGCATATTATGCGGTAAAAGTAATCAGTATTCCATATTTTGAGATATGAGATTTGCTTAGTAAAGAAAGCATGCTTTTATTTATGTGTGTTAGAAAACCTTTGGGATTGTGTGGCTTTCTCCTTTCACGTGTGCCAGAGCCAAAGCTTCGCGAGTTAAAATGATATATTTTTAACCAGCAGTCAGTGAAAGGAATAGTACGTCATGTGAACAGAATTATCAGCATTTTGTCACTTAAAGATTTATGGGGGTACTGCCGTACTACCCTCACCCCTACTTTCAGCGCCACTACTGGGGCGGCTGTGTAGATTGTCCCCCAGCGTTAGGGTGTGTGAGATCTCAACATCTGATTAGTGTTCAGGGGATTGGGGGAGGCAACGTTTCACACCGAAAGACCATTCTTAGGGCGGAGAGTTCTTGTCGAACGGTGGCTGCAGTTGAAAGATGCCAGAGCGGATTTCAGCTGCTATAGAATAAATAAATTATAAAGAGCCACTGTAGCTGAGCTCCGCTGCCCAGCCTGCCGAGGCACCATTCCAGTGCAGCCCGAGGAGACAAGCAGTGAACTATAGGCTAAGAATGACGCATGTTTAGCTTTAAATTAAATATATTGAGAATGAGACCTGAGTGAATGTGAGCCACGGCCACAACGAGTCTCAGGCAGCTGGTCTTAGTGGCAGCTGAGCAGAGCGCTGCACAGAGGACAGCAGTGATAAATCACTTTAGTTAGAGTTATGACCGGACTTTTATTATCTTTTTGTTGTTACTTAAGTTCAGGTAAACCCACCTGCAGCTCAGAGAGCAGGAGTTTCTTTGACGATAAAACATGAAGGAGCAATGGCAATTGGCTGCAGTCCCGTGTCTTGTGCTGCTTGAGCAATGCCCTCTGCTCTGGGCCCCCAATGCTACCCTCACCGCTGATAACTTCAAGAACTACAATTGCACCGAGCCTCAGCGGCCTGGACCCTTGGTGATATAAACAAACAGATGAAGGCTCTATTCTCAGCCTGATGCTCGTGGTCGACGCTTACGGCCAGCCCGCGGTAAGTGGTTACTGTCGCATCCTGTGTCAGCTCTGCTCAGCCCGTCCCTGAGAAGAGCAGTGAGCTAAACTCAGGCAGACGCTTTAAATTAGTTATGCTTAAAAAAGTGGGATAGTACAGACCTGAGTGTCAGTGATTGTGACCTAAGCAACGACGAGTCTCCAGCAGCCCTCCGCTCACTGGGCACCATCTGCATGATGAAAGGCACAGGCAGCGCTGCGAGGAACGGCAGGCTGCTTGTGCCAAACTAAACTTATTAGCATAACTGCCGCTCGCCAGTCACGTCGTGGGAACCCGACCACTGCTAGTGACTTCAGTCCTCCTGCCTCTCCGTAATTAATGGACACAATGTTGCAGTCAGGTGACACCAGGTCACTGGGACAGCAGCAGTGCTGGCACCGGAGCAGTCCCATCGCCCGGCCTCCTCCATGTCCCCAAAATAACAGTAAAGTCAATTCGGCCTTGCAGATTCCCGGGCGTCCCGCGAGCGGTGTGCAGCGCTAAAGATAAATTTAAACAAGCGTTGCGAGCGGTGAATTCCAGCAACGGGCGAGGCAGGGACACCGGTCTCTGCCGTCAGCTCTTCAGCCTTATGGCGAGGGCATTGGAGACTACCTGCACAGCCCTCCATTCCTGTCCACGTGGCTCCGCTGTGATGCAGGCGCAAGCTGGAGCCCGTGATTGATTGAAAAGGAGGGGGGAGGGAGAGCGGTGGGGTGGAGGAGCAGGGTAAATACGAGAATGAAAGCAGATCCAGCGCGGCGCTCATGAAAGGGCGCTGCGCTGATAGAAATACCTCATACAGCAGCACACCCCCCCCTCTGTGACCGAGGGGGAGGGAAAGCAGAGACGGTGGAGTGGAGGAGCGTAGGAATCACACAGCAAAAACAAGTCGCACTGTAGTTGCAATCTGATCCGGATAATTGTTACCAGATGCACGTCCCGTAAACTGAAAGAAAAGATAAACAGGGGCCATCACATGCTACACAGTGTGATGGCCAAACAACATAGTCACTAGACCCCTGGCCACTATAGCGGAAGAGGCTGGGTTATCTATCTATTCGTACGCGGATGATACCCAGCTAATCTTCTCTCTGTCCACCAATGAGGCATCTAAGGTATCTTCTCTTCAGGCAGGGCTGCAAAATATAGCTGGTTGGATGCATGCCAACATGCTAAAACTTAATGGTGGAAAAACAGAGGTCTTAGTTCTCGGTAAAAACAAAGATCTTTGGGGCCCCGACATTGGCCTCCTCAAATGGGTGATCTTCCCCAGCCAATGCAACTAGTCCGCAATCTAGGCATAATCATTGATGACCAGCTATCAATGAGGCAGCAAGCAGTCAGGGTCGTCTCAATCTGCTTCACCATCCTAAAATGGCTCAAAAAAATACTTTGGATGTTGCCTGGTCCCACACAAAGAACTGTGGTTCAGGCCCTGATTACTTCTAGGCTGGACTATGGAAACGTCCTGTATTTAGGAGCCAATAAGGAGGTGGTTCGAAAACTGCAGGTAGTACAGAACTCGGCGGCAAGACTGCTTTGCCAGGTGCCTAGAAAGGCATCTATTTCAGGCTCCCTCCTCGACCTCCATTGGCTTAGGATGGAGAATCGCATCAAATTCAAGGCCCTGTGTTATATGCATAAAATTAAAATGGGCACAGCTCCACAGTGCCTTAGTCCATCCCTATCTCCCAACACGTCTTCTCCGATCCTCCACTCAGGCCGGTCTTTTTCTTATATGGCCCCCTCACTATGGAACTCACTTCCCACGCCACTTCGGCATGAAACCATCTACACGAACTTTCGCAAAGGTCTCAAAACGTGGTTATTTAACCAATAAAGCTCTCTCTCTCTTTCTGCGTTAGTCCGATGGCGCCGGGAAACCTCCGGGTAGCTGTGCGCCTTATAAAATTAAATTAATAATAATAATAATAATAATCACTAAGTGAAATCGCCACAAGCACACAAGGGAGGGACAGTTGCTAAACAACACCAATAAAAAGCCTGCATTTCGGAATGGCAAAAGCAACAGCCACTAGAAACCACTTAAAGTTTTAAACCACATAGAATACAATACAACAGGTCTTGCAGACATCGCAAGCGCTGTCGAGGCTCGACCTAAAAATGAGTATGAACTCTTTCCAGAATCAGAACCCATTTCAACAGTTCCCAGTTTTTGACACATTGGAGGGTTACAGCTCTGATCAGTCACAATGACTGTGCCTGAGGAGAGAGGAAGATTATGTACTTGCGGCAGTCTTGTAAGTAGACCTGAGTGGTACATTTGTAGAAGGTGAGGTGAATGGGCATTGTGAGAAGTTGGCCTGGCATATGCTGTCCACTAATTATAGTGGGCACCTTGCACCAGTTCAAACAACCCCTTATTGGAGATAGGTTAAAGACAACCTTATTGAAAGCTATCCTAGTGGTAGCTATGGAGAGCAGCCTTCAGGCTAAGTCTTGAAGGAATGTAAAGCAGCTTGTTTTACCAGTCTATAATCTCTTGAGTGACCAAATGAAAGAGCACCACACCAGGTATATATTCAAAATATATGTATTTATTGCTAAACACACCCCTCTAGTCTCTTTATGAGGCTAGAGTTCGAAGTACATAAGTTAGAAGTTATTAAATCACAGTAATAGCACAAATACACGTTTGGGCCCTAAGGGCGTACCAAACCATATACCAATAAAGTGGTATGCGAACCACGACTGAACTAGACACTAGGCCTAGAGCCTCTAGAAGTGCTTGGACCACAAGGAACCACCCAAGGTAGTGACACAGGGGACCCACGGGAGACGCGTGCAGTGTAAATACACAACCGCGATACGCCGTTGACTTCTATGGAGAAAGTCGGGATCGGGAAATTAGAGAAAGGGACACTTAAAAGAGGACTAGGACAAAACCCTTTGAGATCTAGGACTTTGAAGAGTCTCTACCCACGGGAGCACCGGAGTACTCGTGTTACCTCACCCAGGGAAGCCGGGTGCATAGGTGCCTTTCGGGGTCGGGTTTCGTCGTCGATTCGAATGGCGATCTGCTGCAAAGTGCTGCTGGCGGCCAAGAGAAAAGTGTCCGGGTGGATCCAAGAGTGGATCGGAGTTCTGAAGAACCTGAAAGCAGAGGGGACAGAGTCTGGGTCACTTGCCAGTGACCAGGAAGGCGATGGACAGATGCCCACCGATGTCGAGTGCTTCAGGTGCGTTGACGGTCATCTTGACTCTTCAGCCACGAGATCCAGGAGGCGTTGTCGGCAACCAGGAGCAGGATTCGGGCTGGTACACGATGTTTGTCGAGTGCTGAGGTGTCGGCGACCGGATTGGACCCAACAAGCCTTGGCAACGGCAAGTCTCGGTGAAGATGTAGATCGTCGATGGTGCAGACCAGCAAGGTCTGTGGAACTCACCCAGCGAGGGTAAGTGAGGGCAGGCCTGGAGCAACCAGGATGCCAAGTTAGAAAAGGATTGGCCTTCGTTAAGGGCTACTAGCCAACAGGCTAGCGACCGCAAAGGAGCCTCGTGACGCTGCACGTGGAGCTGGCTTACAGGACACTCGTGGAGTGGGGGCCAGTGATCTTCGGTGCAGGTGGTGCTGGAGGCTAGGGCTACTCGGAGCCCAAAGCACGACTTCTTGGGAGACCCAGAAGATGATGCACTTGCAAATGTGCTCGGTGTCCAGGGGTCACGGTCTCAAGTCACCCACGATAGCCACGGGCCTCAGCTTTGCTGGGGACTCAGGGTAGCCTCGGGGAAGTCTGAGAATCCACCTCTGGTGATGCAATGACTTCGGCGTCCGACGGGAGCTTCAGAAATGCGAACCGGACAGATGCTTCTTTGGTGCCTACCAAGCAGGGAGTCACTCCTTGACCCCAAGGGAGATTCTTCTGTCCTCTAATCGTGAGTAGAGCGTCGAAGGTCCAGGATTCAGTTTCAGAGTTTCGTCCAGGGATAATCTAAAGTCCTAAGGACTGGGTTCCTATCTTTATACTAAAGATAGGGGTTGGACTACTCTGTGGCCCCACCTATGGGTGGGTCAGGGCAGAGGGGTGGCTACACCCCTTTCCCTTTGTCCAGTTCGCGCCAAAGCAGGGGCTGCAAGCCCCTGATCCGGTTTGAACTGGCGTATGCACAGGGACACCAAATGTGCCCCCAGTGCAGGACTTCAAAGCACACAGATGGTGCTCCCGCCCAGCCCCAATACACATTGCCCTGTCTGGGGAGGTGGTCACACCTCCCTGGGACAGGAAACCTATTGTCCAGGCCTCCCCTGCCGGAGTTTCGTCCAGCAGCAGGAGGCCAGACTCGTGTCTGTGGCAGCAGCATCCATTTTGTGATGCCAGGGCTTTGGAGAGAAGTTACCGGGTTAGTCAGAGTTAACATGTCTTTCCCTCTAGAAGGGTGGAATGCTACCCCCGCCGCCAGAATTGGCGGGGGGTAGTATTCCAAGATGTTTGACACCAAACACGACATGTTTAGGTGCAGCCATTCCAAAGTTAGCATTTTACCGCGAGGATATAATGCGCTTAAGAGTATATGGTCAGGCTGCACTACAAACAGCATCAGAGATGGTCTCTGAATGCTGCAGAGGGGCCCTGCTCATGCAGGGGCACCCTCTCACATAGGAACCATGCACTCTGCCTTTAGGATTGATAAGGCCTGCCTTAGGAGTGACTTATAGGTTTATATGTGTATGTATTTAGTGGTATAGGTAACCTATATCGCAGTAAGGGGTGCATGCACCACCTTACCCAGGCTGCAGTAGCAGACCTGTGGTGTCAGTTTGGATGGCCTTCCAGGGGTGGCATAATACATGCTGCAGCCCCTGGTAGGCCTCTGAGGTACCTATGCCCTTGGTACATAGTATACCATATACTAGGGACTTATAAGGGCACTCCAGATTCCAATCAGAGATGTGCCTAAGGCACATGGAAACCTTTTTACAGAGAAAGCAGATAGACTGGGGCCCTGAATAGCAGGATCCCAGTCCAACTAAGTCATAAACCAGCAAAACACCATAAAAAAAGTGGGGGCAACCATATAGTCAGATTCCACCTTCCTACAGGCATCTAGTGTCATTTTGATCGACACAGGTGCTACCCGTTCCACTGTTAGAACAGCTGAAGTCCCAAGCCTGCCCCTCTCAGGAAAAATGATCCAAGTTGTAAGTGTTTGCTAATAAACAGATTCCTAACCCTGTCACCAAGAAGGTTCCAGGGTAAATACGGTAATTTGAAGAAGATCACCAATTTGTAGTGTGTGACTCCAGTCCCATAAATATTTTGGGACATGATTTATTAAGCAAATTAAATTGCAGCATTGATTGTACACCGAATGGTGTTGAATTTCAAACCCATAATGAAAATGTGGATTTTAAGTTGACTTGGAAAGGGACAGCTGTTCGACTGTATCCCTTGATGACCACTGAATATCTGCCATTAGATCTTAAAGACACCATGAAACCCAAAGGCGGGGACTTTTCGGTTAATGTTATTGGCCTCATCAAAGGAGTTGATCCTCTTCAAATAACCATTAAACCAAAAGTTAATATCCTAGAATGCCTCAATCTGATGCCTGAAACAATAGCTGGAATTACTCCAGTGATCGAATCAATGATTCAGCAAGGTTTTTTGAAAGAAATAATGGGCAGTCCATGCAACTCATCCATTATGGGCCTGCAGAAACCGAATGGTAAATACTAAATCATACAAGACCTGAAAAAGAATAATAATATCATCATCCCTTGTTGCCCTGTGGTAGCAAATCCAGCTGTGATTTTATTCCAGATTCCATGTGAGGTTGAGTGGTTTATGGTGGTTGATTTGTGCCAGGCCTTCTTCTCTATCCCTTTACACAAGGATAGTCAATGCCTCTTCTCCTTCCAGTTTCAAAACTGAGTCTTGGCATAAAGTCGAGTGCCACCGGTTTATAAAGAGAGCACTTCAATCTTCAATCGGGTACTCAAGAAGAATCTTGATCCTTGGTAATGCCCTCCATTTCCTTCCTTGTTCAGAATATCAATGACCTTTTGGTTGCATCAGATACACAGGAAGCCTGTATACTCAGCATCATGGCTTTATAGAAACAATTGGCTGAGAATGGACATTAAGTATCCTGAGTAAATTACAATATTGTCAGATGGAAGTCCTGTATCTGGGATCCTACATTGAGAAGCGAGCAAGGAAGGGGTTGCAAGAGAGAATCTCTGCTATTTTAAAAATGAATCAGCCAACTATACAAAGAAAAGCCAGGATGTTTTTGGGAATGGTGGTCTACTGTTGACAGTGGTTACCTAACTTTTCCCTATGAAGAACCGGGCCTTTGGGCCTGGCGGCGCAGGGCACGCCTGAAATCTTCGGGTTCACCTGCCTTGTTGCACAGAGACACAGAATACTCTGTTGGCGTAGAAAACCAAGTTTATTAGCTGCAGCTAAGCACAGTTGTCCAAGAAGTACATCAAGTAGGTTCTCAGGAGACTGCCACTTGACTCCGTGGCTCACAAGCTTTTATCGTCGAAATACATCTGTACAAACATACACCCATCGCACAAATTTTTAGCCAATCAGGAGAGTTTGAAAACAAGATATTGTGTCACCAGAATGCTCTCTGCTTACATGTTGTGTGTTATCCAGCCCCCAAAGTTAATCAATACTGGTACCCATAGTTCGGTGTTTGCAATGGCAGGACATATCTGTATGCTTCAAGAGGAAGGTTACGAAGTAGGAAAACACAGGGAGAGAATAGCGTAGGCCAGAAGATAAGATATGGCGAGAGGAGAATACTAAAGGGTAACAGATAGTTGATACGGGGAATAGGTAGTCCAGACAAGGATTAGTTAGGCCGGCTGGTGTCTGAGATTGGTTTAAGGACAAGGACGGAGGGGTTTTGACACGTTGCAGTCCAAAAGGGCAGAGACACTTCGCTCATCGGGCAGCCTGTGTAAAGGCAACACAAAAATGGCGGTGACTGTAAGATGGGGTCAAAATTAAAGAACCTCAGACCCTCCTTTTGCCATTACGCAGGCAATACACAAAGACTCACGCTAATCTGAATCAATGTCGATGGTCATGAAGTCGTCAAGCTGTTGCTGCAACATCATCTTCATCTTTATATTCTCCGTTTTCTGTGGCATGGGTCTTGGGACACACATAATAGCACAAAGACCACATATTGCGGGGCCACATTGTAAACAAAGGCAACACGAGAAGATGATGGCCAAAACTACTCCAACAAAGGTCAATACCTTCCATCCCCATGTGGACAGTAGTTCCCAAAACCATCCCATCAGAGACCAATTTCCTTCGTCCTGGTGGATGGACTCAGCAATGTGGTGCAATTTAGAGATGGCCTGGTATACTGTAGGGGCGTTATCAGGTATATAAATGCAACAACTCGATCCAATCAATGTACAGACTCCACCACGATCTGCGAGAATGATGTCTAACACCATTCTGTTCTGTAATGTCATAAGGCGATCCGCCTGAAGCTCAGCAGTGATATTACTCAGTGCTCCGACAGTTTCATTTATTGTTGCCTCAACTACCCGAATGAGATGTCTGATATTTCTACTATTGGCCATAGGGCCCCAAAATGGGAGGAATCCTTTAAGGAAGTCACCTCCTTCCTGTCCTGCTGTGTCCTCCAAAGCAATAACCCCTCTGCCGTACCTTGTCTTGTGATGTCCCGAAGGAGCTGTATATGTTGGAGGGAGGGAAAAGCCATATAACAAGTCCCTGAGAAATCGGCTGGTAACCATGTATAGGCTCTGTCATGGCAGACGAAATATGTTCCTTGAGATGCTACCAATGGTGGAGACGTTCGGGATGTATAGATATATGTAATATTACAAGTGCTCTTTCCCAATTGAGCCTTAGGATTTTGACCATTGGCTTGGAGACATAGGTGACCTTGGTGGGGTACAGTATATATAGGTGGGGATCCTTTCCTTTTGGCTCTGTCTGTAAGGCTAGTGACATAATGTGTCACATTCCAGTCAATGTATGCTTGTCGCTCGTCGGTGGGGAATTCACTAAATGTTTTATAATGTTTTGACATAGCCACTATTCCCTTTATTAGTGAATTATGACTAACGTCAATTCCATCCCTATACGGACCAACAGGATGTTGATGTTGGTTCTCATAGGCATTGGCAAACATAGAGGTGTAAGCCCAAGCAGATCCTTTTAGGGAGAAGGGTAGAACTAAATATGGCATTCCTTTATCTGTATTATGGGGTAAAAGTCCACAAACCCAACAATCGGTGGTATTGATTACTAATTGATGCTGGTGTAATAGCTGGATGAATGAATTGTTGAGATATTCCATTCTCCTAATTTGTTCATGCCCTGGTAGCGTATAGAATTGGTGTGGGGAAATAGTAGTGCGAAAAGGTATGGGCTGAGAGGTAGATATAGGTACAGATGCTGGCTGCAAAGTGTGAATAACCCAACCCACACAAGCTAATAAAACACATAACAAAGTTAACACACATAATAGTACGCCACATCTATTAAATAGTGATTTACAATATTTTTCCTTCATTTTGGTTCTTTTATCAATTTCTGAGTCACCGGAAGTCATCCCCTAAAGTGTTGCTCGTGGCAATCTTCCTATCTCACTCAGTTGTGGTTATTGGCCGTCCTATGACACTGCAAGTCCTGCAGACCTAGTGCCACTACTCAGGTCACAAACTAAGTCTCCTACCACGACCCTGCAACTTAAAATGGGATGAGTCCAGTATCACATAAGGAAGAAAATATATACAATTCAAAAATTCAAAAATGCAATCTAAGAAATAAAAAAATGCAGTTTAGGAACGAAGGGGAGAAAAAATAAAAATAAATTTCAAATGTCTTTGGCCACTCTAGGCCTCAGATTGTATCTATCCTTGTTTGGCACAGTCTGGTCTTGAAAAAGTGTCTCTGGATCAGTTGTATCTATTCTGAGATGCGATGGTACAGCTTCTTGCAAAACATCATCGTCCTCTTTCTCAGTCCGAGTCCATTCTAGGTGTGCATCGCCAAAAGGTACAAACCGGGGAACTCTCTCTCCTTCACAATCACCTATACCTTCGCGGACCCACTGATCAAAAGGCAAAGGCAAGGGTACCCTTTTGCAGTGCACACCATGGATCCAGTTCTTTTTCCCAACGACTTTTACGGCTGTACGTGTCGTCAGAAGGACCTGTCTTGGCTCCCGTCAGCGAGGCTCCAAATTCCTCTTCCTCTGAAAATTCTTAAGGCACACCCAGTCGCCAGGTTGGAGGGTGTGCCCAGGATCCGAGGAAGCCTGTGGCAAGGTGTCTTGTACCTGCTGATGGAGAACACGCAATTTAGTGGTGAGGTCATGCAAATAGTCAATTAACATTGGGTATTCTATGTCAGAGTACTTCTTGGGTCTAGGGACACCCCAGACATTAGCCGGGCGTCCGAACACAATCTCATATGGGCTAAGTCCCACACGAGAATGAACAGTTGTTCGAGTTGACAAGAGGGCTAGAGGTAAGGCGTCGGGCCAGGCAAGACCTGTGCTGGCTTGTATCTTTGCAAGTTTAAGCTTGAGAGTGCCATTATAGCACTCTACCAAACCCGCTGACTGAGGGTGGTTTGCCGCGTGGAATTTTTGCTTAATCCCAAGACCTGCACATACTTTCTGCATGATTTGACCCACGAATTCACTTCCATTGTCACTCCAGACAATTCGAGGTAAACCAAACCTCGGGAAGTATTCTTTCAGAAGGACCTTAGCTGTAGACAAGGCCTTTAGGGGGTAGGCCTCTATCCATCTAGAAAAGGCACATACCACCACAAGGACATACTTTAGGTTTCTGCATCTCTCCATATGAATGTAGTCTATCTGCACTACCTCAAAAGGATACGTTGGGGGAGCAAAATGGCCTGCTGGGGTTGGTGTCCCTCTTCCTGGGTTGTGCATCAAACAAACAATGCAATGTTTAACAAGATTGTCTGTACATTTAGGAATCCCTGCATTCTGCCATACCGGAGCCAAAAGCTTGCATATTCCTTTCGCACTGATGTGGGCTGGACCATGCGCCATAGTCACTACTGGAAGTACATAGGCGTCTGGTAACAGCCAACGTTGTTGTTCTGACAATTCTATCCAACATCCTGTCGCATCCAACATTCCTGTACTATCTCTCCACTTACTCAATTCTTTCTCTGTAGCCTCTTCCTGAATCATTTTCACACTTTCTATTGTGTCCTCACACATTCCTCCTTGACTGACCCATCTAGCAGGTCCAGCAACATACATATGACTCGTCACATCTCTCGCTGTCTCTTTCGCTATCTGATCCGCAAAAGCGTTTCCTTCACCCACATCATCAGTGATCCTTTTATGCGCACTACACTTCACAATTGCTATGTGAGTGGGTAAAGCAAGTGATTCCAAAAGGTCATTCACTAACTGACCATGCTGTATTTTAGTACCATGTGAGGTAAAGAATCCTCTTTCCCTCCAAAGGCGGCCAAAACTGTGGGCCACCCGAAATGCATATTGGCTGTCGGTGAACACATTCACTCTCTTCCCTTCAGCCAATACACAAGCTCTAGTCAGAGCTATCAATTCAGCTGCTTGGGCTGAATTCTGCCTAATGCGTGCTGTCTCCACAATCGTATGCAAAGTGGTAACAGCATAGGCTGCAGTCGTTTCACCATTGGGGAGCTTAAAACACGAACCATCCACCCATAGGATCCCATCCGGGTCCAGGAGCGTCGTATCTTTTAAATCAATCCTACCTTTTGTCTCCTCCTCTGTACGGAGAAAACAATCATGTTGCTCTTGAATGTCTTTCTCTACTGGGATTGGTAACAATTTAACTGGATTTAGGGTATTACATCGCTTGATGTGCACGTGACTAGCCAAGAGCGTCAGCTCATACCCCGATAAACGGGCGCTCGTAAGATGCTGGGTTTTTGTCCTGTTTAAAAGTGTATCCACTGCATGTGGCACCATGACAATAAGCGTATTGTCTAGCACCAATCCAGCAGATTGGCGAATAGAAACTGCTGCTGTAGCTTTCAGACAACTAGGTAATGCTTTAGCTACAGGGTCTAACGTAGCCGAAAAATAAGCACACGGGCGTTGTTTGTCACCAACTGACAACACGCAACCTTCTCTCTCGTGCACATAAAGTGTGAAAGGTTTGCTGTAATCCGGAGTACCCAACACAGGAGCAGAACACAAGGAAGTACGCAAATCAGTAAAACTTTTCTGGCATTCCTCTGTCCAAGGGAGAGGTTGGGGGGTATCTTTAAGGGTAAGTGCTAACAAAGGTTTCGCTAACAAAGAAAAATTCGGAATCCATTGTCTGCAGTAAGAGGTAATTCCTAAAAAGGCACGCACATCTCTCTGTGTGCATGGTACAGACATTTGTGCAATTGCTTGGATTCTCTCTGGGGTCAACCGCCGTCCCTCCTTCGACAAGAGATGACCTAAGTAGGTAACCTCTTGGCGACAATATTGTAATTTAGAGGGTGAAACCTTATGATGAAGGTCAGACAAGTGATGCAACAGTGAAACAGTAACTCGTTTACAAATTTCCTCAGAATCAGCAGCAACTAGCAGATCATCTACGTACTGAATAAGGGTGGCCCTTGGAGGCAAAGTGAAAGCATCGAGCTGAGTTTTCAAAGCCTGACTATAAATGGAGGGACTTTCACAATAGCCTTGAGGTGCGCGCTTGAACCGGTAGCTTCGGCCTCCCAAAGAGAAGCCAAAAATATCCCTACTTTCCTCAGCAATGGGAATGCTAAAGAAAGCATTCTTAAGGTCAATGACCAAAAACCAGGCAGCTGAGGCAGGTATCATTGTCAAAAAAGCAGTGATATCTGGGACGACAGGAAACTGGGGTACAACGATCTTGTTGACCTCCCGGAGATCGATTACAAAACGATAAACCGGTGGCTGGGAAGAGTCAGTACGTTTAAGGACAGGCAGAACAGGACTATTACACACATTTCCTCTAGTCTCTTCAACCACACCTTTCTCAACCAAATCATAAATGATAGCCATCAGCGCTCTCTCACCATCACTCGAAATTCTATACTGAGGAATGCGAGGTAACCTAACATTGGACTTGAGGGTGACAACATAGGGTGGAATCTGCAAGAGACCAACATCATTGGGGCCTGTAGCCCAAAGAGTAGTAGGCAGGGAACATAATTCAGAAGGGAGTTGGTCTCTAGACAAATATGTCGGGGAAATTAATCTCTTGCCTAAAGTAAGATGTACACCAGAAGGAGAACAATGCAGTGTCGCATACAGTCTCTTTAACAAGTCCAACCCCAACAAATTCTCACCACAACCAGTTGTCAAAATAAGAGGAGCCTCCAAATCATAAGGGCCAATGGAGATAGGTAAAGGACAAGAAACTGGGTTACGAACTGGAGCGCCAGAAAATCCTACAGAAACATTTGTTAAGCCAGACAAAGGTGCCCCAGGGAGTTTAGAGTGGATGATAGAACTCTTCGTTGCACCAGTATCAAAGAGAAATGGTTCTGACACACCAAGCGCAACGACATCAACATAAGGCCCATTTTGGTCCACTGGAACTGAAATGACTCCCTCACTTTGTCCACGGCTGTCCTAGCTAGAGAAACCCTGATTCTCATCTTCCATATAATAATCGTCATTATAATAATGGGCAGACTGAGTATTTTGCTGATCAAAATAATTCATGGAATTTTGCGGCGGAAAGGAACGTTGATCCTGGGACATGGTACTTCGCCCCCTCCCCTAGGTGTTTACTGGAAGCCACCTCGGCCTCGCGGCCCAGGCGTACCACCAGCACGCTGCAATAATATCGGGCAATTATTCTTGAAGTGACCTTCTTCCTTACAATAGGCACATTCATTAGGACCCAGTGGAGGCCGTGGAACAAAAGGCTCAGGTTTCTGAAACACCTTCTGAAACTGGGGAGTCGGCTGAAACTGGCGCTGAGCAGGACGAGGAGGATAAGCCTGTTGTAAAAGAGCCTTCGTCTTTAAATCTTTAGTCTTTTTATCCAATTTGTCCTTCTCCTCCTTATCCCTATTTTCGTAATATTGGGCAGTAGCCAATATCTGGGCTGAAGAAGAAACAGCCCATGAACTTTCGGAATCCTTTAATTTATTAGAGAGCTCGGGAAGCAAATTAAATACAAATTTATCTACGAACAATCGCTGTCCCCCTCTGTGCTCATATCCTGACCACTGTGATCAAGAAACGTTTCTTCAAAACGAGTGAAGAAGTCAGAGACACTCTCATCCTTCTTCTGCTTACAGGCAGCTAACTTATCCCAATTAACTCGCAGAGCGGGCATCATAGTTTTCATTAAGGTAATTATTCTACCAGGAAGTTCTGCAATTAAATTATCGGGTTTAGCACCACCCACTTGGAGCCCATCAGCAGCCAGTATAGCATTCCAATCACCTCCTAATTCTTGGGCGTGGTCCTCTTTCCGAATCCTAGCCCACAATGGTTGTGGGACAACATTTCCCATTAACATATCTATGTCAGCCAAATTCATAATACAAGCGTCAACAGTCTGAGATAATTCCTTGTAGTAACCAGCAGGGTTTTTACGGGGGTCAGGTAAAGACTGTTTAAGGGCCAGCACCTCAGATCTCTTCCAAGGTACATGTACCCATATACGTTGGAAGTGAGCCGGTATAAGCGGATTATTACCCTGGGCTGCAACCTCTTCTCTCCATACTGGGGAACCTCTCGCATAGGGTAGTGTTTCAGTTTGCGCCTAACAGAAGGATCAGGTTCAGACAAAGACCGGGAAAAGAACATTGATCTAAAAGTAATAAGTGTCCGTATAGCATTCTCAACCTCAGGACCCACAATTATTCCTTTATCAAAATCAGTCCTAATATCCAGCAAACCCTTGGGAGCTAAACCCAATCCCGTGGCCTCCCATTCCTGACCTAGGATTTCACACATGGCATTGAAAACGAATCTTTGTACAGGGGCATCCCACTGTTCAAAAGTATCCATGATATCTCGAACAGTATATTCGAGATCACTCAGGATCCACTTGCGAGCAAGACCCATGAACGTATCTCGTTCTTGGGAAGCAGGAAGTAAACTACGGGTCTGCCTACGGGGAAGAACAGGAGTCAGACTTACTGACCCAAAGAGAGGAGAAAAAGACCAGAAACAGTCTCAACCATCCGCTGACGGATAGAAGGGGAAGTTGGCAGAAAAACAGGAGATAGTGTATGAGACGGAGCAGGAGAAGAGGCAACAGGTAGAGCGGAGGTCGAAGGCAAAGGAGACTGAGGCAAAGAAGTCGGAGGCAGAGGAGCTGGAAACAAGGGAGCTGAAGGCAAAGGAAATGGCGGGAGTGGCAGTGCCAAAAAGGACTGGGTTGGAGGTGCAGGAGCTGGAGCTGGTGGGAGAATAACAGGTTGTTGGACTGGTAACAAAAGCGGGGGTGCATTAGCGCCTTGTACATAGGGCGGGGGCGATCGTAATAAGTGAGACATTAAAGGATCCTTCTCAGGATCAGCATCGCGATTTGGGGAAGAAGTTGGCAGCACTGGGTAACATTTGTCAATCGCCATGTGATGTTGCCTATCTAAGATCTCTATCGCATGATCTATTTCATTATCTTTAAACTGTTGGGCAGCCTGTATGACAGTGATATCTTTTTCTTTCCTATCTCTTTTTGCCTGTTTAATTTCTTTCTGTTTGGCTTCCTTGCGCCAAAGGCGAAAAGAGTCAAACATAGCCGGCCGGGCTCTTCTTTTAAACAAAGTAGCTTCTAAATTGTCTAAAATATCAGGTTCAAAACTACCATTATGTGGCCAGTGTAAAACACCATCTTTCTTCGTATAGCGGACCCATATTTCATTAAAGGTGATGGGGCCTATACCATGTTTAGAGTAAAGCTCATAAGTAGGAGTTCCAGCCGGAGGAATTGGACAAGAGTCCTCCAGTCGGGAGTCCATATCGCAACAAAAACAACACCATTTTGTAAACTTACTGAAACCAGGCATCGTTACTTTCACTGGCTTCCTACAAACAACAAGGGGCTAATCAAAACAGCACAAACGTACTCACCCTTGGCTTCGACAATTGCAATTTTCGAATCTAAGAACCCAAAAAAAAAAAAAAAAGAGAGTGGGAGCTACCCACCAGTACTTAACAAATGTCTTCTGCACGCCAACAGAGGTCCGTTTAACGTCTCGCAATACCAGTCATCACCAAAGAGGGACCAAGGCAGGGCAGCAGTCAGGGCAGCAGTCACCAGCAGCCGTTGGAAGGGAGAAGCCACACTTCAAAAGACCATCGGTCCACTCTTCGACATACAGGGGTCGCTGGTGTGGGGGCGCCTCCTCTGGAATTTTCCTGCGGGGCTCCTCACGATCCTTGGGCTCAACCGCTACCTCTGAAGCCGCCCCACATTGGGCACCAATTGAAGAACCGGGCCTTTGGGCCTGGCGGCGCAGGGCACGCCTGAAATCTTCGGGTTCACCTGCCTTGTTGCACAGAGACACGGAATACTCTGTTGGCGTAGAAAACCAAGTTTATTAGCTGCAGCTAAGCACAGTTGTCCAAGAAGTACATCAAGTAGGTTCCCAGGAGACTGCCACTTGACTCCGTGGCTCACAAGCTTTTATCGTCGAAATACATCTGTACAAACATACACCCATCGCACAAATTTTTAGCCAATCAGGAGAGTTTGAAAACAAGATATTGTGTCACCAGAATGCTCTCTGCTTACATGTTGTGTGTTATCCAGCCCCCAAAGTTAATCAATACTGGTACCCATAGTTCGGTGTTTGCAATGGCAGGACATATCTGTATGCTTCAAGAGGAAGGTTACGAAGTAGGAAAACACAGGGAGAGAATAGCGAAGGCCAGAAGATAAGATATGGCGAGAGGAGAATACTAAAGGCTAACAGATAGTTGATATGGGGAATAGGTAGTCCAGACAAGGATTAGTTAGGCCGGCTGGTGTCTGAGATTGGTTTAAGGACAAGGACGGAGGGGGTTTTTGATACGTTGCAGTCCAAAAGGGCAGAGACACTTCGCTCATCGGGCAGCCTGTGTAAAGGCAACACAAAAATGGCGGTGACTGTAAGATGGGGTCAAAATTAAAGAACCTCACCTAATAGCGAAGCCTTTACAGATGCTGATGGACAAGGATGTGCCTGATCTGTTACCATGTGGCGACAATTGTTTTATTGTGTTCCTAGAGCTGAGAGAATGTCTCTGTCATGCCCAGACACTAGGAATGCCTGATAATAATAAAGCTTTTTCATGTTTCTGCAGTGGGAGAGAGGGCTGTGCTCTCTCAGTGCTTACACAGATTCATGGGGAAGCTTGAAGATCTGTGGCTTATTTTTCTTCTACTCTTGACCCTGTATCTGCAGGACTGCCCTAAAGCGGTTGCGGCGATAGGTGTCAGCTTCGAATGATGTGAATGTATAGTCATGGGACATCCTCTTAAAGTGATGGTCCCCCATTCTGTGGAGATCCTATTGACTCGCACCAGAACACAGCATTTGACTAAAAGCCGTCTCACAAGATATAAACAAGTAATTCTGTAAGCTAAAAGTATAACTCTAAAAGATGTTCTTCTCTTAACTCAGCTATATTTTTGCCATTTCCTGAGAACAAAATTAATGATGAGGAAGTTGAGCATGCCTGTTTGGATATCATGGAACTATGCACCAGGCCAAGGGCAGATATCAGAAATGAGCCCCTGGCAGAGTTGGATTACATATTGTTTATGGATGACTCTTGCTTGAGAGTTGATAGGGGAAATTTGAGAGCTGCATAAGCAGTCTGTTCCATGGAGGGAGTAGTGGAATCCTCCTGGCTCCAAGGTGTAACCTCTGCACAAGTGGATGAAGTTGGTCACTCTTGCTAGAGCCTGCTGTATTTCAGACCATTTGAGAATGACTATTTTCACACAAGTCAGTACGACTTTAGTGTGGACCATGACTAACCCTGGGCGGAGTTCGCGGAGTTGAGCTACGCGAAACTCCGCGAAGTGGAAAAAAACTCTGCCGCGCTACGTGGAGCTCCGCAAGCGGTGGAGTGCGATAGAAAAATGCCGTTCGCAGTGATTTTCAGCGCCGGATGCTTGTCCGCAATGTGCAATCATCGCAAACGGCACCATGCACAGCGCAAGTGG
This sequence comes from Calotriton arnoldi, assembly GCA_963921515.1. Lineage (NCBI taxonomy): Eukaryota > Metazoa > Chordata > Amphibia > Caudata > Salamandridae > Calotriton > Calotriton arnoldi. The sequence goes on along the minus strand of CAWUFW010011418.1, from coordinate 273,944 downwards.
GCGCTGCTTTCCTTTCTGCCGCTCGAGTAGATTTTTACTCGAGCGGCAGCTTTCTCAACGCAAACGTGCAGTTTCTCAACGCAAGCGGTCAGGAGCATACGCAACCACTCGCAATGAGAAACCTGACCCCCCACGTTGAGAAATCTCGCCGGGAGGTTTATTTTCCACGCTCGCGCTCGCCAACTTGATGTTGACGATCCCGAACAAGGAAAAATCTCGCCGGGAGGTGGATTGCCCTCGCTCGCGCTCACCAACTTGACGTTGACAAATGCGAGCAAGGAAAAAAACTCCGCTACGCGGGGCGGAGTTTTTGGGATCTCCGCGAGCTCGGCGTAACACGGAGTTCCGAAAACTCCGCAAACTCCGCGAGCGGAGTTCACTACCAATAGTATTGGTCACAGAGGAGATTTATGACATCTTCGAGATCCCCATCAGGAATGGGGAATACATCATGAGCTTGTTGGAAGTGTGAGGCACACAGGAGCGGATATCACTATGTGACAGCCGCCAACCGTTATACTGACGAAGTTGCATGGTATTGTGCTCCTGGGTCCCGTACCTTCAATGGAGAATATGTAAATGAATCTGAAAATTAGAACAACTTAAATCTTTTGTTGTCCGTGGTTGATAGTTAGGAGGAAGTTAAGAGGTTGCAAGAAGAAGTGCCAGAGGCAGAACAACAGGGTTGGATTTGAGCTGGTTGTGTAAAGAATGAAGATTAAAATTGGGTATTTACTGATGTTGCCTGATAACTTGTTGTCTCCGATGGCTAGGCATTTCCATGGTCATGCCCTCATTAGAAGAGATGCTATGGTGAGATTGTTCTGACAGAACTGGTTTAACCCTCGATTCAGACTGATGGCTGAGAGTTTGTGTCACCGGTGTGTTGTGTGTCAGCAGATGAATGTTGGAAGGAGGATCCCCATGACAATGAGTCAAAAAGGTAGATCAGAGCACCCCTTGAACAGAATGCAAATTGACTTCATCAAGATGCCTGTATGTAACGGGCTGAGATATGTTCTGGTTATTGTGTCTATTTTCTCTTGATGGGTGAAAGCCTACCCTACCAGGAGGAGTGAAATTCTTACTGTGGCAAAGTTGTTGTTGAGAAAGTTAATACCCCAGGTTCTCGGCTTCTCTAGAATCAGACTGAGGGACTAATTTCAATAATGCTGCATGCAGCTTTGTAGGTGACTACATTGTAGTTACCGACCAGAGGCTTCTGGAATAGTCAAGCAGTAGAATGGGATGCTAAAGTTGTGACTGGTGAAAGTGTGTGCATCATCATCTTTGAAATGGCCAGATGCTTTGCCTTTGGTGCTGATGAGTCTTTGTAGTATGCCTGACAGGAAGGCAGGACATACACCCCATGAGATCATTATGAGGAGAGCTATGAGACAGCCTGCAAATACTCTTGTGAACATCACAGATGATACGATTCTTGACTACTGTAAAGGACTGTCTGATGTGGGACGTTCTGTGTCTCACCAGGTTAATGCTGTCACTGCTCTCCCACATCAAGAAAAGTGCCACAACCTCAGTCCTGGGGACTGGGTCCTGGTGAAGAAACAGTTTTGGAAGACATGTCTGGAGCCACAATGGAAAGGCCCCTTCCAGATCATATTGGTGACAAATACAGTAGTGAAATACGATGGTCTTCCTAACTGAGAATATTCTTCTCATTCCCAGCGAGTGGAATGCCCTCTAGATGAGATAACTTTGCCTGAGACACCACCAATTGATGTTGGGCATTCTGAAGGACCAGAGGGGGGTGAAGAGAGTGATTGAGAGCCCTGTGGTCCATTGATGGCCCCAGGTACTGAGGAACACACAAGATCAAACTGAATCTGGCCCTGACACAACTGTGATTGAAGTTGAGGCAAATGAAGAAACCTGGTCGTTGGCACAGGTGGAGACTGACTCTGATCCTGGCGAAGGGCCTAGTGTTGTGACCAGCAGAAACCAAGACAGAGGTGAGTTCTGGAAACGGCGAGGGAGAGTAAGACCAAGCCTGTCAGTTGAACGCATGCCGCAAACTGTTGTTGAAGAAGTGGAGGACAGTGGAGCAAGTGACAGTGAAGATGAACAGTCAGTGCTAAGGAGGTCAAATAGAGCACAGGTGCCTTGCCAAAGGTATTTGGCTCCTGAATGTATTTACTACATAAATAGTGACATTTCCCGAGTTCCCTACTCTTTGAATGGCAATGCTGCAGTGTTAACAGAGCCTCCATGAACCGGAACTATGCCATACAATATTGTTTATATGGATTTCATGATCAGGTGACCTGAACAACAAACGGTGTTTTGTGAAATGTTTCAACTAAACTGAACTTTGACATTTACCTTGAACTTTGCTTTATTGAATTAAGAAAAGCCCCCAGGACCAAGGCTGCTGAGGAAGAGTAGGGTTGTCAATCTATAAGCAGACAGATTAGGGATAGGGATGTTTCATGAAGATTGCTGTATATAAAGACAATTATATCACATTATCAACTTCTGTTTTCCCTTTTGCACAGGTACAAATGTTGCAGAGGATAAACCTGTGTGCTGCTATTTCTACTCAACGGTCTGATTGTATTGAAGTCATGAGTTCCCATAACCCAGTTAGACGTAGGTTGCTGATAGCAGGGATATTAATTGTTGCCATTATAGTGCTAACTGCTTCGCTTATAGGGTTAAGTTCCCCAATACCTAATGGTCCTATAAGGCCCACCCACTGAGCTTTATACTGCTGTAGAAGGTTTTCAGAATTTTGATTTTAAGTTGCTACACAAGGATGCTTCTCAGTGAGATTTCTCCTCAAATTCATATTTTAAGCTGCTATTTGAATACTTTGATGCAATAGGTGCAAAGAATTGCTATGTTTGAACTCAATTGCCTGCTTCAGTAGCTGAGGGTATTACCTATCATCATATCCCTCTCATGTATGGTATTACTTGTAGTACTTTGCTCAGTTTTTAGTATGGACAGGGCACTTTGAGTATTACTTTTCCAATTATAATCTAGTTTTCTCAAAAGTACCCATGTGAAAACATTTAAACCCACACCCTAATGCTAAAGAAATGGTGACTGTCTGGAACTTCTTTAGGTCCACAACTAAGCTTGACATTGCTTATGCCCACAGACAAAATGTAACATGCTTTATGCTAAACTCTTGCTAATTTTTCTTTGAACTTCTACTGAGGCTTATATGATGCTGACACCTTCCTGTTTTCCCCTTTAGAAATCCCCTTTGCACTTTCATTTCCTAATTTAGCTAGGACTGAATTTTTTATGGAACACTCAGTCTGGATATTTTGTATTCACATATTGATCATTTATATTCTGTACTTCATAATACTTAAATTCAGATTACTTGAACGTCTTAACGTTTTCCCTGTACTGATATATTTAATTAATCATTGCCTATTTTGTTGATTGTGATAAAATAACAAATCTCAAATAAGCCTTTATATTTGCATACCATCTTCTCAGTTGGTATTGTGGAACTGTATTGGTTTAGTTAAAGGTAAATGAATTCTGAATGTTAGCTCTCCCTCAATGCTTCAAGTCGAGTACCAAAGGTCCATATGACCAGTGGGCTATTCTGTTTGATGACTATACTAAGAAATTGAGGTTTAGAAATCTCCACTCCATTAAGTTGGTCAAAGACTCTTTCTGTATAAAGATAAAGCCAAAACGTCATCAGGATTCTCCTCTGTTTTGCTACAGGAGATGGGGGCAGAAGCCTCATATGGGGCCAGATATACTAAAAGTAGGAATTGAGATTTTCTAATTGTGATTCTTACCAAACCACAATTAGGAAATTGCAATTCCTAAACTATGAAACTTTTTATTTTAAAATAGCGATTCCTATTAAATCGCAAATTGACCTACCTCAGGAAAATTAATGATGTAGTTCGCAATCCATTAGGAATTGCAACCATCACAGGAATGGAGGCCTGCTAGGATCAGCAGACCACATTGTCTGTGATTGATTTTAAATTAAGCAATTTTTTAAACAATGCCGTCCGTTCTCCTTAAAGGAAAATGGGATGCATTTCAAAAAAGTTAATGAACCATTTAAGTTTCGTTGAACCACTGCCTGCTCTTAAAAAATATTTTTTTCACCTTCTCAAAGGGAAAGGGGTCCCACAGGAACCCCTTCCTATTTGGGAATGAGTTACCACCAATTTATCTCAAAACATTAATTCATACCAGTGTGATTTGGTATTTCGAAGGGACGCCCCTTCCAAATACTGAATCACAAATGCAAATAGCAGTTTGGTAACAAGCTGCTGATTCGTAATTTAGTTTATGTACATTTAAAAAAGCCTTTTTACGGTTGCAAATCAGATTCTTTGAATCAGGCCATTTGCAAACTCAAAAATGCTTTGTACATTTAGATAGTGTCTGTTTGCTTCAAGTTATGCAGTGTTTCATAGAATCTGCTAAACATGTCTGAGATTTTCAGAAGGTGCGTTGCGCTTTGTTGGTTCATGTTTGACCTATGTTCTGAAAGTAGATGATGTGATCTAAGTACTGGAGATTTCTATTCATTGTTAGGAAGAGCAGGTTCTATGATCTTTCAAAGTGATTGAGTGAAGATAAATCTAGAATACATTGTTCAAGGGTTGTGCATTATCATATGCTCTCTTGGAACTGAAGACTGCTGGCTAATTCTGCTTTCAGTGCATTTAATGCTGATAGCTGATATCTTGAATAATATTCACAACAACTGACTTATAGAGTCAAAAGATTACAGGTTCACCAGGTCTCAAAGTAACCAGCCCCAGATCCCAAGATGCCTCCCTCCACCCTATTGTAGCGTATGAAATAACGTACGTGGGGTTAATAACATTTACATGGTTCCTAGCATAGGTTTCCATCAGGCATATATTAGCCAACTATAATGTAAAGAGATTTGGGTACAGAATGAGTCCGGTGCGCCTCCCAGAAGCAGGTACCCAACCAGCATGTAACCCTATAAAATAATACACCTTTTGATCTGAGAAAATAATTCAATGTCCATAACAGTCGATCCGTAGGTCATCAGATAAAGAGATTTATTCCACTTTTCAACCAAATTATAAAGCTTTCTGGATCTATTGACACATATAAACACAAAATCCAAGTGTGCAATTTAATAAGATGTTTTATTACAGCTAACACATCTTTCGTGTCACAGTCGCTGCTTCAGGGAAAAACATACTACTCAATATAATCACAAAAATAATAATGTTGTATTTAATAGTACAAAAACTCCAAATTGACATTACCTAGCAGAATATCAAAAGCGTATCCAAATCCAATTTTTAAATTAAACATTCCAAAACTTAAACATTAAACATTTATAAAGCATTTACAGAGATCTTCATTGTTGATAACAATTCTTCTTATACACCTATTCTTATTGAAAATTGCAGCTGGATACTTTACATTTCTTTCCTCCAAAATAGCTTTATAATTTGGTTGAAAATTGGAATAAATCTCCTTATATGATGACCTTCGAATCAACTGTGATGGACATTGAATTATTTTCCCAGATCAATAGGTTTATTATTTTATGTTAGCAAACTATAATAAACCAGAACAAAACCAGCATAGCATGAGATTATTGCTAAGATTGGCTTTATCCTCACTCATCAGGACATTGGATCAGCATAACCAACCCCAGCATTCTATCATTGCAGAATCATGCGTATCCCCTATAGAAGAACCAAATATCTTTTGGGTGGTATATCTTACCCTCTAGCTGTGGTTGCTGTCACATCTTGGTGTACTGGTATCTCTTCATCAGTTGTTGAGGACTTCATTGGTGACCCAAACTTGTCTTTGTCTCTTTCCAGCATCGTTATGATTTGAAGGAGAGTTTGTCTCTTACAATGATCACAAGCTCTTTTCACCCCTAGGACATCAGCAGAGGCGTGTTGTGAAGTAAAAGTACCATTTTAATGTTGTTTATCATCCAATGCACATATTGCTTTATTCAATGAGATTTCCATGAACATAGAGTCAAGATTGGCTGTGAATTTTTCTAAGGCACTGAGGTCATGAAATTTAGTTGGTACTATATTTAAAGTCTGGAACAAAGTGGGCAGTTCCAGTACACCATATATAGCATCAAGCTTTTTCAGTTATGGTCTTAAGACTAGGAACTTTTCTCTCTGCACATTCATGTCATGTGAATAGTTTGCCAAAAAATAAATAGGCATATCCCCCATCATAAACAGTCCACTACATTTTCACATTTTGTAGACTCGTTCTAACATGTTGGTGATGAAAAAGACACATTATAATGAGAACTGATGTTAGCTTGCTGAGAACTGATTTAATGAGTCCTTTGGAATTCCACAAGCCATCTCCAAGAGTTCCAAAGTAGTTCTGTTAGAAAGCCAATCACGTCCCACTTCTCCATTTTTTCTGGTATGACATACATTTAAATACTGTCTTGAGGGTCTGCTTCCAAATCTGTAATTTTATGGTGAAGTTCTCATAGTTTCTGTGCCAAGATTCGGCCTCTGCCACTTTCGCTTCTACTTCCGCTAGTCATTGTACTGTGAGAGTCATGCTTTCATGTAGGCCTGGGCGGTAAATTCCGTTCCGCTCGCGGAATTTGCGGAATTTGGGTAATTTCGCGTTCCGCGGAGGACGCGGAATTACCAAAAATTCCGCGATACGCGGCTTCGCGGAATTTTTTGCTTGTTCGCGCTTTCAAAATGCGTGTTTGCGAGATATTTCTCCCCGAGCACGCAAACAGTGTTCGCGAACAGGAAAACAGCATCGCGAACGGGCGGAACAAGCAATTCTGCGTGTTCGCGGAACTTTTGCGTGCTCGCGGAGATTTGTTACCGTTTCGCAGAGCTTTGCGTAGCGCGACTACGCAAATTCCGCCCATCCCTACTTTCATGGGAACATGTGATGTATGTGCGGATAGTATTGATGTCTGTAGACATCTTAAAGTTGATGGGCCCCTATTACTGAGGATTCTTTCAGAATTGTCTCGAGTGGTAGGTCAAGTATGTTGTGTGGTCCTTGTGGGAGCGCACCTGCTCCCAGATAGAGCTTCAGAAAAATAAGAGCTGACATGCGGGTCTGGGTAAGACATTTGTTGGAAATTGGGTCTTTAGCTGGCAGAGGTTTGCCACCTGTCCAATTAGGGACCACAAACCTAGTCATGATCATCTTGATACACACAGATGGCACAGAGCAGGCAGGCTTAACTTAATAGGCAATGTGTAAAGTATTTGTGAAACACACACACATACACACACACACACACACAGGCACACACACACACACAGTAACGCAATGAATATGCCATAAACAGACTCCAAACAGGTTTAGAAAAATAGAGAATATTTATCTGAGTAAAACAAGACCAAAACAACAAAACTCCAATCGATAGAAGTCAAAATATAAAATTTTAAAGACTAAACTAAAAATAGTGCATAGAAGTCACTAGCGGTCAAAAGGTTACTTGAGGTTGCAAGGGACCAGTACAGATCCAAAATTCAGGCCAGCTACAGGACCCAGACAGGTCCCACTGAAGAAATACCATGGCTGGAGCAAGTGTCGACATTGAGAGCCTACTGTGTCGTTGTTGATCCACGCAAAGGGGGTCCCACGTCGCCGTCCATCTCCGTTGAAGTGAATGAAGTGCGTCGTCATCAAGCCACACAGAGCGTCATCATCGAGCCACGCAGGCTATGGATCCACTGTCATGGAGCAACCTCTGCTTCAGCGTTAAAGGGTGATGCAGTGGAATTTCTCAAGCAGCCGGGGTGATGCATCGGTTTTTGCAGAAATCAGATACAGAACGCATGTCTGAGACCCATGACTGGAGGGGGCACCTCAGGCAAGGGTAGGACACAGAGATGGCAGAGTCCAGCAGCACTAGCAGTATTGCAGGAAGTCTTTTGTGGCCCTGAGACTTCAGAAAACAGGAGGCAAGCCCTTGGTGTCACTCTGGGTTCAAATGAGATGGGTCTAGTCCTTGTCCTCAGCAGGGCAGAGATCAGCAGGTAGCAGGGCAGCTCAGCAAAGCAGAGAAGCAGTTCCTCAGAACAGTCAGTCAAGGCAAAGTGGCAAATGTTACAGCACGGCAGCCTTTACTCCAGCAGAGTTCTTCCCAGGTCCAGTGGTGTACTGATGTGGTAAGGTCAGAGCCCCAGTACCCAAAAGTGCCTTTGATGTAGGGGGTGACTTCAAAGGAGCTCTCTGAAGTGCACAAAGATCCCTGTCAACCCAGTCCTGTCCGCCAGGCTATCTGTGGGGGGTAAATCAGTGCTGTGTGTGTGGACAGGACACTGCCTATTGAAGTGAGTCAGCCCCTCCATTCCTCCCTGCCCAGGAAGACCCATCAGAATGCAGATGAATGCAGATCAGTTCAAAAAATGCAGATGAGCCTCACCTTCCTGTGTTTGTGGTTGTCTAGAAGTAATGGCCACAGTGTAGCTGTCACCCAGCCCAGCTGTGTATTGGAGACAGCCTGCATGCACACAGAGCAAAGTTTAGAGCAGAGAAATCTCCACGTTCTAAAAGTGGCATTTCTAAAATAGTAATGTCAAATCCAACTTTACTGCTAAAGAGGATTTATCATTATAATTCCAAAGATATAAACATGATTTAGCTGTTCCTTTCTAATCCAACTGTCAAATCCAACTTTACTGCTAAAGAGGATTTATCATTATAATTCCAAAGTTCTAAACATGATTTAGCTGTTCCTTTCTAATCTGGAATTACAGCTTAAAAGTGTTTAAAGGAATTCCCAATGCTAGTCTATGAGAGAAGTATGCCTCACAGTAGTGAAAAATAATGTAGCTGTTTGTCACTACCAGGACATTTAAAACGTAATGCGCTACCTTTTACACAGCACCCTGCCCATAAGGCTACCTAGGGCCCACTTTAGGTTTGACCTCTGTATAATAAAAGGGGAGTTTAAGGCTTCGCAAGCGATTTTAATGCCAAGTCATAGTGGCAATAAACTGCACACACAGTCCTTGCAATGGCAGACCTGAGACAGGTTTGAAAGGCTACTTGTGTGGATGGCACAATCAGTGCTGCAGGCCCACTAGTATCATTTATATTACAGGCCCTGGGTATATGGTATACTGCTTTACAAGGGACGTACAGGTAAACTAAATATGCCAAACAGGTATATACCAATGTCACCATGTTTTAGGGGAGAAACACGTGCGCTTTAGCACTGGTCAGCAGTGGTAAAGTGCTCATAGTCCTAAGGCCAGCAAAAAGATACAGCAAAAAGTTGAGGTAAACAGGCCAAAGGTTTGGGTAAGACCACCCTAAGGATGACAGGTCTAACATGTGTCCCCCTCCGAGCTGAAAGTGGAGAGATCTACCCAATATCTACGGAGTTCTTATCACTAAGGCGGAAAAACCTGGACAGACCACCAGCATTGCCTTGGGCTACTCCTGGTCTGTGTTCCACCATGAAGTCCATACCCTGTAGGGAAATGGACTTCCTCAACAATTTTGGATTCTCACCCTTCATTTACATGAGCCACCTAAGGGGCATGTGGTCAGTTTGAATCAGGAAGTGAATGCCAAACAGGTATGGCCTCAACTTCTTCAGTGCCCAGACCATAACAAAAGCTTCTCTTTCTATAGCAGTCAACCTCTGTTCCAGAGGAGTAACCTCCTAGAGATGAAGGCTACAGGTTGGTCCAGGCCCTCTTCATTTAACTGTGATAACACTGCCCCTATGCTATGTTCTGAAGCATCTGCTTGAACGATAAATTCTATGGAGTACTCAGGGGCACTGAGCGCAGAGGCTGTGCATATGGCAAGCTTCAGGGAGTCAAATGCAGTTTGGCATGTCTCTGTCTAAATCACATTTCTGGGCTGCTTCTTAAAATTCAGCTTTGTCAAGGGGGCAACAATGGTGCCATATCCCTTCACAAACCTCCTGTAGTACCCAGTGAGGCCCATGAATGCTCTGGCCTCAGTCTGATAGTCCCATGATAGTTTTTTTCTTGGCTTGGAGGGGCTGCACCTTCCCCCCTGCCCACCAGGTATCCCACATACACCACAGACAGAGTCAAGCCTGCCTGTTGCAGTGCCTGAAGCACTTCCTGGAGGTGAAAATGGTGGTCCTTCCAACTGCTACTGAAGACAGCTATGTCATCCGGGCAGGCAGCTGAGAAGGCCTCCTTACCAACCTCTGGAAGGTGGCAGGAGCATTCTTGAGTCCAAAGGGCATCACTCTAAATTGATAGTTGCACTTCGGAGCCTGGAAGGCTGACCTCTCCATGGCACCATCTGTTAGGGCAATCTGCCAGTACCCTGATGTAAGATCAAAGGTACTGAAGAACTGGGCAGCCCCTAACCTGTCAATCAGCTCATTCACCCAAGGGATAGGATGCACATCAGTCTTTGTTTTTGTCACAGAATTGAGCCCTCTATAATCCATACAGAACCTCAGTTCAGGTGCGCTGGCCGATGGGGCAGTTTTTGTTACCAGAAACACAGGACTGAACCACTGGAGGGTTCTATCCCCCCAACTCCAACATCTTAGAGACTTTGTTCTTGATGCAGGCCCTCACCCTATCTGATAACCTGTAAGATTTATTCTTAACAGGGAAGTTGTCCTCTGTATCCACATCATGGGTAAACAGGTGGGTAGTCCCAGGAGTAAGGGAGAATAGAGAAGAGTACTGCCCCAACACTTGGCGGCAGTCACTCTGCTTTTCAGGAGTGTGGGTGGAGGAAAGGATCACTTTTTCCTCAGACCCATCCTTCTCCTTGGAGTCCAAAAGGTCAGGAGAGGTTCACTCTCCTCTTCCTCCTCTCCATCTGTCACCAACAGCATGGTGAGCTCAGACCTCTTAAAGTGTGGTTTGAGGCGAATGATGTGACGCACCCTGTGGGGTTGCCTGGGGGACTTAAGATTCACCAGGTAGGTAGCCTTACCCTTCTTCCCAATCACCTCAGAGGGCCCAGTCCAATAGTCCTGGTGGGCCCTGGGCTCCACCGGTTCCATCAATCACACCTTCTGCCCAGGCTGTAATCCCACAGTGGTAGAATTTTGGTCATACCACTCTTTTATCACAGCCTGACTGGCCTCTAAGTTGTCAGTAGGCTGCTTCCACAACTTAGACATCTGGCTTCTGAAGGCCAGCATGTAGCTCACTACATCCTGGCGAGTTTTCCTGGGAGCTTGGTCCCACCCTTCCTTCACCAGACTCTTATCAGGGTGGCCAGACAGAAGCTCAAAGGGGCTGTTGTCCACTTCTTTCTGTAGTACCTCCCTGTAGGCAAACAACAGGAATGGTAGGAGGATGTGGTGCAATGGCCAGAGCGGCCAACCTTGAGGCTGGGAAGCCAGGTTCGAGTCTTGGCCGGAGCCTTAAGCATCCTGTAATTCTGGGCAAATCACTTAATCTCCCTGCTGACTGAAAAATGAATGTGTCCATCTGTAATGCATCTGGTACTCATGTAAAGTGCTCTAATACCTTCAGGTCGAGTTTGCGCTATATAAAACTGCAACAAAAAAAAAGAGGATGACCCACTTATTCCTCGGGGCCTCAGGTAGGCCTCTGATCATGCCTTTCAGAGTCTTGCTGAATCTCTCAACAAGCCCATTGGTTTGTGAATGGTAAGGAGTGGAAAACATATAAGTTACTCCACATGCCTTCCAAATTGACTGCATAAAAGCAGACATGTGCCCATATCAGACACAGTGTCTTTGGGGATACCCACTCAGGTAAACATCCCCATCAGGGCCTTTACCACAGCTGGTTCAGCCATGGTCCTCAGAGGGATTGCCTTTGGATACCTAGTGGTATGATCCGCCAGAAACATAATGAATCTGTTGCCTGAAGCAGTCTGGGGATCCATAGGCCCTACAATGTCGATGCCTACCCTCTCAAAGTGTGTGCAAATGACTGGCAGTGGGTTAAGGGGGATTTAAACCTTTGCCCTGTCTTCCCACTAGCCTGGCAGGTTACAAAGGTCCTAGAAGAATGCATCTGAGGATGTCCTAATCTTGGACCAAAAGAAATGTTGGCCAAGCCTTGTAAATGTCTTATCGTGGCCCAAGTGTCCCACTAAGGGTATCTCATGAGCAAGCTCCAGTAGGAAGGCCCAGTAGCATAGGGGTGGGGGTACCAGGGACCTTGCTGACCCTTGCACAGGAGCCTTAGACTCCCTGTAAAAGAGATTGTCCTCCCAGCAAATGTGATAGCTCCAAGAGACGTCACCTGCTGCTTGGGCTTCAGCCTGTTTTCCGTTGCTTACAAGTACATGAAATGTGGCAATTAAGTGTAGGCCAATCTTACTATGTATAAAGGAGAGAGCACAAGCACTTTAACACTGGCCAGCTTCTCTAAGCTGAGTGTGAATCTTTGGAGACTCACGGGAAATAATGGTCTAAATCTTAAATGAAGATCCTGTACGGAACATTTGCCAACTTGGTGGGTGAAAGAAATGGGATTATTTCTTGAAGGGGATGGAAACTCACTTGAAAGAATAATGACAATCCTTTTCAGGGAGAACCACAAAAGTCACTAAATAAACCTGTGATTAACCCTCCGGTAGCTTGGCACAAAAGCAGTCAGGCTTAACTTGAGGCAATGTGAAAAATATTTATGCAGTGCTCAAACCGTAATAAAGCAAAAACACAACACAAAAAAAATACATACCTAATTTGGAAAAATAGAGAATATTTAAATAAATAAAAGTAGCTCAGTACAATAAAAATTCCATCAGCAGAATTGAAGATACAAATTTTAAAGAGCGGCAAAAACAAATTAGGGACAACCGCAGTTATTTGGTCGCTCTAGTCTGGGACAAAGTCAAACATTAAGCATGACCCAGATGGAGTGAGGGTCAGATGCAGGGACTAGATTCATCCCAGTGAAACATTTTACCAGTCTCTGGGATGAAAGTCAAAACTCCTCAGTAGGGTAAGGCAGCAGGCTGGCTGAACATGGCTCCATGTCACAGTCACTGGACGAGGTCTTGGTGAAGCCATTGATGTGTGGCAGGAAAGCTGAGTGGAAGAAATTTGAATTCCATGCTCAAAGAAGGCCCCTCACCTTCGTACAGTGGAAATTCCTACATTTGGACTTTGTCACTTTTTTGAAATTTGCATTCTCATAGTGGGAGGGAAGGCTGCAGGCTGAAGCCAAAGAGGGCTCCACAAGGTCGGATACCTTCTCTGCGGAGTCCCGCTAGATCACTGCCGTGGAGAAGCAAAGAGCAGGAGCTACCTACATTTTTGGCTCATCAGTGATGCACCATCACTAGATTAGCTTGCCATGTAGGTCCCAGTCATCCTTCGGCTCTCCAAGCAAAATGTTTGGGAAAAAGTTTCTAAGTCCCAGGTTTCAGGAAACTTCAGGAGAGGACATTTTGACATCGTAAGAGGCACACTGCCTTTTTAAATGCTTTTATTTTGGCTCAATTCTGTTTTTATTTGCTATATTTGAGTTCCTTTTTGCACAGGGGAATTGGTCAGTGTGGGGGGGGATTGATTTTTAAATTTCCGTGACCTTTTAAAAGTCTAATCGGTGACTGTTGTTTTTGTGTTGAAAGCGCTGGAACTGCTCTGTTTTCCTAAGGCAGCGGTGTAATTCCACCGCATTACCTTAAGCTTCCTTGCTCCAGTGTTTGTAGTAGGTGGGAAAGCTTGCTCCTTGCTTGGCCAGTGTAATGGCATTTAAGTGGAGCCTAATGTGAATGTGCAGTGGGCATGCTGTTGGCACGCTGAAGGTGTGCCTAAGGCAAACCCATCTGTGCCCGTCAGTGTCCCGGAGGCAGCCTGTGCCAGCCACTATGCTCCTTCACTAAGAAACTCTAGGGTAAGATTTAAATATTCATGGGAGGAGCTACTTGCCCTTAACATCCTGACTACCTGTCCTAACAAACACACTTCTCCCTCACAAGATAGATACTGCCCCCACCTGCATGCTATGTGGCCTGGAGTTTAATGTACACCCTTCTAGAGTGGCCCATGGCAGCCTCTCAAATAAACAAAACCTTGACCCTATTAAAGCTTTACTTGTTAATGCACGATGCGTGCATAAACATGCAGTGTGCTTACATGACCTTCTATGCAATGAGCAACCTGACATTCTTTCCATTACTGAAACTTGCCTGTCGGCCTCTTCCACACCTATCTTGGAATCTGCCATTACCGCAGGCTACAAGATTCAGAGCCTCGATCATGCCAATGGTAGAGGTGGAGGCATTGCCAATATTTTTAAGTACATCTGCTCATTCTCCACCTTTCTGGTTGATGACTTGTGAGAGGCAGAAGCCTTTGGTTTCTACCTGGCATTGAATGCCCAATATTCGGTCAGGCATTCTGATCTATAGAGCCCCTCGCCCCCGCAGGCCCCTTCTTAAACTCCCTCAATGAAGAGATGGCACAGGTCTTGTTACGCTTCTCACACTGTCTCATATTAGGTGACTTTACTATTCATTGGGACCACCGCTCTGATAAAGGCACACTGAGTCTCAAAGAGATCATGGCCCACATTGTCCTCTCGCAAATAGTTACCAATCCTACACACTCTGATGGACACATTATCGACCTAGTCTTCTCCAATATAAGTTTAAGTCAGTTAAACCCTCTTCCTCTCCCCTGGACTGATCATTATCTGATCCATATTGGATGGCAGATGGCCTTACATGGAAGTCGTGGCACTTCCTCTACACTTAATAATACTCAACCTTTTTCCAGGATCCCTCAGGATAGGCTGCTTAGCACCCTAGAAAGTACCACACCATATTTTCCTGGTCCTCTTGATTCAGATGCCCAGGTATTTGATAATTGGATTCGTTCCTCATTGGAACAGCTAGCCCCCCTCCCCAGATGTCTGACAGGGTGAACCAAGCCAAGCGATTTTTCCCCAGGTTTAACAAAACATAGAGGCAGGAAAAAAAATATGCAAAAAGGACGAAAAAACTTGGTAAAAAATTATTGGTTTGTGGACAAAGACAAGTCAGCGCTAAAAACCTATACCGCTCTAATTAATTCCACTTAAAGTATATTGTTTGAGGGAAGGATTGATATGGAGGAAAACAAGCCTAAAGAGATCTTTAAAATAGCAAAACAAATCCTAGACTTGGTGGCTTGTCACCTCAGTAAAGCTTCTTCAGCTAAGTGGTGTGAACAACTAACCACTTTAAAAAAAAAAATTTTTAGAAATTGAAAAAGGTTTAACCATTATATGCCATTAAGTCATTGATCCTACACTCCCAGTCAATGTCACCTAGACCAGGTGGCTTGTAACCTCAGTAAAGCTTCTCCAGCTGAGTGGTGTGAACAACTAACCAGTTTTTTTAAAAATAGAATTTTAGAAATTCAAAAATGTTTAACCATTATAGGCCATTAAGCCATTGATCCTCTCCCAGTCAACCTTACCACCTCTTTTGACCTGATCTCAATGGATGACTCAAGATCTGCCATTTTAACCCTTAAGTCTGGCTCCCCTTCAGATCCCTGCCCTCCTTTTGTACTTGCTCAGGGAGTAGACGTCATCAATCCAGTCCTGAACTCCCTACTTAACAAATCTCTGTCATCTAGCATTATCCCTTCTAACTGCAAAAAGGCTCAAATTCTGCCTCTTTTGAAAAAACCCATTGCAGACCCAAACATTCCAAGCAATTATAGGCCTATTTCCTTACTGCCTGCCTCATAAAATCTGATGGAGCGGTTTGGAAACCAGCAGATTTCAGACTATATCGAATCCAACTCACTCCTTCATCCCAGCCAATTAGGATTTAGGCCTAAATTTAGTACGGAGACAGCACTTCTGGAGGTGTCAGAAGTGATAAAATGTACGTTAGATGAAGCAAGAAAGGCAGTCCTGGTACTGCTTGACCTTTCTGCTGCATTTGATATGGTCCTGCACTCCAGGCTACTCGCCCATCTATTTGAAATAGGGATCAAGGGCACAGTGCTGAAGTGGCTTTAATCCTTCCTCAAAGACAGATATCAGGAGGTTTGGAGGCCACCTTTCTCTTCCTGCAACAGCACTGTCTCAGTTGGGGTGCCCCAAGGCTTGGCCCATAGTCCAGCCTTGTTTATCATCTATTTGACCCCTTTAGCAGCATTGGTCGAGTCTTTTGGGGCTAAGATATTCTCGTATGCTGATAACACTCAGCTGCTATTCTCTTTCAAGAAGGGTGAGCCTATTACCTATGACGCCATTAAGCCCTGCTATCAGCGGTGTTCCACTGGATGAGTATTAACCAGCTTAAATGCAACACTGACAAGACAGAGGTTCTTAATTACGGCTTACATTTTTCCTTCAACCTGCAAACCCATTGGCCAGATGGGGCTCTCCTACAAAACCTGCAAGCTGATGTAGTAAAAAACTTGGGAGTCAGGTTTGACAAACAGCTGACACTACATAGCCAATTTAACGCAGTAGTTGGCACATGCTTTGGCCTAATGCGAACTGTCAAAAATGTCTACAGTTCCTCTCCTTGCCCGTGAGGAAAACTGTAATCTTGGCCTTGATTGTATCCAGGCTGGATTACGCCTATGCCTTATATGCAGGTCTTCCACAATATCTATTGAGGAAACTGCAGAAGGTTCAGAATGCGGCGGTCCGCCTGGCTCTCAACCTACCTAGACAAACTTCGGTCTTGTTACACCTAAAGAAAATGCACTGGCTCCCTGTTGATAAAATGATCCTGTTCAAGACACTTGACCTCAGGCACAGAGCCTTGAACCACTCTGGTCCCGAGTACCTGTCTTCCGGGCTTAACTTCTACACACCCCTTAGAATTCTTCTTTCTTCCCATAGCCATTTTGGCCAAAGTTCTGAGAGTGAGGCTGACAAAAAAAGGAGGCAAGTCCTTCTCTTTTCTGGGCCCTCAAACCTGGAATTAACTTCCCATTGGACTACGTCAAATTAGACATGGCTTTTTACCCACTAATTCTTTCAGCCTCTGCTTCTTACTTTCTGTTTTAGCGCCGGGACACTCCTCTGAGTAGCTGTGCGCTTTAGAAAGCCTGCTAGTCATTCATCCATATTTATTCATTATTCATATTTATTCATGCATTCATTCACCATTCAAGGGTCCAGGACTTTTGGACGGCCTTTGGGGGTCAAGACTAATTCCAGCAGGGGCCATCAGCAGGGTTGAGGGCAGGTCCAATTGGAACTGGTTAGCTGGGCAGTTGCATGAAAGTGTTTACAAGGGAATGCACAGGCACTTTAATACTGGTTAGCAGGAATAAAATGCACAGAGTCCTATGGCCAACCAAAAATGGGTTCATCTACAGAAGGCAAAAATCCGGTGAAACATCACACAAAAGATGGCTATTTCCAACAGTGGGCAAGGAGTACAATATATGATTGCTATATCTGGGACTTACTAGCCTTGATACTCACCAAAGTATGTTGCAGGGTATGAAACATTTCCTTAAGGTGCACCACATGGTCCTCCTAACTCAAGTTATAAAGAGGAATGTTTTCATGGTAAGTAAAACTAAAGGCTTCCCAACTAGCCAGGACAACGTTAACAAGTGGCTGTAGAGTGTTTGCAATCCAAAGGTCATTAACTGAATTGAAAGTGGCCCTCTGGCACATAAATGTTATTCTTCTTCATGTCTTCTGGTAGACAAAGAAAAAATAGTGTACTGAAAATGTTTGAGACATTTTTGAGAAATTTCAAAATTTTTGTATAATGAGAACTTCAGACTTAACTGTGCTTGAAGTCTGACAATATTTTGTAAAATTAGACTTTTAGAGCAATATGTTATTTGGGGGTCTCTTATGTGACATTTCTCATTCAAGCATGCACTTTACATAAAAAAAGCACTGTGAAATAATGTCAGGAGACTGGTTCAAGTAGAAAACGTTTCTCAACAAGACTTTTTCTGCATGAGCAAGCGTTCAATGTGCATAAAATGTTATCAAAATTGTGTACTGAACATTTTTGAGAAATTTCGCAAATTTAGTAAAATTAGAAATTTAGAATTTACTCAAATTTGGTGGTGAAATTAAAATGTTGTCCAGGCTTAACCAGTACTCTCCTTTCAAGTAAAAAGCATTCATAGACTTGGCAGACCCCAACCTGTCAATTAGAACATGAACACTGTATCTGAACAGTATGTTAATCTTGAGACTTAGTTGATCCCTCTGGATATTTTCTCCCACCATAGATTCATGAGTCCAAAGTTACCTGTGACATGTTGATCAAACAGGAGTAAAAAGGAGATGAAGGCAACTCCCTTTTGGAATGCCTTCCTGTAGCCCAAAAGCAGGTGTGGTTAAAGGTTGTCACACATGCTCCTGTGGACTTCATCCAGTCCGATAATCATGCCTGTCAGAGTCTTCTTGAAATGCTTAACAAGCATGTTGGTCTAGAGGAGTTACATTGTAGAAAACTGTACACTTATCCCACAGTTCTTTTATGTATGCAGACAAAAAGGTGTTCCCATATCTAAAAATACATAAGAACCCTTCTTGAGTAAAGATACCCAGCAGGGCTCTGGCGACCATGAGCACAGTTACTTTCCTCAGAGGCACTGGCTCAGAGAATTATAGTAGTCTTATTTTCTACCGTTATGATGAACCAGTTACCAGAGAAAGTTTTATGGACTGAGGGTCTCACACTGTCCATCCTAGTGTTCTCAAAAATATCTCTACCACTAACAGGGCTATGTGTCTTCAACCAAACTTGCAACTGACTTGATAGGTCATTTGCAAGACTGATGTCTTTCTCCCTGGCTCACATATGTGCCTGTACAAATTGGGCTTGTTTACAGCTTTGTGATCCGCCAAAGCAATGTCATGTGCTAACTTCATCAGGACCCTCTGTACCATCAGGGCTCTACTGGCGTATTAGAGATCCTAAGAGGACACTGCCCTACCAGCAGGTTCTGAAGAATCCACTGGGCTCTTTCTTTGTGTGAGCCTCCACCTGCTGAAGACTTCGCAGAAGTCAATCAGTTAGTACTCCTGAGCCTGCTTCTTTGTGAGGTCAGGCAGTATCTCCAGTATAGACAGATCATCTCTCATAACGATTAGGTTTGTTGCCATTAGCGTAAAGCTCTCCCTGATTTCCCCACTATTTCTCATCCACCAAGCTGTCACTGCCACAAAGAGCACTGGGCGTGGGAGAATTTAATGACATCAAGGTCCATCTTCCTCATGCTCTGTTCCTGTGCTATAGCTGTATTTCTCTCCTGTAAGGGCAGTGATACAATTTTCTCTTTCAGAGTCAAAGCAGACAACTTCAATTTCAACTCCCTTTATGTGTTTGTGTCTTCTAAGATACGGTTTCAAGCTTCCAAAATAAAAAACACAGGGAAAGCTGTGACCTGACACATTGCTTCCAGCTCTGAACAGTACAGAAGATGAGGGTCTCCCTCCTTTGTAACTTCATGATGCTTGCACTCCACCATCAAGGTAATCTGGGGGTTTCTGCATTTCTCCCAGGCCAAGGCATTTAAGTACCTTTGACATCCTTGGTTTCTTACCCAGAGAAAACTTTATATCTTTTAACAGGATTTTTGAGGATATCACAGAAAAGCATGCTGGTGTAACAAGAACAATTTACAGGATCACAAAAACTGGTTATTCGAAATTGAACCAATAAAATCCAATTTTCAGTTCAAAATCTTGATAAAGTGTCAGTCTCCAAGCTGTAAGGTGGTTTTTTGACACACAAGTTCTAGTCCACCGCTGTCGCCAATAAATAGACATGGATTGATAACTGGGGGAAGGGTGACAATAGTTTTGATGTGAGCTGTGGCAGAGCTCCCACAAACCTAAGCAGCCCAGTGACTAAAAAGTAAAAGCGGATCCTCGCATACCCATGGTAGCAGTGGCTCAAGGGACAGGCTTCTCTCATGCGCATGTAAAGTATTTAAAATAATCTTCATCCTGAGAGCCATTCTGTGTAACTTTAAGTGTAAGTATGGTATGCTACCTTTGCACAAGATGCCTTCCCCACAGTACTGCCCCCACCCCCAGTATTGGTCCTCCATTTGCTGTTTAGCACCAACATCACAATTTCACCAAAAAGCTAGTTATTACTTTTCAAAGTCATCACCAATTGCAAAACTGGGTACCATCTCTTTAGCATAATGGGGGAAGGTGCATGTGAAGCATTTTAGAACCATCAATGCAACATTATAGTTATTATGTCATGCAGATAGCATTCCCAGACAAATGTAATAAAAAGAATGTTATAATTAAAACACCAAAATGGCAAAAATTGGCTAAATGGATCAGAAGTTAAGAACTTTTAAAAACATGATAAAATGTGGTCCTAAACAATAATGCAAAATTAAAAACCAGTGTTAGCCTACAGTTTGCAGACTCCTTGTTCTTAGGCTTCTAAGGTCGACCTGATAGATCGTGGTTTGGGGAAAGAATAAGGGACAGATTTACCTACATTTCATGAAGCACATGGCAGCAAGCAAAGTTACTACCTGCCCTGCATTGCATGAATGGGAAACAGCAGAAATGCACCATATCTACTAAAATAAATGGTGCATTTCTACTGTCTCCGAGCACTGGTGCAAGGGTGTCTGCATTATAGGCAGGATTGTTTTGGGGTAGGAAGGTATGTGAATCTAGGGAACACTGCTTATATGTTTTGTTTTACATGGTGATTTTGGCTCCTGAAACCAGCTGAAAACTCCAGGTGAAACTGTGGGCAAAATGAGCAATTACTGTGACAAATGAGAACAGGAATTACTGATTCACTTGTCAGTCCCTCATTTATACGGAACTCTTGGGTTTTGCCTCTCATCCCTTATTAATTCTTCTCCTAGAGTTACCAATACCCCAGGTATCAGTAACCAGGAAGTATTACCACGACTCTCGTAATGAGGGGCTTAGTCTGTGAGTTGGATGTCACAATCATCCAGTAGGGGCAAGGCTCAAAGATAAGCACACAGAACACTGTGTGAAAGGGGCATTCCATGTTTGTTGTTGCTGTGGGTGCTCCCACGCAACACCCATGGAATCTGAAGCATTCCCAGATTTACGAAAAAATCGTAAACCTGGGAATGCTTCAGAATCTTATGCCCCCCTAGGGGTGGCATTAGGGAGGTGCAACGAGGAGAAATGTTTTCATTTCTCCTTGTTTTTTCCTTTTTTCTATGTATGTTGCATTCTGGAGCACAAATAGAAAAAGAAATTCGCCTGAATTGATTGATTTTGTGCAGGAAGGTATCCCTTCCTGCACAAAAAATGAATCAGCCCAGCAATGCAAGCACCCTTGAACAATGGTGCAAGGGTGCCTACGTTGGCGCATGGCAGCCCATTGTGCGCCAGCACAGGGGAAAAGGACAGGAATGCACCCTATCTCATTGATACGGCACATTCCTGCCCTTTTGTTTTGATGATGTAGGGCAGCGCAGCAAGATTCCCTGCGGCGCTGCCCTACTTCAAAACCTCATAATGAGGCCCAAAATATTTAGGGGCTTATTTACAATACTCTGTTGCTGCCAGTACGTCACTTTAAACATTAAAAGTGATGCACCGGCAGCACAAGCGGCTTGTAAAGATGCCCCCTAGTCTGACTGATTGCTTGTAAATCTGAAATAAGGGCTGCAGTACTACAAGCTTGTCAGCCATTCTGTCATGTTTTAAAAATCTTACATGACTACTCTGCATCCCACATTGGGCATTTCATATTTGCTTGAAATGTACTCAATTGTACAGGTTTTGAGTTTTAATGTGGACTTCTGTAGACGTCAAGTATTGCAATTGATGTTTACCAGTCTAATGACATTTTTTAGGTGTAGGTTGCTACTTAGTGGGAAGCAAAATATTTTTTAATCAAATCTGAGTTTGAGCAATGTCAAGTAAGTGGCTCTTTGCGAGATTGATGGATACCAACTTTGACTATTCATAAATAGTAAAAGTAGTGCCAGCAATTGATTTGCATGGGATTGGTCCTTTATGGTTGAACCCTACACTACCTCACTGTTTGATTTTCTTTTCTTCTTGCCAGCTGGAAAAGCCTTGTAGGACCAGCACGTCCATGATGGTTTGAGATTGTGCATTGAGCATGATTCTGAGATGTAAAAGATCACATTCATTATCAAAAATTAGCCTTCTGATTTTGTTGTGGTGAGCATTAGCAGATGTAACCTTGTTAACAATGCATTTTAATATGGAGGATGCAGTCATCCGGTTGGATGAGGCGTTTGTATTGAACATGTTGTTTAAGTTGTCATGTTTGAAGGAGATTATAACAATAAGTAGAGTGAGGGTTAGAAAATGATGTCAACATTTTGAGCATGATGAGGGTGAGGCTTAGAAGTTTGAACAGAATGTGCCTAAGTGGGATGGGCACCAGTCGGAGAATGTCAAGCAAATGGATGAACACTGCTCAAATAACCCAATGGATGGTGAACAAAAACGAAAATCAGTGTTGCTTGATCTGAAGGAAATTCAATATGCATTTGTATAGTTGTTACATTGAGAGGCATTTGTCCTATCAAAGAAGGCTCCCTCTGCCACTCTTCTCTCGCATCAGCACTCTGCTTGAGCTCTGGTCCTCATATAGCAACATTCTTCAATTCCCATAGCCTTTTCACTGCACCAATCCCCCCTCTTGTCTTTCTGATGCACCATGCTTTGCCTAGGATTCACTTACACAACTAACACGTTATATTCCCTTGCTGAATCTTCCCTCCTGTCTGTTTCACAGTCAAGCCCCCTATGTGCTTGTCTATCTCTCTCATGATAACTATTTTCTTCCTCTTGTCTTCTCACATGACTTTATCAATCCTTTCTGGGACTTCCATAGACCCCTATATTCTCCTGTCTTCGTCTCACAGCATCCATCACCCTCTCATGATCCTTTAATCCTCCCAAACCTTGTCTTAAAGAATCTTGTCACCATTTCTTGGCTTTTCAAATACATTTTCCTCCCTTACTATCTCACTTAAATACCCCCCCTTCTCACTCTTGTATACTTGAAGCACACTTCCATTCTGGTCCTCCGGAAGCATACTCTCACCGCTCTCATCCTATCAATGCAGTTCTGTCACCCTACCATCCCATATATTCTTTTCAAAGTGCCCCCGCAATGTCTGGTAATCTCATAGGACCACTTCTGTTCCTCCCACAGTATGTCATATCTCACTTTACTCTTATCAGAGCACTGTCTTTCATATCTTTCATAGCACTCTTATTTCACCTTTGCTCGTCTCAGAGCTGTCCCCTATAGTTGTGGTCGAGACACAGTAACCCCTTCTGGCTCCGGTCCTGGTTCTCTCACGGAAACCTCCTCTTACAAAGGGCTACCTACAGCAACCATCAAATGGTCACCAAACTATCACTAGCCTTTCCCTGGACCACTCTGCCCCAGTGGTCTCACAGCATTAAACTGTCTTCTCATAGTTGAGCATTAGCCATCTTATGAAAACCCCACCATGATCGGATTTTAATTGGTCTGCAACTAAGATAAAATTGAAAAGATCCAACCTACTTGAATTACTGTTTTTGTTGCTATCTTATGTTAATTCTAACATGGTTAGTTTGGAAGTGTTAATTTGTAATACGTATATTTCGTCAGTGTATCTCAAATCATTTTGAGTTGTTTTATTTATTTATTTATTGCACTTGTAAAGCGCGCAGCTACCCAACAGGGTTTCCCAGCACTGAGAGCATGTGGAGGCAAACAACCAAAGAATAAGCAACAGGCATGAAGGGAACACACAAAGATCAAGCCAAGTCACTAAACAGAAACGTCTTTAAGCCTTTACGAAAAGATAACAGAGATTTACAGTTCCTAAGGGCAATTGGCAGGGAATTCCAAAGCTTGGGGCCAAGACAGGCAAATGAACGACCTCTCATACGGGCAAGTCGAAATCTTGGAACTGAAAACAGTGAGAGGGTGGAGGATCTCAACTGTCGAGCCGGAACATAGGGTATGACCAGACTTTGAATATAAGAACGGGGAAGGCCATATTTAGCACGAAACATATAACAAAGGGCCTTGAACTTAATACGCTTGTCAACACCAAGCCAGTGGAGTTGGTGGAGCAGAGGGGACGTCGAAGCATATCTAGGCAGATGGAAAAGAAGGCGAGCAGCAGCGTTTTGAATGACCTGTAAGCGATGTATTGAGGCATTGTCAGCGCCCAGGTACAGCACATTGCCATAGTCTAGATGGGATATCATGAAAGCCTGCAGGACCGTTCTCTGAGCTGAGGGTGGAATTAGCCAGAGGATTTTTTTGATCCACCTAAGAGTAGCAAAGCAAGATGCCGCAACCCTGGAGACCTGAGGCTTGAGGGAGAGCTTTTAATCAATGATAAAACCCACGTTTTTGACTTTAGGGACAGAGGCAGGTACCGTGCCCAAATTATAAAGCCAGTGTTTAATTTCCCAAAGCTCCAGGTTATTACCCAGAATGAGCACCTCGGTTTTGGTGCTATTAAGCTTAAGAGCATTACTAGACAGCCACGAAGAGACATTCCTCAAACCAAGCTGCAACAAGGAAGGATCTTGGTGCTGGGCAGCAGAAAGGGAGAAGACAATCTGGGTATCGTCGGCATAGGAAAATATAGTCAAATCAGACTTCTCAGCAATGTCGGCCAGAGGGCGGACATATATATTGAAAAGTAATGGGCTCAAGATGGAGCCTTGAGGAACTCCGGAGGTTAAGGCTAGAGTGTTAGACCTCACTTCATTCGAAAAGACCTGAAAAGTACGGTCCTTTAAGAAGGAGGTCAGCCACCTCAGAGCCAGACCCATAGTGCCAGAGGATTCGAGACGGTCTAACAGAATGGAGTGAGACACTGTATCGAAAGCCGCGCTCAAATCTAGCAGGATGAGGGCAGAGGTACCACCAGAGTCAAGTTGTAACCTGAGGTGTTCAGTAACCCCGAGAAGAGCAGACTCGGTACTATGGCCAGATCTAAAGCCAGACTGAGAAGAATGCAACAAATTGTGAGTAGTAATGTAGGAAGAGAGTCGAGTAGTGATGTGTCGCTCCAAAATTTTAGAAAACACAGGCAAAAGAGAGATGGGACAGAAATTAGACCAACAGAGGGGGTCAAGACCTTATTTTTTTAAAAGAGGAAGAACAAGTGCATGTTTCCACTCCTGGGGAACCAGACCTGTGCTAAGCAAGGAATTGAGAATGTTAAGAATCACAGAGAGAATCGAATCGTCCAGGAGGATGAGTTTGGATGTAGGGAGCAGATCAAGAGGTGAACCAGACTTGATAGATCCCAGTAGCAGCTTCAAGGAAGGCAAATCCAAAGGAGGACAAGAACTAATCTGTACAGAGGCCTGGGAGGAAAATTCAGGGGACCCTGTCAAGGGGCAATTAAGAAGTATTTGATTCCCTTGTTGGAGGGCATCCACAGCAAGTTGGTCATGAATAAACTTAACTTTGTTGTAGAAGAAGGATGCTAGCTCATCGCATTAAAGTTGGGAGAGCGAGGGAGGAGCCAGGAATGTACTGGCGGCTGAGAGTTTAGTAATAACCTTAAACAGAGTTTTCTGAAAGTGTTGAGAGCTAGAAACCTTTTCAATGTAAAAGGCTGCACGAGCCGATTTGCAAAGAGCATGATATCTCTTTAATGCTCCTAAGTACTCCAGCTTAGCAGCTGGCAGATAGTGTTTCCTCCAGTGCCTTTCCAAGGCTTTATAAAGTTTTTTCTCTTGTTTAAGAGAATCAGTAAACCATGGAGCAGGGAGATGGATTCTACACTGTGGCTTTGTAGATAAGGGTAAAATAGAATCAGTGGCCACAGTGAGCCATTGGTGAATGGTAGGTTGGGCTAGGTCCGTGGAGGAGTCAAGAGATGGAATATTGGCCTGAAGCACTTTGTTGAGTGCCATTATATTAAGTTTGGGCCAGTTCCGAATTTTAGATAGTGAAGCCAGCCTAGTAGAAGAAATACAGGGAGACTTAATAAAAAAAGGAACTACAAAATGATCGGTCCAGCACAGCTGGATAGGTGATGCAACAAATAAGGACCCGAGCTTGGAAAAAATAGGGTCCAGTAAATGACCAGCAATGTGAGTAAGAAGCAAATTTAGCAATGGAAGATTAAGAATGTTCATGTCTTCTATGAATGTAGATGCAAATTTGTCTTCTGGGTTCTCCGAATGGAAATTAAGATCTCCGAGCACTGAGAAGTTAGCAGCTCGGAGAATATGGGGTGCCAGAAGATCACAAACTACTGAACACCAGTTATGAGAAGGCCCAGGAGGGCGATATATAAGAGTGCCAGAGAAAGTAAACTTGTGATTAAAAGGAATAGAAAAGGCAAGGGCTTCACAATTAGGATTCTAGAGGTCAGTAATTTTACAGTTATATATTTTTTTAAAAAAGAATGGCAATACCACCCCCAACTCTAAGTGGCCTATTAATTCCCAGCAACGAAAAATTATTAGGAAGGGCTGAGATGACATCAGGAAGGAGACATCATGAAGCCAGGTCTCAGTTAAAAAGACTACATCAGGATCCACATCTAAAAGAAACTTAAACAGGTGGAGCAGATGCTTGGATAAGGAGCGGCAATTTAAGCTAAAACAGCAGAATTCGCTATGCGGCAAAGAAACAGTTAAAATATTAGGAAAGGAACATTTGCAAGAAACAACGTACAGGTTCTCTGATGCAATATGTCCATTAGTTGGAGATTTTAATGCACACATAGCATGTAACTTGTAAGCCCACAGTTAATTTACTGAGTTGGACTCCTCCTGGGGATTAGGTATCCCAGGATCTTTAAAAAAAGATATGACAAACATGGGGGATCACTTCTGCTTCTAGGTTTAGAACTAAAACGGGTCTTGAAGAATGGCTGTTTTCACAGTGATATGACAGGTAAAAGGGATTCTGCTTTCATTATTGATTACATATTTCTTTCATTAATGGGATGCCTTTGGATCATGGTAGATGTTAGACATGGCATCCTTGGCATGGTTTCCCCTAACTTTTTGTCTTCATGCCTCCTGTTTTTTCTGACTTTATTTTTGCTGGCCTTAGGATTCTGCACACTTTACCGCTGCTATCCAGTGCTAAAGTGCTTGCACTCTCTCCCTAAAACATGGTAACATTGGCTCATATCTAATTGACAAATTTAATTTACTTCTAAGACCCTAGTAAAGTGCACTATATGTGCCCAGGGCCTGTAAATTAAATTCTACTAGCGGGCCTGCAGCCTTGATTGAGCCACCCATTTAAGTAGCCCTTTAAACATGGCTCAGGCCTGCCACTGATGACCCTGTGTGTGCAGTTTACACTGCCATTTTGACCTGGCAAAACAAACCTTCATTTTTAATAAATATGTCACCCCTGGACAGCCCAAAGGGGAGGGCGCAATGTATTTAAAATGCAGGACATGTGTTTTTAAGTTTTACATGTCCTGGTAGTGAAGAACTCTTAAATTCATATCTCTCACAGTATAACACTGGGATTACCTTATTACATTTTATAATGTCATTTCCAAATGGGAAGGTATGACTGACTCAAGTTTGGTGTATCTGGAATCCTAATTTAAAATCCAAACGTATGGTGAAGTTGGATTTTACATTACAATTCTGAAAATGCCACTATTAGAAAGTTGGCATTTTCTTGCCTCAGCCATTTGGCGCCTGCAGCCTGTCTCTGGTCACATGTCTGGGTGTAGTTGGCAGTTGGGCTTTGTGTATTCCTTCTAGACAGCCACACATAATGGGAGCTTAGGTGTGACTGAATGGGCGTCACTGGCAGGATGGGGGGGATGAATAGGACCCAGCCTCAATTACACCTGAATAGACTGTGTCCTGTTTCCACACAAAGGGCTGCATAGCACCTGTAGTTAGTCTGGAGCCAGGGCAAAGAATGCAGGGCATCTGTGCACTTCAAAGGCATGCCTCTAAAAGCTTGTACCCACTTCAAAGGCACAACTGTGTATAAAAGAAGAACCTCAGGCACCACTACATCACTACACTTCTGGAACTGTGGATATTCTGCCAGGACGAAGGACTGCTGTGCTGCTGAAAGGGCTGCCAATCTGCTGGACTACACTCTGCTGGACTCCTGCTTTGCTGTGCTGACCTGCTGCCTGCTGCTTTCTTGCCTGTGCGAGAATAACTGGACCTGCATCTTTTGAACCCTGAACCCAGAGTGACTCTAGGGTCTAGTTGGCTGTCCTCCTGATCTGAGGCCTCAGGGACATAGAAGGCTTCCAACAACGTTGCATCTGCACCTGGACTCTGTCATCTGTGAGTCTACTAAGTGGTGCCATCCCACACCAAGACCCTTGGAAGTGGGGTGAAGGTGTTTGCGAGCAGAATCGACTCATCTTTTCTGCTGAGCAGCACATCCCTGAGCAGAACCGATGCATCTCCTCAGCTGAGCAGCACATCTCCGAGCAGAACCAATGCATTGCCGCTGCTGCGTGGATTGGACCTGTCGCAAGCCAAAGACCCACATTGCCGCCACAGTCCTTGGAACCCACACATCACCGACAGCACGGCACAAACACAGCCCAGGTCCTTTCATCTCTCATCGACTGCAGCCTCAATGATGATGACTGACTTTGCATTGCAGCTTCGCAGCTCCTCGCAGTGCTGCATCCCCAGTGCCGGACTTTGCATCTCAAGCCCATTGATGGGATCCTCAATGACAAAGGAACAGAACCCTACATTACTACATACACAACCAGGATTTAAAGTACTTCATTCTGCTGGCTTAACTGGGTCCCTGTACGTCCCGCACTTCATTGCGGTTGGCATGAACTTGTGATTTTGTCCCAGTCCAGTGCAACCAGCGCTTCATGCTTTTCGGCGCTATTTTCATTGAAAACTTTAAACTTCAATATCTCCAGTTCTTCTTATTGGATTTTTGTTGTTTTGGTCATGTTTTATTTATTAAACTAAGCTCTATTTTCCTAACCTAGTGTGGGATCTGTGGTGTTTTCACTGTTTTACTGTTTTAAGTGTAGAACAAATACTTTACACATTGATTCTAAGTTAAGCCTGACTGCTCTGTGCCAAGCTACCAGGGGGTTGAGAACAGGTTAACTTGGGGTTGCTTGTGCCTTACCCTGTCTAGGATTGTGGCTGCTGTTTGACCAGGGCGCACATCCCATTCAACCAGTAATCCAATTTCTAACAGTAGACTCTTTAAGAAATTATATTTTAACCCAGCAAAACATCTCAGAAACAATAAGAGTTCCATTCACTGTACTTGTTGGAATGGTAATATTGAGGAAATCTTTAATATCTGATTAACATCTGAAATCAGAGACATAACAAGGGTAACTCAACTTGACTTACTTTAATATGCTTACCTGACTGGAGCAATAGAAGGCCAACTATCTAAACAAAGTGTTAAATTTACTAGAAATATCAGCAGGGTAAATAGACAGAAAGTTGTTATGACAAATATCTTTCATTTAAGAAATTAGAGGAGATAAAATGTTGAAGCTAGAAGCAAGCATTCCATCCAAACGTCATTAAGAGAAAGAGACCTGAAGGATTTTTTGGTCAATCGTTACTAAAACAAATGGTGACGAGGTATGTAAGAAACCGCTTCCTATAATTGAAGGCGATTGGAGCTAGTAGTGAGAATAATTTATCAAAGGGGGCGACTGAGGTGATGACTCGATTGAAGTTGATTTCAGTGGACCAAATTCTAAAGTTATTAATCCATCAAGAGCTCAAGGTGGAATGGGATATGTGTAACGGTATTCAAATTGAATCCTTTAGATGGACCTCAGTTTTTCAAGTCTGTTTGATTATTGCTTCAAGAATGACAAGGAATCCGGTTTATGGAAAATGAGCCATGTTGTCCCCCTCTATAAAAGGAGCAATAGAAAGAAACACTAAAACTATTGTGCTATTGACCATTTGGTTGTGGGAAGAAAAATCAATGCAAATAGTTAAATGAATTATATGGAAAAGACGGTAAACAAAAATAACCTTTTGTCCATTGAAGAGGTAGGTTTTGGTCGAACAAGCTCACTGAGAGTTAAGTCATGGGCTTGAACTTTCTTTTGTAAGAAATACATATTTGGGAAACAATAGAGCGCTGTGGTATATACGGATATTTACTGTGCATTTGACAATGTTGACACTGAAGAGTAAATGACAACAAATTGATACCCTAGGTTTACTATAAAAGGCCATTAAAACAGTGGGCCATATGTACAAGGACTGGCATTAACTAACGCTAACGCTAGTTAGCAGCAGTTTTCCTAACGCGGCCCATTGCCGAAAACTATCGCCCTGTTAGCGACATATTTACAAGACTTCGCTACATGGCGATAGTTTCATGGAGCCGTGGTGAAAACTGCAGGGGACACTAGCATGAAGGCGATAGAAATTCTGGCGTTAGCAGGCGAAAACTAACGAAAGGCCCATTAGCGGCAAAAAAACTCACGTTAGTCAGCCCAACGTGACTTCTTTTTGCCTCTATAGGCAAAAATAGCCTATCAGTCCACCTCCAATGAAAAATAGGAAATAAAACCAATGGAATGCAGAATGGAGCATCCATGGCCAAGTGCAGCACAGATCAACAACCCCCTCAAGCCCCCCAACAGCCAGGATGACTAGCCAGAGTCCCAGGGGAAGAGGAAATTCAGGGCTACATCTATGAAAAGAGGGGCATTGCTGTGCAAAACCAGTGATGTATCACTTTTCATTGCGCATTCCTTGCAACACCGTGGCATCCAAAACCTTGAAAGCGCGGACAGTCCCCAGGGCCCGGAGGCCTCGCTGGGCCTGCGTCTGGCACCCAGAGTGGGATGCAGAGGTGCTGTGGAGTCGCTAGGCCGTGGCGGTAGACATTGAGGCGTGGCGATAGCCCTTACCTGGTGGTGAAGTCTGGCAGGTCGCATGGAGACACGTTGCTGACCTGTGTGAGAAGACCGCCTTGAGCCCCTTGGAGCTGTGAATGGTAGAGGCGCTCCTGCACACCAACGTAGGGAGGTCTGCACTGCATACTACGATCCACCACTATACCGGGGTGCACGGAGGAGAGTACCAATGGTGGGCGGCGCCTCTGTGCATCACAGGCCGGATGATGTTGCACTGGCTGGAAGCTGTGGAGGGTGAGGCCCCTGAGCTGTGCCGAACTTGTGTGGCGGGAGCGCTGCAACTTCACGCCTAAGGGAGCCCTGTTGCATCACCTGCATTGGGAGGTTCCCCAGCAGACTTGGCGGCGACTGCTGTACCCAGGCTTGTGAAATCCCACCTGGCTGAGGCTCCTGCTGGCTGAGTCACAGATTTGGAGAGAGTGCAGCGGATTGCGCCACGGTGTCAATGTCCAGGTAAGGAGAAGTTGTGATGCGTAGCGGAGGAGGCCCGGGGGTCGAGTTGCCCAGGCCTAGCACCTGTGGATGATGCACCTCCAGTGGCGGCTCATCCGCTATGGCGGAAGAGCGTCGCCCCACTGCTTTCAAGCAGTGCAAGAAGAGGCAAAATAATAACATGATGACAACTTTCTGATGCACACATACTATGCTCCCTTTGTGGGCGGGAGGGTAAGTAGGGCTGCTCCATTTACGGAGCAGGGCAGGGGTGGAGTGGTATGCCCACTCAAGTGCGCAGTGACTGTTTGGTCGGCCCTCTCAGGCCGCCCAAAGCAGTCATGCACACTTCCCTGTTCGCAATGCAGGCTGCATTACAGCCTGCATGGAGAACATGCCCACCCCTTCAGCCCCCGGCTGAACCCCTTGTCCCGGCGCTCAAGAACAATCACAACGCCGCATTGCAGCATTGTGATTGGCTTAGGGGAGGGAGCCTGGCTGCCTGCTTCCTAGAAGCCGACTCAGGAGAGCAGGAGCACAGAAGACGCGGGACCCGGCCTCGAGGTAAGATTTCTTTAGGAAAAATATTTACAACCTCCACTCACACCCCCGCGCCCCGCCCCTCCAGTGCAGGGCCGGACTGGCCGTAGCGGGCACCAGGTAAATACATTCCTTGCAGTGCTGTCCAGCACCAAAACCTGCTGAAACGAGGCCCCAAGTCTTTGCACCATGTTTAAGACCAGCTATTTTCTGGTCTTAAAAAACTGCCTCTAACTGCAGTTAGAGGCAGTTTTTTGGTCTTGCACTGTACAAGAATTCCTTGTAAATATCGCGAAGTGGGGTTAGCAGACGTTTTTGCACGGGAACTCCTACCTTGCATCTCATTTTTATTAACTACCGCTAACAGAAGTGGCGATCTTTAAAATGCACGTTTTCACCGGAAAACTGCCGCTAACTGAGATTAGCGACAGCTTGTAAATATGGCATTGAAAAAATCGCCGCCGAAACGTCAAAAAAGTGCTGCTATGGCGTCTTTAAATCCTTGTATATATTCCCCAGTGTATCTTCCTAATTGAACCAGGATCATTCTAGGCTATAGTTATGCGCTGGCTTAAAAAAGTCCTCTGTTGAATGGGCTTATGCACGGAAGTGTAGTTGGCCCCCTTCTTTTAAGTATTGCTAATGTGTCAGCCTTAAAAAAAAATTGTTTCCACCAAAGATTGGAGGAATGCATTTTCTTGCACTTATGTATGCAGATGATCCCATTATTTTGGTTATCTGACAGAATATTGTGAACCAAAATATTGAGAGACTTAAATATTGTGTCAAAAATAAAGTTTACCTTAATATCGTGCTCATATACTTAAAATGGAACTAAAAAAATATTGTCAAAAAATATAGTGGAATAATCTCTGCATTGGCAGATACAACTCCGTAGAGTCAGGGAACTGGAATAGAGATATGTTCTAAGGTCAGGATCATACACCAAGTTTGAAGTTCTCTGGAAATTTATATGAAATATGTCGGAAGATAAGGGGGGCAAAGTGCCAAATGATTATCGTTTGATATATAGGCTCATCTGGGGAAATATGTATTACCTGCTGACCCCTGCTTAAACGTTTCTTAATTGGTAGACCTTACACTAACAATTTTTTTTTTGTTGAAAAGTTAACACTAACAAATGTTTTTTTTTTTTTAAAGTTAAAGACTGTTTGGAGAAATGCGCAATATTTTAAATTGATTTGGATAAGATTTTTCGCAGGTATTGTGTGAACTATTTGGGAAAATGGGCAAATATCTGTTGATCTCTGGCTATATGTGTGTTAATTTGTAGTTTTTCCTGCACCAAACAATGGTTTTCAAACTCAAAGGGGCATATTCTCAAGCCCCTATCGCCACAGGAACGTCATTTTTTTTGACGTTCCCATGGCGATAGGGCCAGCGCCCTATTTCAAGGCAGCGTTAACTCACTTACCGTGGCTTAAAGCCACGTTAAGTGGCTTAACGCTGCCTTGAGAATAGGGCCCCTTTCACGTTAAACTTAGCGTGAAAGGGGGCGTGAAGTGGGTGTTGCGGTGGGCGTACCACCGCAACACCCATTGAATTGACGCTGCCACCTATTATCAAGGCGGCGATAATAGGTGGCAGCGCCGAACTTAAGACCAGAAAAATCCTGGTCTTAAGGTGGCTAAAGCGAGGAGAAATGCTTAATTTCTCCTCGTTTTTGCTATTTTCATGTGTGCTGCCTTGTGCAACACACATGGAAATAGCAAAATGCCATGGTTTGTTTATGTACAGGAAGGTGTCGCTTCCTGTACATAAACAAACCTTTTAAACAAATGCCGTTTTGTAACTTACATGTGTGCTGCATGAAGCAGCACACATGTAAGTTACTAAACGGCATTTTAGGTTTGTTTATGTGCAGGAAGGGACACCTTCCTGTACATAAACAAACCTCCCTGCTCGCAGACACCCTTGCACTCTGGTGCAAAGGTGCCTGCGATGGCATCAAGTCATGAGACTTAGCGCCGTCGCCGGGGGAAACGCCAGGCTGCACCACATTTTTGAGAATAGGGTGCAGCCTGGCTTTGAGACTATAAAAAAAAATATTTATAGTGGAATAGAATATCGGCAAAAAAAGCAAACATATAGTGTTTTTAAACAAATAGTCAATTTAAAGATATTTATTATAATAATTAACACAGTTAAACTTAGCATAATGTTAAATATATATGTGTATATATATATATATATATATATATATATACACAAATATATATATATATATACATTTATATATATATATATATATATAGACAGATAGATAGATTGATAGATAGATAGATAGATAGATAGATAGATAGATAGATAGATAGATAGATAGATAGATAGATAGATAGATAGATAGATAGACAGATATGGGTGGTGAGCCCATTATATATGAAAATGTAGAGTCTCCTCCAAATGTCCCAGGAAACAGCTGGCGATCTGAAGAAGATTACACCAGTTTAATAGAGATAACATGTTTTGGTGCGCTCCACCTTCCTCAGATCAAAAGAATAACAATTAAAGAAAAAAACAATATAAATATTATTCAGTTAAACATTTAATCTACGTAAAAAAAATAAATCAACATTAAATGTAAGTTAATTATAATTTATTGACCTTCCCACCCAATTGCCATAAAAATGCTGCAACACGTTACTACATTATAAATTACTAATTAAATGTAAATAAATAAATTAAACCTTTAAAATTTAACATCTATATTTTACAAAAATATTCACAACTATACTAACACATAAAATTAATATGTTAGCTAAAACACATTCAATTAATAAAAAGCATTATTTATTACAACTATTTTAGTAAATAGTAAAAACTATGGGGCCCATTACGATGGCGGGTGGAGGCACGACCGCGGTGGCGGCGGTGCGGAAAAATGCCTTTTTCAGCACGCCAGCAGCGGTCTTCACGCCCGCCATATTAGGATGGGAAAACATAGGCATTTACCGTCCGCCGCGGTGTGACGCCGACCGCCATCGAACAGCGCCCGCCACCGCGGCGGAGTGAGCCAATCACCACACACCGGCGTGCGGAATGACGTCCCGTACGCCGAAGATATCACGATGCCGGAAACAGGGCAGCGCACCGCGACGGAGAAACCGCACAGCGAAAGACGGCGGAGACATCACAGCGGAGACAGAAAATAAACACCCGGGACACACCGCGATGGATCCTGCCCTACACGCTTTCCCGGTTCTGTACATGATCCACCACCTGCAAGTAATCCACCGCCACGGACGCCTCCGCAGGTACGTACAGACACAACAGTGCAAGTAACACAATACACAGCTCCAGGGAGGAAAAACATCGCATGGGAACACCACACACCCCTGTGGGGACAGGCACACAGCCATCACTGCACACACACATGTCCCACCTGTCACAAAAACATCGCGCCACATACTGCCCACCCATGTACCGCATTCATGAACAAATGTCCCGGTCACGTCACCGCCGCGGTCAGTGTGCATGAAACCATGCACACAATGCAGAGCACAGGGCCAGCGCATGCCAAGGGCACCGTACAAATTGCACAGAGCCACAACTCCATCCACAACACACCAGCTACCTCCCTGAAGGGACACAACATGTGTCTCACAAGTGCCACTCCTGCACAACAACAACACAACTACAGCCACACCATGCCCCACGTCCCAACAACTGCATATACAGCCACAGCAGGACCCTTTGCAAAGGAACACATAGCACAGAAGCCCAGGCTCCAGCCAACACACACACCACAACAACATCACACACAAGCCAAGAACACTGAGGCCAGGCACAAAATGTACACACACACAGATGAGGACCAAACACTTCACTGCACACACTACCTGACAAGTCACACACACACACACACCACCCTGACTCACAGCTACATACACACACCACATGCCAGCAGTAATGGAGGACAACATATAGGAAAGCCAAAGTGAGGTGCCCACAAATGGAAGGGCAGTGACACAACCATCAAGCATGTGTGATGCACATGCAAGACAAGACACATGTGAGAACACACACAGCCCATCACAGCACACATGGCTGACACAGTCAGTCAACACAAACCACGGTCACCCCAATGCTACAACTCCTGGAGACAGCAAGGACACCCATGTATAGGCACAGGGATGTAAGGAAGGCCCTGAACACAAACACTGACCAGCCACACATAGGCATCCAAATACTGGACATGACAACGTCTGCTGCACAACACACAGGGCCCAGTGACACACTACATGACAGCCAAGCACAAGTAGGATATGTCACACATACCTCCTCCCACAACAGCAACACACAATACTGCCATGTGCACAAAACACAACCACAGGGCTAAACAAGTACACATACAGGCACACCACTCCAGGGTCACACATGGCAGTAGTTCACAATGCATGTGCACACACATCCACAGTCACAACAAAGTCACCCCCTTCACACCATACACTTCTCCACCACCCAAGTGCTCCCATTGGAAGTAAGCCATGGGACCTGGATAACTCATCACCACAAGATGTCCATACACCGACACTGATTGGCACACAGAAAGGAAGCTCACACAGACCCCATGACCCTGGCCTGCCTGCCTGTAAGCCTGTGCCCAAACTCCCAACCTGTGCTGCCATTGCCCACAAACCTGACATGTGTCCACCATAGATAACATGAGCCAAGAAGGAAGATGACTACAAGATTTCATTGCCAACCACCTGCACTGCACCCATAAGTATCACAGTCATGTAGAAATGAAGTGCCTCCCACCCCTGCAAAAAAATGAAATGTGACACAACCCATTGGCAATGTCGAAGTGGCATACTGAGCCTGTGACACAGTAAACCATGCACACACAGAAACAACTTTATTCAGGAAGGACACTGACACAACTCACTGCAGGACCAACTGTGTTTATTCACAATTTGCATATAGAGCCAACAAATTTGGGCAACAGCAAAGCCAGTGGGCATTTCAATATGCACAGTATTTACATGAAAAGCTGCACAGGCAGGGGGCAAACAGCAGTGAACAACAAGGCCAGTGGCCAGGACACAGTGCAGGTGAGGTACATGAGATCCTGCACAGGCAAGGGGCACACAGCAGTGAACAGCAAGGCCAGTGGCCAGGACACAGTGCAGGTGAGGCACATGAGAAGCTGCACAGGCAGGGGGCCCACAGCAGTGAACAACAAGGCCAGTGGGCAGGACAAAGTGCAGAGTGAGTCCATGAGAAGCTGCACAGGCAGGGGGCACACAGCAGTGAACGACAAGGCCAGTGGGCAGGACAAAGTGCAGAGTGAGTCCATGAGAAGCTGCACAGGCAGGGGGCACACAGCAGTGAACAACAAGGCCAGTGGGCAGGACAAAGTGCAGAGTGAGTCCATGAGAAGCTGCACAGGCAAGTGGCAAACAGCAGTGAACAACAAGGCCAGTGGCCAGGACACAGTGCAGGTGAGGTACATGAGAAGCTGCACAGGCAAGGGGCACACAGCAGTGAACAACAAGGCCAGTGGGCAGGACAAAGTGCAGAGTGAGTCCATGAGAAGCTGCACAGGCAGGGGGCACACAGCAGTGAACGACAAGGCCAGTGGGCAGGACAAAGTGCAGAGTGAGTCCATGAGAAGCTGCACAGGCAGGGGACACACAGCAGTGAACAACAAGGCCAGTGGGCAGGACAAAGTGCAGAGTGAGTCCATGAGAAGCTGCACAGGCAAGTGGCAAACAGCAGTGAACAACAAGGCCAGTGGCCAGGACACAGTGCAGGTGAGGTACATGAGAAGCTGCACAGGCAAGGGGCAAACAGCAGTGAACAACAAGGCCAGTGGCCAGTACAATGTGCAGATGAAGTCCATTAGATCCTGCACAGGCAAGGGGCAAACAGCAGTGAACAGCAAGGCCAGTGGCCAGTCCAATGTGCAGATTAAGTCCATGAGAAGCTGCACAGGCAGGGGGCACACAGCAGTGAACAGCAAGGCCAGTGGCCAGTCCAATGTGCAGAGTGAGTCCATGAGAAGCTGCCCAGGCAGGGGGCACACAGCAGTGAACGACAAGGCCAGTGGCCAGTACAATGTGCAGAGTGAGTCCATGAGAAGCAGCACAGGCAGGTGGCACACAGCAGTGAACGACAAGGCCAGTGGGCAGGACAAAGTGCAGAGTGAGTCCATGAGAAGCTGCACAGGCAACTGGCAAACAGCAGTGAACAACAAGGCCAGTGGCCAGGACACAGTGCAGGTGAGGTACATGAGAAGCTGCACAGGCAAGGGGCAAACAGCAGTGAACAACAAGGCCAGTGGCCAGTACAATGTGCAGATGAAGTCCATTAGATCCTGCACAGGCAGGGGGCACACAGCAGTGAAACACAAGGCAAGTACAATGTGCAGAGTAGTTACATCAGAAGCTACACAGGGAATGTATGCAACTCTACCATGCCATGCCCAGCAACAGAGTAATGGGTCTGACAATGGGCATCACACGCACCCCTGTGGACAGACAGGTGTGTGAGGGTGACCACCACTCAGATGGGGCTGTCTGTCGGACTTGGAGCTGACTGTGTGTTGGGGTCTGTTGGCGGACTACCCTGGGCAGTGGGAGTAACAACTGTGGAAGAGCCAACTGTGCATGTGGTAGCTGGGGGGCTGCTTGGACCAGGTGGGGTGGTGGCCCGGGGAGGTGGACTCATGCCCTGGTGAGACACAGTGTGTGCCGGAGATTGTGGAGGGGTGCCTCTCCACTTCTTGGGGATCCTGAAAGGCTTCCCTGTCAGGGGATTGAGGGGAACTGGGGCAGACACAACAGGTGACCCCAACACCAAAGCTGATTCTGGTGTGGATGGTGACCCCCCTCTGGGGACATGCTGGAACCCGCTGTGCGCTTGCCTGGTGTTTGCCGCCGCCCTGCCTCCCTCTGTCCACCAGCTTTGCCCCCTACAGTGTCCTCCCGTGCTGGCTTCACAGGGCTTGGGATGGGAGTGGAGGTCAAGGATGGATTATCCATGGGGCCCTCATCCTGTGTAATGTTTGCAGGCAACACCTTCTCAGTGGGTGTGGAAACTGTCTTTTTGCCTCTGTGAGACGTCTTTGGGACAGGGGAGTCTTTGGCAGGGGAGGAAGGTGAGGCCTGTGACCCTGATGCTTTTTTCTTTGCTTTGTGGCCCTTGCTGTCACCTGATGGGCTTTTCTCTCTGCGCTCTAGGGTGGCCTTACTCTTATGTGGGGATGGTGTCTGTGCCCTAGTATGCTTGGGTTGCTGCTGCTCCTGTGTGCTGCGGGTTCTGTATCAGGACTTTGGGGTCCATTGGGCATTGTCACTGTTGTCAGAGGTGCACAGTGACACGGGGCCGGACCGAGTGCTGGGAGCCGCTCCCTGACTATGTGCCTGTTGCAGGGCTGCTGTCACAGTTGATGACAAGGACTGCACAGTGCGGTGTAGCCCACCTACGTCGGAATGTAAGCCCTCCATGAAAGCTATAACCTGCCCCAACTTTTTGTCGTGCTCTTGGAAGGCATTGAGAAGTGCTGTCTGCCCCACACACAGCTGGCGCAATAGCTCGACTGCTTCTGCACTGAGGGCAGCAGGGCTGACATGGGCTGGGGCAGCTGTGCCTGGGGTGAAGGTGACTCTTCCCTTCCTACTCGTGTGGACACGGGCAGCACCAGTGGAGGTTGAAGGGAGGCTGGGCACTGGACGCTGTGTGGTGGAAGAGGAGGCAGAGTCCCCGTTCCCTGTACCCCCAACATGGATGTGTCACCGCTGGCGTCAGATGAGGTAGAGCTTTGTGTCTCCAGCTGTGAATCCTCTAGCAGACTCCTGTCCCCCTCCTCGGCGCTGGTCACATCTGTGTCAGTCAGCTCCGGTGCGGCTGTTGCAGTGGAAGCCTCACCACTGGTGTCCGTCCCCTCTCCCTCTGCACATACGGGAGCTGCTGCATAGGAGAGAGAAGTACTGTGAGATGAGTGGCATCAACAGAACTAACACGTGCCAATACATCTGCATCCTAGAAAGAGGTGTGCAGCACATTGCATGCCACCCTGTGCACACATATATCTTGACACCCAAAATTTCGACACAACGGTGCATGTCCGCCACACGTCCTGCCATAAGTGCCCCAGGTGATTCACACAGCACACCATCCTGCAGTTGGCTCACATCAGACACAGCCCCAAAATGGCCTGTGCACACACACTGTCCCGATGTTGGCAAGGATGAACACCACGACATGGTGCACATCACCTACATGTGTGGAGCAGTAGGGGACCACACAGACTACAACATACCAGCCCACAATGACCCTGCACACATGCCATCCACCATATCGAGTCCATGGGCACATCTACTGTTGCACATTGGCCTCAGATGTCTGACTGGCAGACATCTGAGGTCTGGAATTGGACGCATTCATTGAATCGCATTCACAGTTGGCACACTGGCATTACCATCCATTAGAATTCACACACTACCCCACAGCAGAAGGTACCTGAAGGCCACAACTCCAAATGTAAGAGAGATGCACAGTGCTAAAACTCACTTCATGAAGCGCCGTTTGGGCAAAAGCATGGCACATACACCCAGCACAGAGGCCACTCACAAAACATTGCACCACACAACCAACGTCACACAGCTGACAATTTGCACACTCTGTAGACACATGCACCCACTCCCAGCCAAAGGCAGCCTGCAACACATACTCACCCCTGGCTCGCTGCTGATGCTCCCTCAGTCATCTGTCCAGCTCAGGTTGTGTGACAGCCAGGATGCAGGCCATTAGTGGTGTCATGCTGTGCCTAGCCAACCTGCCAGTCCGAGGGAGCAGCCCCAGCGTCATCTCGGCCACGTTCTTGCTCAGCCGGCAGATGTCGTCCCACCTTTTATGACAGTGGGTGCGCCTTCGGTTTGACACACCCAGATCCCGGACTCTGGAGGCAATGGCCACACAGCTTTACGCTGGTGGACCTTCAGCTGCAGGCATGGGAGACAAGAGGGGTGATGTTCCAGTGACACAGTGCACAATAACAACACAACGAAAATGCAGTAGCACGACAGTGACTCATCCAAAACTCCAGCTACAACTGTCACATAGCCAACAATTGCTCTAAACATGATGCAATGTCATTGGTCAATCAGACGTACAGGCATGCATGTTCGATGGTGGACACAGTACCTCCACATCCCATTCACATGCAGGATACCAACACAGCAAGCAACGTGTAGTCTGCCTGCAGCTACTGTCTGCAGTTACCTACAACTACACATAGAGAAGATAGCAAAACATGTGTCATGTTGTTGGACTCACTGTGTCCAACACTGCGCAGACCTAAGTGTCCTAGCCCTGTGAAAGCCTCACTGTGTCTTGGAACTCACATAGAGTGACAACAACTGTCATACACACACCCTTCTCCCACGCCTGCTCCTGTGCAATCTACATGGCAGAGATGGGACTTAGATGAAGAGGCGTGAGCCAAACACACATGGTACACACTGTACATGCAGTGATGTGGACATGTGGCATTCGGTGGGGACTGTGCAGGGCAGGTCGACTGACACTGAGTGGGTTAATTGGGAGCAACACAGCCATTCACACAAACGCTAACTGGCCAGACTCCTGCATCACCAAAATGCAGCTGCACTGTATGGCTGACACTACAGGACATGTCCCTCTACTCAGGATAGGCATGCAGGGTAACGTGTGAAAGAGCCCACAAAGCCCTTCCCGCTGTAGTAAACATGATAGGCAGTGCATGTCAGAGCCCCACAACCACGGACACATACCGAAGCACCTCCACCCCAAGTGTGCACACCCTGCACTCTCACTCACAGTCTGGGAGACTTACCACGGCATTAGGTCCACCATAAAGCCTTGGGTACTGTGCAAGCACCCCGTCTACCAGGACCCCAAGCTCCTCACTGGTGAAGGGACTGGCACGGATCTTCTGAGTCCTCGACATCACAATGGACATGTGGCAGCAGCAGCACGTTGAGGGTGGCAGTCAGCAGTCCCTTGAGGCAGCAGCAGCAGGTGCAGGGTGGCATCCAGCAGTCCCTTGAGGCAGCAGGTGCAGGGTGGCAGCCAGCAGACGCTTGAGGCAGCAGGTGGAGGGTGGCAGCCAGCAGTCCCTTGAGGCAGCAGCAGCAGGTGCAGGGTGGCAGCCAGCAGTCCCTTAAGGCAGCAGGTGGAGGGTGGCAGCCAGCAGTCCCTTGAGGCAGCAGCAGCAGGTGCAGGGTGGCAGCCAGCAGTCCCTT
This sequence comes from Calotriton arnoldi, assembly GCA_963921515.1. NCBI lineage: Eukaryota > Metazoa > Chordata > Amphibia > Caudata > Salamandridae > Calotriton > Calotriton arnoldi. Next base: position 231,968 of record CAWUFW010011418.1, on the reverse strand, counting down.
GAGGCAGCAGCAGCAGGTGGAGGGTTGTCAGTCAGCAGTCCCTGGTAGCTGTGGGAATGTGGTGCACCCTCCCACACATATATAGGCCCCTGGGGCTGTGTCAGTGGTCCCAGGGTGCTGCAATTGGTGTACCAGGTCTGCCTCATTCAAATACATCCAATGTCCGCCTCCGCGGTGGCGGTGCACGCCTACCGCGATTTTCATACTCGCATCAGGCTACCGCGAGTCTGCTTCCCATTGGCTGCAGGGGCATGGTCCATGCCGGTGACACACCGTAGGATGCATGTGCACGCTACTGCGGTGGTGCATCTTTTGAATGCCTCCAGTGACCGCCTCCGCGGTGGCGGTGCATGCCTACCGCGATTTTCAAACTCGCATCAGGCTATCGCGAGTCTGCTTCCCATGGGCTGCAGGGGCATGGTCCATGCCAGTGACACACCGTAGGATGCATGTGCGCGCTACCGCGGTGGTGCATCTTTTGAATGCCTCCAGTGACCGCCTCCGCGGGGGTGGTGCACGCCTACCGCGATTTTCAAACTCGCATCAGGCTACCGCGAGTCTGCTTCCCATTGGCTGCAGGGGCATGGTCCATGCCGGTGACACACCACAGGTGCCAGGCGGTAGGCACCGCCATATGTCTGCCAGACAGTGCCTGGAGTGACCATGATTTGGGTAGCGGTGCATGGTGACCGCTATTGTCACATACATATCTGGCGGCGTCTCCCGCGATCGTGCATAGGTTATGGGTGGTGCCACACCTCAGTGGCCAGGTGGTAGGCACCGCCATATGTCTGCCAGACAGTGGCTGGAGTGACCGTGATCTGGGTAGCAGTGCATGGTGACCGCTATTGTCACATACATATCTGGCGGTGTCTCCCGCGATCGTGCATGGGTTATGGGCGGTGCCACACCTCAGTGGCCAGGCGGTAGGCACCGCCATATGCCTGCCAGACAGTGCCTGGAGTGACCGTGATTTGGGTAGCGGTGCATGGTGACCGCTATTGTCACATACATATCTGGCGGTGTCTCCCGCGATCGTGCATGGGTTATGGGCGGTGCCACACCTCAGTGGCCAGGCGGTAGGCACCGCCATATGTCTGCCAGACAGTGCCTGGAGTGACCGTGATTTGGGTAGCGGTGCATGGTGACCGCTATTGTCACATACATATCTGGCGGTGTCTCCCGCGATCGTGCATGGGTTATGGGCGGTGCCACACCTCAGTGGCCAGGCGGTAGGCACCGCCATATGTCTGCCAGACAGTGCCTGGAGTGAGCGTTAATGGAGTTGTGGAGTAGCTGTGCTGCACCTAACGTGTCCTCCAGCTCTCTGCATAGGCCAACATGTACAGTGCCCAGTGTCTCAACAATTGAAGGGTCCTCATGAGGGCAAATGCACAAAAGGGACATGTCACTCCACGTCACCAACACATACCATATATGGGTCGCCAATACATTGCATGGGCACATACACTCGCACATGTCACATGTGCTGTGTAATGAAATGTAGACTGTCCAGTTAATGTGTTGCATAGCATATGGAGATAATGGTCAATGTCTGTGTGTGCAATGTAACGCACAATGTCGTCTCATTGACTGGACTAGGGGCATCAGCAACTGGCACATTGTCCAATGCACATGCACACACGTGTCCCCCACGCTCAGCCGGTGGTCAGTGTGTAGTTGATGTGTGCCATGTGCAACCTGTGTTGGGAGGTGTATCAGGGCCAGCAACATGGTGTGTTCGGGTAGTATTGCAATTATTAACATATGCTGGGGGTCATACTCACAGGTATGCACCCATATCTGTTAGTATATCACACTGTGCATGCGAATGAGCCGGAGGGGTGCACAGATAATTGCTGCTGGTAAGGGGACAGGTGTACGAGTAGTGTGCCTGATGTGAACCTACTTGTGAAGTGCCCTGTCGGTTAATGGTGCATGTTGTAAGACTTGGGAATGTGTCTGTAGAAGAAATTGATGTGATGCACATTTCATGGTCTTCTGCATTGACATCTGTGCACTGTGATCTGTCCTAGGAGGAGGAGGCACAATATCCATCGTCCGTTCACAGTCCTGGCAGACATGGAGAATGAGGAGATAATCCGCAAATTCAGGCTGGACCGACAAACCCTGCAGAACCTATGTGCCATGTTGGAGCCCCACCTGCAGCCACGTCGGACATATCCAACAGCTTTCACCGCAACATCTAAGGTGATGGCATGCCTGCATTTCTTTGCAACGGGCTCATTCCAGCACACGGTCGCAAGTGCAGGCGGGATGTCACAGCCGATGTTCAGCATAGTGCTGAGGTATGTCCTGTCGGCCATGATGCTGTACAAAGACAGATATATCCATTTTCCCAGGGGGCCTGAGTTGGTGGCTGTGAAGGGCGATTACTATGCCCTTGGACATATCCCCCATGTCATTGGTGCAATTGATTGCACACATGTTGGGCTTGTGCCACCACAGGCACGTGAACAGGTTTACCGCAATAGGAAGCATTCACACTCGGTAAATGTTCAAGTGGTGTGCCTGGCGGACATGATCCTCTCACACGTGTGTGCCAAGTTTCCCGGTTCAGCCCATGATGCCCACATCTTGCGCAGCAGCATCGTTCCTCAGTTGATGGCCAATCTGCTTCCTGAGCGTGCATGGCTTGTGGGTGAGTATGCATAGTGGATTAGAGTGGTGTGTGTGTGTGACATGCTGTTGTGTTGCATTTTGGGACTGCAAGGTTAATCTGTGTCTCTCACACCCAGGTGACTCGGCATATCCAAACCGCCCGTGGTTGCTGAGCCCATTGCGGAACGCCGTCACGCCAGCTGATGTGCGATACAATGATGCCCATGGGAGGACACGGCGTGTGATAGAACGGACATTTGGTCTCCTAAAATCAAGATTTCGGTGCCTGGACCGTACTGGGGGGGCCCTTATGTACTCGCCAGGGAAGGTGTGTCAGATAGTGGTGGCATGCTGCATGCTCCACAACCTGGCCATTCGCAAGGCAATACCCCTGATCCTGGATGACGATGATGAGCAGCCAAGGCCGCCGCCTGCAAATCAAGCCGGATCCAGTGACAAGGGCAGTGGAGAGGAGGAAGGGGTCGACATGCGTCGACAGCTCATCACCCGCTACTTCACTTGAAGGTGAGTGACGATGTAGATGGGACGAAATGGTCTGATGGTGTTGCTGTTGCTGTGTGGGTGTATGTGAGCTTGCTGACTGCAGCTTGGTGTTGACTCATTGCTGCCTGCCAATGTATGTGTGATTGGTTAGTGTGATACAGATGGTCTCTATGGTGACTGTTGCTCTGTGTAAAGTTTGTAGATCTGAGTACCTTGTTGACAAGTGTTGTGTGATGTGTGCAATGCCACACCCATACAAGTGACTCTTGTTCTGCGGTTTTCCCTAGGTCCCTTCAGCATCTCACTTGTTACCTACATTCCATTCTCCTGGACCATGTCCTACATGGTGAAGGTTGCACATCCTGTATTAAAGATGGAGCAGACACAACAACATGTGTGTAAGGTGTATTTATTTACAACTGTGACATGCAAGGGTGGAGAAAATGTGAAGGGGGAATTGAAGAAGTGAGTTGACAGTCATGGTAAATGAGATACTTGAGTAGTCCCCACAATGATGTGGAGACCCAGTCCAACAGATGGATGCCATTCACATGGCAGTGTGGTGAAGGATAGTCCAAAAGGTCAATGCAGTGGTGCAGTGGTCTGCCATCATGGCTGGTTCGGGGACTAGCGTTTGGCAGGTGCTTGGGCACATGAGTCCCCCTGGCCTTTCCTTGGACGGCCCCTCTTGCGCTTCACTGGAGGGGCCACTGCTGCAGGGGCAGTGGTGTCTGAGGACTCACCCCCTCTGTGGACGCAGGGGAGGATGATGAAGTGTCATCCTGCTGCCCAACGGGGGAGGCAGAGGGGTAGAATGTTGCGCTTGCCTGTCCCTCAGAACCGCCACTAGCTGCCCCAAGAGGTCCACAATCTGTCCCATGCGTGTGTCCATGGACCTCAGCAGCAGGAGGTGCTCCCGAGATTCTTCCTCTAACCGGCCCATTCGTCCCTGGGCCTGTTGGTATGCCCCAAGGACTCTGTCGATGTGGCCCAGGGCTTCCGTCCCAGGATCAGTCCCCCTCTGCATGAGCCTGTCCCGACCAGCTGCACTGCTGCCACGGTCCTGTCCGGTCCTCACATTGGCCTGCTCCATCCTCTCCCTGGCCTCCGCAGTCGATGTGGTGGGCTGCTCAACCCCTGGGGCAGGGAGGGTGTTGCGGACAGCTGTGGTGGTGGTGGTAGTAGTGGTTGACACACAGGCCGTGACAGCAGCCGTCAGAGGATGGTCAGGGGCTGCAGCTGATGTGGTTGGGGGGACAATGGGTGCCTGGGACTGGTTGCGGCCTGCCACACCAGATGGGCCAGCGTGGAGCTCCTCATCCAATGTATCCAGGGAGTCCTCATCCAGTTGTCTCTGTTCCGGGGGGGGGGGGGGACTGGCTCTGCAGGGTGGTGTCATCCTCTGCAGTGAGTTCTTGGTCACCTGTGGGTCAGATGAGAAATGGTCATTGTGTTGCACCCATCAAAGCTTGTGTTAGCAGTGTTACATCAACTGTTTGTACATCCAGCAGTTGTTCACTGTACAAATTAGCATTGACCGACATCCAGTGATGCATTACAAGCTGTTGTGGTACATACATTACTTGTCCATATTGGGAGTTGTCAAGACATGACATGCACAATATCATTTTTTGACATTGACAGTCTCATGTTGGCATCCTGTTATTGATCAATCATATGTCATCCATTTACGCGTATGTGTCACTTGTAGAGCCCTTGAAGCGGTTCTCTCTGCACAGTGAGTGAGCATTGTAGTTTCATGAATACCTTTTCAATGTGGTGTAGATATCTGTATTTGCAATTCCAGACATGCTTAAGTTTGCTTTAATTAGATCCTAGGTGGTCTGGCCAACTGCTACTGTCAGATGGCATGTAGTGGTGTGCATGGTTGTGCTCGGAGTTCCATCGACATGTGTTTCAGTCATTCACACTTTGGTTGCTGTCACAGTTTAATTTTCTTAGGTGTGTGCACACTATAGTTGCCAATGCTATCTGGGTGTGCAGTTGTGCATTGAGAGGCCTGGTGTCCTATGCCAACATGTTTTTTTAAATGCATATCTGGCTGCATGTTGTGGCTGTAGATATGTTGTGTTTGCTGTGTTTTCCTTGTATTTGTGGGACCTCTCCGTGTGTGTAGGATGAGGGCTTCCATCTTGGTCCAGTGTGGGACAAGTCAGCATGATATGTCCACATGCCAGTTCTTTTGCAGTGTACATTGCAATGACTGACACATGCATGTTGGTGCCAGGAAGTAATGGGTCTTGTGTGCTGGCGGTCAGGTGGGCCCGTGTGAGTTGTTGTGCAAGCTTCCCAGCCCCACACACCCCGACCTGTGAGATGCGGTTACCTACCTGTGAGTTGGGTGGGTAGCATACATTGCCTGCCACATGCTTCTTATTGGGGGTGTAGTGTCCCATCCTCCATAGTGGTGGGACAGCATGCATGTTGCATTTTGTGGGACGGATAGCCAAACACTTCACCGTCTCACTGTGAAGATGGCTAACTACCGTTTGAGGTGAAGGTGAGCAATGACATGGCTATGTGACTTGGTAGAAATCTTTGGATGGAATGTGCGTGTGGTGAGCATGATGTGTGTGTGGCTTTTTGTACCCATTGATTTCAGATTACATTTGGTCATGGGGTATAGCCCCCATCACTGTTGTCCCAGCTATCTGGCTGTGGGGTTCACTCCCCCGACATTTGAAGGCACAATAGGGCAAGGGGTATGGTCTCGTAGCACAGTGGTGACATACAGCAGGGTGTAGATCTCACCCAGCATACATTTCCACACTGTCATGGTTTCATGGTATTTGTGGACCTGAGAACATGAGCCCAGTACTGGTGTAGCAGTTGTTCCAGGGCATCCATACACTGACATGTTGTGGTCAACAGTGGTGTGTGTGTGAGATGTACTCAGCCCTGTGCAGACAATGTATGGTTTTGGGGCCAGACTATACCAGCACTGTTCAGACAGACAGTGTGAGATGTGAACATTGTCAATGCATACGCACATTGGTGGTCCAAACAAGACACCTTTGACAATTTAATTCAGACAAGGTGCTGTTCTGCAATTCAGTGCAGCACTGTGGTAGCTGGGTGTGTTGCAGGACATTTGGGATCTGCTTAGTTTAGCATTGTGAGTCCCAGCTGCAGTGTAGTTTTTGGGTGCACTGCACTTCCACTGTTTACATTGCAACACTGTGGTATGACATGGGTGATTTGCACTTTGCCATACAAACGGCCAGACACTGCTGCAGGGCAGCATGATCGTTGTTAGTGTTGCAGTGTGTGATGCCTGGCACAGTGTACACAATGTGGGTCAATTTTGAACAGAGACTTGTGCATGGTGACTACAACACAACTGTTTTGCATTATTTGTGTTGGTGACTGTGGACTAAGTGGCATGGTGTCATGTGCGGCTGCACAGACGTCACATGCCTATGAGTGGGACTAGTGCTCCATCCTGCTCAGCTGTGGGCCAAGGGGGCCTGGTGGGAGTTGTAGTGCAGGCCTCCCAAACACCCACCCACCTCCCGGTAAAGATGGCTACCTACCTGTTAGGTGAGGGTGTAGCACACAATGGCTGAGGCATGCTTCTGGGTGGGGGCAGTGCTCTATCCTGCTCAGCTGTGGGACAAGGGGGCCTGGTGGGAGTTGTAGTGCAGGCCTCCCAAACACCCACCCACCTCCCGGTAAAGATGGCTACCTACCTGTTAGGTGAGGGTACAGCACACAATGGCTGAGGCATGCTTCTGGGTGGGGGCAGTGCTCCATCCTGCTCAGCTGTGGGCCAAGGGGGCCTGGTGGGAGTTGTAGTGCAGGCCTCCCAAACACCCACCCACCTCCCGGTAAAGATGGCTACCTACCTGTTAGGTGAGGGTGTAGCACACAATGGCTGAGGCATGCTTCTGGGTGGGGGCAGTGCTCCATCCTGCTCAGCTGTGGGACAAGGGGGCCTGGTGGGAGTTGTAGTGCAGGCCTCCCAAACACCCACCCACCTCCCTGTGAAGATGGCTACCTACCTGTTAGGTGAGGGTGTAGCACACAATGGCTGAGGCTTGCTTCTGGGTGGGGGGAGGGCTACATCCTGCTTAGCTGTGGGACAAGGGGGCCTCTTGGGAGTTGTAGTGCTGGCAGCATGTACACATGTACCCATGGTGATGTTGCTAACTACCTTCAGGGGGAGTGTCTGTTGTATCTGTGAGAGATGTGTTGGGGGGAGTGTTGTGCACATGAATGAATTTGTACCTAGGAAGTATTATTTTGTAATAGTGCAAGACAGTACATTTGTGTGATATTAGGCATTTGTTTGTACTTACCAGCCTCCACTCCCCGGGTATTCCTGAGAGACTCTCTGGATGTAGAATGCCAAGCACCTTCTCCTCCCATTCAGTGAATGTTTTGAGTGGAACGGGAGGGCCACTGCCTGTCCTCTGAGCCAGCTCATGGTTCTTGGCTCTCTTCTTTTTGACCACTGCCTTCAGATCGTGCCACCTCTTCATGATTTCATCTCTATTGCGTGGCACGGTCCCTACTGCATTGACCTTCTCTACTATCCTTCTCCACATTTGCGTCCTTGTTGCTAGTGGTGTCTGTTGGACCTGGTTACCAAACAATTGTGGTTCTACCCTGATTATCTCATCGACCATGACCCTCAACTCACTCTCAGTGAATTTGGGCATTCTCTGTGGTGACATGGTGTGTGATGTGTCAAGATGTTTAGGGTGCAGGTTTGGGAGTGGTAGTGGTGGTTGTGATGTGTATGGTGTGTGCTGTGCAAAGGTGTTAGAGGTGCAGGTGTGGAAGTGGTGGTGGTGGTAATGATGTGTGTGTGTTGTGCAGATTTGCCTCTCCTGTCATCTGTGGTGGATGTCCCCTCAGTTGTGGAGTTTTGCAAAGGATTGTGGTCTGTTGTGGACTGGATTTATACTGGTGTCTGTGGGTGTGTCAGGATGGTGTATTGGTTGCAGGTGTGGTGTGTGTGTGTACCTGGGATTTGGAGTTTTGGAGTTTCCCATGGGGGTGTGTCTTTGGGCTGTGTTAGCTATTTTTGGGTGCATGCCTTGTATGGTTGGTGCACTTTGTGGCCATGTTGTGTGTTTTTCTAGCGACCGCCATTTTTTTGACGGAGCGTCCGCAGTGGTGGCTCGGCTATGGCACTTCCGCCGTCTCACTGATTCTTCACTGTTGTCGACCGCGGCAGTCGGAAACAGCGCACTGCACCGCGGGGATGTTGGGAATATCATAATTTTGATGGCAGTGTCTCCGCTGTGGTTGCGGGCGTTTGGCCTGTTTCCGCTGCGACACCGACCGCCGCGGACGGGTTTGGTCCCTTTCCGCAGGCGTACGGCGGAATCTCGGGTCTCCTTTCCGCCGCGGTTGGAGTTTTACCGCCGGGGATCCTAATCTAGCCGTCGGTTTTCCCGCGGTAGCGGCGGGCGGTGTTTTTCCGCTACCATGGCGGTTGTTTTTTTTTCCGTCCGCCATCGTAATGACCTCCTATATTCTTAAGAACAATAATATAGCAATATATTGCCTTCAATATTCTGTTACATTATTTTTTTAGTCATAATATTTTTGACACAATATTTAAGTCACACAATAGTTTTAATCCGATATCTGTGTCATTCACTGTAGGAAAGTAGGAGCTGCTTCTTATAGTTACCCCAACTTTTTGCTTGATGTTACACTGTTTTTGACTAGTCTGACTGGGATCCTGCTAATCAGGACCCCAGTCTATCTGCTTTCTCCCTAAAATGTTATGCCATGTACTTAGGTACACTCCAGATTGGATACTGGGGTACCCTTGTCAGTCCCTAGTATATGGTACACATGTACCCAGGGCATAGGTACCCCAGAGGCCTCCCATGGGCTGAAGCATGTATTATGCCACCCATGAGAGGCCATGCCATTGCAGCTTGTGTAAGATGGTGCATGCACCACTAACTTTAGATATAGGTTAACTATATCTATAGGTCACTACACTTAAAACCTATAAGTCACCCCCCTAGCAGGCCTTGACAATCCTGAAGGCAGGGTGCTGGGTTTTACGTGAGAGGATGCCCCTGCATGAGTAGAGCACCCCTGCAGCCTTCGGAGACCATTCTCCCAGGTTGTCAGTGACGCAGCCAGACATATAGGTAGATGTGCATTATATGCTTGCGTAAAATGCTATCTCGAAAACGGCTGCAACAAACCATATCATCATACCACAAACGCACAGAGGTTGCAATGCCAATTGACGGATGCACATCTATATGACAAATTAGCCGGAAAATCGTATGGATATCCAAGTAGTACAGTGTGGTGCTCTCAAAGCAATAAGTCCCCTTCCACCCTCAAAGAGACAAACACAACTCTATGGAAAATCGTCTCCGTAGAGTTTACAAATTAAATGCACATTTGCCGAGGCACATCCTGTGCTTACTACATTGGTCACTGCCTTTTTTACAATATGGACTAAAGAACTTTTTGTGTGCCTCGGCAAATGTGCATTTCAACAAACCATGTCGTGTTTGGTATCAAACACCTTGGAATCATACCTCCACACCGGTAACCGGTGTGGGAGGTATGATTCCACCCTTCAGAAGCAAGCTTCTTGGGGTCACTAGTCTTCCCGGTACCAGCCTTCTCGACCCGGACAGCACAAAATGGTTGCTGCCGACCAGAGACACATTTATGCCCTCCTACTGCTGAGCCAAGCTCAAGCAGGGGAAGGCAGCACAATAGGCATCCTGTCACAGGGAGGTGTAACCACCTCCCAGACAGGATTTAGTGTATTGGGGCTGGGTGGGTGCACTTCCAAAGTGCCTGAAAGTCTGCACGAGGGGCACATTTGGTGTCCCTGTGCATAGTCCAGTTCAAACCAGTCCTGGGAGCTGTTGGCTCCTGCTCTGGCGCAAAACAGGACAAAGGACATGGGAGTAACCTCCCCACTGTCCTGACCCTCCCCTGGGAGGGTCCCCTGAATCTGTCCACCCTCTCCCGTGGGTACAAAAGGGCTTACATGGCTGTAGGACCCTAGATTTGACGTGGACAAGATTCTGAACAAGAACCCACTGACCTTCGACTGTCTGGACACTCTGGACTTCGCTGGACTTTGACTGGGCCCGACTTTGTCTCCCTCTCCGTCCAAAGTATTGTATGTGCCCGTGCACCATACAGGCTCCTTGCAGGACCTGTGGAGCATCAAGGACAATTGAAGTTATCTCCCTTGGGGTGAAGGAGTCACTCCCCTGCATTCGCAAGCACCATAATGCAACTGACCTGTCTGCTGATCCTAAGCTCCTACAGACTCCAAAGGGTCCAGGAACACAGGAGGTGGGTTCCTATGTTCCTTGAGGTTGAGCTGCCTTTTCACCAAGTTTGAGGCCAGTATCCCTTATGGGGACCGCATAACTTGAACCTCTGTGCACCGCATACATTTGCAAGTGCATATGCTTGTTGGTGTTCCCCAACTAAGTGCATTCGGCTATCTATAGCCCCAACCTCTGCGCACATTTTGTACAAAGGACTTTGGCATCCTCACAATCTGTACCCTGCAAGCTGTTACTTTGGGAATCTGCTAGATGTCCCCTCACGACTCCTGTGCCTTTGGCCTGTGGGTCCAGTTGAGGGACAACACTGCTTTTCATGAGCTCCCCTGGTTGCTCTAGGCCTGCCCTGACTCCCCTTGCTGTGGTGAGTCCCCTGGTCCTTGCTGGGCCAGATCGTAACCTTCCTTGACCTTCTTCATGGGTTGCCGCTGCCAAGGCTTGTTGGTACTCCCGCCGGACACCGACCCCTCAGCACTCCACATCCTTTGTGGGAAAGCTTGTATCCAGCTCCTGGTCATCCTCGACATCTCCTGGACCCTGCAGCTGTAGAGTCGAGGTCTCCATCTTCACACCTGAAGCACCCGACATCGGTGGGCATTCGTCTACCGAGCCCCTGGTCACTCCTGAGTGACCCAGACTCTGTCCCCTCTGCTTTCAGACTCCTTCCATCAAGAATCCATCTGTGGGTTCCACCGGACACTTTTCTTCTTTCCAGCAGTGGCATTTCTTTGAAGACTCCCATTGAGAACGACAGCGGTTTCCGACGCCACTTCGACCCTATGCACCCGGCTTCCCTGGGATAGGTAACTCTGGTATTTCAGCATCCACGGGCGGGGTGGCTCTCCAACCTTCTATGTTCTAAAGGGTTTCTTCGTAATCCACTGGGAAGGGTCCTTAAACTTTAAAACTGCAACCGCGACTCTCCCATTGAATTGTACGTAGCACGCGGTCGTGTTCTCACACTGCACCCGTCCTCCGTGGGGTGCCTCCTTACTCACCGTTGGTGGTTCCTTGGGGTCCCAGCGATTCTACATCCTCTAGACACTGTCTGGACTCAAGTCGTGGTTCTTATACCACTATTTTAGTATATAGTTTGGTCTCCCCCTGGAGCCCACTGTGTATTAGTGCTACTTACATTTGATTCTGTGCTACAGTATTGTGTGCTTTGTGTTTATCTGCGTGTAGCAGATACTGTGAGGTATTTAAGGTGTGTTATAACAATAAATACATATTTTTATAACTACTGTGTGGTTCTCCTTTCATTTAACAAATACATTAAGGCTGCATTCTGGTAAAACAAGCTGCTTAACATTCCTTCAAGACTAAGCCTGACGGCTGCTCTCCACAGCTACCACTTGGATAGCTTTCTAATGCCACCAGTGGTACTGATGGGTGAGGATCCTTTTATAAAACCAATTAGCTTTCCCCTTTCAGCCCTTTTGAAGAGAGGGTCCAGAGATGTACAGTAATAAGCATTCTCTCCCTTCATTATATTAATTGTTAACCTTGGAAGCTGAGGCAACTCTTTATTTTTGCTTCTGACTCCCAATTTTTGATATGAGAACTCTTATGCAAGGGCTCATAACATAGCTGTAAATGAAAGTGAAACCAAAATAAAGATTCTTGGCTATAGAGGTCTAAGCCCTCCATGACAATGGTTAATAAATAAGTCATTAAGGTGATTGAGAGCTACCAGTATCTTGTGGTAAAATTGGCCAATAATCTACAAAGAGACTTTTCTTGCTCGGAATCAATCAGTACAGTTCATCTCATTAGACACAGATCATCTCCATTGCTTACAGAGCTGTGTAATAGGGAGGAACTCTCGCTCTTGAATTTTTACATAGCAAAAATTCCTGTATTAGCACTTTAAGCTGCGGAATCCCTTAACCCTTACTTTTTTGATAAAATGGATAGTTCAGAATCTTATTGTTGAATAGAATTTCTAGGTTTTAAGAAATCTTGATCGATTGAATCTATATCCCTGGAATTGGACTTCCTTGGTTTGTGCTTTATATGTCTTGCCCAATATTTGAGCTACCTTTATAACCTGCGTGGAGCCCTGAGGTGTGCTAACATTTTTAAAATGAAAGGTTTTGAATGACTATACTATCTTAAAGTTGTCCGTCTTTAAATATTTAACTTTCAATTTGAATATGTTTGGCCCAATAAAGCTAGAAGTACTATGCCAGCTTCATCTAGGACATCTTGACTGAAGTCTAAAATTATAAAAAGAAGCTATGAGTCAAATCTGCAACATGCAATGTGAACCAAGAGAGCTGCTTAAAGATGTCACTTTGCTATGCCAGTTTGTTCACAATATTCCCTTCTCACAAAGTCCTGTTTATCACATCAAATAATGGCACCAGTCAGATACCTTTAGCCTTAGTATTATAAAAACAATAACTCACAACACACCTCACCTAGAGCCACAAAGAATACCAAACACCACACACGCCATATCCACAGGCCACTGTGCAACACGCACAGTCGCTCACTCTATCAGATGTCACCCACCACCATCAAGTAACACTGAAATAGTTAGTCAATGGGAGAGACAGGCCTTACAGTAGTGAAAGAATACTTTGGGGGTTTTCCACTACCAGGACATGTAAAACTTAAGTGCACATGTCAAACATTTTAATACAAGGCACCCTGCCCTATGAGCCTTTAGGGCCTACCTTAGAGATGACTTATAAGCATTAGAAAGGAAGGTTTAGGCCTGGCAAAAGGTTTATTTTGCCAGGCCGAAATGGCAGTTTAAAATTGCACTGCTGCTGCAGTGGCAGGCCTGAAACATGTTTTAAAGTACTACTTGAGTGTGTGGCACAATGAGCACTGCTGGCCACTAACAGCATTTAATATACAGGCCTTGGGTACATGTATTACCCTATACTAGAGAATTACAAGTAAACTAAGTGTGCCAGTTAGGTGTAGTCCAATTGTACTATGTTTGAAGGAGAGAGCACAAGCCCTTTAGCACTGGTTAATATTGGTAAAGTGCGCAGTCTGAAAAGTCAACAAAAATGGGTTCAGCAAAGGAAGGGAGTGAAGGCAAAACATATAGGGTGACCCTGCAGAGAGGGCCAAGTCCGACAGGTACTCCCCTCCAGTCAAAAGCTAGGATAGACTAATCAATACCTTGATAGACTTCCCTGCTTTGGTGAGAGAATGTGGACAATGGGCTTCTTCTGCAGTGGCATTTGTCAGCTGCATGCCCCTCTAAATCTAGTTGGATCCCTCTGTCAACGCTCTGTCAACACTCTCCTGAGCCACTGGACTGGCCCATCGGGCACCCTTCTCATCACCTGTGGACCCGATATATGTAGCTCTTAAACTTAATTTGCTCACAGATGCATCCCAGTAGCCAGACAGTAACACCATAGACAACAAAGTGATGTGGCTAATTTTGCGCCTTGGATTGGGCTTCTTTCGCCAACCCAAGAAAATTCTGGCATTATAGACAGCCACCAGCCGAGGCCACTGACAGCTGTCAGTGTCAAGAAACAGGCCTCGAGCCACCCACTGCCAAATGGAGGTTCTAAGCGGGGTCCTGGAATTGGCCTCAGTTCCAACCTTGGGGCTGGCAAGGAGTTCCCTACTTGCTCCTGTGGTTTCCCAGACTGCTGAGGTTTCTCTGGGTGTTAGGCACCCCACTTGCACTCTCCATTTCACCAGTACAGGGTGGTAGCCTAAGACTGGCCACTGAGGCCAGGACTTCCGGGGGGAACCATCACCCACCTCAAGGTTGACACTCTCTTTCTGTGTCATGCAGGGGTCTGCCTGGTGCAGGTCTCCGGCCTCCTGCCTCTGACAGCGCTGGGAGCACCTTCAGGCCCAAAGTGACCTCACCAGTGTAAGTCTTGGAGTTCTCTATCCTCAGAGCTGGCAACCCCTGATCCACTGGTCATCCCACTGTGTACTGTCTCCACCTCCTGCCCCTCTATATGGGCCTCTGTACTCTCAGTTTGGGAGTAGTGCCCCCAGAAACCAGAGCTTTCAGGATGCCCTGAGCGTCCACCCCTCCCAGCTCCTTTAACACTAGTGGCAACTCATTCCCCAAAATGCAGTCAATGGGCATCTGGGGACTGACTATGACCCTCCTGTGGATCACTTCCTCATCCTAATCCAAGGGCACTGGGTCGCCCTACATAGCTCTCCAGTGTACTGATCTGGGGAAGCCAACCTTTCCACCACCATAGTCTGGCTGGTACCGATACCCCTCAGAGCAGTGAGAGGAATCACATTCACTGTGATCTGGTGGAAGTGATGACTCCCACCCTGAGGGATCACAAGCCTACCTTCTCAGTCTATCTCCCAACTAAGGGAGATTACGGAATATTCTACCTTCTGCTCCTGGGGACTACTTCCCTCTAAGACCACATTGGCCACCTTGGTACAGTTGGGTAGAGTTGGGTGGTTTCGTAGGACAGACAAAGTCCCCCTGCTTGTAGCCTAACAGACAACAATCAAAGCATCAGGTTGAAAATGGAGCATTTGTGGTCACCGCCCACTTGAACCTCCTCCCTGTTTCTCAGAAGGGGCATTTGAACTCTTTCCACTCACCTTATTCTTGGATCTACGTGAGTCTCCTTCGACCTCCCCCTCAGTCCGCTGGGTGGAAACTGAATCACCCTTTTTGGAGTCATTACCAGGTACCTTTTTGGGCACTCTGGTGCAGACCCAAAGGTCCACCTCCTTGGCAAGCTCTCTAGATAAAGTCAGCTTGCTCTCAATCAAGTGTTGGTGCAACTCTGCTAAGCATGTACTAAAGATGCTCTCTCTCAGAATCAGATCATACAGCCCATTAACATCACTTTACTGCACCTCACCCACCCACTCAGTGCCTTACTGGAGTCCACCTAAGACTGATTTGGCTTCTGGCTGTCCCTAAATCGCATGCTGTGCTTCTCTGCGGTAAGCCCACATTTGGTGACAAGAATGGCTTTCATGGTGTCATATCTCATCTGGTCCTCTAGCTCCAATGTCAGAACAGTATCTCTCCCCACTGTAGGCATGTGCCTCCAGAGGCTCTCTCCACAATCCTCCTTTGGGTATCTGTGCATCCTAAGACTGAAAACCATTTATCATTGTTATCCCTAGGCACCATGTCTTGGGGAATGTGGGCCCTCATGTCTCCACTGAACACTGAATTATTGCTGGAAACTGTGCATTGCTAGTCCTTTGGGTCCAGCTCTTTGAGACTCACTTCATGAGCCAATATGATCTTTGTCTCCTCTAAGGCTCTTTCCATCTTCTTCTCTACCAGCCTCTCCTACAGAGGCAATCTCCTCCCCTCCAAGGCCCTCTTAGCACCTACCTCCTCCATGGCAGCCTCTGCTTTTCTTCTGCACCAAGTTTCAATTTGGCCAGCTGCAGCTTGAGCTCTCTCTCAGCCCTCTTGCCCACCAGTTCCTTAGGGGACAAGATGGAAGGACCTAGTGCTCACTGCTCTGGCAGGGTTATTCACTAATGTAGGCAAGTTGCTCTCCTCCTACTCAGGGTGCCACAGCCTAGGTCCTTTGGCCAGACCACCTCTTTCCTCCTCACCTGCCTCTAAGTCCACCTCCCTAATCTCAGTGTCATTCTCCCCCTGCTCCACCGAAGTGGTGTGCATCCTCCTGACTTCCTCAAGGGCTCTGAGGGCTATTTGGAGGTCCACTTTACTGGCTCTCATTCCCAAATTCAGCCCCCTGCAGCTCTACCTTGCTGAGGCTGTTAGTGTTGCTCAGTCACATCTACATTGTAGCAAAGTGATTGTGAGGCAAGACTTAAATTTGATATCAAGTTATTTTTGAGGGATTTTTGTTTTACACAAATCACTGAGTGGCACTGCACAAACTGGATCCCACTACAGAAAAGCAATGTAAGAAATTGGGTTACTGGTGGAGGGGGGTGGAAACCCTACTCAAGCAACAGCCACATTTTTTGTCTGGGTAAACCACAAAAGTCACTAAATTAACCTGTGCTTAACCCTCTGGTAGCTTGGTACAAAAGCAGTTATGCTTAACTTAAAAGCAATCATAGAAATATGATGAGAGGCAACATGATTACAACCCTTAGAATAAAGTGAAAAGAATGTATTTCAGCAATTTCAGTCCATAATTTTCAGTTTGAACCAGATAAATCTTTCTTCTTTTTTTCTTCTCTTCAAAGTTCAAAATCCTTCAACTATACAGACGCAGCCAACGCGTTTCGCCCATACGCAAGGGCTTCTTCAGGTCACTAATTCAAATGAGTAAGAGTCAACCAATACGGAACACGTCAAATTCCAGCCAGAACTCCACAATGTTTCTTCAATATTCTTAATAGTTTATCTGTAGTCACACACTCGAGCAAGTAGGTTTTTAATCAGGTTACGTATGTTTGAACATTCAGTAGCAAATCAATGTACATGAAAAACCAGCCATGGTTCCAGTGGCCGTGGACCTGTGCCCTCTGATGTCCCAGTAGCCTAGAATCATCATGGTCATTGTGCCGCTGAGGTGACAGAGGGCCCTTTGAAGTTTGAAAGGAGAGCCTTTCAACGGCGCTTTGTGCGGGAGCGTGTCCACTACTTGACTCGGGAGAGGAAGGACTCCTCTCCCCGAGTCAAGTAGTGGACACATTCCCGCCAAAGCGCCATTGAAAGGCTCTCCTTTCAAACTTCAAAGGGCCCTCTGTCACGTCAACGGCGCAACGAACATGATGATTCTAGGCTACTGGGACATCCGAGGGCACAGGAAGGACTTCCTCTCCCCAAGTCAAGTAGTAGACGCGCTCCTGCGCAAAGCAACGTTGAAAGGCTCTCCTTTCAATCTTCAAAGGGCCCTCTGTATGCAGGTATAAGATCATGCGAGACTGGGGCAATGTCAAAAGTTAAGGTCAACCACGATGGAGCCCAGATTGGATACCAGTGGTAGAGTAGGCCCTGTCTCAGCTAGCCTTCGAACTTGGAAAAATTCTAGAAGAAAAGTCCAGTAGAAGGTAGAGTTCAGCGGGTCAAAGCAGCAGGCTGTATCCAAGGAGGCAACGGCATCAGTAGGGAGCTGGCGGAAGCCATCGGCGATGGCAAGAAAAAGCTCAGAGCGCAAAAAGCTGGATTTCTAGGTTTAGGAGGCTGTCGTCATTGATGGGGAGCAGGTCGTTGTCAAGCCCAGTGAAGATTTTTGCCATCGGCCTTAGACAACGTTTTGGAAGTCGAAAACCTCAGGCAGGACAAAGCTGAAGGCTGTTACCGAAGAGGGCTCCACAAGGTTGGATACCATCGCTGAGAGATCCAGCTGAAAGGGGTTTGCTGCTGTGGTGAAGAACATAGCAGGAGCTACCGCAAAGTGAGGCTGACTGGTGATGCACCTTGGGCAGATCGGCTGGCTGTTGGATCCCAGTCTCCTTTCAGTTCTCAGAGCAGTTCTCAAGATTTGGATTTTGGCTATCTTGGCACATTTGCCACTACTTCCAAGGGTCCAGGACTAGAGGGGCAACACTTGGAGGGTCAGGACTCACTCAGTCTGGGTCCAGGTGCGTGTTCAAGATGATTGGAAACTTTTCTGTCCCTAAGGCTCTGATCAGGAGACCAGCCAGCTAGCCCTTGGAGTCACTCTGGTAGTCCTGGGTTCAAGAGGTGAACAAGGCTCCTGCTGCAGAGCAGACATTGGAGGGCTCAAGGCAGGCTTCAGGCAGTGTAGCTATCCTTCCGGTAGCAGCAAAGCAGTTGTCTGAAGTACACAGCAGGCCACAGCACCAGGCAATCCTCTGAGAGTCCTTCCACTGGTCAAGAAAGTGAACTGAAGAGTGCGTCTGAGGGTCCTATTTTTATACCTGATGCCTTCTTTGAAGTAGGAAAAATCTCTATAGAATTCCCTTTGAAGTGCTTGAAGTTTCCTGCATTCCCTGCCCTAGCTTGTCTGCATGAATAATGAGGTAGTGTAAGTCCTTTGTGTGAAAGCAGGGCAAAGCCTATTGATATGCAAGTTGGGCTGTGCCCAGCTCCGCCTCCCCCATCCTGCCAGTGATGGCTCATCCAGGCACACCTCCTCCCCCTATTGTTTGGCTGTCTAGGAGGAATAAACTAAGTCCAACTGTCCACTACACCCAGTCATGTGACCCAGAAACAGGCTGCAAGCACAAAATCCCTAGAACAGGAAAATGCCTTTATAAAAATGGCATTTTCAAAATTGTGACTTAATATCCAACTTTACCATTAAAGTGGATTTAAAATAACAATTTCTTAGACACCAAACATAAAATCCTTACCTGTTTCCAATCAAACTTTATCACTTATTAAATGTAATGAGGCAATGTTATCCTATTGGAGAGCTAGGCCTCACAGTAGGGAACATGAATTTAGGAGTGTTTCACTACCAGGGCATGTAAAACGTAAAATTATATGTCCAACCTTTTAATTACAATGCAGTCTGCCCTATGGGCTACCTTGGGCCTACATTAGGGGTGACTTATATGCAATAAAAGGGGAGTTTAAGGCTTGGCAAGGGGGTTTAAATCTGCATACAGGCTGCAATGGCAGGCCTGGGACATGTTGTAAGGGGCTACATAAGTTGGTGGCACAAAAAGTGCCCGCCAGTGGCCAGTTTACAGGCACTGGGTATATGGTATACCACGTTACTAGGTAGTTATAAGTAAATTAAATATGCCAATCAGGTGTAAGCCACTTTTAAACATGTTTTAGGGAGCTCTTTAGCACTGGTTAGCAGTGATAAAATGCATAGAGTAATAATGCCAGCAAAAAACAAATTCTGAAAAATTGGAAGGTGAAGGCAAAAAGTTTGGAGGAAGGCCACCCTGAGGCTGAAAAGTCTAATATTTACATTGACAGGTTTTGTGTTTTTGGACCTTGAATTACATTTATTTGTGTCCTGCTGTGTATTTCCAAGGAGGAGAATGTTAACCTAAATTCACTAAAGATCTCAATTTTACACTGATTTTTGCACAAGATAAAGGTGCCTGCTCATAAACTGCATTCTGTAGTACATATAGTAGCACTACTATTTTCTCTTTTCTCTACCTCTCCCATTACAAAAAGGAAAGAGGTCTGCACTTTATCTGGAAATGCTCAGGGACAGTGTATTTATTGATTACTGCCAAAAATGTTGTGCTTTACCTTTTTGCCTTTGTCACTGCTTATTTAGATATATTGTGCCAGCTTCTGGGTCGTTTTCCTGAGCCAAGTGGAACATCCAGTGGGTGGAAAATCTTTTTGGAGTTATTACAGATGCAAGCACTCATTTATAATGTGCCCCCCAGCTTATACCTATGTAGAGGCATGTGCGGTGCTTCACAAACTCTTCTCTACCTTCTGTTACAAAAAATGAAGCACGACTGCACTTTATCTAGAAACTAATTCATTGGTATCTGGAAACATTCAGGGTCAGTGTATTTATTGAGTATTTCCAAAACGGTTGCACTTTATCGCTTTAACTTGACAACTATATATTTCATTCTATTCTGCTTAACTCTATTCAAGAGTTAAGCAGAATATACAGGGCGGTGGCTATTTTGGAGGTATTACTGAGCCATGCACGAGTTTCCAATGTGCTGCCTAGCATATATCTATTTAGAAGCGGTCGCTGCACACCCACGCAGCGGGCATGACAATGGCACGCCAAAGGCGAATCAAAGGCAAACCCGTCTGCACCCGTACACACCTGCCAGCCATTATGCCCAAATCACCATTGATGGACCCAAAAGAAATTCACAGCCTCTAAGTAAGATACTAGAAGCTCCATTCTACATTTATATGCAACAAAATACGTGCTAACATCAAGTCTAAAAGCATATCTAAAGCAAGAATCCTTATATGTTGAGATATCTGCTTCCGCCACCGCTTCAGTGTCCATAATATAACTTCCAATTATCCGAGCATCACTAAAGGGAGCAACCATCCTGTGGGCCCATGTGCCACAGAATTCAATTTTAACTGTAACATACTAATGTGTAATGGGGGCTCTGCCATTAAGCATCATCATTAGATTGCGGATATATATGGATCGTTAGACCTTGATATATGCTGGCTTACAGTGATGAGGTCTACAGACTCCGCAGACATCTGTCTTGAAGGGATACCGACCTTCTATTCTGCCATAACATGTGATTGTGTAGGGAGTATTGGGGAAGGATATTTCTTTCATTTTTAAATCAAACTTGACATTAATACTAACCCCGGCTGCGGAATCATTTTCGTGAAAAATATTATCCTTACAGATGATATGGAATTCTTTGACCTTAGAAAAATAAGTTACTTACCTGTACACTGTGGTTCTCCAGTATTGATATCTTTTATAGATTCACATGCTTGAATCTTCCCTGTCGTCATGGTGGGAGTCCCACGGTAACAGTAAAATAGCAGTATTAAAGCTTAACATTGATAAGACCATAAGAATTCCTTAACTTTAGTAACCAATAACAATTGTTATAAAACATCCAAACTCCAGCCAATCAGAGCTTAGACCATAGAATCTCCTTCCCCTGCAGAGCCACCATACCCTCCGATTTTGAGCACAAGTATCCTAGGTAATGAAGAGGTATGGAAGGTGAACCTGAAGAGGGGAGGAGGGAAGTTTGCATGTGAATCTATAAAATGTATCAATACTGGAGAATTACAGTGTACAGGTAAGTAACTTGTATCTTTTAAAGATTCACATGCTTGAATCAGAATAGCAAGCAGTACTTACAAAAACAAAAGGCCGAAGGGAAGGTGAGCCATCCCACCATGCCACCCAAAAAATTATTAATTTAACATGAACTCACAATGCATATGAATGCTAAAAGACATATATATTTATATATATATATATATATATATATATATATATATATATCACCAACAGACTCCTCCACAAGAAAGAGCAGAGGCCACACAGGGGAAAACCATGGAAGCGCTTTATTTCAATTCTGTGGCGAATGCATTTCGGCTTTAGATTCTGCCTTCATCAGCGCCCAGGTAATTAGCAGGCTTCCATCATCACGGTAAGTTTGTCCTACTGCTCTTTTGTTGGTGAAGGTCAGCTCCGCCCCCACAATTTCACCTTGCACCAATATCAGTTCACAAGATTGCTGTGAACTGCAGGCCCCAGAATGCATTGTTCCAAATCTGGGTGAGTGATACATGGAATGAAAATCAAACCAGAGTGGCTGGGCGGTAGCGCAGAGGATTCCGCAATGAAAGTGTCCAGATATTTCTGCTATGAAAGAAATGCAGTGCCTCCTCGAGTCCCCAAACCGCTTCAGCCATTAAGTCCAGGAGTGCTTCTGACGGGGGCAATAATGGCAGTGCATCTCGCCCAGCATGAGGTCAATAACCTCACAACCGCCCTTCCTCCTCCTGAACAGCGAGGCGTGCCCGGACCATCCAATACCTTGGAATTTAAAAAAGCTGCCGCAACAGAACCAGCGACGTCCGGGCCAACTTGCGAGCGGGGCCTCTGTAGCGCGTCTCTGGCTGACGCGATATTAATCACCAACAGACTCCTCCACAAGAAAGAGCAGAGGCCACACAGGGGAAAACCATGGAAGCGCTTTATTTCAATTCTGTGGCGAATGCATTTCGGCTTTAGATTCTGCCTTCATCAGCGCCCAGGTGTTTAGCAGGCTTCCATCATCACGGTAAGTTTGTCCTACTGCTCTTTTGTTGGTGAAGGTCAGCTCCGCCCCCACAATTTCACCTTGCACCAATATCAGTTCACAAGATTGCTGTGAACTGCAGGCCCCAGAATGCATTGTTCCAAATCTGGGTGAGTGATACATGGAATGAAAATCAAACCAGAGTGGCTGGGCTGTAGCGCAGAGGATTCCGCAATGAAAGTGTCCAGATATTTCTGCTATGAAAGAAATGCAGTGCCTCCTCGAGTCCCCAAACCGCTTCAGCCATTAAGTCCAGGAGTGCTTCTGACGGGGGCAATAATGGCAGTGCATCTCGCCCAGCTTGAGGTCAATAACCTCACAACCGCCCTTCCTCCTCCTGAACAGCGAGGCGTGCCCGGACCATCCAATACCTTGGAATTTAAAAAATCTGCCGCAACAGAACCAGCGACGTTGTATGTATTTACAAAAAGGGAAAATATTCGAGAATATCTGAAATTTTTTATCAAAACAAACAGTAAACTTATATAGTAGGTAACAGGCTTAAACATCATACCTTATGCGAATAAACGCCTCAAAGCAGCTTGACCAACTGCCACATCCGGCTTCTGCCAGGCATCCAAGCAGTAATGCTTTGTGAAGGTATGGACGTTCGCCCACGTCGCTGCCCTGCAGATATCCGGCAAGGACACCCCAGCGAACAGGGCAGAGGAAGCTGCCACCTTACGTGTTGAGTGCGTTGTGGCTTTGGCAACCAGAGGACGGCCAGCCCTCTCATGGCAAAAGAGAATAACTGATGAGACCCAACGAGCGATAGACGCCCGCGTCAAAGCCTGACCCTTCATAGGGGCAGAAAAAGCGACAAGTAACTGAGTAGACTTTCTGAAAGGTTGAGTCTTTTGCAAGTAGAATTTCAGACATCTTTCAATGCCCAGAGAATGGAGTGCCCTCTCAGCTGGTGAAGAAGGAGCTGCAAAGAAGGAGGGCAAAACCACTGGTTCATTTAGATGAAATGCCGGAAGGCACTTTAGGAATGAAAGATGGGTTTGTCCGAAGAATCACCTTGTCTGGAAAGAATTGAAGGTAAGGCTCCGTTGTCGTGAAGACTTGGATCTCACTAACATGTCTTGCTGACGTTATAGCTAACAGGAAGGCCACCTTCCAAGAGAGATACTTTAAGTCGCATTTGTGAATAGGGTCAAAAGGTGATTTCATAAGCTGTGACAGGATAGTATTTAACTGCCATTGTATTGGAGGAGGTCTTACTGGAGGATAAACCCTGAAAAGTCCTCTCATAAATTCCTTTATTAGTCTAATAGACCACAGGGACAAAGAACCAGAACGACGTCTGTACCTGGAGATTGCTGCCAAGTGTACCCTGATGGATGCATGCGCCAAACCAGCCTTGGCAAGAGATAATAGATAAGGCAAAATGTCCTCATGTGACGAAGAAAGCGGATCAAGAGAGTTCGTGGCACACCATATACAGAATCTTTTCCACTTGGCCGAGTAACATTTTATCGTGGAGGGAGCATGAGCATTCTGTAGTATTGTTTAGCATTCCTCAGAAATCTCTAATCGGCTGAACTCTGTGTAATGAGGAGCCAGGCTGTCAAGCTGAGCGTGCGAACCTGGGGGTGAACTACTTGACGCTGGTTCATGGAAAGGAGATTTTCATTTTCGTTGCAAGTGATTCAGAGAACACCTTGATAGGCGAAACAGCTCTGTGAACCAGTATTGTCGGGCCCATGCCGGGGCTATTAGAATGACATGGCAAGGTTCCCGTTTGATCTTTTGGAGAACTTTTGGAATGAGAGGAAACGGAGGGAATGCATAGGCGAACGCTCCCTCCCATGAGAAGTGGAAGGCATTTCCCAGAGAGCCTGGTTGAGGGAACCTGCTGGCGAAGGATCTGCCTTTTTTGTTGAGAGATGTAGTAAACAGATCTAGGTTTGGAAATCCCCAGCAGTGAAAAACCTTTTGCAACTGCTCGTTGTCTAGTTCCCATTAATGACACTGCCTTGTGTCTCTGCTGAGTGAATCTGCCAAATCGTTCTGGACTCCTGTCACATGCTGAACCTAAATCGATATGTCGTTGGCTATCAGCCATTCCCAAATTTGTTGAGCCAGGATTGAAAGGTCTGAGATCTTGTCCCTCCCTGCTTTAACAGATAAACCATGGTGGTGGTGTTGTCCGTACGGATCAGGATCAGGATCGAAGATCTCCTGATTTTTGACAGGAATGCTTGAAGACCCAGAAAGACCGCTTTGAGTTCCAAGAAATGTATGTGACACTGAGCTTCCTGAACAGACCACTTTCCGTGGACCTGCAATCCTTGCAGGTGAGCCCCCCATCCGTCCATGGAAGCATCTGATGTCATGACCAACCTTGGTTTCTTCATGAGGAAAGAGAGACGCTGTGAAAGATTGTCTTTGACCGTCCACCTGGACATTGCAGAGACCATCCTTGAAGTGATTGATATGACGTCCTTGAATGAGCCTTGGCATTGCCTCCATTGAGCGTCAAGCTCCTCCTGGAGAGGCCTCATCCTTAAGCGGCAATTTGGAACCAGCAGGATACAGGATGACATCATGCCTAGCATTGACTTGTATATCCTCACTGAAACGTACCTTTTTGCAGAGAGACCCCTCACTGTCCTTTGCAGTCGTAGGATTCTTTTTTTTGAGGGAAAGGCTTTCGAGAGTGAAGTGTCCAGAGTTGCTCCTAGAAACACTATTGACCTGAAGGGATCCAGGGAGGACTTCTCCAGTTGATTCTGAGTCCCAGAGAGCGAAAGAGTTAGACACAGGCGTCCGTAGATCTCTTGGCAGCTTGAAGCAATGGGGCCTTGACCAACCAGTCATCTAGATAAGGGAATACTTGATGACCGGTTCACCGTAGAAAGGCCGCCACGGAGCCAAGCACTTGGTGAAGACTCTTGGAGCCAATTACAGTCAGAAAGGAAGTACTCGAAATTGGTAATGGCACCCTGCCACCTCGAACCTCAGAAATTGACGATGCTTTGGGTGAATGGGAACGTGAAAATAAGCGTCCAGAAGATCCAGTAAAGCCATATAGTCTCCTGTATCCTTTAGAAGCAGAATTTCCTGGAGCGATAACATTCGGAAGGGTTGGGATTTGATTAATTTGTTCAGTGATCTTAAGTCCATTATCTGCCTCCATTTTCCCGTCTTTCTTTTTATCAAAAAGAAGTGGGAATAGAACCCCCGATTGTATTGATCGGGCGGCACTTCTTCGATTGCCTGCTTGGTTAAGAGCAACCGGACCTTCTTCTTGAGAATATGGAGATGGCGATGAGAAGTCCTTCGTGGAGGCCTGTTCGGAGGCTGTTGAACAAATTCCAGGGTTTGACCGTGGAGAAATACATCTAACACCCACTTGTCGGAAGATATAAGTTTCCATTGTTTGAAGAATTTGGAGCAAATGAAGCCAAATTGAAGTGGGACTGCGGTAGCAGGGGCCTGTGGAACCTCATTGTATCTTGTTAGAATCGTGAGCCCTACCTCCTGATGGTTGGCGTCGACGTGCTGCTGGTCTAGAGTAGGTCGATGTTGAGGTTTGCCGAAAGGGCTGAGAAGAGTACTGTGTACGAAAACCCTGTTGGTGATAGGGCTAGAAATGCTGTTGAAGCTGAGGGCGAGAGAGATATTGACCTCTGCCCCGGAAAGAAGAAAATCTTTTTTGCTGAAGGTTTACCAAAGATTTAGCTGTCTCAGTATCCTTTTTAATTGATTGCAAAGCTTTATCCAGATGTTTCCCAAATAGCAATTCACCATCGAATGGCATGTCGAGAATTTTTGCCTGAACCTCCGGTCCAAAAGCAGTAGCCTTCAGCCACCCTTGCCGTCTCAGTACCACTGCTCCTGCCATCTGTCTGAAGGTCATTGACGAAATGTCCATGGCCACGTCAATCATTTCCGAGGAAGCCTTTTCACCCTCCGACAGCACCTCACGTGCCTTGTTCTTCTTGTCTTCTGGAAGAAATTCCAGAAAAAGCCGAAATGTCGCACCACATCTGGCGGTCATACCTCCCAAGGATAGCTAAGGCGTTGGAGGCTCTGATGGCAGTGGCTGACAAAGCGGAGAACCTTTTGCCGATGTTATCCAAACAGCGCCCTTCCTTGTCAGGGGGAGCCGAGCATGGAGTGGAAGGGTTCTTCGACCACCTTTGAGCTGCCTGCATAATAACCGAATCAGGCCGGGGATGCCCGATCAGGAACGCGGGAGAGTCTTCAGGTGCCTTGTACTTCTTGTCCAACTTCGGTACTACAGCGGGAATAGAAGCTGGCATTTTCATTAATTTCAAGCCTTCTTGCTGCAAGAAGTCCACAATGGGGATGTAACGAGAGGAGTGTTGTGTAGTAGGCTTAAAATCATACAAAAAACACTCAGTTCATTTAACGGGCATGGGAAGGTCAAAGCGCCTGGAGGCGCGCTCTAGCAGATCATGAAACCTGCCGATATCTGCGGTCGGAGAGTTGGCTGAGGGTGGAGAAGGAGAAGGTGGAGTGGGGATTTCATAGTCATCCCATTCGTCATGGATATCCTGGTCCAAACGTAATTCCCCTTCCTCCAACTGCTGGTCATCATCATCTTGACTTTGCGCAGGAACCTGAGCAGGAGTTGATACAGTGCTGCTCTTCTGCAGCGTAGGTAGTACCCGCAATGCTGGAGTGGTGACTTCCTGAGCAGGAGGTGGAGGAGGAGCAGAATTTGCTTCCGGAAATCTTTTATAATAGTCGTTGAGCATTAGCCAGAGGTCAGACGCCAATGAAATGGGGACGTTAATGAAGGGTTCTTGAGCTTGTTCTTCCTGCTCCTCATATTGATAGTGTTCTTGGAAAGCGTCCAAACGATGAGAAGTGGGACGTTCCCTATCCGAAAAAGAATAGTCTCTTTCCAGATAAGTGGATGGATCCTCCATCATCTCTTCATCCTCTGAGTCCTGGCACTTAACTTGGAGTTGTGAAGGACTGTAAGCAGGACTGAATGGTCCATCATCTTCAAACTCCTGAAAATCTAGAAGGCGGGCAGGAGGCAGAGGAGGAAACCTTAAAAAAATCCTGCATCAGGGAAGGCGCCGGTTTCAGAAGCAGACCAATCTTCATGCTCGTCGACGGGGTCATCGACAGGGTCATCGACGGGATCGTCGACAGGATCGCTAACGGGATCGTCAATGGAAGGATAGCTGTCGACGGTGAATGAACTTTCCGAGCCAACGACGGTGAAACTCTCGTCGACGGAGATAGCCTAAACGCGGTCGATGACGGAGATACCATCACTGCTGTTGTCGACGCGGCCGCCGTCGTCATCTTGACTGTCAACGTAGTAGGTGTCACTGACAAAACCGTCGACGGAACGTCCATGGAGCAGAGTCAGAGGTCGTAGACAGTGATTTCTTCGTCAAAGGGCCTGTCGACGGGCGTTTTCTGTCAGTTGAAGAATCCCTGGCAGAAGATAAAGGCGTCAACGGAGGGGCAGAACCTGACCTCTGACGAGATGAGGAGGGACTAGACTGGCTCTTTTGACCTCCTTTCTCCTCAACTCTCTCCTTACTATGAGACCTGGACTTTTAGGGATCCTTAAGAGATGAAGAAAATCCTTCTTGTTTTTTCTTCTTGGAGGAGGTATGGGGCTTCTCCTCAGCCTCAGAATCAGAATCCTTTGCTGCTTTCTTCCTTTGCAGCCAGAGAAGCAGCCTACCCTCACGGTTCTTAAGGGTTTTTGAGGAAAAAGTACGACAGTACTTGCATTCTCTGGGCTTATGCTCTGGGTAAAGACAGCAGAGGCGTTCTTTATGTGGGTCCTCAGAATAAAGTCTGGACTTTCCACAAGTCTTACAGGGCCTAAACAACCCTTTTTTAGACTCTGACATAATGAAGAAAAAATGGGTACTCACTTTCCTGACTGGTACTTCAGAAGAAAAATGAACGCAGAGATAATTCTTTAGCTGGAGTTCAAAAGGGCAACAGTAGAAACACTGTGACTGAGCAGAGCTCAGGGAGACTCCCTAGCACACGACGTGCGGTAAGAAATCTGAGGGTATGGTAGCCCTGCATGGGAAGGAGATTCTATGGTCTAAGCTCTGATTGGCTGGAGTTTGGATGTTTTATAACAGTGGTTATTGGTTACTAAAGTTAAGGAATTCTAATGGGCTTTTCAATGTTAAGCTTCAATACTGCTATTTTCCTGTTACTGTGGGACTCCCACCATGACGGCGGGGAAGATTCAAGCATGTGAATCTATAAAAGATGCAATACTGGAGAACTTCTATTACTCTAGTTCCCTCCTCAAGCATCCATGGAAATCACCGGTAAACCTTTAATTGGAAATTGGAGCTTAGTCCCTTGAACATAAATTTATTGCTAGACTTTGCGATTTCAATCTATGGTTTGATACTAATGACACCTCAGCAAACAAATGTCTTATGGAACTTGAGATATACAACCTAGGGGCGCTATTATGATGGTGGGCGGAGTTTCCTCTGCCCAACATCGTCTCGGTCAAGGGACCGACTCACACCCGGTCGGCGGTCCCGACTGACTAATTAGGATGTGACCGAACACTGTTCGGTCGCATGCCTATACTTTACATTGGGAGCATGCATTCCGACCGGAATGCATGTTCCCATTGTAAAAATGTAAGGTGTAGTTCCTCCCCTCACCCCGTGGCAGGCGGCCCAAGGTGCCTGCCACAAGGTGCAGGGATCAACAGGGGGGCACTCGGCTTCCAACCAGGGGGCCCCTAAAGTTGAGTTCCGACAGCCTTTCTGTGTCGGAAAGGCCGGCACAGAAAGGCTGTCTCCACCCGACATCGTAATCCCAAGGGCGGAAAGAGCCGCCCTTGGGATTACTGAATGCATTCAACTGGTGAACGGAAACCAGTCGAAATGACCGACCAAGCCATTTCCGACCGCATCGTAATCGGGACCTAAGTGTAGATCAATTACAAACCTACACATGAAAAATGTCATTTATTAGGTGCTGTATTTTGCTCCCCTAATTCAATTTACAAACTAGGCACCTACACACCTTTTGTATGGACTAATCACATGAAAGAACCTTTCTGCATCTAGTTAAGTACCAGAGTCTGCAATCACACAAAATCGGACTACTTCCATTTTCAGAAATTGGAAGAGCTTCTCCGAGGAGAAATTCAAAGAACATCCTAAAGTTTGTCCCCACCCTCCCTTGTAGAGGAAGTTAGAGGAGAAGATACATCTATATAAAAATATTTTCCAGGAGTGGAGCACACAAGAATTACAAAATTGTTCACTTCTGACTTATGCACTTTAAAACTTCAAGTAAGATGAGCAAAAGGAAATGGCATTTTAACTACGGCCCTGAAAGCGAAGTTCATTATTGAGAGGTTCTCTGGCAATTTTTGGAGCAAAAAAATCATACTTCTCTTGTAAGATTTCTGAATCTATAAACACTTACAGAGACACCGTGAAGTATTTGACTGCACCTAAAATAGCAAATAATATAGTCCTTTCTTCACTGGCTTTCTGTAACACATTATGTAAACATTTCTGCCAAAAGATTGATAAACTTAGCGGCCAAATTAGCATAGACCAAACACCAGATCGGCTTAGGGTGGTAGAAGCTCCCAATGCACAGGAAAATCATAATGCTAGCAATGCCTTTTTTGCATTTAAGGCTCTCACCTCTATCTAAATAATTGTGGCAATTGATAAAGCAAAACCTTCAGGTTTCCTTAAATGCTCTTGGCCGACAGCAACTATAAAGCAAATAACTCTAATTCTTATAATAAAGTTCATGCACTCTTTACCCTTTCACTTGACCACGGGATAGTAATCACTAGCTGGACATCTGGTTTGGTAAAACCTCTATTGAAAACAAATGCAGATTGTTAGCAGTAGATTAAAAAAACTACCACCCAATTTCACTGCTACCCTTTTGGTAATATTACTGAAAAAACTGGTTTTGAACCAATTTCAACCCTTTGTGGAATTGCAGGCTATGGAACAGCCTCAGCAAGCAGGTTTCATAGCTGGTCACGGCACAGAGACAGTAAGCGTCTCAGTGCTAGTTGATCTTAGAGGGAAAATGGACAGGGCAAGGCATCTGTTCTCATCCTTTTAGATCTGTTTGCTGCTTTTGTTACCATTGACCGTACCTTATTGGTATCCCATCTTGAAGCATTTGGTTGTGATCATCAATCATTAAAATGGTTTTAAGTCCTTTTATGGCAAATTAGACAAAATCAGTGGCATTGTCACCTTTTGCATCACAGCCTAAAACCATCAAATATGGGGTCCCTGACGGCTCTATTCTATCTCCCCTTCTGAAAAATATATATGGGGCATTGTTGGAAATGGCCCTCTCTGCAGGGACACCCCGAAAGGTTTTGCCTACCTCCTCCCACTTTTTGCTGAATTCATTTTTGTTGGCCTTTGGACTCCCTGCACTTTTCCACTGATAACCAGTGGTATAGTCCTTGTTCTCTCTCCCTAAAACATGTTTAATTTACTTGTAAGTCCCTTGTAGCAAGGTGTACCACATACCTAGGGCTGGTAAATTAAATGATACAAGTGGGCCTGCAGCATTTATTGTGCCACCCACCTAAGTAACACCCTAAACATGTCCCTTACCTGCCACTGCAGCCTGAATGAAGTGTCACACTGCCATGTTGACTTGGCATTTAAAACCCCTTGCCAAGCCTTAAACTCCCCTTTTATTACATATAGGTCACCCATAAGGTAGGTCCTAGGTAGCCCATAGGGCAGGGTGCTGTGCAATTAAAAGATAGGACATGTATTTTTAAGTTTTACTTGTCCTGATAGTGAAAAACTCCCAAATTTGTTTTTCACTACTGTGCAGCCTACCCCTCTCATAAGATATTATTGGGGATTAATTATTACATTTAATAAGCTGTAATTCCTTGGTAAACTTGAATTTATCATTACAATTTTGAAAACAACACTTTTAGAAAGTTGGCATTTTCCTGCCCTCAGCCCTTTGTGCCTGCAGCCTGTCCTTGGTCACAGGACTGTGTGTAGCTGAGAATTAGACTTTGTGAATTCCTCCCAAACAGTCACACAATAGTGTGATTAGCTAAGCGTCAATGGGCCATCAACTGGCAGGATGCGGGGGCAGAGCTGAGCACAGTCCCCCTTGCATCTGAATAAGCTGTGTCCTATCTCCTCACAATAGGCCCAGCTATACGGTATTGTCAGTGCAGTCAGCTTGGAGCCAGGGCAGGGGAGACAGGAAACTCCCAGAACTTCAAAGGACCTTTCCAGAAACTTCTCCCAACTTCTTGGAGCAGAACACCAGGGTATAAAAATAGGACCTTCAGACCCACTCTTAAGTACACCTCTAGACCTGTGGATACTCTGCCAAGAAGTAGGTCTGCTGTGCTGCTGAAGGACTGCCACTCTTCCGGACTGCAGCTCTGGAAGAACTTCACCCCTACTATGAGTACCTGCTGCCTGGTTGAGAAGGATTGGGCCTGCTTCACTTGACTGAGAAACCCAGAGTGACCCCAAGGGTTAGCTGGCTGGCTTCCTGATCTGAAGTCATAAGGGACATAAAATACTTCCAACCACCCTACTTCTGCACCTAGGCTCTGCCATCTGTGAGTCTGCCCTGCTAAATGGTGCCACCCCAGTCCTGAACTCTTGGAAGTGGGCCTAAGGTATTTGCTCCAGCAGAACCGACGCATTCTCTGTTGGGCAGAAGCATTAACGTTTCTGCCTGGATCAGAACCACCGCATCACCTTGGTTGCATGGGTCGGCATGCATCACCACTGTTGCGTGGATCAGAACTGATGCATCACCTCTACTGCATGGATCAGCACCTACGCATTGCCTTTAGAGCCTCCACTGCGCAAAGCACTTCCCAGCACAAGATCCTCGCAAACCTGTCAGTGGCAGCATTGACGACAATGACAAATCTCCGTATCGCAGCTACCCGCTCACCGGAGCAGACGCATCGCAGCTGCTGCATGGATCTGCACCGATGCATCGATGCATCGCCTTGACTGTAACACGCATCCTCGACATTGATGCATCCAGGCTTAAGGTACTTTTGTTCAGCCGGCCTCACTTGGTCCCTGTAGTCGGCCAACGATCCATCGCGGTCAGCCTGAACTTTTGACTTTGTCCCAGTCCGGCGTGACCAGATATCCTTTGTTGGCGCTTTGTGCTTTTTGGCACTATTTTAACCTAAAAACTTTGAAATTCAATATCTCAAGTTCTACTTATTGGATTTTTGTCGGCTTGGCCTTGTTTTACGCATTAAAATATTCTCTATTTTTCTAAACTGGTGTGGGATCTTTTTATGTGGTGTTTTCACCGTTTGAAGTTTTGGACAAATTCTTTACTTATTGCCTTCAAGGTAAGCCCAACTGCTCTCTGCCAAGCTACCAAAATTTGAGCACAGGTTTATTTGGGGATTTGTGGTGCCTGACCCTGACTAGGAATGTGGTTACTGCTTGACCGGGGCTCACACCCCAGTCAACCAGGAACCCAATTTCTAACAGGCGTCATTAGCAAAATTGCTTAAACATAATGGAGTCAACTTTTAAATGTACGCTGAGGGTACGCAGATCATTTTTGATCTGCTATAGTCCAGGAACTTGAGCCCTAATAGCACTAATTCTATCTGGACGCGGACCCCTATTCTTGATACCCTTCAGCAGCGGAAGACAAACATTTTTTTAAAGATGAATGCCTCAAAGGTGGAATTTTTAATTATTTTATTATTACTTCCTTGTTCCATCCAGGTGAATACAGTGAGTCCATGTCCGCCATCCGCAAATAGATGTAGATGAATATGTGGAACTTAAAATGGATTCAGAAGAAGCAAATCTAGCCACTAACTTTTTTCTGGCATCTTTCCGTAATCTTAAATTATTAAAGATCTTGCTGCTTTTCATTGAAAAGGTACTCCATTCACTAGTTGTTAATGCTTCCATCCTTGCTGGGTTGGACTAAGAAATGTGGGTCTTACTAATAAGCAGCTTAATCATTTCCAGTTAGGCCAGAATGCTGCTGCTCGTCTACTTATGGGCACTGCATGTAGAGAGCATATTTCTCCAGTCCTCAACATCCTGCCTTGGCTGACAATAAAAAAAAAAGAATTTTGCCCAAATCTCTAACCTTGGTTTATAGGATGGTACATCGCACTGCTCTTGAAAATCAAGGTTCAATCCAACCCTATATACCTCTCCATGATCGTTAAGGCTACGGGGCACAAATGTGCTCCTTGTTCCAAGAAGAAAAACTAATACTTTTGGGTAGATGTGTGCGAAATTAACATAATTCACTTTCATGTAATTATGTGATATAATGAAGAAATTACCAGGAATTATACGAAATGCAAATCTATCATTTTGCACTATATTTTAGATTAAAATGCGTACTCTCATCAATTTTTAGCACTAATACGCATTTAAACAAAAGCGCCGTGAACAACGGCTGCTTGTGTTCTGTTGTTCACATGCATTTGCTGTAAAAAAAATTGAATTGCAAATAGTGCATAATTAAGCAAACTGGTGTAATGACATAATTTCTGGAATTTTGCTTAAAAAGAAAAATGCTACATTTCTTAAATATGTGAATTATACCAGGGTAATTTAAATTAACCTTGGCTTACTTTTAAAGATGGGGCATGTCAGTAACAATAGTTTTAGAATGGAACAATTTACTTGACATCCTATGTGGTGCTAAAGACCTGTTAAGTTTCCGTAAACTTTTGACATCATACCCGTTTAATTTACGTTTTTTTTGCTTTAGTGCGCTTTACTTTTATCCATCTATAGCACCCTAAAGCTTATGGCTTAAATGCTCTTTATAAATAAACTCAATTCAATACATGATTGTAGTACTACTTACATATTACAAAATGATATTCACGAACCTATGGGTGGAGATATCCAATTCCATCTCTTCTATCTTTTCTGAACAGAGATCTGTGCCACAGTGGGGGAGATCTCTGCACATTTAGGTAAATGTTTCAGGAGGAAATGTCAGAGGGACATAGAGAGCCAGTTGGAAGATGATGAGTAGTTACAACTAAATGGGAGGGGTTTAGGGACATTTACACAGGGATTTAGGCAGAGACATGCTAATACAAACAAACATCCACAACAAAGTAAGATTATTGCTATCTAAAAAAACAAAAAAACTTCTAAAGTTACTTTAGCCCAAAAGTTAACAAAACACAAGTAAATGAACTCCGGCCTTGCCTTGGAGTAAGCCAAGTACCACTCTTTGGGGCATATTATCAAGAACGGCGTTAAAATTATCGCCGCTTTAGCGGCAGAAAACTGCCGCTAAAGCGGCGATAATGGGCTTGATAATATGCCCTGGAGAATTCAAAAGAAGCCCATGTTCTGGTGTCAACATGGGCTTCTATTGGAATTCTCAAGGGCATATTATCAAGCCCATTATCGCCGATTTAGCGGCAGTTTTCTGCCGCTAAAGCGGCGATAATTTTAACGCCGTTCTTGATAATATGCCCCATAATTTGATGGATGAGTGTGCTGTAACCTTTTTAGTTCTAGGTTAAAAATAAACATTTAAAATTAATTTACACTCATATGTTACAATAAAATATTTTAATATTTTATTTTAGAGAATAAAAACGTTAATTACTTGCTCTATTCTTTCCCACAAGGAGATCTCTGCCGCTAGGCCTACATCCCACACTGATATACCCCAGTGCAAGTGAGAACAAGGGTAAATATTGTTCATTGGGAAATGCTATGCCAAATAGCAGAATTTCAATTTTCCTGGATCCACCTAGTCATACTATCATGAGGCACGGAGACTGCTAGCAATTTCGATATTCATGTCAGCAAAGCAGGAAAGCAATTCAGAGACCAGCACTTTTATCAAATGAACACAGCTGCAGGTCTGCATTGCTAACATCTGTGTATGTGTGCTTCACTACATAAGATATATTTATGCTACATTTTCCACCACCACACCAGGTTTCATGACTTGAGCTTGCCTGTAGACATTGAACTCATCTGTACTACATCACACTTTAATTGTTTGGGCACCAAAAACGCATCTTTAAATCTAGACTTACCTGGTATGTCCACACTCAGTTGAAAGTAGGAAATACATATAACACATTTGCCACTGATGTATTCCAGTGTTAGTGCAGCAGAAAAGCAATTGGAATCTTTTGGTACTGTTAGCAAAAATTAACAACCTGCTGTTTCTTGTGAAGTCCTCCGACCAACCAAGCATGAGGGGAGGAAGGACTATCTCTAACCAATAGATTTCTTAGCTCATGTCGAATCTTAAAATATGACATTGTTGTTCACCCACGGTTCCAAACAGGTGAGCAAAAGACTGATTTCGACAGATTTTGTTCTGAAATCATGGGCATGAGCTGATTTTTGTTTTAGTACTGGTGGGGGACAGAAACCCTTTGAATATTTGTGCATACCAAATTGTCACGACTCAAAAGACCTCCAGAAATCACACCCAGGACCGTCTTGCCAGCTGACGTGTTGTTATAGAAGGATGGCAGACGGCAAGCATATCATTTTAGAAAATATCATAACTTAATTCAGAAATATCATTTTAAGGCCATAATTGGAAAATATAATAGTGTACTATGTTTTCAAACAGTGCTAGGGTTAATATCTTAAGAAAAGTAACGTGCTGAAAAAATAAAAATAAAAATTGATTAACTGTCCTTCTTAGCAGTTGTGAACACTCAACAACAAAAGCATTTATATTCCCAGGAGACACACCGACTTAGATATCTTCGTCCTTCTTCCCAGCTGAATCTGTTGTGAAGGAGCAAGAGGAGAAAGGCCAACCATCTGTCAATTTCATGCAAACAAAAATAAAAGAAATATGTTCAGTTTCCTTTGACCAGTCAATCAACAGGAGGAAAATGTATATCGATCAATAAATTCCGCAGAGTGAACACATGTAGAAAAAATGATGTTACGCTTTGCTAAAGTCCTGGGGTTATCATATGCGTCAAAATCAGTTAAGTCCAGGTCAAGCGTTTCTTAGACTAGGTACCAGAGCCAGTAATTCTGTTGTGATTTAATGGTAATGGTAATATTACATCACTGTCTTTGCCGACAATCAACCCTAGCATGGTATTGAAAGACGTGTGACTTTAATCTCTTCTTAGCCCTAGACAATGAGATTTTTGTCAGGTAGGAAAACACAACAAACTGTTATGCAGTTTTGCCATTGTGCAAAAAAATATGATACAATAGTTGGACAAATAAATAGCATTAGTTGTAGACAAAAGCATAATATTTGTCTGAATATCTGACTGTTCTACAAGAATAAGGGACAAATATGTTAGATAAGAGGAGAAAGAACATTTGAAAGTATCTGTTTATGAAGAGTTAAAGATGAATTCTATTAATGCAGCTGAAATAAAATCCATTTCATAATTCAATTAGAATTTTCATGATATGCTTGATGATTCCTCCTCCGTTTGATTTACATTGCAAATATCACATCTGTTAAAAGCAAAATGAATTTGGTGATGAGACAGTGATGTTTAAATGAAATTAAGGGGAGGAATATACTTGTTGGCATATTTATAAAAGGTTTGAAAGTACAAATGTCTTGACCAATGTTAAATATGCAGCATGCTTTGATAACTAAGCTGTTCAAATTCAGAAATATACAGTTCCTTTTAACATTTTTTTAAATCATGTGAAATTCATTGTGCCAAAAAAAGTCAGAGTCAGTCAATGCTTCTTTAAATTTATTCTTCATAGATCATTGTTTTAGCATTTTCCACAATCTTTAACAATTTCCCTTTGTCATTTTGAAAACATGATTTTTATGGTGTGATTCATTGTAATAAATTATTTTTTCAAAGTTCTTTGTAAAAAATTAAAGATAATATTAGTTGCTCAACTAAAATTGCTATAGTAGTACAATATGTAATATAATATTATATTATACATTTGTTTTAATATAGGTGTTTTTAACAGGACCATTCAGCCCCCTCTTTAGGGCTATAACATTTTGGACATTCCATGTGGTTTAAAACACTGACACCAATTTAGCCCATTTATAAAAAAAAATCTAGTCATTGGGGTAGAGAAAAAAACAGAATAAACATAGTTTGATTAAATCTGCTTTTATCGATCTGAGCTTCATATTTGTGTACATATTGGGAAAACATAAAAAAAGAACAAATTTAACTCCAAGTTGTTCAATCAACAGAAGTCTTAAATGTATAGCTGCATAGATCCGTTGGATTTTGAAAGAACCCAAAAGCTCTTAAAAAAGGTCAGCTTCTGAAAACAATTTGAATTAAAGAAATAGTATCCTTATTGTATAGAGGCAATAAACAGATGTTCTGATGTAATTCTTCTGGTACTTAGGAAACTTGCAAAAACATTTCCATTTGTTTCATCGTCACTTCTTTTGTTTTAAATATTAAAACAAAACTCATTATGTCATGTATAGCCAAATACTAAAAAACGTTTACATCAAATCTTTGGCTGAACATGACTTTTATATCTCCTGCCATCACAAAGGGTGTGGCTTCAAAATGTATTCTTAATATTTATCATAAGAAACACTGGAACAAATGAGAAGGTATTGATTTATGCATTTTGTACATGAGGTTTGCAGATTTACTTCTTTAGAAGTACGCCAGGTATTTAACCTTTCCCCCAAAATGCCAACATGCAGTCGCTAGGCTGGCAAAAGTGAAAAGGCCCATCATGACTTGAAATTTAACTGGCTCACAATTCCATATTCTTTTTGTAACTTTTCAATGCAGTATTGACACTATACCAGCTCTCACTTCTCATAGAGTGTCAGGTTTGGATAGCCAGGTTACCGTGGTATCGAACAGTCATCCTGGATGTCATACCAATGCATTTATATATGTTAACAATCAAATTAGTCAAACAAATCTACCATTCTTTGCACTGTGTGCATTATATGTATGAACTGAGTTAATTATGTTTGAGTTTTGGTGATATAGCGTACAAGTGTTAGGGAGTGATTAATAAATGTAAATTTCCAGTTCAAATTTCACTGCATTTCGTCCAGTATACACACACTGACAGCAGAGGTACTGATAACCACCAAAGTTTCCTAAATTTAGTTCTCTGCTGTTTTAATTTTGCTAATGGTACATAGCAAAAAGAAACATTGAAACCCCACCACATTCCATGCAACACCATCTGTAACCCATTTGGTTTTGAAAGTATAATCCTCATTGTTCCAGATTCATGTTTTTTTCTTTTTTATAAGAAAATCAATGTGCATGCTTGCGAGCAAATCAAGACATATTTAATTTAAAAATCTCCTTTTTATATGATTTTTCAATGCTCCAAGACCAAACATATTTGCCATTTATGGATGATAATGGAGCAGTTTCCTCATGCTCTTTTTCACAAATCATGGTCAGTGCTTACCTCCCATGTCTGCAAAATGGATACTGTCTCTTTAATCTCAAATAAACTACTACACAATACCCGATGTTGATGCAATAAATAATAACATATAGCTCTTTTCGTAATGTGACATTTGGCTTAGCAGTGTTAACATATTGCACAAACTCTGAATCTTTTCTATTGCAGAAAATAAGATATAGAAATGGGAATATCTCTAGTGCTTGATAATGAAAAATAAATATTCCTTGCTTCTTTTACTTACAACGTCTTTGTTTCTGCCAACTGTTTTGCAATGTGTATGCATTACTAAACATTACAATGCGATATGAGACAGGATGGTAGATGCAAGCCAGAGTTGCAAAGAGTGGATTCAGTTTGTCAAATTAGGATGCATACCAAAACAAACGTACTGGAACCATCATGAAAGCAAAACAAATAAAATTACATTTCACACAGAAATACACATTGTTACAGTTCGCATGAATCTGTTTCATACAATAGCTGCTTCTAGCTTTTGCAGTCTGAACAAACTCCTGTAGGGGATGTATCTCGGATGAATGACTGCAGATTTAATGTGACAGCAAGATTGTCACAGGAAATGTGATTATAAAAACTGTGGCAGGAATCTAAAGCAAGAGCTGGAAAGAGTGGCAGGAAAAAGAAGGAAGTCAAGGGGGAGGGTATAGAAGTACTAAGAAACCGTTGCTGAGAATACAATACAAATGTATGAGAAAATTAAAGCTTCTTGGAAAGTAGGGTTTGTGAGTGTGAGCCAGAGAGGTGTTTTCGGGCACTTGTGTGTGTGTGTGTGCATGTGTGTGTCTGTGTGTGCACAAAAATAACAATACATTTCCAGGAGTTAGGTGTGATCTACACGGTCAATAAATATCAAAAGTGCAAAAGTGGCGAGAATGTCAAAGATTGTGTGTTCTTCCATGTCGTTGAAGAAGGTTTATTCAATGTGTATTGCAATCACTGTTGTTCTCAGATGTTCTGTTTTTTTTCTCATAAATACAATAGACTTATGCAGCAGAGCTCATTTTGTGAGTATAGCGTGATAAAAAATAAAAATTTGCTAGCAAATTTAGGGAAATAGGATAATCCTGTCCTAATAAAAAACATGGTGCATATAAAGTGATGAAGTTAGCGATGTGATAAAGAAATGGCAAAAGTGACCAATGTTTGTGCATCAGCCTATATTTTATGTTTACATACAGATCTGGGTTCTTAACTTTTATCCCAGTCTAGTTATGCATTTCTCAACATACCTTTCAACAAGTTTGGCGCTACTCCTAAAGACAAGCTTTTAGCAATCCAGGGCTGTAAAATACAAATAGCACCATAAGGAGCTAGGAAGTTGCTTTTAGCTGCTTTTACCATCTTGACAACTCTCCCTTCATACAATACAAGTAAAAATAATATATGATTCACATTTTAGAGTTCAAAAATATTCATTTGGTCAAGGTGACGTGTATTTTCAAGAAATGCAATAAAGCTGGAAATACATTGATGAGTGTAAAGCTTCAGGAAGATTCTAAATAATCATTTAGAAGGAAAATATGGAGCAAATAAGAATTGGGTCAGTCAATAGCTTTGACCTATGCACGGAGTCCTGATCGGTTTTGCATATACTGTTTAAACGTCAAACCTATTGACTTTGCACATCCTGGTTTGCCCAGAAACTATGTGGAACACAATCAAACAAAAAGCACATGAAAAATGGATGTTACAAAAACAACTGTTGCTTTCTTTTCTATAGCCCCCATTTTTCAGATACTTTTGCCAGTGCTCACTCCTTTGTTCTTCCAGACTGCACACCAACTGATTATAAAAGTGATAGACTTCTTGAAATGACAAAACAATAACAGTATTCACATAATTCCATTCCAAGATGACCACCACATTTATAATCAATCAATAAGTGCTACAGCAGCACTGAGGAGCAAATGTTAACAAATGCATCTTAAAAATGAATAATACCTAAAAATAAAGCAACCACTTTTTCTGTAGCATGCATTTTCAGATGATTTTGTCAGGGATCACTCAGTGTACTGGGCCACCTCCTCAATGATTCAAGATGGAAAATAAGGCTAGATATACAAAGACTTTTTGTGATCTCAAACGGGCCGATTTGCAGAATTGGCCAGTTTGCAAATGCAAATAGGCATTGTCAATTGTGCAAAGCCCTAATTGCAATTTGGTAATCTCTTACCGAATCACAATTTGGGTTTGCGTATCGGTATTTGGAAGGGGCGTGCTTAGGGCGTCCTTTCCAAATACTGATTAGCATTGGTATGTACAAATGTTTTGCGACCACAATGAATCTCCACTCGTGATTGTGACTTATCTTTGTTCCTAGGAGTAACAACCTGTGAAAGATTGTAGTGGCGGGGCCCTACAGGATGACCCACACAATCAACAGATGAAGAGCGCCACAATCGTCCAATATGTCACTGGGCCGTGGAGGAATGACAATATATATATATATATC
Source organism: Calotriton arnoldi (assembly GCA_963921515.1). Classification (NCBI taxonomy): domain Eukaryota; kingdom Metazoa; phylum Chordata; class Amphibia; order Caudata; family Salamandridae; genus Calotriton; species Calotriton arnoldi. The sequence goes on along the minus strand of CAWUFW010011418.1, from coordinate 191,058 downwards.
GTCCAAAGGTTGCCCAAATTCGGAGACGCACACGACGGCAAGCACAGCTTCACAGCAGAGTCTTTATTAACAACCAGCAAGCATACACAGGATATTTCCTCCGCCTCACCCAACGCGTTTTGGAGCTCCTATGCTCCTTGATCACGGGTCGTGGCTGTTTATGTGCAGATGCGTAGGGGAACAGTCTCTAAATAAGCAATAATACTGCCCTCCAATGGGCCCTTATATCACTATGCTTCATGGGACTTGTGGTCCCTACGCTAAAATATTACCCAATTGGGTTCCGCATTAAAGCATTGAAACTCTGCAAAGTGGTTTCGGGGATTTCATTATGATAATAAAGTCCGTATTTCACATGCAACTGTGAAATACTTCATTCATTGTATATGTATTTTTTTGCGATGACTGAAGCCTTCAGTCAGGCCAAACTGTGCGCCATTTATTGTTCCCTTGAATTAATTTTACATACTGGTTGAGAGATGTTTATTGCAATGATAAGTATTGTTATTTAAATTATCCATATTATTATACTTGCCACAACAATGGCAAAGGTCATTACCTTGAGTAAAGCAAAAAAAATGAAATTTCTCTGAACGCCTCTTAAACAGAATTGAATTGCTCTTTAATGATAATTTCTGGTTTAGAAAGCAGTACAAATCTATTGAACCATACAGAATAAGGTCAGTACCTGCTCAGTACCAGAACTTGTGCATTTATGCTAACAGTGGTCACTTTTCCCGTTTTTTTCATCAGCCGAGCTACTAATTTCACCACGTTATTCTGTGTGCTATTATTATATCAGTTTTGAATGCATACCTAGATGATTTCATTTAGCTGAATTTTTCATATATATTTTAATATTTCTTTATTGCATGTTATCTCCTGAACACAGATGCTAAATGTAACAACAAAATGCTACTAAACGTACCATTATATCACCGGAGTGATTCTCTTTCCATTTGATGAAAAAGTCTTAAATGGCAAGAACTAGTTAAACATTATTTGAAGAGCAAATTCCTCCATTTTTGAAAATATTGCTTATTTGTTGACGTAGAATGCCTTGCCACTGCACCAATTTGGAGAAACTATCCCTGGAAATATATTGGGGTTTTTTGTAGTGTGTGTGTGTGCTTAAGAAAAGAGATGAAAAGTATGGAGGAGACCGTGAGAGAGAAAGAGTGAGGACATGAACTGCGAAAGACATGAAGGTAAATATAAAAAGTTAGAGGAAGGGACTGAGAGAAAGTAAATGGAAAGAGAGAATAACATATGGATAAGGAAAAGAGCAAACGAATTGTATTGGAAGAGGTAACATTTGAATTCAGACACAAACTGCATAGAAATAAATACTTAAAGAAGAAAGACAGCAGGACTTAGTTAGTTGATGTTTGATGTGTAAGGCTGTGAAATGATTTGCTGTTGTCATTTTTCTTCACCTATTACATTTTGCTTCCAGGCATACATTGCGTGCACTGTGCAATTTCAGTGGACTATTTGTGATGCAACCCCACGTGTCTAGGAATAAAACACGTCATCCCTCGTCATCCCTCTTTGCACCACTTGCCACATATTACAGACCAATCACCGTTACTGAAAATCATACTTTGTAGTAATAGACCCACACATGTTACCAAGGAGAGAAGCAGGGTCACCTGGGTGTACATCATGACAACATGGCTGACGCCATTACATTTCAGAGGATCATGGAGAGGCTGGACACAGTACGTGAGCGATTTGGACATGTAGATGAATGCGAACTGTGGTGTAAGCATGAAAATACACAGAACAGCACATACATAAACTTTCGAATGGCCTTTGCCCAGCAGAGGTAGATAAAGGTTATAACAAACTGGATACTGACCATGTACACTTAACACAAGAGGTCAGTTGAACAAGAGCTCACCTAGTAAGTGCTTTTTCTGCAAAGTGACTGATTCATTCCCTTACAGTACTTGAGTACTCTCCAGTTATTGCTCCACTTCTTTTCAAAGGCTCTACCTTCGCTGAAAATCTACATTCTACAAATTCTTAAGGCGTTTAATTTTTCATTTCTAAAATTCTATATATTTGCAACACTTTGATGAATTTACTGTGTGGCCCAAGAGAAAGAAGAAAAAAAAGAAAAACACCATGAGTCATTGGATGTAATTGTTGGAAAAGAAAGTTCTTGAACGTTTTCAGATATCTTGCAAACTTGGAAAAATTATGCATTATTCAGTGCCTTTTGCATGTAAATGTTTTGATTTGCAGGACGTATTCCAGGATCATCAATTTCAGCTTTTGTAAAATGCGATCAAAACTAGCCCTGCAAAATATCTGAGCTACTACAATTATCCAAACAAGTTTGTTATGATTTTAATGCGGAAAAAATGACTTGCATTCCCGCTTCTATAAATGCATTCCTGCTCTGTGTGAAATGTTGTTACTGCTACGGCAAGCACTACAGCCAAAATAAACCGTTACACTCGAAACTGTTTTCAGGGTGATTTCATTGTTACAAAATAGGTCACTAAATTGCATTTACTAATGTAATTTTGCCTACAATGTTCCTTCATCTCCCAGCTACACAGCAAACATCTTAGAAGTGCACTTCCCAAATGTACTCAGAGAACTGGAAGGAATAACGTTTTATTTTTTAAAAACAGCCCTTATAAATTTTCCTTCCATTGATTCTACTGTAAACTCTACAAGCCTTTGTAAAAAGCAAATTATCATATACTCAGAATGTGAAATATTCCCACCCCAAAAAAGTAAAGAAAAGTCAATTTGAATCCATATTCCTGCCATTGACCAATCATATCCTGGCATGCTGCCCACTGGTTAATTGCACACAACCTGGGGAAAATTATGAAACACGTTGGTGTGTGCCACTATATCACCATAAATACTGGGAAAAGGTTATATTTATGTTTCTGTATTTCGGTGTAGCTGTTTTCTAGACAGTGAACTCCAACTTGATTTTATTTATTCTACAGGTGTTGAGTGCTTGTTGAGTATTTATTGGGTACTTATTACCATACCTCAAACAAACTAGAACAACAAAGCATTGCAACTTCTGTTACTCTCCCCATATCCCACCCTCCACTTATTACAATAGTCGCTGGTTAAAATGTGATTGTAGCAGAACTTAAAAAGTAATTCACAATGAATGCCAACCTTTGTACCTCCAACATGAAGGCCTCTATCTACCCAACATACTGAGCTTAGCTAATGCCACATACTGAAATCTAAAGGCTGCTCCTGTTCAACTGACCAGCAGGTTTGGACTGGACTTCTTTGAAACGGGAACTGGAGCAACACAGTTTGTTATATGTTTAAACATGGGTGAACTATCCAACTCCACCATTTACGGAGGGCACTTCTTATAGGGACCCCTCCCCGTGCCTATGTTCCCCTGGGATTGCTCAGTCAGCTGGTTTGTGCAACAGTGGCAGAGGCACACTGGGATATGTGTGCCCATTCATTGTGATTACACAGACAAAAGCAAGCGGATGTTGTCTGCTTAAGAGAGATGGGGAAAAAAGGATGGGTTGCATGGGTAAAAAAGACATAAACATGTCTGCTATGTCATGATGCATTACTCTGGTAGAAACCGACAGGACATAAAGGACAAAACCATCAAATGAACAAACACAATGACTAGAAATAGAAAGACAGTGAAAATACTTTTTTTAGCTTTGATAAACCATCCCAAAAATAAAATCCTGTATTAAGAAGTGCAAAAAAGAAAACAAAAATAAACTCCAAACATTAAAACACAGTGTATAAAATGGTGTGAGAAATTTAAGTCACCGTACAGCCTTTTAGTCAATAAAATGCTGCCTTTTATGTCCTTGTTGATTGGACCCTGGCCCATCTTTTGAAATCTATCCAGAAGGCCTTGCAAGAAGTGAATGTTGGGCAAAAACACCCAGTCTCTTTGACAACTGACTGTAGTAGCTTGTACATGTGGGCCGCTTTGTCCATCATATGACATGCATCCATACATCCGGTTTTATTCCTCATTTGCGGAGTTATCTTCGAAATTTGTTAGACTTCCAAAACCCATGTCTGTTGAGTTCTGTGCTGCTGAGACTGTAAGTACTGTATGTAAGAGAAATAACACAAGTACACACAGTTTAAGTCTGCTGTTACACAGTCTTGATGCTGATGAAGCTGTGAGCGATGTCCTATGACACAGCGTTGAGTCACTTGGTTTTATAGTCCCTTTGGATTGTTTATCTGGTAATAGATCCCATCTGACATCACAGCATTCTGGTTCTACATTGGTTGGATGGTTTTCATAGAGCCCTGTGGAGGAAGACGAAACATAACAGTTACCAGAACAGTTTAATTGTTTAAATACAATTATTTCTAGTTTATCATTCAAATTGCACATGACGTTTTGAAAGTAATATATCGGCCATCTTTGACTTGTAAAGCAATGATAAAGTATGGCAAAAAATGGTCAAAATTGGCTTCTCATGCATCTGCATTCACAAGCAACTATCTTTGAATGTTTTTGGTATATTTTAGCATCTATTTACCTATCAAAGATGGATCATTCATGTAGAAGAGAAGCCAACCAACAGCACACGAAAAGGCAATAGGTCTAAGCCTATCAAAATAAAACTGCTTCTTCATTGATTGAACATTTTGTATCAGTGCTTTTTAAAAATTCCAGAATGAATGAGAGATTGAATAAAAAATGGACGAGTCAGTCGATAGATGAATGAATGGTAGAGCATATGTGTGCATGTATGAATGGGTGAATGAAGATGAACGATGGAAGCGCGAGACTTCTGCTGACAGAAGTAAACAAAGATAGAAAGATGGTGATGGAGCAGGGTTTTGGGAAAATAAAACCTGCTTGGATTGAACCCTCAGTAACATTTATTAACAGTGTGCTGTGAAAATCATGAATAAAGAACGTTAAAATAAGGGGAAATGCTTATGCGCATGCGTAAATTAAATGTGTGTACTAATGCATGAAACGAGGCCGCAAAAATTGCTTCGATAAAAAAACTAATGCTGCTTTTGAGCGCGTTAATAATATTTTGCTAGGAATAACATGGGTTGTGCATGGGTTAGTGCAAATGCTGGGATGGTACGCAAAATGAAATTACGTTTCATGAAAGTAATAAATGTTTGTGTTCTGTTCTCTGTAGAAAAAACAAGCATGGGCCTACACTTCTGCATGCCAGTTTTGGGTTAAAAATAAGATGTCCAAAAAAGAATGATTTTGCAAAAGGAAGAGAGAAAACGCAAAGAGCTGTGCATGCTCTTATGTCCTTGTGTGACTGCCAAGCTTCGGAAAGGGCAATTTGATAAGCGAGTGGAAGCGATGCAACTTCCTCACGAGATGGCAGAGGCGAATAATAGAGGCGTAGAGATTTGCAACATTCAAGGAACTGCAGGAAATGTTTACTATGATTTTGTTCAAAGTTGTTTCCTGGGATGATTCTGTTGTAATGCTTAATGTTTAAACAAAGAGGTGTCTAATAAAATGGATATGACGAGAGTGGTGTGACAGAACACCCCCAATCTTAGCCAATGGGAGATGAATATTGTGCTCAGACTGAAACAAATGTGGGTTGGATATTTAGGTTTTAGGGTATAATTGAAAGTCCCCGGTGGGTGTGGTTGTGTAGGTGTTTCTGCTGATGCTAGTTAGCGGGAGATTGTTGCTGTCGTCGGTTTGCTGTTTTCCAGATTAAGGCCTACCTGTTTCCTGATTCCTGACCTAATCTTTGTCACTCGACTATACTTGAGTGGCCTTGCTCCCCTGACAGGCCAGTGGGGTAGTTTTCCCTGATTCTTACTTGGGTTAGTATGGATAATCTTCTTAATTTGCATATTCATTTGCAAATGTATTTTGTCTCTGAAACTTTTCTCTCTTCGCCTATCCACTCCTTCAAAGCATTGTTTATTGAAATGAGTTTATTTTATACATTGCCAATGTTTCTCTCTCTGTGATAATCTATGATTTGTATTTTGTGTGACTGTACTTGATGAGCATTTATTTTTATTTCTCACGTAATTTACGATAAACAACATAAACTACACACTGAGTCTGTTATTATTTAGTAGCATAGATTAGTACTTATTATCGTTATCAACTTTTCAACCATAGGTTCGGCGCCACATTTATTTGTAAGGAGAAATGCAGGTTCTAATGTGTATTTAGTGAGTTAGGAATAAACTTGCATCACACTGAACCCCAGCGTGAAGGGATTAGTTGGGTAGTGTAAATGGGCATATGTTAGTGAAAAATTATCGATCCCTGATCGCTGGATCAGTTTTGGTAGCAGAGGATGGTTAATTATTGATTAGTTTGGCAATAATTATTGATTATTGATTATTGATTATTAACATGAAAAGTTAGTGCCTTTGTTTAATGTTGTTTGGAAGTATGGGTACGGAGTTACCTAAGATCCTAGGATGATGTTATTATAGCCTAAGTGGCAGAGGAATAGTGTGAAAAGGTATCACATTGCAGAAGTACTTTGTCTGTTGTTGTAATATCGAACAGCGAAAGGTTGTCGATGTTATTTTAGGGACATATTCGATTGAAAGAAGATTGCATGAAATATGAAAGGTCCGCTTCCGAAACTCATGGCCTTACATCCCCAAAGGAGTACCAAGACCTCTTTCTGAAAGGAAAGTCCTCTTCCGAAACTTTGGCTAGTATCCCCAGAGGAGTACCAAGACCTCCTTTAATTCGATTGAGAGTAGAGTAGCCCTGGTCGTTATTTTACTAGATGTAAAAGAAAAACTCTTCGAATGATTGAACTATCTCTTTTAATAGTTGAACAGACAAAGTAGCATTGTTTTGTTTTGTCTCTAACAAGAAATAGTTGAGAAAAAATGTATAAAATACATTACCGTATTATTTTGTAAAGGGAGGGTCAGTAGCAGTAGTAAAAGTGATGCCATAAAAAGCCACGCTGGCATTGGTCAGGCAGCGGGCGTGTAGTGAGCCGTGATTGGTTGGTTGCTGTGAGCGGCGCTAGCATTGGTTGAAGTAGCAGATACGTAGTGAGTCGTGATTGGTTGGTTGCTGTGAGTCGCGCTGATATTGGTTGGGATTTAGCGAATAGATTGAGAGGAATTATGGAAGTTTTCTCTTGTTTGTTTGGGTTTATTTAGCTAGAAAAACTGTGTTTGAAAATGAAGATGATAAAAAGAATAAAAGATTTATTTAAAAAAGACAAGCCGGTAGTTACTAGAGAGGGACTTCCTATACCTCCTCCAAGAACGCCTGCTTCTTTTATGATGTTGGAACATGGGTATCATACGTGTACATGGTTAGAGAACTGGATGAGTTATATGGAAGATAATGGAGTTTTAGCTTTTCCAGAAAATGGTACATTTAACGTAAGGATTTTGGAGAACTTGAGAGGACGAATGAATTCATTAAAGCCCAGTCCTAAACCTACGCAGTATGAAGTTCTTGAGGAATGGGAACATGAGGCATATAAAAGAGAGAGAGAGACAGGAATGGAATTAAATACAGGAATATAATAATGAGATATTCTGAGGCTAGATGGGATGATCAAAAGAAAAGATGGAGGAGAGATGTAATTGCAGATGGGTTATATCCAGTAATAGTTGCTGAAGATCAGACTGGAGGCAAAAGTAAAGAGAAAAAGAATAATTTAGAGACTTCAGAAATAATGATTCAGATGAGATTAATGATGAGTTGTTGATTTAAATATTATTAAAGAGACCTCCACCATATCAGGAAAGTTCAGGGGAAACAATTCCAAATGCACCACTAATTGAAATACAAGTTCCTCAGGTTCCACAAGTCCTACAAACTCCACAAGTTTCACAGGTTATACAAAATCCGGTAGCTTCACACACTCGAGTGTTGCAGGAGAATGAGATAGACCTGTTGAATAACGCCACATTCTGCGGAGATCCTATTAACAAGGACTCGGACTCAGCATATGACGTATAGTCAGCTGACTAGGTATGAAAGAGTGATTTTGGGTGCTGAAAATGTGACAGTGACAAGATGTACAATATTGAACCCAGCAACCTTGTTGCCAAGTTTAAGTTGTGAAGAAGTGAAAGATGAAGCAGATCATGATTGTTTGGATGTGACAGAATTGTGCACGAAACCAAGACCTGACATTAAAGATACTCCACTAGAAGAGTCAGATAGTGTGATGTTCATGGATGGATCTTGTCTGAGAGATGAAAAAGGTGCATTGAGTGCTGCCTATGCAGTATGTACAGTGTCTATGGTTCTTGAAGCATCTTGTCTAAAGGGGATAAATTCTGCTCAAATTTCTGAACTGATAGCTCTGACTAGAGCATGTATAATTGGCAAAAATCTGAGAGTAACCATATCTGATAGTCAATATGGTTTTGGGGTGGTGCATGATTTTGGTCAGTTGTGGATGCAAAGAGGATTTCTGACTTCTTCAGGATCACCGATCCGGAACAGTAAAAATGTGAAGGATCTATTGAATGCATTACAAATGCCAAATGACTATGTGACAAATGGAAACAGATACGCAGACCACGTGGCGCGTTTCTGTGCACAGAATTCAATTTCAATCAACAGAGGGGTGGAGAAAAAACATACAAATTGCCACTTGATGTTTTCTTCTTTGGAAACATGGGAAGAAAATAGGCAGCTTCAGGAAGAAGCAAGTGAGGAAGAAAAGAAATTTGGATAAAATCAGGTTGTAAAAAGAGAGCAGAAGATGAAGTATGGGTGTATGTTGATGAAAGACCAGTAATGCCAGATAGTTTACTTTCTCAGATGGCAAGGATGTACCATGGAATTGCACCTGTTGGAAGAGATGCTATGATTAGGCTCTTCAAGCAGTCATGGTTCAACCCAAAGTTTAGGGTCATTGCAGAGAGTCTATGCCAGAGGTGTATAGTGTGCCAGCAGCAAAGTCCAGGTAGAAAGACAGTTGTTAGTTGGGGTCGAATTGGAAAAGCAGCAGGACCATTTACCCAACTACAGTTAGATTTTATAGAACTTCCCCCTTGTAATGGACTAAAATATGTGTTGGTGGTTGTTTGTTTGTTTTCTCGCTGGGTAGAAGCTTATCCAACAAGAAGAAATGATAGCCTAACTGTTGCTAAATTACTTTTGAGAGAGATAATCCCAAGATTCGGATTTCCAGTCTCTTTAGAAACAGATAGAGGAACTCATTTTAATAATGAAATAATTCGGATGATTTGCACAGCATTACAGATTGAGCAAAAGTTGCATTGTGCCTATCGACCAGAAGCATCTGGAGTGGTCGAACAAATCAACAGCACTATTAAATCCAGACTGTCAAAAGTGTGTGCGTCTACAACACTGAAATGGCCAGACACTTTACCCCTGGTATTGATGAGTCTTAGAAGTATTCCTGATAAAAAGACTGGATTGAGTCCTCATGAAATTTTGATGGGGAGAGCCATGAGACAAGCAATTGTACCAGCAAACAAACTGGTGAATATTACTGATGATTTAGTGCTTGATTATTGCAAAGGATTGGCTGATCTGGTGCATGCTGTGTCTCATCAGGTTGGAGAAATTGCAACCACAACACAGCCGGATCAAGCACATGATTTGAGTCCAGGAGAGTGGATTCTTGTCAAGAAACACGTGAGGAAGTCGTGTTTAGAACCCAGGTGGAATGGACCATATCAGATCATATTGGTGACAACAACAGCAGTGAAGAGTGGTGGCTTGCCAAACTGGATTCATGCAAGTCATACAAGAAGAGTCCCAAGTCCACTTGAAAGACAAGAAGAAGAGCAGCAACTGGTAGAGCAAAGAAAAGAACCAGAAGCTGAAGAACATGAAGCTATAGAATCTAGTGTTACTGATTCTGAAAAAGCTGAGCAAGAGGAAGAACCAAGTACAAGTTGAATAAAGTGGGCACCAGCTACTGGGTCTCAAGAGACTGCTGTTGAGAAAGAAAAGGAGAAAGTGACTGATGAAAATCAAGGGCAAGTACAACAAAGAAAAGAACTGAATAAAAGAACTTGCGAACTTGATAACAAAGGTGAAGAAACAGTTCAAGTTAAGAAAGCAAGAAAGGGTGATGTGTGGCCAAAAGGAGTGAAAAGACTGAAATACATTCTAGAAAAGAAAAGGCCAGATCAAATAAATGAAATATCAAGTCAAACTGGACAAAGTGATTCAGAAGAAGAATTAGTACAAAAAACAAGAAGAATAAGAATTCTGAGTAAGAAATACACAGCTCCAGAATTGACATATATGGTGTTGGAAGAGATTGAAAGCACAAATCAGAAAGAAGAAGCTGGTACTGATCAAAGTGATCAAAGCAAACTGAAACCACCTTAAAAAACTGTGAATATAATGGTGCAACAATTTCAATGAAGAGTATTCTCAAAATTCCAAAAGAATTGAAGAAGAAGATACAAAAAAAAAAGAGGGGGTAAAGAAGAGAGGCATAAAGGGTAAGGATACACTACTTTAGATGGTTTTTAGGTAAGTTTTTTTCAAAAATATTAAAGATTTTTAGGTTTTTCTTAGATTTTTTTTTATATATAGGGGCCGATTCCGATCTCGGTCGGAGGCGTACCCAACACCATTCGGTCGGGAAAAAAGCCATGCGAAAGCCTGTTTCCCGACCGATCCGTACAGCACACCGAACGAGTAAGTACGATGCGCACAACAGCAAAGAATCCGGCCGAGCCGTACTCACCCAAACCAGGTCCTGTTCCCCGACCGAGGCGAATCCGGAAACGCCGAATCGAGTCGCACGGAAGGAAAAATGCAGCCCCGTCCGGCCGGACAAGTACGATGCGCTTTCCGTACGCGCCGAACCCGTCGCTACGCACGGCATGTCAAAGCATCCGGGAGAGGCGCACATAAGCTCCGATTCGCGCCACAACACGATCCACGGCTCCGAGACGAACACGGCAGCGACGAGGACGAGGAGAAGCGACGAGGCGACGAGGCGAAGCGACGAGGACGAGGCGAAGCGACGAGGACGACGAGGACGACGCGAAGCAACGAGAAGGACGAACGACACGAACCAACCATGAATCCCTTCGTCCCGATCATACCAATATTCTACATTTACTACCGGAACAGGCACGGACGCGTACGGCGCAGAAGGTAAGCCAGACACCAACCACGAAACACATACAACACGTACATGACACATCACACACACACACAGAGGGATGCAGAATATACTTACACCAGCAACAGCAGCACCATAGGGGCGGGATGCCCATCACCAATGCCACATATGCACACAGGGGCCTGAATGCGCACCACCACCCTCACCCAGGGGGGGCAGGATGCCTACCACTACTACCACCCTCACCCAGGGGGGGCAGGATGCCTACCACTACTACCACCCTTAGCCAGGGTGGGCAGGATGCCTACTACTACTACCACCCTCACCCAGGGGGGGCAGGATGCCTACCACTACTACCACCCTTAGCCAGGGGGGGCAGGATGCCTACCACTACTACCACCCTTAGCCAGGGGGGGCAGGATGCCTACCACTACTACCACCCTCAGCCAGGGGGGCAGGATGCCTACCACTACTACCACCCTCAGCCAGGGGGGCAGGATGCCTACCACTACTACCACCCTTAGCCAGGGGGGCAGGATGCCTACCACTACTACCACCCTTAGCCAGGGGGGCAGGATGCCTACCACTACTACCACCCTTAGCCAGGGGGGCAGGATGCCTACCACTACTACCACCCTCACCCAGGGGGGCAGGATGCCTACCACTACTACCACCCTCACCCAGGGGGGGCAGGATGCCTACCACTACTACCACCCTCACCCAGGGGGGGCAGGATGCCTACCACTACTACCACCCTTAGCCAGGGGGGCAGGATGCCTACCACTACTACCACCCTTAGCCAGGGGGGAAGGATGCCTACCACTACTACCACCCTCACCCAGGGGGGCAGGATGCCTACCACTACTACCACCCTTAACCAGGGGGGCAGGATGCCTACCACTACTACCACCCTTAGCCAGGGGGGCAGGATGCCTACCACTACTACCACCCTTAGCCAGGGGGCAGGATGCCTACCACTACTACCACCCTCACCCAGGGGGGCAGGATGCCTACCACTACTACCACCCTTAGCCAGGGGGGCAGGATGCCTACCACTACTACCACCCTTAGCCAGGGGGGCAGGATGCCTACCACTACTACCACCCTTAGCCAGGGGGGCAGGATGCCTACCACTACTACCACCCTCACCCAGGGGGGCAGGATGCCTACCACTACTACCACCCTCACCCAGGGGGGCAGGATGCCTACCACTACTACCACCCTCAGCCAGGGGGCAGGATGCCTACCACTACTACCACCCTCACCCAGGGGGGCAGGATGCCTACCACTACTACCACCCTCAGCCAGGGGGGCAGGATGCCTACCACTACTACCACCCTCAGCCAAGGGGGCAGGATGCCTACCACCACTACCACCCCCACCCATAGGATGGACAATGCATGACACAACCAGCACACCACAACCTAGGGAATGCAAGAAGAAGACATCCCCCAACACCATGGCAAGCGTGTGTAGACTGTGTCAAATGCCTACAACACCGAACATGACTTTGAACATACAATGTGACCCCCTAGCACATGTGCCACACAAATATGTGTGTGGCACCCACAATGCAAGCAGGCCATGACCATTGTGGCAATGTGGTCCAAACCCCCATCATCACAGTGACCAAAATGTAAGTGTGGGGTCCATAGCTGCAGCACATTTTGAACATTGTGGCAATGGGGTCCAAACCCCCATCATCACAGTGACCAAAAGGTAAGTGTGGGGTCCATAGCTGCAGCACATTTTGAACATTGTGGCAATGGGGTCCAAACCCCCATCATCACAGTGACCAAAATGTAAGTGTGGGGTCCATAGCTGCAGCACATTTTGAACATTGTGGCAATGGGGTCCAAACCCCCATCATCACAGTGACCAAAGGGTAAGTGTGGGGTCCATAGCTGCAGCACATTTTGAACATTGTGGCAATGGGGTCCAAACCCCCATCATCACAGTGACCAAAAGGTAAGTGTTGACAAAGTAAGAGGTGCAACTGCCAAACTGCATGGATGATTCCTGGTCACAGAACAACAAACACATCAGTGGCAAAGTAGTGTATGTGTCCCATTGCAACATAAATTGGGGGAGCCAAATCCCACAGTGCAAATAAGACATAACTTTGGCCATGTGCAGACAAACAACACCCATGGGGGCTGACACCGTCAACAATCATCAATGACACAATGACAGAAGTGACCATCCGAATGCAGACCCACATATTTGCACCAATGGGCACACACATGCAGATACCCTGTGGAGACTGCAGATGTGAGGTGAACAGATACCATACCATGGCAGCAATGGGACACACAAACCATGATCATTGTGCTGACCGATGACCTAGGAGTCCCAGGGACAGCAGGGGAAACCCACCAAACTACATACAGCCAATGGCACACCCAAGATATGCCAATGCAGTGGTGCAGATGCACAAACACAAACAGGCAGACCCACCCTGCACATCATACACAACAGGTGAGGGTGGGGGGTGCCAGTGTCCCCAGGCAACCACACAACACATGAGGAGACATGAATACCAATCATACAGATGTGCATACAGTGCCACACAAAGGTAACTCATGGATCCAAATTCCCTATGTGGGCAAGCAGGCATTGTCAGATGAGAGGGAGCACAAATCACACATGTCACACAGGCACGTAGGGACAGCAACTGACACAGCAAGACACAGACACACCACAGCACCACCCCCAGGGCCCCCACAATGTGGTGACCCTGGGCTGCATTACAATCCCACTGTGATGACAAAGCTAAATGTGGTTCACACTGTGAACCACAGTCATGTGTACTGAGCAACTAACTACCATCACACCTACACAAGCACAAATCAAACAGCATGGCCAGTGAGCCAAGGCCAACATGGAGGCAGGGGCCTAGCCGGGCAACAACTCTCATCTGCACACACTCAACACCACACCCCTCGACCTCCAACAATGTGCAGCAGTGAAGCACACATGCACTGGTGACATTGCACATGCACCCATGACTATTCCAGGGTGGTGGGTGGGAACCAAGGTGCAGAAACACATCACACATGGACACTAAACAAGACTCCTGAATGTCTGACACACTGCACACTACGCCGTACATGGACATGACGGCAATACCACACCAACCAATGGGATCACAGCCACAGTCACACACCAATGAAGAAGCCAAGGTCACCCACAAAGAACACACATAGACAACAACCAACGTTGCAGCCCGGAACCTGAGGAGTGCCAGCAGTCACACACACAACGTGTCACAATCACTAAAAGATAACACAAACTGGAAATCACATGACAGGGGCAAACAACAAGTGCCAAGGGGAAACCTGACTGTGACCCAGCTGCGTCTGCACACAAACTCAGCCCTGACAGCAAGCACACCTATGGGTGACACCCTGATGACCAGTAATGTGCCATGCACCCACATCACAGAGAATCCAGGGAGAAGCCTTGGGGGGAACATAGGTCAACTCAGCAAGCATCACAAACAGGTACAACACTAGGGATCACAGCATGCACAGCTAAACGGAAGTGAACACACAGACATGCACATACAACACACACCTTGGGCGCAGGCAATGTCACAGGAGTACACACTGCCATGAGGGGACTCCACTCCTGTGTGAGGACAGCTGTGCCATATGTTGCCTCAGTAGGGCCCCACCATGTCAGCTGAGCACTTGGTCACACAATCAACAATTAGCACCAAATGAGGGCTCCCGTCACATCAGCCTGGTCATGGAAGTGCCAACGGAATCATCAGCACAGATCCAACACACTTGTATAGCAATGTTGCACTGACAACACAGATGAGTCCTTCCCCATTGATGCCCAAACCTGCATGTCCAGTGGAGATGGCCACACGGTCAGGGAAGTAGACGAATAGAACAATGGCAGGCACAACAGATGTGCAGGGGTGGAAGCCACAGATGTGAAATTGCCAATCTAAGTAGGAAATCCCATTGCCAAATACTGAACACATGACACCTCAGATGCTGCTATGGATGACATGGATACACCACAGGATAGGACACATTCCCCCTGGACCACATGGGTTCCTGCACAGTAACACTTCATTATCATGAGACCAAATGTCACCATCACTGCAGCAAGGGCATGGTTAGCATCATCAACATCATGTACATCAGAAGCAAAAGCACTAGAGAACAGAAAGTTGCTTTATTCAGCATATGTGGCATTAAAAGGAGAAGTCCAGTAGAACATAAACAAAGGCCAATGGCCAGTCCATCAACAAAGTCACAAGTGGGTGACAGTGGCAGATGCCACCCTACACATGCCTGCACAAAACCAGGGACAATCCACTAGGAGGGGCAACCGGGGGGTAGGCCAGGCACCGCAGGGACAGGATCAGGGCTCACCAGGAGGAAGCAGGGAAGGGGTGGTGGGTGCTGGAGAGCCACTGACAACTGCAGTGGAGGTGTCTGACATGGTGTGTGCCGGCACAACTGGGGGGCATGGCTCAGATGTTGTGGGTGCCGGCACGACTGCAGTGGACCCTGCAGATGGAGTGGACAGGTCCGCCACTGCAGTGCCCAAGTCAGACAGGGTGGTAGTGGACTCCACTGCAGTGCCTACCACCAGGGGAGGAGAATGGGGAACAGGCAAGGTGGGCTGGACAGAGGGGAGGACACCCTCACCACATCAGTGGCACAGACAAGCGCAGCGGGGGTGTTGTTCCGGGAGAGCAAGTGGCAGGGGGAGAAGGCCGGAGCCTCTTGGGGATGGTATATCTGTGGGTGGGGGAACCTGGGGCAGGGTGTGGTGGGGGCACCTGTGGAGTGGGGGCCTGAGGGATGGAGGAAGGAGACCTGGTGCTTGAGCTGCAGGGCGGCGGCGGGGTCTTGCTCTTAGCACTCCGGGGGGACTTGCGGGTGGGCGCCTCAGTCTGTCTGCGCCTGGGGAGGGTGTCCGGGGGCGAGGGGCACTCTGCTCCGTGTGGGGGCTTCCTCTTCCCCCTGGATGCTGGGGCAGCTGGATCGGGGGGGAAGAGGCCGAGCTCACTGAGGAAGAGGCGCTGGGTCTTTGGGGTTGCAGGTGAGGCAAGGGAGGGTGCTTTGGAGGGAGAGGCAACTGAGGACTGCGCAGTGCCCGTGGATGCGTGTGTGTGTACCAGGGCCCCATCCCCTGTGAGTCTGGTTTCAGTCCCCTGACTGTGTGTGCGTGTGCGTTTAGTTTGTGGCGTGTGTGTCTGTGTGCTGGACGTGTGTGTGCTGGTGTGTGCCTGTGCCGGTGTGTGTGTGCTTGGGACGGGTAAGGTGCTGGGGAGTGTGGATGGAGCAGAGGCAGGAGGGGTGAGGGACTGTCTGAGGAGGGACACTGCTGCCGTCAGGGAGGAGTCCATGGACCTGTTGCCCCTCTGTAGGTCAGACATGCCCGATGAGATGCCCTCCATGAACGACACCAGCTGACTCAACAGTGCGGTGTGCGCATGGAGGACACTCAGCATGGCTGTCTGCCCTACATGGAGCTGGCGAAGGAGGTACACAGACTCCTCACTCAGGGCAGCAGGGGACACAGGGGCAGGGGGTGCGTAGCCTGGCCCAAAGGAGACACGCTCCCGAACATGGGAGCCTCCACGGACCTGGGGAATGGGAGCCGATGGGAGGGCGGTGGTGGTGCTGGTGGTGGCGGGGACAGCAACACTAGCTGGTGTGTGGTGGCTGCTGACACCCGCCTCCACAAGGGAGTCATCCTCCGAGTTGCTCTGGTCCTCATCTGAGGTGGATGGTGCTGAGGACTCCTCGGTGTGGCTCCCCTCGCCCTCCGTGCCACTGGGTCCCTCCGACCACTCCTCGGCTGCTGACCCAGTCTGGCTCTCTGGCTCCTCCTGGTCCGTGGAGCTGTCCCCTTCCGTGGCCGTGGATGTATCTGCAAACAATGGGGAAACAGACAGACATCAGTCACCTGCACCAAACGCACACACCACTGTGAGCACAGCACATTACAGAGCAAGCCCTGGCATCATTAGTTGTACATTGCTAAAAGTGCCCTAACTGAACAGGAGAAGCCAATTGTCAGTCTGATGCCAAGCATGGCACTCACATCCCACATGGCCTTGCACCCATCTGTTGGATTGCAACACCCCAGTGTGGACACATGCACCAAGTACACAGTAGTTGGACAGTGCAGAGGACACGGTGTAGCATGTGGACATGCACACATCACAGCTCTTGCCACTGAGTCAGTACAGGTTTCCGGATGAAAGGGATGCCCAGAGTCAAATAGGAAATGCATGTGATGCATACCAGCGACAGACACCATGATGCACCCATGTCCTGATAGCCAGCGCCACTATGGTGTGCATGTAGCACATGTCACTCCCCTGCAGGACCACCAATAAGTTGACACATGCCATGGCAGAGGCATGACTGCTAAGTCATACATCACTGTCTCAGTGATGTATGACTTGGCAGCCAGACAACAACACTATGCACTGTGTCACAATAGTAGGTCATGGGGAATGCAAGTCCTGGAGCTGCACAAGTGCACATGTACATCCACCACACAACACATCATCTTAACCCTCATCTGTCCAGGTCACACCTATTGGACATATGGGAGACCTGTGACACTACCCTTGGAACCTGAGCCCCTCACAATTTGCTGTGAATGGGGAACAGCTGCCTGAACTTCACATTCGCATACCCCAGTCTGCACGGGCAGCTGATCAAACACCTATGTGACACACAAGTATCGTCTCCTATGGTCACATCTCCAGGGGCATGCTGAGCCCCTACCAAGAAACACCCCAGCAGTCCTGGCAACTAATCCACAGCACACTGACACAGAGGCAGACACCTGACGGGTCAAATCACTGTGCACAATGTGTCAGCTGATACACGGGAGTGGGAGTACAGAGTGCATTGCATGGCCTGGAGTAGGCATGACTGTCCTGCTCCACATGAATGAGGGATGTGCCCTGGACAGTGGATAGCTGGCTATGTATGTGTGACACACGTAATCTGCACACTCCTGGGGCCCAAACATTGTTCCCACCCGCTGCATGGGCGTGTGCCACATACCCCAGGCACATGTGGTGGCTCAGCTCAGCAAGTGGACCGCATATCAAAGCAACACGCAGATCACATGTCCAAACCCAGGCGTTGTGTGAACAATGGACCCACCCATGATGCTCACAACAGAGTTAGGGAAACAGATGCTGTCCCCCACCTTTAGTGAAGCAAACTGCAAGGACACAGTCCCAAGTGACACAATTCCCTGAATGTAAGGGCCACACCTGGGTATCAGATGAGCAGTGGGCAGTGCACAATAGAGGGACATGGCTCCTGGACAACATGACTGCTGCACTGTGGCAGTTGAACCAGGCCAGAGGAGGGCACAAAGCATGTAATACAGAGTTCACAGTACAGCCTTTGACTCACCCCCTCCTTGCTGCTGTCTGGCCTTCAGCTGCCCATCCAGGTCTGGAAACACCACCGCCAGGATCTGGAGCATGTGGGGGGTCAGGGTCCGTGTTCCGCCCCTCCTGCGAGGAGACGACAGCTTCAGCTGGACCCATGCAATCCTCCGGGTCCAGCCCCGAATGTCCTGCCACCTCTTCTGGCAGTTGCGGATCCGGCGCTTGTAGACCCCCACGGACCGGACAGCCCGGACGATGTCCTTCCAGATTTCCTGCTTCCGATGGGCATTAACCTGTCAGGATGACAAAGTGAAAAGGCCATTACCACACATGCAACATATCCGTGCATGACACAGTTGTATATACATGTCTCAATCACAGGGGCACATGATGTACACAGGCAGTGCAAAGCTGACCATGGACAGTTTGCCAGACGTCACTACATGGTATCATTGCATGGGAAGTAAAACCATGTTCAAATGCACTGTCACTGCACCATACCTGTCCAGTGAAAGTCACTACACACTATGGGGGGTGACAACTACTCAGTGAGCCTGCTAGCCAGTGGCGTGCAGACTCTCAGCCTTGCTAGTCACACAAAATGCACATTCAGAAAGGCAGTGCACAGAACACTCACCTGCTCCCCTGGTGTCCCATACAGCTTGCTGTACTGTGGAAGTAGGCTGTCCAGCAGGGCCTGGTTCTCTTCAAGGCTGAAGGCTGGGGCTCTCTCCACAGTACCTGCCATTGCAGGGTCCAGAGGGGCAGAGACAGCAGCAGTGCAGTGGCAGATATCGTCCTGGAGCATGTAGTGCAGGCAAGTGAGCTCTCAGGGGAATAGCCAGCAATATATATGTGCTGGAGAGGCAGATACTGTCCCTTGTGTCCAAAGTGATAGGTCCAAGTCGTTTGCATCTTCTGAATCTGGCCAATCCATGGAATAGCAGCACCAAAACACGCCCACAGCATCCTTCAAATCTTCAACTTCATGACATACATGATTTTGCAACATTGTTGTGGGTGACCAACTGAATTTACAGCAACCGACTCGTTCGAAATTCGAAAACGCGTCCGTTGCCAGGCAAGCCCATTGTCAATGGGTGCGCACCGATCGGTCCATTGCGGTACAACGCGCACAGGGGTACAACGAGTACCCGCACACATTGAATGCAATGGGCCGGCCGGAGGCACCGATCGGTCCATTGCAGTACAACGCGCACAGGGGTACAACACGTACCCGCACACATTGAATGCAATGGGCCGGCCGGAGGCACCGATCGGTCCATTGCAGTTCAACGTGCACAGGGGTACAACGCGTACCCGCACACATTGAATGCAATGGGCCGGCCGGAGGCACCGATCGGTCCATTGCAGTTCAACGCGCACAGGGGTACAACGCGTACCCGCACACATTGAATGCAATGGTCCGGCCGGAGGCACAGATCGGTCCATTGCAGTACAACGCGCACAGGGGTACAACGCGTACCCGCACACATTGAATGCAATGGGCCGGCCGGAGGCACCGATCGGTCCATTGCAGTACAACGCGCACAGGGGTCCAACGCGTACCCGCACACATTGAATGCAATGGGCCGGCCGGAGGCACCGATCGGTCCATTGCAGTACAATGCATCACTGTACATGTGACTGGCATATGTCAGCATGCCTGTCTCAGATGGACATATGCCAGCCACAGATAGCTCCCAGGGAGTGAGGGGCACACCTACATCACGACAGCCTGTCCAAACTTTATCATAAGGCATGTAAGGCTGCATTTCCTATTGTGTGTATGTTGGTGTACATGTTGTCCTGTGGGTGTCACCTGTGGGCAGCCACCCCCAGGCTGTGCACGAGTTCATGGGGACAGGATCCTGGGTGTTACGTGTACATGACCACTGTGATGTGCAACTGTTCATATCTGTGCATGTGCCATGGTCACATTTCACAGTGGTGTATGTGTATGTCATGTCACATACCCCGTGAGTCCCATGTGGGATGGTATGTTTGAGCCAGGGTGTCCCAGTGGCACAATAGTGATGGTCCTCCACAGTCTTTGTGCATGTAGTGTTTACAATGTCTCTGATTTCATGTGCACAATGGGAGACAGTCTCCACATCCACGTTGTGTGTGCATGGACTCTGATGTTGTGCGTGTGTGTGTCACAGACGTCCATGTCTGTCCTGCCGTGGCAAGTGGGGCCATTACCTGTGGGGGTCATGGTTGTTTTGCTGTGGTGTATACATGATACTCCATGTAATGCCAGTGTCCATGTGGCATTACAGGGTCCCTGGGAATGTACCTGTCGTTGAGCTGTGGTGCCTGGGGCACAACTGTCCTCACATGTCACTGTGGGGGGTTATTGTGACACGGCAGCAGGAGATGGGAACTGTGACACGGCCTCATGATATCCAATGGGCCAACCTGGGACTAATTGATGCCACCTGTTGGACCGTGTTGACAGATGTTGGCCATGTATGTACCATACATGTCCTTCCGGTACTGCACACTTCATGTAGTTGTGCCTCATAATGATGTATGTTGGGATCTTGAGTGTGTTCAATGCCGCATATGTGGGGTGACTGACAATCTTGCTTACTTCTCCTCTGCACTGCAGGGCTCCTGCTGTCCATCGACCATTCCCAGACCTGGCAACGATGGTGGAACGGGACAGCATCCGACGGTACCGCTTCACCAGGCAGCTGATTGAGGATTTGGCAGTGCAGTTGTCCCCACATTTGCAGCCTGGCCGGCCGTATCCTACAGCGCTGACCCCCAAGGTGAAGGTGATGGCAGCCCTACACTTCTTTGCCACCGGTACCTTCCAACATACTGTGGCGACTGCTGGTGGGATGTCACAGACCATGTTCAGCCGTGTGCTCCGCGATGTTTTGGCGGCAATGTTGCTCTTCCTGAACCGGTACATCTATTTCCCTAGACTGCGACGACTCACTGACGTGAAGAGTGACTTTTATGCCCTGGGGAGGATGCCGCATGTCATTGGCTCCATTGAAGGGACACATGTGGCTTTGGTACCACCACAGGCCCAGGAGCAGGCCTACAGGAACCGCAAGCACTACCACTCGGTCAATGCACTGGTGGTGTGTCTTGCAGACATGACCATCACACACGTGTATGCCCGTTTCCCTGGTTCAGCACACGATGCCTTTGTGATGAGGAGTAGTCGCATCCCCAGGATGATGGCACAGATGCAGAACCAGCGTGCCTGGCTTGTCGGTGTGTACTGACTTTGTGCCATTGTGTGTGATCTGATCTGTAGTATTCCGCCCACTTTTCCAAGTCAGCTAATGTGCACTTGTCTGTCCGTAGGTGACTCGGGATACCCCAACATGCCGTGGTTGCTGACACCCCTCAGGAACCCTGTGACACCAGCCCAGATGCGCTACAATGAGGCACATGGTCAGACCAGGAGAGTGATTGAGCGGACCTTTGGTCTCCTGAAGAGCCGCTTCCGCTGCCTGGACAAGATCGGAGGGTCCCTCCCATATGCCCCTGCGAAAGTGTGCAAGATTATCATCGTCTGCTGCATGCTCCACAACCTGGCAGTGCGGAAGGAGTTGCCTCTCATCCAGGATGACAATGACCAACATCCGCCACCTGTGGAGGATCCTGGCCTGGACCACGATGCCAGTGACGATGATGATGATGATGGTTGTTAGACCTGGCATCCTTGGCGTGGGTCTCCCTTCCATTTTTTCGTAATGCCTCCACTGTTGCCGATATGTTTTTGCTGGACTAGATGCTCATGGGCACTTTGCCGCTGCTAATCAGTGCCAAAGTGCGAGTGCTCCCTATAGTTAAATGATATATGTATTAGTGACTCCATGATTGGATGATTGGTTTACTTGTCAGTCCCTAGTACAGTGCACTCAGTGTGCCCAGGGCTTGTAAATCCAATGCCGCTGGTGGGCTTGCAGCACTGGTTGTGCCACCCACAGAAGCGGCCTGAAAAATGTGTCTCAGGCCTGCCATCGCAGAGCCTGTGTGCAGCCCAGGGCTGCCATGTCGACTTGGTGAGTACACCCACTTACCAGTCCCTAAACCTTCCCTTTACTGCATGTTGGTCACCCCTAAAGTAGGCCCTAGGGCAGGGTGCATTGTAAGTATAAGGTAGGACATGCCCTGGTGTGTGTGGCATGTCCTAATAGTGAATTACAGCCATTTTCGTTTTTCACTATTGCAAGGCTACCTGCTCCCCATAAGCCAGAATGGGCAGACTGACTATTACACCTTATAGTCAGAACTGACCCAGGGAACATGGTAGAAAAACGAATTTAGTATGCCTGAACTCAGGATGATAAAATACATCTTTTAGTGAAGTTGGTTTTAACATTCTGTGTTTGAAAATACCCCTTTTAGAAAGTGGGTATTTTCTTGCCTAACTATCCAAGCCTGCCTCTGCTAGGTTGTGTATTCCTTGTCTGGAGATTGAGTGACAGGGGCTGGGGGTGGCTACAGGAGACAGGGTGAGTCAGCGCAGGGCTGAATAGAAAGATCTGCATCCAGAGTGGAGGGAGGAGTTGCACCTGGGTCTGAATAGGGCTGTGCCTGCCTTCCACAATGCTGGCTCCACCTCCTGCCGGGCGGCTGAGCACTCTGCCCCACATTCTGAAAGGAAAGAAGGAGTCAGAAAAACAAAGTGCTCCAGAACTGACCAGAACTGGTTTTGGGCTAGGCAGAGGCCTCTCTGCCTCCAGAGAACAAAGAGAATCAGGGTATAAGAGGGGCACCCAGACCCCAGGTAGATCAGATCACTTTTGGGAACAAGAAGAAACCTTTGCTGAGGAGCGGAACCAAGAAGAAACTGAGGAGAGACTATCCCTAAGCCTGAAGTGCTGCTTGGGGGATTGGCCTGCAGTGGTTTGCCTGATTGCCAAAGAAAGGAGAAAGGAACTTTTGCTTTGCTGTGACTTTCATCAACTTGTGAAGGGTCTCCAAGGGCTTGGAAGAGAGCTTGCCCCCTGACCGAAGTCCCAGGACCATTGGACTTCACCCCCTTTGTGAATTGCTGCTGGAAACTCTGTTTCAGTGGCTGCAGAGGTAGGGAGCTGTGACCGACTCTCACGACCGACTCGGTGTCCTGTAAGCACCGCATCGAAGCACCGTCTCACCCTGCAACGCACGGCCCTGGTCTCACCGACTCCGTCAACGAGCCGCTGCCTGCACCGCATCGAGGGACAACGCGTCCTGCAACGCTTCGCCGAATCGAACTGGTCCGACCGACACGGTCACTGCTGCTGAGTTCGAGTCCTGTGACCGCACCGGAGTTGGGCACCGCTCGCACGCTTTGCGACGCACCGCCCGACTCGCACCGCTGTCCGGACTGATCGACGCCAGCTCCTGAATCCGGCTCCGTCGCCGCACCGCAACCTGCCAGCACCGCATCGAAGCACCGTCTCGCCCTGCAACGCACGGCCCTGGTCTCACCGACTCCGTCTCGACGACGTCAACGAGCCGCTGCCTGCACCGCATCGAGGGACAACGCGTCCTGCAACGCTTCCATTTTTGCATCGCGACCGCGACGAACAGCCATCCGGCTCGCACGCCCGTGCCTGCCGCTTCAAGTAAAAGGTACTGTGACCGAGTCTGTCTACGCTGTGTTGGCCCGTCTCGACGCGGTCAGCTGGATTTGTTAGACTCTGTTTGTTCTCGACATCGCCGTAGCCGGAGGAGGCTACCGACTCGCACAGAACCTTGAATTAAGCCTTTTTGATCAGAACTAAGCATTCTTAACAGTATTGTGGATTATTTTTGTCGTTTATGGTCTTGTGATAAATCTATATAAAGTATACCTATTTTTATAAACATATACCCGGTGTGGTGTCCATTTGTAGTGTTGTCACTTGATTACTGTATGTGTTCACAAATGCTTTACACACTGCCTCTGAACTAAGCCTGTCTGCTCGTGCCAAGCTACCAAGAGGGTGAGCAGGGGTTATTTCAGGAGTGTACCTACTTTCCCTGACTAGACTCAAGGGTCCCTATTTGGACAAAGGTACCTACCTCTGCCAACTAGAGACCCCCAAATCTAACATTGGTGGTCAGCGGTGAGGATTTTGGACTTGCATTTGTGACTCATGTACAGTGATTGGTGAACACTACTTAGTGAGTGCAGACCAAAACGCAACCACAGACTTCTATAGCATTTTTTCTGGGATTTCCTATTTTTGCAAATGCCAAGTTCAGTCACTATGGAGAAACCAGCATCAGTTGCCTCTGTTGAGTGTGATTGTGAAGAAGAGAGGCTGGAGTGCTACACCCTCAAACAGCTCAAGCAATTCTGCAAAAAATTTAAAGTGTCCATGACCGGACTCTCCAGGAAGGAGGACCTTCAAAAGGCGCTGAGGGCCTGGGTCGAATCAAGGAGTGCCCCTGTGGAGGGGGCTGAGAATGCAGAAGGGCAGCTGGAGGGGCTATTGGGTCTAGGGGCTAGAAGACCACCTTCCCCAGTAGGTAGCAGTGTTTCTGCCAGAGGACTGTCTCCAGAGGAGTTGGAGGACAGGAAGGAGAGTAGGATGCACGAAATGCAGATGACCAAGCTCAAGCTGAATGGGCAGTTAGAATTCGAAATGCAAACTAGGAAATTGGCCCTAGAGGAAAAGAAAATGCAGTTTGAACATGAGAAAGTTTTGAGGGAGTTGGAATTGAAGGCCAAGAGCTTAGAGATTACTCCCTCTGGTGGCAGTGTACCGCCTGTGCCTGTTGAAGCTAGGGTGTATATTCCAAAGATGTGGTGAAGGAGTTTTTAAAAATGATGACATAGGGCAGTGGTTCAAAGCCTATGAGGTAGCCATGTCTTCCCACCGGGTCCCTGAGAAGGATTGGGGAGCGGGGTTGTGGGGACGGTTCCTCAGTGAAGGGCGGGATACCTTGTTGGATTTGCCCTCTGAAGTCTATAATTCGTACAGCCACATGAAGGATGCCTTAATGACTAGGTATGGTTTGACCCCTGAGCTTTATAGGCAAAGGTTCAGGAACTGTAGTAAGATTGAAAGCAGTACCTGGGTTGAATATGTGACCTTCTTTTGCAGAGCCTTGGATGGTTGGGTAAAGGGTAGCAAAGCGACTGATTTTCAGGCGCTCTTTGATTTAATTGCCTGGGAGCACTTGTCCGGTAATTGTTTTCCTGAGCTACGCCAGCACCTGATTGATAGTAAGCTGACTAACCCTAGGCAGCTTGCTGAGGAGGCGGACCGCTGGGTGAGTACCCGGGTCCACAAGGGTCACGTGGGAGACTCCGCCAAGGGTGGGCAGGGTCCCCAGCAGAAGAGTGGGGGGACAAGGGTAAACAGAAGGAGTTCCATAAAGGGCCCCAAAGTAGACCCCAAGGGAACCAAGGGAAAGGTTCCCAGCCTCCCCTGAGAAGAAGCCAGTGGCCCTGACAGGCCCCCCTGTTCACCAGGGACCACTGGTATGTTACAAGTGTGGCGCCCCTGGCCACAAGGCAAACGATCCTCGTTGCCCTTTGCATGGAAAACCAGCACCCACCAGTGCAGTCCCCCGGCAGTTGGCTAGCGTAGCCCTGGGGGAGGAGTTGGGTGCCCAAGGTGGGGGGATCCCACAGTGTTTTCCCTTGTCTCATTAGGAGACTCTGAGATGGTCCCTAGGACCCCGCTGCCTGAGAACACTAAGAAATACAGGCAGTGGGTGACCATCAATGGCCATAGGGTGGAGGCTCTGAGAGACACAGGAGCCAGTGTGACAGCTGTCAAGTGTCACCTGGTGTCTAAAGAGCAGGTTATCCCTGATGCATTCTATCCGGTTGTTGCCGCTGACAACACAGAGAGTCACTGCAAGGTGGCTCAGGTTCCCTTTGAGTGGGGGTCTCGGGTACTCTTCAAGTAGCTGTGAGGCCAGCCATGCCTGTTGACTGTTTGTTAGGGAACGATTTGGAGAGCTCACCTTGGGCTAAGGTGGAGCGGAGTGCGCATTTAGAAATGTTGGGCTTGCCTGATTGGGCATGTGTGACCACCCGGTCAATGGCAGCTAAAGGTGTTCAAGAGGACCTGGAGCCTGAGAGGGAGGCCCAGGTGCCTGCCGGAGAGAGAAGAGGCAGGGGGCGTGGGAAACCGGCCCCCGAAGTTCCCACGGTCCAGGAGGAGGCAGACCCTGAGGGAGATGCCCTGGAGCCTACAGGGGAACAGGTAGCTGAACTGGGGGACCTACCTGAGCTGACCCATTGGCAGCAAGAAGGAGGACCCTCCAGGGAAGAGTTCTGCGAGGAGCAGAACACATGCCCCTCTCTCGTGGGTCTGAGGCAACAGGCCACAGACCAGGCAGCAGGTGATCAGTCTGGATCACATTGGGTTTACTGGGAGAATGGTCTCCTGTATTCAGAGCCTAAGGTTGCTGAGCCTGGGTCAGCCCGTGTGCTGGTGGTACCCCAGCGCTTCAGAGCCTTCCTACTGGGGTTGGCTCATGATGTACCGTTAGCGGGACATCTGGGGCAGGACAAGACCTTTGACAGGCTTGTTACCCATTTATATTGGCCCCAGATGCGCAGGAGTGCCGCCACTCACTGCAGGACATGCCAGACTTGCCAGGCAAGTGGAAAGAGTGGGAGGAAGCACAAGGCTCCTCTCCAGCCATTCCCTGTGGTCAGCACCCCCTTTGAACGGGTGGGTATTGACATTGTGGGGCCACTGGACCCCAAGACAGCCATGGGCAACAGGTTTATCCTGGTCTTGGTGGACCATGCCACCCGGTACCCTGAAGCCATCCCTCTGAGGACAGTGACGGCCCCCGTGGTGGGACGGGCACTGATGGGAATTTTCTCACGTGTGGGATTCCCTCAAGAGGTGGTGTCTGACAGAGGTACCAACTTCGTGTCCAAGTACATGAAGTCCCTGTGGCAGGAGTGCGGTGTAACTTACAAGTTCACCACTCCTTACCACCCTCAAGGAAATGGTCTGGTTGAGAGATTCAACCGGACCCTCAAGGGCATGATTATGGGTCTGGAAGAACCCATGAGGCGTAAATGGGACGTCCTCTTACCATGCCTGTTGTTTGCATACCGGGAGGTGCCACAGAAGTCTCTAGGGTTCAGTCCCTTTGAGCTCCTCTATGGACACCCGGTGCGAGGACCTCTGAGTTTGGTCAAGGAAGGCTGGGAGCAATCTCCCAGGAAACCTCCCCAGGATGTATACAGTTACATGCTGGCCTTCCGGAACCAGACTAGGCGTTTCAGAGAGCTTGCTGAGGCAAATCTGGAAGCCAGCCAGGAGGAGATGAAGCGGTGGTACGACCAGAATGCCACTCTGGTAGAGCTTCAGCCTGGTCAGAAAGTGTGGGTCATGGCCCCTGTGGAGCCCTGTGCGCTCCAGGACAGGTGGACCGGCCCTTTTACGGTGGTGGAGCGCAAGAGTCCAGTTACCTATTTGGTGGACTTGCAGTCTCCCAGGAACCCCTTGCGGGTCCTGCATGTGAACCGCTCTGAAGCCCCACTTGGAGAGGTCCCAAGTGGGCATGCTCTTAGCTACAGATGATGGAATGGAGGAGGAGACCGAGCCTCTTCCTGACCTCCTGTCAGCCCGAGAGCAAGATGGATCAGTGGAGGGAGTAAACCTCTCTACCTCCCTGACACCTGAGCAGCAGGGTGACTGTCGCCAACTGTTGGGACAGTTCCCTGACCTGTTCTCCCTGGTTCCCAGTGTCACTCATTGGTGCGTCCATGATGTGGACACTGGGGACAGTCTTCCTGTGAAGCACAAGGCTTACAGGGTGACTGACAGGGTCAGAGCCTGCATCAAGGAGGCGGTCTCCAAGATGTTTGCGCTAGGGGTCATTGAGTCCTCTAACAGCCCTTGGGCCAGCCCAGTGGTCTTGGTTCCAAAGGCTGCCGCGCCTGGTGCCACACCAGAACTCCGGTTCTGTGTGGACTACAGGGGACTCAATTCCGTCACCAGGACTGACGCCCACCCCATCCCCAGAGCTGATGAGCTCATAGATCGGTTAGGGGCTGCACGGTACCTCAGCACGTTTGACTTAACGTCTGGGTACTGGCAGATCGCCTTGACTGATGGGGCAAAAGAGAGGTCAGCATTCTCCACACCAGATGGGCACTACCAGTTCCGGGTGATGCCCTTTGGGATGAAGAATGCCCCTGCCACCTTTCAGAGGTTGGTCAACCAGGTGTTGGTTGGACTGGAGGATTTCAGTGCCGCCTACCTGGATGACATCGCAGTGTTCAGTGCCAGTTGGGAAGAACATCTGCGTCACCTCTGGGAAGTGTTGATGGCGCTGCGGAGGGCAGGCCTCACAATCAAGGCGAGTAAGTGCCAGATTGGGCAGGGTTCTGTGGTGTACTTGGGACACCAGGTTGGGAGCGGCCAGGTGGCGCCCCTCCAACCGAAAATTGATACCATTCTGGCTTGGGAGCCCCCAAGACCCAGACAGAGGTGAGAGCCTTCCTAGGACTCACCGGGTATTACCGGAGATTCGTCAAGGGGTATGGCAGCATTGTTGCCCCCTTGACAGAGCTGACTTCCAAGAAGCAGCCCAGGAAAGTGATTTGGACTGACGCCTGTCAAAAAGCTTTTGACACCTTGAAGACTGCCATGTGCACGGCGCCTGTGCTCCAGGCACCCAACTTCTCCAATGAGTTCATTGTTCAGACCGACGCTTCAGAGCATGGTGTAGGGGCTGTTCTATCACAGATCAATGAGGAGGGCCTAGACCAACCTGTAGCCTTCATCAGTAGGAGGTTACTTCCCCGGGAACAGAGATGGAGTGCTATTGAGCGGGAGGCATTTGCTGTGGTCTGGGCACTGAAGAAGCTGAGACCATACCTGTTTGGGACTCACTTCCGGGTTCAGACAGACCACAGGCCCCTCAGATGGTTGATGCAGATGAGGGGTGAGAATCCAAAGCTGTTGAGGTGGTCCATTTCCCTACAGGGGATGGACTTTACGGTGGAACACCGCCCTGGTACAGAACACGCCAATGCTGATGGTCTGTCCAGATTTTTCCGCCTTAGCGATGAGAACTCCCTAGGGGTGGGATAGTTCTCCCCACATTTCAGCTGGAGGGGACACGTGTTAGACCTGGCATCCTTGGCGTGGGTCTCCCTTCCATTTTTTCGTAATGCCTCCACTGTTGCCGATATGTTTTTGCTGGACTAGATGCTCATGGGCACTTTGCCGCTGCTAATCAGTGCCAAAGTGCGAGTGCTCCCTATCGTTAAATGATATATGTATTAGTGACTCCATGATTGGATGATTGGTTTACTTGTCAGTCCCTAGTACAGTGCACTCAGTGTGCCCAGGGCTTGTAAATCCAATGCCGCTGGTGGGCTTGCAGCACTGGTTGTGCCACCCACAGAAGCGGCCTGAAAAATGTGTCTCAGGCCTGCCATCGCAAAGCCTGTGTGCAGCCCAGGGCTGCCATGTCGACTTGGTGAGTACACCCACTTACCAGTCCCTAAACCTTCCCTTTACTGCATGTTGGTCACCCCTAAAGTAGGCCCTAGGGCAGGGTGCATTGTAAGTATAAGGTAGGACATGCCCTGGTGTGTGTGGCATGTCCTAATAGTGAATTACAGCCATTTTCGTTTTTCACTATTGCAAGGCTACCTGCTCCCCATAGGCCAGAATGGGCAGACTGACTATTACACCTTATAGTCAGAACTGACCCAGGGAACATGGTAGAAAAACGAATTTAGTATGCCTGAACTCAGGATGATAAAATACATCTTTTAGTGAAGTTGGTTTTAACATTCTGTGTTTGAAAATACCCCTTTTAGAAAGTGAGTATTTTCTTGCCTAACTATGCAAGCCTGCCTCTGCTAGGTTGTGTATTCCTTGTCTGGAGTTTGAGTGACAGGGGCTGGGGGTGGCTACAGGAGACAGGGTGAGTCAGCGCAGGGCTGAATAGAAAGATCTGCATCCAGAGTGGAGGGAGGAGTTGCACCTGGGTCTGAATAGGGCTGTGCCTGCCTTCCACAATGCTGGCTCCACCTCCTGCCGGGCGGCTGAGCACTCTGCCCCACATTCTGAAAGGAAAGAAGGAGTCAGAAAAACAAAGTGCTCCAGAACTGACCAGAACTGGTTTTGGGCTAGGCAGAGGCCTCTCTGCCTCCAGAGAACAAAGAGAATCAGGGTATAAGAGGGGCACCCAGACCCCAGGTAGATCAGATCACTTTTGGGAACAAGAAGAAACCTTTGCTGAGGAGCGGAACCAAGAAGAAACTGAGGAGAGACTATCCCTAAGCCTGAAGTGCTGCTTGGGGGATTGGCCTGCAGTGGTTTGCCTGACTGCCAAAGAAAGGAGAAAGGAACTTTTGCTTTGCTGTGACTTTCATCAACTTGTGAAGGATCTCCAAGGGCTTGGAAGAGAGCTTGCCCCCTGACCGAAGTCCCAGGACCATTGGACTTCACCCCCTTTGTGAATTGCTGCTGGAAACTCTGTTTCAGTGGCTGCAGAGGTAGGGAGCTGTGACCGACTCTCACGACCGACTCGGTGTCCTGTAAGCACCGCATCGAAGCACCGTCTCACCCTGCAACGCACGGCCCTGGTCTCACCGACTCCGTCAACGAGCCGCTGCCTGCACCGCATCGAGGGGCAACGCGTCCTGCAACGCTTCGCCGAATCGAACTGGTCCGACCGACACGGTCACTGCTGCTGAGTTCGAGTCCTGTGACCGCACCGGAGTTGGGCACCGCTCGCACGCTTTGCGACGCACCGCCCGACTCGCACCGCTGTCCGGACTGATCGACGCCAGCTCCTGAATCCGGCTCCGTCGCCGCACCGCAACCTGCCAGCACCGCATCGAAGCACCGTCTCGCCCTGCAACGCACGGCCCTGGTCTCACCGACTCCGTCTCGACCACGTCAACGAGCCGCTGCCTGCACCGCATCGAGGGACAACGCGTCCTGCAACGCTTCCATTATTGCATCGCGACCGCGACGAACAGCCATCCGGCTCGCACGCCCGTGCCTGCCGCTTCAAGTAAAAGGTACTGTGACCGAGTCTGTCTACGCTGTGTTGGCCCGTCTCGACGCGGTCAGCTGGATTTGTTAGACTCTGTTTGTTCTCGACATCGCCGTAGCCGGAGGAGGCTACCGACTCGCACAGAACCTTGAATTAAGCCTTTTTGATCAGAACTAAGCATTCTTAACAGTATTGTGGATTATTTTTGTCGTTTATGGTCTTGTGATAAATCTATATAAAGTATACCTATTTTTATAAACATATACCCGGTGTGGTGTCCATTTGTAGTGTTGTCACTTGATTACTGTATGTGTTCACAAATGCTTTACACACTGCCTCTGAACTAAGCCTGTCTGCTCGTGCCAAGCTACCAAGAGGGTGAGCAGGGGTTATTTCAGGAGTGTACCTACTTTCCCTGACTAGACTCAAGGGTCCCTATTTGGACAAAGGTACCTACCTCTGCCAACTAGAGACCCCCAAATCTAACAATGGTGATGGTGATGTCCGCACAAAGCTCATCACCAACTTCTTTAGCTGAATGTGAGTATCCTGAGGTGTCATGTCAATGATGTGAGTTGGCATGATGTGTGGGTGGTGCTCTGGTGCTGTTGGAGTGTGTCCATGGGCTACTTGACTGGATGTGTATTGCGATGTGTGGTGACAGGTGGGCTGTACTCCCCAACAGTGTTGACATGCTAACTTGGTTCTGGGTGGGTATCTTGTAACATGTATTGTGCATGAGTTTTGCTGTTCTGTCCTGTACTCCATTGCTTTTGACTGTGTGTCATTTCTGTCCTTCACAGGGTACTTTCAGATTCGTTTGGTCAACTGTGTCCACCGACGACGTGATTGCACATCCAGGCTGGTAGCTGTTGTGTCCCTACAGGTGATGTGCGCCACACCCATGGACTTCCTTCCGTCTACAGTTGTTGAATGTGTGCCCGCTGCCAGGTGGGATTACCTTGCATCTGTAGTGGTTACGGCATGTTGCAACTGTGTAATAAACCTGTGCTCCACTTTGTGATGTGCGTTGTCTGTGGTCACACATTTGACTGCCATTTGCTTACTGCACCTGTGGGCTACTTGACTACAACTGGGAATGGGTGTGGTGTCTGTGCATTGCACCGTCTTCCCTGGCAACATCAGTGTAGGCAATGAGTCAGATGGCCTAGGTGTGTATGTGTTGTGTAGCCCTGGTGGTGTGTCTCCCTCATGTGTGTCACGTTGCCTGTACTCACATGCCTGTGTTGTCCTTGCTGTTGCAGTTCGCATACACAGTGTAATTTTGCAGTTCATCATCCCCATAACAGCACCCACGTTGGAATCACGACAGAGGCAAGTATGGTGTATTAGTGTGTTTATTGTGATACATTTGTGTTAATAGTGCATGGGATGGGTAGTGCTGTACATAAATCTTGCAATCCCAAGTTCCTAGGTGAATTGAAAGTCCTGGTAGACAGGATCCCCAGTATCGGGGCCACAGTTGTCTGACACATTGGTCCAACTTGTACTCCCCATGCAATGTGTGGGAGTAGTGTTGCCGTCAACAGGGTGAACAGTCTGTGCACAAAGGCGAACATCCAGAACAGGTTCAGGCTTCCTGGGAGTTGCGCTTGGCCATCGGCCTCTCACTTTCCCTCCTCGGACGACCCCTCTTCTTGGGGGGCCCCTCAAGTACAGGCTGCTGCGGTGCAGGGGACTCTCCGCCAGAGTCCTCCTCCCTCCCTGTGGCAGTTGCAGTTTGTTCGGCACCAGATGTTGTTGGCACACAGGGAGGTGTGGACTGGTTGCTGTTCATCTGGCGGAGGCATTGTAAAATGTCCCTGTGCACCGCCGTCATCTCATTCAGTGCATCCCACTTGGACTCCACGCGGGACATGTGTGAGTCCACACGGGACATGTGTGACTCCACGTGGGACATGTGGGAGTCCAAGCGGGCATGATGGGCAGCCTGCTGCTGTTTCATGTCTCTGAGGAGCCCCACTACCTGGCTGAGCTCTCCGGTGCTGGACTGGTACGCATCAGCTATGCGTACCAGTTGTGGGTCATCATGCACACCAGCAACATCTGCAAGCAGCGACCTCTGTCTCCCACCCTCCCACCACCCCTGCTGACATGTGCAGTGTGTGCAGTGGCACGCACAGATAACCCTGGTCCACCTTGGGGGTTAGTGGTGGTGGTGGTGTCCATGGCCCCAGGTTGGTCCAGGGTCCCTGTGCTGGTGTTGCTCCTTGTTCTGTCCATGTCGGCAGGGATGGTATTCGTGGTGACAGTCGTTGGAGGGGTGGGTCCAGGGGGTGCAGCTGGTGGTCCTGCTGCTGCTGCAGCTGGTGGTCCTGCTGGTGCTGCATGTTGACTTGCACCGGATGTGCCAGGTTGTGCTTCATCGTCCGAGGAGGACAGAGGCTGTACGACGCCAGTGAGCTCGGCATCCTCTTGAGCCTGGGACTGGGACTCCTCAGCGTCTGCTGCTGTGTCCCCATCATCACCTGTTTTTGGGAGATACAAACAATGTGTGTTATGTTTCTGCAGGCATCAATGGTTGACACACATGACAGTTGTGACTGTGCCTCTGGGTGCGGGCCTGTACATTGCATTGTCCTAAGTCGTCACAGTCAGGGGTTGATATTGGTGTGGCACATTGTCCTGCATTACTTGGGCATGTCTATGTATTTTCTGGGGTGTGAACATGGTCTGCATTGGTTGTGTTTGGTTGACAGCCGGCCCTCCTTCCCACCCACCCAGCCAGTCAGTTATCCCACCATGGAACGTGCTTGCATTGCAGGGAGTGTAAGTTGTCTCTCAGGATGTCAGTCAGTGGTGTCCTGCTGTTTGTTGGTGCACAGTTGCCAGCAGGGCCTTGTGCTCCCCACAGCAGTAGCCAGTGTCAGCCATCTTGTGAGTCCTTCTCCACTTCCTGTGATGTGAGCATGGTTCAGGGTGGTGTTGATGGGACAGTTGTGGGGGTGACCAATATCAGTGACTACGACTCCCATCATGCCATTGCCTCCACCCCACTTCCCAGCATTCCCATACTTACTTGCTTTTGTGTGGAGTTCAGTGTGTGTGGGAGTGAGAGCAATGGCAAGATGGCTGACAGTGGTGTCCTGCTGTTGGTTGGTGTGCAGTACCCAGCATGCCCTTGTGCTCCCCACGACACAGCAACAGTGTCAGACATCTTTGATGGGCCTTTCCACTCTCTGTGGGATGTGCATGCGTGAGTGTGAGCTTGCTGGGCCATGTGGTGGGGGATGTAGAGCTGTGACTACGACTCCCATCATGCTATTGCCTCCTCCCCCCTTCCCAGCATGCCCATGCTTCCTTCCTTTGACTCTGCTTCCCTGTGGGGTGGGCTGGCTGTGCTGACAGGATAGCTGGGAGTGTTGTCCTGGCAGTTGTTTGGCTAGAGGTCCCAAGAGTGTCCCTGTGCTTCACACAACATAACCCAGGGTGGTGGTTCTTTGTGGGATCTTGTGTTAGGATGGGGGGCATTGCATTCTACCAGGTGGGTTCTGTGGAGTTTGTGTTGGGGGTGTGTGAGGGGAGGTGCTTGTGACTATGGTCAGTGCTGCAAGTCCCCCTTCCCACCCAGCTAGCCAGATATCCCACCATGGAACGTGCTTGCATTGCAGGGAGTGTAAGTTGTCTCTCAGGATGTCAGTCAGTGGTGTCCTGCTGTTTGTTGGTGCACAGTTGCCAGCAGGGCCTTGTGCTCCCCACAGCAGTAGCCAGTGTCAGCCATCTTGTGAGTCCTTCTCCACTTCCTGTGATGTGAGCATGGTTCAGGGTGGTGTTGATGGGACAGTTGTGGGGGTGACCAATATCAGTGACTACGACTCCCATCATGCTATTGCCTCCACCCCCTTCCCAGCATGCCCATGCTTCCTTCCTTTTGACTCTGCTTCCCTGTGGGGTGGGGTGGCTGTGCTGACAGGATGGCTGGGAGTGTTGTCCTGGCAGTTGTTTGGCTGGAAGTCCCAAGAGTGTCCCTGTGCTTCACACAACATAACCCAGGGTGGTGGTTCTTTGTGGGATCTTGTGTTAGGATGGGGGGCATTGCATTCTACCAGGTGGGTTCTGTGGAGTTTGTGTTGGGGGGTGTGAGGGGAGGTGCTCGTGACTATGGTCAGTGCTGCAAGTCCCCCTTCCCACCCAGCTAGCCAGATATCCCACCATGGAACGTGCTTGCATTGCAGGTAGTGTAAGTTGTCTCTCAGGATGTCAGTCAGTGGTGTCCTGCTGTTTGTTGGTGCACAGTTGCCAGCAGGGCCTTGTGCTCCCCACAGCAGTAGCCAGTGTCAGCCATCTTGTGAGTCCTTCTCCACTCCCTGTGATGTGAGCATGGTTCATGGTGGTGTTGATGGGACAGTTGTGGGGCGGCAATATGTGTGACTGCGACTCCCATGATGCTATTGGCTACACTGACTTGGCCAGCATACACAGAATTCCTTCCTTTGAGTGGCCTTCACTGTGTGTTGGTGTTGTTGTGGTGGCTACATGTGTGGATGTGTTTGTTAGTTCTATTTGTGCCACTGCCTAGCTGTAGTTGTAGTTGTGTTTGTACATGTGTTGGCACAGTTGGATGTGACTTTTTGGATGGCATGTGTTGTGTTTATCTGACTGACATACACATTTTGGGATGATTCTGTTCTGGTTGCTGTGTAATTGCTATGAGTGCATGGTTTGACTCTCCCCTTGACAGTGATGTGTGTGTTTTGTGGCAGTATATTGTGTACATTTGTTGTGTACTCACCAGGCTCTGGGATGTCCTCTAGTCCATATACGCTCACTGGCGGAAGGATGGCCCGCACCTTCTCCTCCCAGGGCCTGAGGTATATTGGCTTGGCAGGAGGGCCACTGCCGGTGTATTGGCTGTTGATGTAGTCTTTCTTCAGCATGTCCCGTACCCTCCTGCGCACGTCATACCACCTGTTCTGGATGTCGGTCTTTGTGCGCCGACATAGTGATTGTGCGTTCACCCTGTTGATGATCCTCTCCCACATCTTGGTATTCTGCGACATGGGGTCTGTTGGACCAGTGTGCCAAACAGCTGTGGCTCCACCCTGAGGATCTCGTCTACCATGACTTCCAATTCACTATCTAGGAACTTGGGATTCTTCTTGGGGGGCATGGTGATGGGTGGTGATGGTGGGTGATGTGTGTGTTGGTGTGCAGGTGAGGGTGTGTGAGTGTGTGTTTTGCTGGGTGTATGTGAGGTAGGTATTTGTTGGTGTGCTGATGGTGTGTGGCTTGTGTGAGGGATGAGCTGTGGGTGTGTGGTTGCTTTCTCTTGGGTGCTGGCAGTGGAGTGGCATTTGCAAAGGCTCATGGTTGTGATTTGTGTCCTTTATATAGGTGGAGTTGTGGGTGTGTCTTTGTTCTCTGTCCCCACCCCCCAGTATTTATTGGCTTGGTAATTGCTTGTTTGGCCTTTTTTTGGGTGATTTTTCCTTTGTGCTGTTTGTGCATGTTGGAAACGTTCTTGTGACCGAGTCGGACCCTGCATTAGTCTCGTACGGTGTTCTCCGTTTCGTTCGCGCTGTGTTTGTGCAGTTTTGTATGCTGCGTACGCGTCGGTCGCGGTGTTTTGTGTTGCTTCGGCTCGGTTTTGTATGCGTGTCGGTCGTACGGCTTGGCCTCCGTCCGACTCGCTCGTGGTTTTCGCGCCTTGCATCGTACTTTGCGGTTTGGAGTTCGCGTGTACGCTTTCGGTCGGATTTGTTCCGGGTGCGTGTCGGTCGGTTGGATTCGCGTGTTTTTCCGGCCGGATTGCTGTTTTCCGTGCGGCTCGGTCGGTCGACTTGGTTTAGGTACGTGTCGGTCGGATTTTTCGCGCCTTGCATCGTACTTGGCGTGTCGTGCGCCACGGGTACGTGTCGGTCGGAATAAATTCCGGCTCCGAGTCGGTCGGTGCTTTTTCCGGCCCAAATCGGAATCGACCCCATAGTGTCTTAAATGGCAAAGGTAACAGAGACTGGATATCAAAATCATAGTTTTAAACGTAGATGTATGAATGCTTGCTTATGTAGTGTCTTATTACTAACATTGGTATGGTTAACATTGATTGTTATTGTCCCTGTTTTAATGGTGAGTAATCACAAAAATAATACTAATGATGTGGGAAATGAGAGAATGGATACTGTTACTAAGGAAAATATAAATACTAATATAGAAAAGATAGAAGATGATAGTATTTATCATCATGATAAAACAATTAATGATTTTTCGTTAAATGTTCTTACTAAATTGTTATATGAATACGTAAATACAATGAATGCGAGAGATTGTTATGTGTGCATGCAATTACCGTCGTCTGTCTCATCACCTACTTTTAACCTATGGTGTGTCTTGTAGTGTTTTAGCCAATCTGTTCTATGAGAGGGAAGGATTAGAATATTATTACTCTAATCTTGATTTAATATTTTCAAAAATTCCTATTAGGAGAGATTTAAAAATTGACTATGGTCCTGTTTATGCAACCTACATGGGAGACTTTTTCATTCGTATCAAACCGATAGATACAATAGATGCACATAGAAATAACTTAACTTGTAAACTACGGCGGGAAGAAGTAGAATTTATGAATATGGTAGAGGATAGAAGACGAGATTTCAAAAAGAAAGCTGCTGAGCAAAAGTCTCATGTACCTCCATGGGCTTTCAGAGAGGGTGATTATAAAAAGGGTGAGATTTACGCTGCCATGACTCTAGATTTTCAACATAGAGGAAAGCTTTGTGTGTTTAGAGAAAAGACTGAACTTAATAGTTACTTCATTGGTTCTAGTGAATGTGAGCATACTTTCTTGATAAAAGGAAGTTGGGGACTGAAAGGAGGAACTGATCCTGTTTTACCGGGAATTTATTATGTGTGTGGTAAGAATGCTTATTATAGGTTACCTACAGGTTGGTATGGATGTTGTTATTTAGGCATAGTATTCCCGAAGGTATATCACGTAGATAAGAATAATAGAGTTAATGAAATGAAACAAGGACTAACACGTAATAAGAGAGGAGCAAGTTATTCTGAAATAATCGGGGATATTTTTGGAGCACTAATACCTTCAGTTGGAGTTATTCTGAATTCACATAAAATTTGAAAATTGTCCACAGTGGTTGATCGTTTATCAACGGATACTGCTGGTGGGTTCTTGATGATTGATACTGAAATGGTTGCAATTAGATCAATGGTTTTGCAAAATCGACTTGCTCTTGATATATTATTGGCAAAAGAGGGTGGAGTCTGTAGCATGTTGAAAATACAACAATGCTGTACTTATATTCCTGACAAAAGTAAAAATCTTGAGGGGTATATTAAAAATATTACAGAACTTCATGAAGATATGACTGAACTGAAAGTTGACGGTGCATGGGAGAAACTTGGTAAGAGTTTTTCCTCAATGGGAAATTGGTTTTCTACCTTAGGGAATAGTTTATTTGGGAAAATATTAATATCTGTTACTTCAGTAGTCGCAGTAATATTAATGATTATTATAATTTACAAATGTTGCAAATGCAAGTGTAGAAAGAAAGAGAGATCAGATCTTAAACGTAGAGCTAGAAAGAGAAAGAGAGAAGAGATAGAATTAGAGGATATGAGAGGAAATTATTATGAGATTATGAAAGACTTAGATGGAAGAATGATAAAACGAGAAAGAAGTACAGTATTTTAAATAAGTGGTAACTTGTATGTGATGGGTATTTTGATGATGGCTCAAAAACGCCGTCAAAGGGGGGATTGATAGAGCAGGGTTTGGAGAAAATAAAACCTGCTTGGATGAACCCTCAGTAACATTTATTAACAGTGTGCTGTGAAAATTATTAATAAAGAACGTTAAAATAAGGAGAAATGCTCATGCGTAAATTAAATGCGTGTACTAATGCATTAAACTAGGCCACAAAAATTGCTTCGATAAAAAAACTAATGCTGCTTTTGTGCACGTTAATAATATTTATCTAGGAATAACATGGGTTTTGCATGGGTTAGTGCAAATGCTGGGATGGTGCGCAAAATGAAATTACATTTCATGAAAGTAATAAATGTTTGTGTTCTGTTCTCTGTAGAAAAAACAAGCATGGGCCTACTCTTCTGTATGCCAGTTTTGGGTTAAAAATAAGATGTCCAAAAAAGAATGATTTTGCAAAAGGAAGAGAGAAAACGCGAAGAGCTGTGCATGCTCTCATGCCCTTGTGTGACTGCCAAGCTTCGGAAAGGACAATTTGATAAGCGAGTGGAAGCGATGAAACTTCCTCACGAGATGGCAGAGGCGAATAATAGAGGCGTAGAGATTTGCAACATTCAAGGAACTGCAGGAAATGTTTACTATGATTTCGATCAAAGTTGTTTCCTGGTATGATTCTGTTGTAATGCTTAATGTTTAAACAAAGAGGTGTCTAATAAAATGGATATGACGAGATTGGTGTGACAGAACACCCCCAATCTTAGCCAATGGGAGATGAATATTGTGCTCGGGCTGAAACAAATGTGGGTTGTAAATTTAGGTTTTAGGGTATAATTGAAAGTCTCCGGTGGGTGTGGTTTTGTAGGTGTTTCTGCTGATGCTAGTTAGCGGGAGATCGTCGCTTTGCTGTTTTCCAGATTAAGGCCTACCTGTTTCCTGATTCCTGACCTACTCTTTGTCACTCAACTCTACTTGAGTGGCCTTGCTGCCCTGACTGGCCAGTGGGGTAGTTTTCCCTGATTCTTACTTGGGTTAGCATAGATAATCTTCTTAATTTGCATATTCATTTGCAAATTTATTTTGTCTCTGAAACTTTTCTCTCTTCGCCTATCCACTCCTTCAAAGCATTGTTTATTGAAATGAGTTTGTTTTATACATTGCCAATGTTTCTCTCTCTGTGATAATCTATGATTTGTATTTTGTGCAACTGTACTTGATGAGCATTTATTTTTATTTCTCACATTATTTACGATAAACAACATAAACTACACACTGAGTCTGTTATTATTTAGTAGCATAGATTAGTACTTATTATTGTCATTAACTTTTCAACTATAGGTTCGTCGCCACATTTATTTGTAAGGAGAAATGCAGGTTCTAAAGTGTATTTAGTGAGTTAGGAATAAACTTGCATCACACTGAACTCCAGCGTAAAGGGATTAGTTGGGTAGTGTAAATGGGCCTATGTTAGTGAAAAATGATCAATCCCTGATCGCTGGATCAACGGGGTACTGTTAGGAAACATAAGAGAAAGGACGTACAGGCAGGCCAAGGGAGCACAGATTGAGGCATAAGCAGCATGTGGAAGCACAGTGTTATGGATAGAGGTAGTTGGATACAGGCAGGGAGGGAAGGACAATGAAGGACCTACAGACTGATAACAGAAGTAAGAAAAATTGATGCAGGAAGACAGGGGGCACATGAAGGAGTTTGGTCTTGGCAAGGTTGCAGGTGCAGACATGATATGGAGAGGGATAATCACAAGGAAAAATGTTATGGTGGCCTTCAGCTCTGCAGGAAAGAAAAAACGTTAACATGCAGTACTAAGTTTGGATATATTTAATACTGTAACACAACAGAACAATGAGTTTTACAACATATATCAAGCCTATTAGATATTCAATGTGAATGTGCTAATCATGATGGTTTTGACTACAATTATTATTTAGGATTAGGATGAGAAAGAATACTATCAAACGCACGTTGCACTTTATTGATTATTTTGTATAAATGCTAACTCAAGACCATAGGAACAAAGAACTAAGAGAGAGCAGGTGGGTGATGGCTTCTGATGCTCATGTCTTGTAGCATTTAGTGCTATTTACTTAACACAAAATGTGTCCTTGTGCCCATTTTGGATGCAAGGGTGCATTCTGCACTATGAAAATAGTGCTAAATGCTGAATTATGCTTCTCACAAGAAATTACACTAACGAGAATTGTTGCAGGGGATTCTGTTCAGGAACAAACTATGCTTGGGATCATAAAACGTCAGTATTTAGGGGACTGAGTCACCATACTACCTCTGTATCTATGAGTCGAGTCCGACTAGCTATAGTGCCTCACACCTCCTAACCTTTCTAGAGAGAAAAGTCACTAGGCATCCCAGAACACAACACTGTTGACCTTCTCAGGGATGGAGGTAACAGGACACACCCTTTTGCTCTCTTACTCGTACTTGTCCACAATAATAAAAGAAAGAGACACAGAGGAAGTTTACAATGTTTATTTTAAACTATTGTGCTCTAAGATGCAATAATTGCACCACAATTATTATACAGATACATGTCAATAATGTCATCAACATGGCTAATAAACCATAAACAATAAAGAACCCTATCATGTTATCTGACAGATCTGCCTAAACCCTCCCCCACTACTAAAGCTAAGGGAATAAGGACGACAGATCTTTGGGTTTGGTGGTGGACCCCGTACCTTAGCATAAATAGGTGGGTGTTCTACATCACGGCTGACCCAGAACTCTTGTCTCAGGACCTTCGTTCGGTGAGTCTGTTTTCAGAACCCCTGTCCTCAGTTATATGACAAGATATGTGTATTCAAAACAGAAGCCACATTCTTATATTATATCTAGGTGCTAGTGTCTGACCACAGAAAATAACAAGGGGCAATGTTGTTTGACTGTGCCTAGACTGTTCAGACTAAATCCCAGGAAACAATGAAATGCGAAAGCATATGCTGGTTCTGTGTGAAAACACAATGTGGCACAAAAGCAAGCGTGATATTTAGTAATGTGTGAAAGACAAAAGCGGCCTACAACGTGCATAATTTGACTAACATAGGGAAAAAACAATGGGCCACGTGAGAAACACATGACAGAATTACACCAGTTACGCCCACCTCTAGTCAATATTAGAGCAGTGACTCATAGAGTGTACCTGGGCACTGTAACTCCCAAACATGCCTTTAGGAAAACAAGGTGCCAGCATCACACCCAAAACATCTGCAATATCAGCATTCACTCGCAGAACCTCATATATGCAGTACAGTTATTTTAGTACTGAGATATTTCAAGGCTGAGAGCTATATGTTAATCTTGCTTCCACTCGATTGTACTGCATGATCCTGAGCAAAGTCACTTTATTTTTTTAGTACATCAATTCTTTCAGCAACGCATTTAGCAGTTCCAAAAAAAAGGCATTTAAACAAGTGAACATTTGTGAAATTTGGAAAAGAGTGAATTGATGCCAAATCTGCTGCGTGAGCTCCTAACATCAGAGAATCTAAAAAAGGCAGCACGATGAGCACTTTAGGCTGCTGAGTGAATTAAATCATAGCTTAAGTACCAACTGTACAGTCAGGGGCGTAACACAGCCCTCTGCACCCCCAGCAGTGCGCCCCTAATACTTCATAGGGCCCCAAACTCTTTAGGGGGCCTCCATTCAGCGCAAGGCCTATTAGTATCTGCTAGAAATGGAAGACTTAGAGGGCCTTCATCACATTCTGCAGGGGACCCCATCATGTTGATCTCCCATATAACACCTTCTAGACTCTTCCCTCTTCGATCCCTCCATTATCCAGTTCAAACCAACCAACAGACTCACAAGTACACTGCACAAATGAACACATATTTCCTTATACTAACCCACCACTAATCCTTTTTGGGTTCCAGAGTAGGGTGCTACTCACCGAAAAGCACTTCAACGCCTCGTCAGGGGTAGTAGGCGCTTTATAAATACAATTACAATTTTGCGTTATGCCACTTTGCACAGTGCCAAATTAATTTGGGGAAAGCTAGTGCAGTATTAAAAAAATAACCTAATAGAGTGTTGTGTACAAGAGGAAGGGACATTTTAGGTCTTGAGAGCAAGCAACACAAACATATTTTGACATAAAACAGGCTGTCAATACAAACTATACCATGCTGCTTTCTTAAGGTGCACAAAAAACAGCAATAAGTATTGGCAAACAAATATCATAATGAAGTTGATAAACCTCGTTATTGATACCCTCATCAAAGGTCATCCAGAAAAGCTACAATGTTTTCCCCTGCTATGTGGAAAGTGTCTAAATTACTTTTGTCTGGGGATATGTCAGTAGCCCCCAAAATCGAATTTGCCACAATTTAAACTATGCCCTGGGCACGTAGAAGGGATGCTATACCTGTAAATTGGGAGATGATCCATTTAAATGCCCCGATTATATAACAATACATCCACATGGATTTTAAAAATTAAATATGTATTATGTTTAAAAAAGCTTAGGTAAAAAGGGCCTGCTCTGTGCTCCATTTCAAGATGAATCTGTTTGCCACTGAAGGGACAAGGTTTCTCTTCTTCCACAGAACAGGTAGCATTTAACTTCCCAGGTTATTTTTATTCAATGCACAATACATTATAAAGAAAAAACTTCACTCTGACAAGAAAAACAGAATAAAATGTACGGCTATATTCAATGTCACAGATAGGACAACTGTGAGACACAACAACTTGGTGCTGATTGAGATTAATGTTGAGGACGGACCAGTGAACTCTGTCTGTTCTGGTGTGATGCATTTTTGCTCATTTATACAGTGCAAGTTTGCACAAAGAAAACAAATGCACACTGTGCCTCTTAAACAGAGTATGGTGCCCAGCTACACAATCAACAATGATGTAGTGTGTAGAATGACTATAATCACTACCCTGCAACAACATGATGCATCACCAGTCTCTGGATGTCAGCAGTAGAAACAAAAGAAGACAAAGACGTCTCTCTAAAACAGATAAAAATTGAACAAGAGT
This sequence comes from Calotriton arnoldi, assembly GCA_963921515.1. Lineage (NCBI taxonomy): Eukaryota > Metazoa > Chordata > Amphibia > Caudata > Salamandridae > Calotriton > Calotriton arnoldi. The sequence continues at coordinate 146,971 of CAWUFW010011418.1, read as the reverse complement.
GTATCTACTGGAGTTAAAAATAGGACAAGCTAACCAAATGAGAAGTACAGAGGAAGTACTGGAGTTTCGAGGTTAACACTCTTCACCCATGCTATGAAAATTGCTAACCATCTGTGAAACCTGACTACAGTAATCAAATTTTCGGGTATGTGTTTCTAACCTGAGCACCCTTCTGCATATAAAATTACTTGGGAAACAGTGTTTCCAACGCTGTTAATACAACGCAATGCTATTACAATGCGGTCGTTACAACGACTTCGTTGTTACTTCGCAACACCTTTACATCGCAAGTCATTACAATGACTTGCTGTAGGGGGCGCAAAGGTATTGGATATAAAATCTAACACCTTCCCTGCTGTTGCGCAAACTGGAGTAGGAATAGTAAATAATACTATTCCTAAGTCCAGCGCGCCCCGTACAGCAAGTTGTTGTAATGACTTGCAATGTAAAGGTATTGCGTACTAACAACGCGGTCGTTGTAATGACTGCGTTGTAATAGTACGCGATGTATTAGCATGCGTAGTGACATGCTATATTCAAATTACTTGAATAACAGCGAGACTGACTTAGGGCCTTATTATGACTTGGAGCAGGGCCGCCACACGTCCGCCCTGCCCCAAGACCACCAAAGCCACGATAGACTACCCTTCGAGATTACAATTTTTTTTTGTCTCTGGGGGGCCGTCCTTTAGCATTCCCATGGTGGTGCCTATGAAAAAGGCACCACAACAGGGACGCCAAAGCAAGTTCCTGTATGGCATGGACTGTTGAGCCCATGCCATGTAGGAACTAGGAGTGCATGCAGACAGGGGGGCACACCATGTGCCCCTCTGCATGCACCCAATGGCCCTGAGGTGAAAGGGGGCCACGGTTGGGCAACCTTTGCTTCCTCTTCGCCACAGTTTTCATGGCAAGCTCACCGCCGTGAAAACTGTGGCGGAGAGGAAACTCGTGATATGCTTGATGGGGCTGCAGCAGCCCCGCCAAATATAGTGCGGCCTTAAGAGCACCGCAACAACGCCAGAGATCTCTAATCTCTGACGGTTGCGACAGTGCTAATGCAGTTTGACTTCTCTACTTGTGATAGGTCGGTCGGACCACTGGTGCGGCGGTAACTGCACTGCCACAGTGGGTTTGGCGGTCCATCGGACCGTCAAACTCATAATAAGACCCTTACAATATTCAAAGATGCAGTGGAATTATCCATCTAATGCTAGGATCTGTTAAGTATTTTTGTATAGTGCAATATGCACATTATGGTGTTTCTTTGTGCAATTTTTTTACCAAGTTCACAGATTTCAAATAAAAAAAGTTGGACTGGATCAGATCACCATTCATGGACCTGGGAAACTTGGCAGCTATGCTTTAGAACTACTAAATGAGACATGTTTATTGTCATTAGTATACGGGGCAAACAATAATCAAACCAAAATACAGTTCTGTTTGCGACTGTCAGTTTTGAAAATGTGAGATGATAGGCTTTCTTTGGTCACTATCTATATTCTCTACCACATGTTCTAATGAAGCTCCATCATGATTTACACAAAGTAATATGGGATTTCGCAAACTATTCACATGTTAAGCCCATCTACTTGGCTGAAGCTTTGCAAAAGTTAAGTGTACCAAATAAAGTATTTTTCCAGAGGCCACAGTAGTTTTCTACAAGAAGTTATGACAGCAGCAAACCTATAGTCTTACACTTCTACCTGAATATTGATATTGAGGGGTGTTGGAAGGTGGATAATTGGTAGGGGTAAGTATGCACCTACTGCAGGCATTAAGGCCACCAATGCAAGATAAGGTCCAGTCAAGGTCTCAATACATTAGCCCCAGGCTCAACCCTTGATAGCTGGCTGCAAGCAGGCAGGCTTATCTTAGGCAACAGATGTGTCAAGCATTTAAAAATACCAATTCATTAAATAAGTAAGACACAACACACAATAAAAATCCACAACCAATTTATATACATAGTAAATATTTTTATGATTAAAATGACACTGAAACCACAAGAATCCAATGTAGGAAACCAGAGATATGAATTTTTAAAGTACAAACACTTTCTAGTGCTTAAAAACGTATTGCGCTGACTTGGGACATCAGGTCACTGTTGACCGGGACAAAGTCAAACTTTGAGGTCGACCGTGATGGAGCCGTGGTTGGATACACTAAGCGGGGGGCCTTGGTCAAAATTTTATCTTCACACCTAGAAACGTTTCTGGAGGATTTTCTCTCATCCTCGAGAGGGGCTCCTCTTCAGGCCATTATTTGAGTTGACAATGGCGGCTTGGCTCAACTTGAGGCCTTTGTGAAATCCTGGAAGTGTTGAGCTCTGGAGTTTCAGAGGGATGAATCTGAAATCCAGGCCAGGCAGCTTGACTCTTGTTGATGGGTCAGTCACCTTATGGAGCTTTTCCAAAAGTTGCTCCAGACTTCTCTAAACTTCTGGAACATCTTCCTGAAGTTTCTCTTGACAGTTCAATGTGTTAAAAACACAAATCCAGGGGTCTAGAAGCTCTGAGATGGTCCTTGGAAGTTTGGGACTGCAATTACCACAATCCACTTGGCAAAATCCTTAACCGCTTCGCCGCGATCGGAATTCCGCCCAGGTGCTGGACATTCCGATCGCGGGTGTGGTCGTGACGAGCTCACCTCGTCATGCGCACACGCCAACCGCGCAGCATGACGAGCTGTGCTCGTCATGAGCATCGAAGGGGTTAAAAGTCCAGTGGATGCACTCCAGGCTGGGAACTTCTTGGGGGAGATGGTGCAGGTGATCTCTGTTAACCTGTTGCTTTCAGAGAGTCCACTCCTTAATCCTTTCTGAAGCAAGGCAAAGTTCTCAGGGCTGTAGTTCTAAGTGTGCAGCAGGTGCAGTCTTTCAGATTGCAATCCTTTGGGGTGCAGCAGTGCAATCCTTCTTCTCCTTGTAGTTTCAGGCAGCAGATGTAAGTTGCTATGCAGGCCTCTCATATTTATCCAATGTTCTGAGGTGACAAGCAGGGGGGCACCCCTGACCAATGGCGTACAGGGCGCCACCCAAAAGCATGACAGCTTCCTTCAAAGTGTAGCGTATTCTTGTCCCACAAGCACTGATTTGATTGGTTTAGATTTGAGTTCTGTAGAGTGCGGCATATGCCCATGGGCATCTTGGCGCTGCCTATGTTTGAAGGAGGAAAACTACCTGAAAATGATTCTATAGGGGAAGATTAAACAACCAGGGTTTGAGTGATTTTCTAAAAGCAAGGAAGTTGGATTGATTCCTCAGATGCCATGGCATTTGAATCAAGAGACGAGAGGTAGCATAGAAAATGTTTCTACCTCCCCAACAAGCTTTGTGGTTTAAAGGGACAGACCGTTTTCTGTCTGTGACTGAACAAAGCAATCTATTAGGGATGTACCAGGAAATTTTGTTTTTAAGGAAATCAGGACCCGAGTGGTTAAACAATTTGTGTGCTAAACAGAGCACTCTCTTTTTAAAGGGTAGCCAATAAAGATCTTTCATGGCCTAGGAGACTGGCGTGAATTTCCTAATGTTTTTAAGAACCCGGACTACGGCATTTTGCAGTCGTTGAAGTCTACTCGGAATGCCCTGCTGAGCTCCAACATGAAGGGCATTGCAATAATATAACTTTGATAATGCAATGGAGGTGACCACTGTTTTCTGCAGGCCAAAAGGTCAAAAGGGAAGAATTTTTCTCAAAGTTTTTAAAACAAGGAAAAACGAGGATGTGAGTTGGCTAGTCTGATCTCTAAAAGAGAGATTGGAGTCAAAAATTATTCCTAAGGTCCTTGCTTTAGGTACTGGGATGGGAAGAAAGCCAAGGGATTATGGCCACCAAGTGGTATTACAAAAGGATGTATCCTGTACAAAGAGGAGCACCTCTGTCTTTTCAGAGTTTAACTTCAGACATTTGGAACTCATCCAGTTCACTATTGCACTCATGCACTTGCTAAATCGAGAAGCCACTACTTCAACATTTTTGTTTATTGATACCACAATTTAGGTATCGTCAGCGCAGGAAAGAGTGGAAAATCCATACGATCTTATAAGTTACAAAAGAGAAGCCACATATATATTAAATAATGTGGTACTTAGTGAAGACCAATGCGGGACACTAAAAGGTAAGATAAAAGGCTTGGAGCCAAAATCTCCCATGTTGACTGTTTGCTCCCTGTCTTCCAGAAAGGAGCAGAGTAACTTAAAGGCAGAGCTTTGGATACCTATCTCTGTAGGCCTTTGTTTCAATAACGCATAACTCACCATGTTGAAGGCTGCAGATAGGCCCAAAACCACCACCGCAACATTAGCTCCCTTGTCCAAGATGTCCTTGATCTCCTCTGAAGCTGTTACCAGTGCAATTTCAGTGCTGTGGGCTTTCCAAAGCCAAACTGGGCTTTGTCCATAATACCATTCTGGTACAAAAATGCACACAGAGAGAGATAGTTAGATGTCTTTCTAGGCCTTTCACAAGCATGGGGAGTCGAGATATCGGCCAATAGTTCTTTTCCTTTAAGGGGCTAAAGTCCGCTTTTTGAGAAGCAGCAGAATGGAAACTTTTTTCCATTCTGAGGGACAGCAACCTGACATCAGAACATTGTTCAGCAGCAAAGCCAGTGGGCGTGCAAAGAAATTGGCTAATTCTTGCAACACTTTGGTGTGGCAAAGTTCAGTAGGGGCTCCGGACTTTGTGAAATTTAATAGCTCAATCATGCATTCAGTAAAAATTTGCAGAGAGCTGGACGGCTAGAATCTAAGGGAGTGTTGGCTGGGAACAACGGATCGGTGACCTTGATGAGGTTAAAGTCATTGTAAACTGCACCCACTTTATTTCTAAAGTAAGTCGCTAGGTTATCACAAAGCTGTTGTGTGGGCAGTATTTTAGTTGTGGTGGGGGGTGGAAAGGCTCTGTACTGTTTGGAAAAGGTCACGATCCCAATCAGTGGCGAACTTGACTGTACTTTAAAATTCAAGATGGACAAATTCTCTCTTTGGGAGTAAGATCTGGCTAAGCCAACATACTGGTGTGGCTCATTACCCTTAACACTCCCCTTACACACCTCTTGCAAATTCCATTCCTGGGACTTCCAGCTTGCTGGGCGTACATGAAGAGGGAGTAGGCCTGGCTGGCATTCCTTAGTTTCCTGCTCTCTTTGAGGTCCAGTTTGGTTACCCAGCCCCCTTCCTGGCCTGTGCTCTGCAACTGCAGAGCTCCCCCCATCAGATAACCTCTGTCTCTATGCAGGCCACTTATCACCTCATCAAAGCAGTTTGGCTAAGTCTGTTAAGGGCTGGCCAATCAGGAGAGGCTGCTAGAAGGCTGGATTTTGGCTCACAGAAAAGAAAGTTCTATAAATTTTTTCTCGATTAGTTACAATACATTAAACAGTGGCAAGTTGTTGGAATTATCATTACCAATCTTTTAAGTCCTTGAAATATTATTTTAGCTCACTCCTGACAATAGTTACACTGTATTACAGTATTCACATGTTAGCCTATGGAGCTAAAATGCTCCAATGGGTGAGAAGTGAAATTGATAGTTTTGTCCTCACCAGGGCATATAAAACATATTTTAAAATGTCCCTGCTTATTTTTACATGGCGCCCTACCCTGGAGGCACCTAGGGTACACCTTAGGGGTGACATATGTAAAAATAAGATAGTTTAATAGTTTGGAAGAATCTTTAAATCCAAAGTCGAATTTGCATGTAATTTCAATTTAAAAGCAGCTAGCAAAGCGGGGTTGACTTTTAAAATGACAGCATGCAACACAGCAGTGCACACTTAAGTGCCTCAAAGCTGCTGGGCCTCTAAACCTACGTGTCCTACCATATACTAGGGACTTACAGGTAGGCTGTCAGTGCCAATTGTAATTACACTTAATTAACATATACCTTTTTAATCAGAGCACTGACCCTGGGCCTGGTTAGCAGAGCCCAGGGTGTATTCAGAGTCAGTTACCACCAGTCAGTGGCGGCTGGTGACATTTGAAAGTGGTAAGGCGTAACTACTGCACTGTGGCGAGCGAGCGTAGCGAGCGATTCCGAACCACCTACAGGGGGCTTCAGGGGGTTGCCCCCCCCGAGAAAATTTTGAAAAAAGAGTGGGCAAATGGTGCATTCTCAAGCAAATTTGAGAAAGAGGTGGCTTGGCGAACACATCTCTGGGAGTAGCCAGACAAGTCTCTTTGCACTTGCACAGATACATCACTCTCCCTGCATTCACATAGGCACACTACTCACCCTGCACTCATAGACCCATTACTCACCCTTCCCTGACAGATCACTAAGCCTGCATTCACCCATCCACATCACTCACCCTGGACTCACACAGGCACACTGCTCAACCTGCACTCACACAGACATCACTCACCCTTCGCTGCACTGCACTCAAGCACAGTCTTGTTTGGTTGGGCGAGGTAAGCTAGTTTTTTTTTGTTAAGCTGAAAAACAGTTCTTGGTAACCAACAAAAGCCCTGCCATGAGTCCAAATTCAAAATGATATCAAACCTATATCAAACCAGCTTCAAATTACAATCAATATCAATGTTTTAAAGGGAAAATATGTGCACTCCTCCATAAACGGAAAAAAAAAAAACTAGAGCACATCTTGATATACACAAACATGCCCTCACATTCACCCTCAGGTCTATCAAATCTTCTATCAGGGCCTAATGTTAATTTTCCACCTTTAATGATTGACTTCTGCAATTATTGCTCTTCTTTCATCCCTTGCACATCAGTCTCGCATTCCTCCCTCTCACTTAATAACTTTGCATCAGAGTTCTCCTCAAAGGGCTTAGATATCAGAACACACCTGGCATTTCCTTAGGCCCACCTATTTGTGCTTACATTTTGCCCACACTTTTCACTCTTTCTGTCACACTACTTTGCCTTTTCTCACCCATCTGTTACTGAGCTAATTATCATTCTCAAATCTGCTAAGCCTTCATATGCACAGTGTGACCAATTCAACTCCCAGAACACCAAACCATTCACCCTCTTCTCTCTTGCTATATTGCATGATATCATTTTTCTATCATCCTTTCAACACAGCCACCTATTATTGCTTCAAATCTCTGCAGTTGTCTTCTAAACCCTTTAAAAAAATAACATTGATGACCCTTCATGCCCAGATGTCTATCTTCCCTGACTCACTCGTTCTTGAATGACTAGCATTGTTTAACCTACTTCCTCACTACTCACAGACTTCCTCACCTCTTTCAATCTGGACTCAGGATGCTGCACGCCACAGACACTGCCTTCACTCACCTATCCAACTTTATAACCTCTGCCGATTCACACACACTTTACTTCTATTCTTATTCTTGTTGACCTCTCTGCAGCATTTGATCCCATAGACCACCACTCTACAGGACACCCTAACCATACATGCCAACATCTTAGAAGAGAAAAGAGGGAAGAGTCTGATAAAATAATCGGGAGAATGTATTTCCCCGTTGACTCTTATTGAATCGGGTCTAGTGGCATGTAGGCCTAACCAATCTTAGGATCACAGACTCAATTCTCTACTAGATTTCGCCCGCGCTCACTCATTGCTTCTTTTTAGACTCGTGGTGCTTCTCCTCATCCATCCCAAAATCTCTCCTGACTTGTGCCCCCCTTGGTTCAGTCTTTAGCCTTCTCCTCTTGTCAATCAATACCTCATCTCTTGGCAATAGCAACACTTTCTTCAGCTTTTCTTGTCATGTTTACACAGATACCAAAATCCTTCTTTTGTTTCTTTCCTTCACTCCTCACCTCCAGAAAAATCACATACTGCCTCAAAGCTAGACACCACTAGAAGGTGGCTGTCGCATATATATTAAATGTATGAAAAATGGGCGTAAGATATTTTCAGTAATTTGTGCCGTTTTTTGCCGGTGCTTAGCACAAGCACTTATTTATGACAGTCTACCATATGGTGGCACTATCTGTATATTTTTCAACAGAGCCCATCAACAACGTATTCAGTATACTTTAAAAAAAGTAAAAGCAGTGGCTTCACGATATAATTACAGTGTTAGGTGATGTGAAATAGCCAAAATGTCACAAATATATTGTACAATGGTTAATATTTGCCAGTGCTGGCAGGGGTAGTGAGTAGTAGCAACCACAGTGGCCTCCCAATAAATACATGGGGCCATGACATTTACATTTTTATAAATTAAGCACTGTCTATTTTCATGCTTCCATCCACAGTACCTGCATCCCTCCCCTGCTCTAGACTTCCCCAGCGCTATGCATTGCCTCTCAGATATCATGCCTTCAACATCTTCAGCCAGAAACAATGGAGTGCACATCAGCCTTTAAATGAACATGGAAACTTTCATAAAATGCACAGCCACCTCAACCTGATTCCAATTACTGAAAATAAGTTTAAATAAGTTCTTACATAGAGCCACAACACTGATCTCACTAGTTCTTAGAAAGCTTGGCCGGTTTTACATCTACCAATAGCTCTCCACATATATCCTTTTAATCCACTGGAAAAATATCGAAACGTGGCTACTTGGAGTCCTTTAATGCATTCAGACATCCAGTCGCGGCTCGCAGTACTCGCGGGGGGTGGAGGGGGTCCCGCAGGGGTGGGGGCCGGGCCGGGGGGAGTTTTAAAATAAAATAAAAAACTTACCTAACCAGGTCCGCGTCGCCTCTGCTCCGGGGTCCTGTTGGTTGGCGCCTACAAACAGCCGCGTCACTGCTGGCAAACCCTCTCAGCCAATCCTGGCGCTGCTCCAGCAGCCCCAGGATTGGCTTAGCAGGGCTGCTCGCCGCCCGCCTGCTCATTAGGAGACCGAGGTTTGAGCCTCTCCTAATGCGCAGCCGCAGCCTGAGCAGACACTAGTGCGCATGACTGGGCTGGTCAGAAAAATTCGCTGACCTTCACCAGTCAGGCGCACTTGTGCTGCTGCCTGCCCCTGGTCTGACAATGCATGCATGTCAGTCAACATGACGCCAGATCGCCCACCCCCTTCAGACTCTGAAGGGGGTGGGCGGTCCGACGTCATGCTGACTGACATGATTGTCAGTTCTCCCTCGCGTCTCTGAACTTAAGTAAACTGAGAGTTTACTTAAGTTCAGAGACGCCGAGGGAGCTGCGGGCGTGGGCGGCTTGTGGGGCAACGCCCCAACGCCCTAATGGACGCACCGCCACTGCCACTAGTATAAGTAAAACAAGCATTTGCAATGCAATCGGTCTCGCCTTTGGGACCTTATATGTATTTAGCAATGCAGCACATTAGCCTGGGTGCTGAAACATCTACTGTTCTTTAACATGGAGGGAAAATAAGCACCAAACTGGGTGACATGCCAGGTATGGGAACACATGGAGAGAAATATTGCCTTTCAGCAGGAAATGGTATAGTCCAAAGCTCTGTTTTTAATATAAAATCAGGGCCTTCGGTGGTCATATCACTGAAAACACAAGATTTGAAATATTATTGTCTACGGGTGCTCATGGAAGACAATTTCTATGGACTGGAATCTAGAGAATGCTAAGGTGATTCTTGTATTTTACTTGCCTCTGCTGGTTGTTTTCTATCAAGAAAGTTAAATAGAGGCAGTTGAACAGAAAAAAAAGTCCCTAAGCGGAAGCAGACAAGTCCTAGGGCTGATCTCCAGAGCCCACAAAAGTACATACCCATATAAGTATATAAAGTATATACTAAAGTATATACAAGAGGTCTCAAATGCTCGACCTAAAAATGGAGGTGATCAGGGAAAAAGGATGACTTTCTCACAAGGGGACTATTCATAAAGGCATTTTGGTGTACATAAAGTCATACCCCTATAGTATTCTTTTATGTACTCTTACATGCCTATGTGAATTGACCACAAACCATCTAAAATGTGAATAAAATTGAGATTTTCATGTACAATTAGTGCCCTTTTTGCACTTTACTAATATTAAGTAGGGTGTTTCAGGACTGATTCACAAAAGCATGCTGAAGCATGTAGAAGTAGTAGAAGAGTACTTCTTTAGTTCCACTTTCCATACTCATGAATGCCTTTGTGATTCAGCCCCATGATGTACAATCAATTACCTATGATTGTAGTATTAATAACGACCTATAAGATTGAAATAAAGTGGTAAATTGTCAGTAGAAATTTCTTCCACCCTTGTCAACTGAAAGATGAACTGAACCATTGCCCCCTGTAAGACTACATGATTATTAAGTGCATAGACAAAACCTTGCCTCAGGATGCGGTAACTAAACTAGTGTTAAGGAGAAAGAAATGTGTTTCATTCACAAAAAATCTCAAAGGATTTGCATTGCCTTCGATTGATTGAAAGTGCTTTTAAAATTTCCCTTTGTGGCTTTGAAATGCCTAAATATTGCTGCTGCCAAAATACCTGACAGACAAAATGTGTATGCTTGGACTGGGTGGGAATTGGTTCTCAGTGGGCTCATGCAAGGTAATGCCCAAACCTATGAGTTTTCATGAAGCATCAAAACACTTTTGACTATGTATAATTCAAATCAGATCATTTTTTCTGCCCATAACATGCATTTTTTGTTTCAGCCTTCCTCTAGTCCTATTGTGCTGATGGTCAGTTTAATTTGCAATCTATGCTGTGTAAATATTGAAAATAAAAACAAAAGAATCAAAAACCTGTTGATTACATTTACTACTTTAAACACTCTTGTGGAATCTCAACATTGTGCCCTGAACATCAGGTCAATTGTCTAAAGGTCACAAACATATGTTCAAAATATGCTAGAAAAAACTGAATGGCACATTTACTATTATTTCACACAACATGCTGCATTGCATGGAAGGGAGTGAGCAGAAATGGTCTAAATTTACAAAGATATGGAGCATTTCTGCTCTCTCCGTGCGCTGGCACACTGTGTGCTGCCTAGTGCCAATGCAGTCACCCTTCTAGCATAGTGCAACTGGGCCTGCTCTATGGGCAAGTTAGTTTTTGTGAAGGAAGGGACATCTTCCTACGCAACAAAAATCCTTAGAGGTGTATTCATCATACGCTGGGGCATATTTACAAGAGAATGACAGAGCATGGCGTTAAGCACAAAATGCTGGTCCTAATTTTGGCGCTGCCTCCTATTCACGCCACCCTTGTAAATAGGGGGCAGCGTCAAAATCAATGTGTGTTGTGGTGGAACTCCCACTGCAACACCCAGTGCCCACCCCTTTCACGCTAAGTATAGCGAGAAAGGGTGCTTTATTTACAAGGCGTCGTTAAGCCACATTAAGTGGCTTAACACCACCATGTAAATAAGGCGAAGCCCCTATCGCCACAGGAACATAATTAATAGTGACAATTCTTTGGCGATAGGGGCTTGTAAATATGCCTCTATGTGTGCTGCAGAATGCAGCCCACATGGAAAGAGGAAGTAACAAGGAGAAATATATTTATTCCACCTGGTTGTGCCTCTATCAGGTTGGTGCCCCACTTTGGCGATAAACCCAGGTTTACAAGACATTGTAAATCTGGGTTTGCGTTAAAAACATGGGTGGATGCACGGAATACATGCAAAGTATTGCAAGGCAGTGTTTGGTGCTGCGTAGTATTACTTTGTGTTTACTTAAAGTGGCTTTGTGTGGCTTAGTTAATGCCAAAAATGATTTAGAGTTGGGGCAGCACCAAAAAATGACTCAACTCCAACAGCAAATCTGGACCTCAATGTCTTTCTTTGACTCATTTTTGCACCTTGATAATAATACTGCAGTGTATTTATAGTGTTTCATAACATTTAGAATTTGGTCCTTAAATTTATTATTTGTGTTCCTCTATACACTGTTCTACTGCTATTCCACTTCGGACAGTGGAATCTGGGAATATTTGTTGGCTCACTCAACTATGACATGTAGGGTTCAAAAATTGATGCTTTTCAATACTAAGAGCTAACGTTCCTTGAGGTTACAAAGTAGTGTGAAGCTCCAGTGCAGTGTTAAAGTGTAGAGATGTACCCCAAAATTATATCTGCCTCGGCTGTAACACAAGCAACAGATTTTTGAAGTCTGGGCTTTGTTGGTTGAATGGTATATAATAAGGGACCATTTTGGTGAGTTAATCTGGGACAAAGCCATAGAAGCCTCTGCGCTACTGCCCCAAAATGCTAAGCCTTCCACAAAGCCAATGTCAGAAGTAAGAAATTGTTTTGAAAATGTTTGGAAATTACGTAGCATGTTTATTTTAAAATATGTGCAATTTGAAACTACCTCAGATTACATTATTTGCCATCATTCTGTTTCATGACTTTTATCTTGAGTTTAAAAACTCAATAAAATGCATTTCCTGTTGGGTGGCATCAATTTGAAAAACCTGTGAGGAGTAGAATGCTGTGGTTGTTTATCAGACATTCAGTCGAAAACTAAGAGGTTAGTGGTTAATAGGGGTACATTCAAATAAATATTGAAAGTGACAATAGGAGCTTGTTTTTTTTTAGGAATGGTTTATGTGCATCAAGCAAGATGTGTTGTGTGTGTACAGGTCTGTATGATTGTGAGCATTAATGAGACACTGGTATGCATTAAGAGCCTGAGCAGAGATTCAAAAGAATGGGTTGGCATTGAACTTTTATCCTTTTGTCTATAGATTGGTGGCCCAGAACTGAATGACATTATTAGTGATGCAACATTAGTCCTTGTTAAAGATGCCTAGGGGTTTGCACTGGCCTCATTGCACTGCTTAGGTGGAGGGTGAGGGTCAGGAAAGGAAGGATAGGTGTTTTATTCATGCATCTCCATAGTTTCGTCTTTACCATAACATATTCACTATGTGTTTGATTGATTTACTATTTTGTGAATGAGGGTGTTTCATAACTGAGAGATTATTTTTCTTCAATTAATAAGATAAGTGATGCTGATAATAAGGCAGAAATGTTTTGCTCTGGACTATCGTGTGTGGTTTCTAGATTTCCATGTTTATTTAAATATTGAATAAATGCAAAATTAAATAAAAACAAAAAAAATCAACATAACGTTTTAATCAATATTGACTGAATAACCATAGCTGTCAAGTAGTCTCATGCCACATGTGACATTTTAAACCAGCTCTTGATGTCTATCTGGATGTTTATCTAACAACACTTTGCACCCAGTGAATTATAATTCTATTATCTATAAAGGTCAGCCTGGGTACATAGGACCAAGCCTGTGCTAGCAGTATGTGTCACTGATGATGTGGAGCCACTTTACTTCTATGAAGCAAAGCCATTTGCTTGGAAGCCAAGAGATGGAAGAATATTTTTGAAAACACCATTGGCAGAGAAATCCATAACCACTTACTTGGAAACTCAAGCACACACTTAACAAAAATATTATTTTTTTGATGGATCTGACTTTAATGAAAATTATCAAGGACTTTACTGTGATATGTTACTAAGTGTTGCAAAGCAGAAATGAATTCCAATTGAATCCTTTGAGAAGGTCCTTGATGTACTTAATACGGACCAAGATCACCATTTAAATTCACTCCTACAATCTCTGGTTCACCTTATTAGAGTGAGAATAATAATCCCATTAGCTTCACGTACATTAAACTGTTCATTCTATTATTTAAAAAGAATCACAACACATCTGGCAAGCCTATGACCTTCTACAAGTTAGAATGAACACTGGGACCTTCCTAGAGTCATACAAAAATTAAGCGAAAGAGTTGGAAATTAGTGCAGTCAAAGATAAGTTTATATAGAAAACTGTACTTATTCTACACTCTTTCCGCAGATGAAGTTTAATCCAGAAGCTGGGCATTATTAAACTATTTTCACATTGCTTGATCCTATTGTTGATCCCATTAATTTTAGAGTGTTCAAGATGATAAATATGTATTTTTTTTACAATCAGGGATCAATTGTCAACATTGATTGCACACTTTACTTTAACTTCATTTCCCTAATGGCTAGAGTTGCAAATGAAAATTCATATATGGCATTCTCAGAATGTGGATTTGCATATGAAGAATGTCTTCTCATATATTAATCTTTGTGATTAATTGTTCTACCTAAAGTAGGGAGTATGCATTCCAGGATGGGATTAACCTGGGACGTTTTTGCACATTCACAAAAGTTTCCTTTCTTAACCTCGACACAGTTGGGTAAATATTCAATCAAAAGCAGTAGGAGTAGTTTTAGCATCTGAACTCCTTTGCGAATTCCAACGTAGTTGGAAATATGAGTACATTTCTGATTTTGCTTTGTGAATTGGCTTGTGATCCTTGTGTACAAAGAGCTCAAAGAAGATAACAAAGTTAGAGTCAAGATATGTTAAGTTATATAGGGTCAGATGAACAGCGATATTGGACACACAATGTGGTCAAATGTAGCGACTGGTCTCCTTGTGACTGCTATCTAAGATGGCAAACCAACCTATGTACTAATAGATCGGTTAACCAAAGGTGGTGGAAGAATGACCTGCGTAATTCATATTCATTAAGCAGGATACAATTTGCGAATACCAATTGAATACTGTGAAAAATTGGGTTGTTAATTGACTGGGGTGTGAGCCCTGGTCAAGCAGCACCCACAATCCTTGTCAGGGTGAGGCACAAGCCAATCCTAAATTAACCTGCGCTCAACCCTCTGGTAGCTTGGGACAGAGCAGTCAGGCTTAATAGAGGCAATGTGTAAAGTACCTGTACAACGCTTCAAACAGGAATAAAGTGAAAACACCACACAAAAAGTTCCCTCCCCAAGTTAGAAATATAGACCTTTCTTTAATAAATAAAAGAAGACCAAAATGGCAGAAATCCAATTAGTAGAACCAGAGATATTCAAGTTTTAAGATTTCAGCAACAATAGAGCAAAAAAGCACAAAGTGCCAACTGTGGATATCTGTTCATGCCGGACCGGGACAAATTCACAAATTCAGGCCGACTGCGATGGATCATGGGCCGGCTATAGGGATGCAGTTAGGCCATCTGGACAAAAAAATACCTTAAATCCTGGTTGGCTGCACGTTGTGAGGATTCGCGTCGAAGTGATGCTCCGATGCGAAGGCTTGCATCGCCGTTGAGGTTCCCGTCAATGGGGCTTGTGATGTCCGGCGTCAAGGATGTGGCGTGCAGTGGAAATGACGCATCGGTTTAAAAAAGCTGTGAGGCTGTCGTCGATGAGGGATGCGAGGGCCTGCGCTGAGGATGCATCTCGGGACTTTGCGATGGGTCCAATCCACGCAACAGCAGAGATCCATCGTTTCTGCTTGGGTTTTCGCCGCGCAGCAGAGAAGATGCATCTCTTCTGCTGGATCCACAGAGGGTGGTGGAGCACTTTAAGCCCACTTCCAATGGTCTAGGACATGGGTACTCACAAACTTTCTCTCGGGGGCCAAATTTACAGTGTGGTTTGTGGCCGAGGGCCGCACCGGTGGGGGCAGGGTCAGTGGGGGAGGGGGGCGGGGCTAGAGCAAAAAAAACCTGTGACCATGAGGTTGAACACATGCCCCTGCAGCGGACGCCTTCATCCACTGAGCCACCAGACCCAGCATACACACATCTTTCTCTCTCTATCTCTGTCTCCCTCCCTCGCTCTATCTCTCTCTCCCTCCCACTCTATCTCTCCCTCCCTATCTCTCCCTCCCTCTCTATCTCTCCCTCCCTCTCTCTGTCTCCCTCTCTCTCTCTCTGTCTCCCTCTCCCTCCGTCTGTCTCCCTCTCCCTCCCTCTGTCGCCCTCCTCCGTCTGTCTCTCTCTGTCGCCCTCCTCCGTCTGTCTCCCTCTGTCGCCCTCCTCCCTCTGTCTCCCTCTGTCGCCCTCCTCCCTCTGTTGCCCTCCTCTCTCTGTTGCCCTCCTCCCTCTGTCGCCCTCCTCCCTCTGTCGCCCTCCTCCCTCTGTCGCCCTCCTCCCTCTGTTGCCCTCCTCCCTCTGTCACCCTTCTCCCTCTGTCGCCCTTCTCCCTCTGTCTGTCTCCCTCTGTCTGTCTCCCTCTGTCTGTCTCCCTCTGTCTGCCTCCCTCTGTCTGTCTCCCTCTGTCTGTCTCCCTCCCTCCGTCTCCCTCCCTCCGTCTCCCTCCCTCTGTCACCCTTCTCCGTCTGTCTCCCTCTGTCACCATCCTCCCTCTGTCGCCCTCCTCCCTCTGTCGCCCTTCTCCGTCTGTCGCCCTTCTCCCTCTGTCTGTCGCCCTTCTCCCTCTGTCTGTCTCCCTCCGTCTGTCTCCCTCCCTCTGTCTCCCTCCCTCCGTCTGTCTCCCTCTGTCGGTCTCCCTCTATCGGTCTCCCTCTGTCTCCCTCCCTCTGTCTGTCTCCCTCTGTCTGTCTCCCTCTGTCTATCTCCCTCTGTCTATCTCCCTCTGTCTGTCTCCCTCTGTCTGTCTCCCTCTGTCTGTCTCCCTCTCTCTCTCTCCCTCTGTCTGTCTCCCTCTCTCTGTCTCCCTCTGTCTGTCTCCCTCTGTCTGTCTCCCTCTGTCTGTCTCCCTCTGTCTGTCTCCCTCTGTCTGTTTCTCTCTGTCTGTCTCCCTCTCTCTCTCTCCCTCTGTCTGTCTCCCACTCTCTGTCTCCCTCTGTCTGACTCCCTCTGTCTCTCTACCTCTGTCTCCCTCTGTCTGTCTCCCTATGTCTCCCTCCCTCTGTCTCCCTCCCTCTGTCTGTCTCCCTCTGTCTGTCTCCCTCTGTCTGTCTCCCTCTGTCTCCCTCTGTCTGTCTCCCTCTGCCTGTCTCCCTCTCTCTCTCTCCCTCTGTCTGTCTCCCTCTCTCTGTCTCCCTGTCTGTCTCCCTCTGACTCTCTCCCTCTGTCTCCCTCTGTCTGTCTCCCTCTGTCTGTCTCCCTCTGTCTGTCTCCCTCTGTCTGTCTCCCTCTCCCTCCCTCTGTCTGTCTCCCTCTCCCTCTCCCTCCCTCTCCCTCCGTCTCCCTCCGTCTCCCTCCCTCTCCCTCCCTCTCCCTCCATCTCCCTCCCTCCGTCTCCCTCCCTCCCTCTGTCACCCTCCTCCCTCTGTCGCCCTCCTCCCTCTGTCACCCTCCTCCCTCTGTCGCCCTCCTCCCTCTGTCGCCCTTCTCCCTCTGTCTGTCTCCCTCCCTCCCTCTGTCTCCCTCCCTCCATCTGTCTCCCTCTGTCTGTCTCCCTCTGTCTGTCTCCCTCTGTCTCCCTCCCTCTGTCTATCTCCCTCTGTCTGTCTCAGTCTGTCTCCCTCCCTCTGTCTGTCTCCCTCTGTCTGTCTGTCTCCCTCTGTCTCCCTCTCTCTGTCTGTCTCTCTCTGTCTCCCTCCCTCTGTCTCTCTCTCCCTGTCAGTCTCCCTCTCTCCCTCTGTCTCCCTCTCTCCCTCTGTCTGTCTCCCTCTCTCCCTCTGTCTGTCTCCCTCTCTCCCTCTGTCTCCCTCTCTCCCTCTGTCTCCCTCTCTCCCTCTGTCTGTCTCCCTCTGTCTGTCTCCCTCTGTCTGCCTCCCTCCCTGTCTCCCTCTCCCTCCCTCTCCCTCTTCCTCCCTCCATCTCCCTCCCTCTCCCTCCCTCTCCCTCTGTCTCCCTCCCTCCGTCTCCCTCCCTCCGTCTCCCTCCCTCTGTCTCCCTCCCTCTGTCTCCCTCCCTCCGTCTCCCTCTGTCTGTCTCCCTCTGTTTGTCTGTCTCCCTCTCTCTGTCTCTCTCTGTCTGTCTCCCTCTCTCTGTCTGTCTCCCTCTCTCTCTGTCTCCCTCTCTCTGTCCCCCTCTCTGTCTCCCTCTCTCTCTCGGTCTCCCTCTCTCTCTCTGTCTCCCTCTCTCTCTGTCTCCCTCTCTCTCTGTCTCCCTCTCTCTCTCTCCCTCTGTCTGTCTCCCTCTGTCTCTCTCTCTCCCTCTGTCTGTCTCCCTCTGTCTGTCTCCCTCTGTCTCCCTCTGTCTGTCTCCCTCTGTCTGTCTCCCTCTCTCTCTCTCCCACTGTCTGTCTCCCTCTCTCTGTCTCCCTCTGTCTGTCTCCATCTGTCTCTATCCCTCTGTCTGTCTCCCTCTGTCTGTCTCCCTCTGTCTCTCTCTCCCTGTCTGTCTCCCTCTCTCCCTGTCTCTCTGTCTCCCTCTGTCTGTCTCCCTCTGTCTGGCTCCCTCTGTCTGTCTCTCCCTCTGTCTCTCTCTCCCTCTGTCTGTCTCCCTCTGTCTGTCTCCCTCTGTCTGTCTCCCTCTGTGTCCCTCCCTCTCTCTCTCTGTCTGTCTCCCTCTGTCTCCCTCCCTCTCTCTCTCTGTCTCCCTCCTTCCGTCTGTCTCCCTCCCTCTGTCTGTCTCCCTCTGTCTGTCTGTCTCCCTCTGTCTGTCTCCCTCTGTCTGTCTGTCTCCCTCTGTCTCCCTCTCTCTGTCTGTCTGTCTCTCTCTGTCTCCCTCCCTCTCTCTGTCTCTCTCTCTCTGTCTGTCTCCCTCTCTCTCTCTCTGTCTCCCTCTCTCTCTCTGTCTCCCTCTCTCTCTGTCTCCCTCTGTCTGTCTCCCTCTCTCTCTCTGTCTCCCTCTCTCTCTCTCTCTCTCTGTCTCCCTCTCTCTCTGTCTCCCTCTCTCTCTGTCTCCCTCTCTCTGTCTCCCTCCCTCTGTCTGTCTCCCTCTGTCTGTCTCCCTCTCTCTCTCTGTCTCCCTCCCTCTCTCTCTCCCTCTCTGTCTTCCTCTCTCTCTGTCTCCCTGTCTCCCTCCCTCTCTCTGTCTCCCTCTCTCTCTGTCTCCCTCTCTCTCTGTCTCCCTCTGTCACCTCACCCCGTGCGTGTGGCAGCCCGGGCTGAGACAGCTTCCCGGGCACACACACAGCCGCACCGAGTACTTCACAGGTCTTTAAAAGACCATTTATTTGTTAATGAGGCTTTGTTGTATTTCACCTCTTCTTAGCGCCCCTGAATCTCCACTCTGACTAATGCTGGAATCGCCCGGCCCCCATAGAGCAGAGTGTCTCGGAGTCCGCGCTGCTGCGGCGGTGTTTGCTGACACTCTTTAAAAAAAATAATTTAAAAAAACAGGTACAATGTCTGTAAGGTCCGCGGGCCGCCAAGGAAGGCTTGCCGGGCTGCTGGCGGCCCGCGGGCCGAACTATGAGTACCCGTGGTCTAGGACATGGGTGGCACTACTTGGCAGGTTGAACTCACAGATGGCAGAGTCCAGGTGCAGATGCAAGGTTGTTGGAAGCCTGTTGTGTCCTTGAGGCTTCAGATCAGGAGGGCAGTCAACTAGCCTTTGAAGTCACTCTGGGTTCTGAGCTCAAGAGATAAGCTACAGGTCCAGTCCTTCTCACTGAGGCAAGAGGGCAGCAGGCAGCAGGTCAGCACCACAGGCAGCAGTTCCTTCAGAGCAGCTGTCCAGCAGAATGACAGCCTTTGTAGCAGCTTAGCAGTCCTTCTCCCTGGCAGAGTATCCGCGGGTCCAGAAGTGTACTGAAGTGGTGGTGTCTGAGGTCCCATATTTATACCCAGTTCTGCCTTTTAAGTGGGAGGACACTTCTAGAGGCATGCATTTGAAATGCACAGGTGCCCTGCCTTCCTGGCCCTGGCTCCAGACTAACTGCAGAGGTATGCAGCCCTTTGTGAGGAGACAGGACATAGCCCATACAAGTGTAAGTGGGGCCGGGTCCAGATTTTCCCTCCCATCCAGCCAGTGATGGCCCATCCAGTCACACCTAAGCTCCCTATTGTGTTTGGCTGTCTAGGAGGACTACACAAAGCCCAACTGCCACCCACACTCAGTCATATGACCAAGAAGCAGGCTGCAGGTACCAAATGGCTTAGGCAAGGAAAAGTCAACTTTCTAAAAATTGCATTTTTAGATTTGCAATTTAAAATCTGACTTCACCATGAGGTAGGATTTTAAATTATGATTCCAGAGACACCAAACATGAAGGGGTTACCTGTTTCAATTTTGAAGTTATACTTATAAAATGTAATAAGGAAACTCCAATGTTATCCAATGGGAGAGATAGGCTTTGCAGAAGTGAAAAATGAATTTAAGAGCTTTTCACTACCAGGACATGCAAAACTTAAAAGTACATGTCCTGCTTTTTAAATACATTGCACTCTGCCCTCTGGGCTGTCAAAGGCCTACCATAGGGGTGACATAAATGTACAAAAATTGAAGGTTTGAGCCTGCCAGAAGATTTTTTTTCCAGATTGACATGGCAGGTAAAGACTGCACACACAGGCTCTGCAAAGGGAGGCCTGAGACATCATTAAAGGGCTACTTAAGTTAGTGGTATAATCATGTCAAGCCTATTCTTTATTTCAGTCAATTTTGACCATAAAAGCACATATGATAAAAAGATAAAATTCATATCAAATATACAGACACATTTCAGATGCTATGTACAAGGCAGATATTAAAATATCTATTGCGGCTTGAAAAAAGTTCAAAAACAAATCTAAAAACAGTTACCAACAGCCACCCAAAACCATAAAATAATAAACTGATAATTTAACATTGAAGCATCATAAAAATGTCCAATGTGTAATGTTGAATAAAAACACCAACCTCATATAATAAAACAACGAAGGCTAATAGCAGATTTTAAAAAGTAAGCAACCCTAATACATACTCTCTCTGTCCATAAGGACTGCAAATCAAATAAATCAGTGCTGCTCTACATTTTTTGCTCTGTAGCTTCTTGAATCAAAAGGCCACTCACCAAAAGTTTATAATATTTACAAAAAAATATAAATAGAGAAAGGTTTGGTGGGAAGTTTCGTCACAAGGACAACAGCATACTCTAGCAACATCATACTGACCTAGGGTGAATCAACGTTTCCACCTAATTTAACCCAAATGAAACCTGGTGAGTAGCATTCTTTACCAGGGATGACTAACCCATTCCAGGTATAGCTCCAACCCAGGGCTCCTTTGGATCAGTGCATACTCCTTAAAGGAGAGAATTGCAGAGTCTCCCATGCCATGTTCATCTGAAAATTAATCTTGACCCATACTTTATCCTCCTTTCTAACAGATCTCAGGTTTAAAAAAAGACTGGGTCTACCCAGCTTCAGAACACCCCCATGCAAATGAGCGAATGCCCTCTCATTATATGTCTGGCAATACATGTGCCCAGTACTATCAGTATTACAGAAGGAGACGCACAAGCTTCTACTGACACTTCTGTAATACCATTGTGCTCCGGGAGTACACAAAGTGGGCGCGCTGGCCCGTTGCGCCCCCAGGGTTCAAATGTATAATATGGCCCCTGGTAGCAACATCTGGCAAAAGTTCTCACATAATGTATCTGACCACTTTGACACCTCTTCTATGTTGAGTATCCAGGTTTTTATCTCCATATTTTAAAGCTTTCATTCTGAGTGACTCGTTAATTCTGAGGGGGCCAGAAGTACCAGTCCCCTAGGCATTGTAAGTTGTAGTCTTTCATCTGAGAATGAGCTATGGCTGCAACACTGGGCAAACTATGTTGTAATCAGCACTTAGACATTGATCCCTGCACATTATTGCCGAAACACCTGTACCTGACGAAATGCACACCACTTCCTAGAGTTACTGACAGACTTGGCATCTGTACTCCATGGAGAGGGAGAATACCAAGCCTAATTTGCACCATGTATTCTACTGAGTGCGCTCATGAGCAAGCAACAGGTCCCAATCAACTCTTTCAAGGTAACTTAGAAACTTTACAGCACTTTTAATTATTTTTAGTTTTGGATTATTTTCTCAAGCAATGCTTTTTCCAGTTGATGCCTTTTGAACCCCGTTAAGGTGGACCGCAGGGTAAACAGATGTTACTGGGCCACAACTGTCATGGCTGATGTCAGTTGCCACTGGTATCATGAGGCCTATCTTAATATGGCTTAGAAAACTCACCCAAGTACAGCCTTTCCACACTTAAGTATCAAGATAGCAAGAGTGAGCAGTCCAGGCAACACAGAGATGTAGTGTAGGGGCTACAGCATCAGAATTCAAACAATCACACAATACATGCATTAATTTAATGTACAGTCCAATGCCTGTGTTTTTAGAAAAGTATTTAATCACAACAGAACTTAATACAGTACATGGAAGGTAGGCACATCTGCAGAAATGCTCTATAAGGTTCTTTGCAGAATTAAAACATGGAAGCAATCACAATTAAAGCTCAGGTAACAGCTCACTATGTTGCAGCAAAGTATCTTCTTAGCATTCTGTTACCCTTATGTCAGTCCATAATATACTCTCTGCACTTGAGTCTCAAGAGAATGAGGCATCTCTGGGAAGTAGCGTGGGGAGCAGAGACTCAGAACTCAAACAAACATACAATTGATGCAATAATGTAATGTCAAGCCCAATGCCTGTGTTTATAGAAAGTATTTTATTCACAACAGAACGTATTACTGTAACATAAGAAGTAAGAAAATTTGCAGGAATTTAGTACGAGATTTACAGGGGTCTTCAAAGAATGAAAACATGGAAGTAATAATTCAGGTATGGGCTTACTATGTTGCAGAAGAGTAACCTCTAGCATCCTGTTACCCCTCAGACAGTCCTTAGTAAATGACTACATAGTTCTTATGTGGGGATAGCAATGTCCAATACGTTTTCCCACCAAACTCTGTTACATAAAAGTTCACAGTCAAATGCCTCTCAGAGGTATGGAATTACCTGGTGTTGTGTGCACTGAGGATTAGCGAGCACAGGTTTGGTGGGGGATGGAGCACGGAGCGAGCTGCCGCACTCATGGGGGCTTGTTGAGGTAATTCTGCCTCCTTCTCGCCACTGTCAGCTGGCTGGAATGGCAGCAGCTCCACTAGAATACTTCTATCTCTCTGCTCCAACTTTCACACTAGAAGTAGTTCCCTCCTTTATTCAGGAGTGCTGGTATAATTAGTGAAGTATAATGAAAGCCAATTTAGGATGTGTGTGTGTCTTTCTATGGGGCAGAGTCCAAATCTGGCAATTTTTACTTTGTGGTTGTCACTTGCAAGTCAGACATGACTCTTAATCAGATTTTTCTCAGAAGTCAGGCTGGGCAGGGAAATAAGGGGACCCTGACCACTTCCTGGCACTCTCCAATACTTTTCTCTGCTCCCTCAAGGCTGCTCCTCACACCGGGCTCGAGAGCTGGGTTCTCTTGCACATGCAGAAAAACTACTGTTTAACAAAACTCTCTCCACCCTCCTATTAGACAGGCAGCTCCCAGGGTAATAGCCTGACCCACAGCTTCTTCCACCAAGACTTGCAGAAACTAGAGGATGTCCCCTCACCTTCGGAAAACAGTCTATCAATGATACCAATCCCGCAACACAGTGGCTGAGCTCCAGTTTTATATGGTATTTTCAGGTAGATGATGTAAATCCACTGTCTTGGTTTAGAAACTGGTTTGGCCTGGTTTCATTTCATAGTCTATTTTTCCTCTGCAGTGCAGACAAGGGCTTTGCTGTTTTTTGGACAAGATAATGGTTCCTCACAGCAGGTAGTTACAATTCTGGTTCCAAACAGGAGAACCTACAGGAGGAGCACTGTGAGTATGAAGCTCTGTACCTGGCTTGCATCAGCCTTTAGGATGGGACACTTAAAGTAAAACAAAGGACCCACGTTTTTCCCAGACACTTCTCTTTAATTAACATCTGGCATTGCTGGCTCACTGCCATTTCCACCCCATTAGCCAAATGGCACTGCTCAGAAAGGACTGATATTAAAAGGTACCAAAGAATTTCTAAATCAGTTTTTCTCCACCCCTCCGCACTTCTGTGCCTATAGTTTCACCCTCCTCTTCAGGAATGCAGGCAATAGACTTTCACTGCCTAGAGGCTGTTTCACACAACCTATCTTGGGCCACGTCAGACCAGGGGCAATGCAAAATAGATCCCTTCTGCTAACAGGATGTTTACACATTAGTAGGCACCTGGACACCTAGCTTTCCACTTGCCTGTGGCCTCCAGTTCCTGCTTGTTCCAGA
Source organism: Calotriton arnoldi (assembly GCA_963921515.1). NCBI lineage: Eukaryota > Metazoa > Chordata > Amphibia > Caudata > Salamandridae > Calotriton > Calotriton arnoldi. Next base: position 123,222 of record CAWUFW010011418.1, on the reverse strand, counting down.
CTTATCCAGTGACACCGCAGCTGTCTGGGTTTTCCCACTGTAGTTTCCCTGCCAACAGACGCCCCGCCCACCCCAGGACCTACTTAATGCAGGCCGAAGTGCGACCGCGCAGTGGACGCTCGCAGCAAATGCGCTGTTGGTGCGCCGATGGCATGCCAAAGGCAAGTCTATCTGCACTCGTCTGCAACAGGACGATATCCAGTGCTATGGCCCTTGGCCCTCCCACATCAACCGAAGATACACCATCACCAAGATCTACACCCTTGACGCCGCAGCAAATACTGCCACTGCACCGACCCACGTTCAATGATAGGACCTTTCAGCTGCACCCACTGTCACTTCACCTGCCACTGCACACACACCATCCCACCAACCAGCCCCATCCCGAACACATCACAGACACCACCTGAAACAAAACACCAACTCTCATGTGCCCTTCTCAACACACTCTCACTATGCATTACAGTGAATTATAGAACATCATCGCCACCCTCACACCTGACATCGTCTTCCTCGCTAAGACCAAGCTGAACCCTACATCCACCCCAGAAATTGCCACAGCGATCCCTGACAGATATAAAATCACTCACCAGGACCGCACCAACAAGCCAGGAGGAGGAACAGCCATCATCCACAAAGAGACGATACAGTGCACCACCACCATCAACAACAAAACCACCACCCCTATGGAACATCTCAACATCAAGCTCCACACAGACAAGACAACCATCAGAGGCACCCTCGCATACCGACCCCCAGGCCCGTACCCCGGCTTCTCTAACACCATCTCAGACTTCATTGAGCCCTTAGCCTTAGACTCAAAGGACTACATCTTCCTCAGCGACCTAAATTTACACATTGACAACCCCAACAACAAAAACATTGCACACCTACTCGACAGTATGAGCAACCTCAGATCATCCATGACCCTACACACACCGCAGGACACATGCTGGACCCAGTTTTCACCTCCAGCAACCACATCAAATGCAGCCATGTCACAGAACTCACATGGACTGATCACTCCATCATACACTTCAGCATCTCCAACTCCAGCACTGCCCCCACCGGAGGTGGAACAAAGTTTCAGAGACCAGCTGGTCGAACGCCCTCAACACCTCCAAACCTGCTACTGCCTCCAACCTCAAAAAGGGAGCAAAAAACTTCAATGCCTGGATCACCAATTGAGCATACAGCATCTTCTCCATCAAGAGCAGCATCCCAAAAGGCCAGCTGGTACACCCAAAAACTCAGAACAGTAAAACGAGACATCAAACAGTTGGAGAGGAGATGGTGCACCAGCAAGGACAACTCTGACAGGGCAGCCTTCAAGACTTCCCTCAACCTCTATCACCGCCTGCTGAGGGCAACAAAGAAGACAGCCCTTGCTGCACACATCAAAACCAGCGCCAACAAGACCAAGAAACTTATCAACATCGTTAATGAATTCTCCAACCCGGCTGCTGGCAAAAACAACATCACACCATCACAGGAGCTGTGAAACAACCTCGGCCACTTCTTCCATGACAAGATCGCGAACATATACAGAAATTTCGAACCCCAAACCACACCTACTGACTTCCTCAACAGATACACCACCACTGTAACCAACACTAACCACACAGTGACCACCTGAAACATCCTCTCCACCCAGGACACCACCTCCACCATGAAATACATCCACTTGGGAGCTCCCACAGACTCATGCCCGCACCACATCTTCAACCTCATAAACCAAAGGATTGACCAGGAACTCACCACCCTACTCAGCAGCTCTACCACCACTGCAACATTTTCCGATGCCTGGAAACCTGTTGAAGTCAGACAACTACTCCCAAAAAAAACTCTGACCCCAGCAAACTCAAAAACTACTGGCCAATCTTCCTTTTTCATTCCCAGTGAAGGTACTGGATAAGATCATCAGCAATCGACTCATGACACACCTGGAGCAGAACAAGCTATTCAACAACTCCCAATCCAGCTTCCGCAGCAATCACAGCACCGAAACCAGCCTGATTGCAGCCACAGACAACATCTGAACACTCCTCGACTGAGGTGAAATGCAGCTTTGATCCTCCTTGACCTCTCATCAGCCTTCAACACCGTATCTCACCACACACTGAGCAAAAGACTCCATCCCATCAGCATCCAAGGGGACACACGCTCAGATGGATCACCTCCTTCCTCATCGGAAGAACTCAGAGGATCCACCTCCCACCTTCCACCTCTGAACCCAAGGACATCACCTGCGGTGTCCCCCAGGGCTCATCCCTCAGCCCCATGCTCTTCAGCACATATATGACCCCGCTGGCCAACATCGTCAGATCTCACGGTCTCAACAAAATTTCCTATGAAGACGACACCCAACTCATCCTCTCACTCACCAACGACCCCACCACCAGAACCAACTTCCACAGATGCATGACAAACGTCACCAGCTGGAAGAAGAACAATTGCCTGCATTTGAACACAGACAAGATGGAAGTCCTGATCTTTGGAAACAGCAGTAACACATGGAACAACTCCTGGTGGCCTTCAGACCTAGGATCCACACCCACTTACTCCAACCATGCCAGAAACCTCAGAATCATCATTGACAACAAGCTCACCATGAAATCATAGATCAACACCATCTCCCGACCTGCTTCCTCACTCTGCACATGCTATGTAAGATCTTTAAGTGGCTACCCCTACACACAATACGCACTGTGACACAAGCCCTCCTCACCAGCTGACTGGACCATGACAATGCTCTCTACGTAGGAATCGCCACACACCTTCTACAGAGACTTCAGACCATACAGAATGCTGCAGCCAGATTAATCCTCGGCCTTCCCCAATGAACCGTCATCACTCCCCATCTCAGGAAACTCCACTGACTCCCTGTACAGAAGAGATGGCAATTCAAGCTGCTGACCCACGCACAGAAGGCTCTACACAAACAAGGACCCACCTACATTAACCACTGCCTGAACTGCAACAGCCATCAAGAAGACTATACTCCGCCTCCCTTTCACTTGCCCATACTCCCCGCATCTACTGAAGCAGAAGTGAAGGACGCTCCTTCTTCCTCATTGCAGGAAAGACCTGGAACAGCCTCCCCACGCACCTGCAGACCACGACCTCACTTCCGGAATTTCAAATGGCCCTCAAGACCTGGCTTTTCGAATAAGCCACCGGGGCCTGCAAGCACCTGGATACCCTATTGTGTGATTAGCCGGGCTATATAAATCCAGATTGATTGACCCGCTTGCAAACAATATGGAATTCTACTGCTGTACACCATATATGCAAACACACTTAAAATCAAGGCAAATGTCAGCACAGAGTCTGGTCAGTGCATGTGATTGGAATTGTTACTTGAGTGGGCGTGTAGGCATTGTTCTGTTGGCCTTGAACTGGTAAAAATACCTGTTTGGCTTCTGATCAATAAAACAGCAGTACAGTCCTACTGCCACTCCCTGTATATGGCCAGGGACACAGAGAGTAGTCTCGTGCTGAGCCAGGGTTACGTGCTTGGTGCTCCTACATGACCTCAGAGCCAGATTGTAGGACTCAATGTCGATTCTAAGTCGAGTGCACTTGAAGGATTTTGTGTGTGATGAGGTCAAAATAGTATCAGGATACCAAGTGCACTTGCAGTTAGGTCAAGCCAGGCAGAAGTACATATACATAATCATGCAAATTGGCATTCCCATCTCAACAATGCCTATTTCTTTTTTTTTTCAGTTACCTTTTTATGTGTCTGCTTAAATTGTGGGTAGAAATTGAAGCTCTTTGTTTCATATTGTAGGGTGATATAGGTTGGTTTGGTTAGCACTTCATCTACAAATGCTTTCTTGGTGTGTTGCATTGTGCTCAAGCCAAGCTATCAAAGGAGAGTCAAGTTTGCACTTGATAAAAATAGTTTAACTGTGTAGGTGGACTACAGAGTATTCTAAAATTGTGCACAATAAGATGTCCAGCAGAGCATTTATAAACATTCTGTCTAAACATCTCTCAATTGAGAAGGCTTTATTACTATACTTCCTCTGCCGCTCTTGTTTGCGATTCTTTCTTCCAGTTCAGACCAGCACTCCTACTCACAATGGAAATGAGCAGTACCATAAATAGACAAATTCTGCCTTATAGCTTAGCAGGTTTCTTGGGCTAGTTTAGTATTATTTTGCAGTCAAGGCAGGTAACCTGAAATAATGGCTACAATATAAATGGTTTTTGCTCATGGGGGGGTCATTCGCTATACTGTCCGCATTAGATCCCGTTTTCTGTGTTATGAACCAGAGCTAATTTTTCAATATGGCATACTTCCTTCACTGTGGAAAGTATATTTATGGTGTCCTCTTTTCTATTTCCGGCCCAGCAGCTGATTGTAGATCAAGATGTATGAGGCATTGCTACTGTAGTCGGAAGCGATACAAAAGGGGATGATGGACGGAACGTTTGAGCCAATCAAACACTCACCCCCAGTCAACTGATCTGGGTTTAATCCATCATCATTCTTTAGCTCACTCCACCACCCCAGTTCAGACATGGCCATATGCAAATCAGTCTGACCCTGTGCCTCATGGGAACAGTCCAGCCCGAACTGCCAAGCCATGTCTTCCCTGGACCGGAAACAAGCATCCTAGGACCGGTTTCTGGCATTTCAGCCGTCATCAGCCAGGCTTGCTTGAATCCAGTGGCAAAGTGAGCAAGGGACCCACGTCTGGGCATACCCCCGCCAACTTAGGGCGACCAAAGCGATACAAAAGGGGATGATGGACGGAACGTTTGAGCCAATCAAACACTCACCCCCAGTCAACTGATCTGGGTTTAATCCATCATCATTCTTTAGCTCACTCCACCACCCCAGTTCAGACATGGCCATATGCAAATCAGTCTGACCCTGTGCCTCATGGGAACAGTCCAGCCCGAACTGCCAAGCCATGTCTTCCCTGGACCGGAAACAAGCATCCTAGGACCGGTTTCTGGCATTTCAGCCGTCATCAGCCAGGCTTGCTTGAATCCAGTGGCAAAGTGAGCAAGGGACCCACGTCTGGGCATACCCCCGCCAACTTAGGGCGACCAAAGCGATACAAAAGGGGATGATGGACGGAACGTTTGAGCCAATCAAACACTCACCCCCAGTCAACTGATCTGGGTTTAATCCATCATCATTCTTTAGCTCACTCCACCACCCCAGTTCAGACATGGCCATATGCAAATCAGTCTGACCCTGTGCCTCATGGGAACAGTCCAGCCCGAACTGCCAAGCCATGTCTTCCCTGGACCGGAAACAAGCATCCTAGGACCGGTTTCTGGCATTTCAGCCGTCATCAGCCAGGCTTGCTTGAATCCAGTGGCAAAGTGAGCAAGGGACCCACGTCTGGGCATACCCCCGCCAACTTAGGGCGACCAAAGCGATACAAAAGGGGATGATGGACGGAACGTTTGAGCCAATCAAACACTCACCCCCAGTCAACTGATCTGGGTTTAATCCATCATCATTCTTTAGCTCACTCCACCACCCCAGTTCAGACATGGCCATATGCAAATCAGTCTGACCCTGTGCCTCATGGGAACAGTCCAGCCCGAACTGCCAAGCCATGTCTTCCCTGGACCGGAAACAAGCATCCTAGGACCGGTTTCTGGCATTTCAGCCGTCATCAGCCAGGCTTGCTTGAATACAGTGGCAAAGTGAGCAAGGGACCCACGTCTGGGCATACCCCCGCCAACTGTAGTCGGAAGGGCAGAGAAAGATTAATAAAAGGGTGGTGTTATGATGAAAAAACATTGAGTCTGTTTCTCCTTTTTCATAACAAGTTTTCATAAATACCTATATTTCAGGTACTATTTATCCCTACATCATTGCTCCACATCATGCCATAAGATGACGTTCCTACGTTATATTAACAAACTGAGGTAAGTTGGGATTTTTTCAGCAGCCTTTAGCAATGGTGCTGGAACAATTTACAGGGTGGGAGTGCTGTCATGAATGCTACATCAGTGAAGGCATAGGGATTGTGAAAAATCCAAGCATCATAAAAAAATAGCTGTAGGAAATGAGCCATGTCCATTCAGCATGAGAGTGATAAGGTTGTGGTATGTAATTAGTGGTGCATTTTAGAGCACATTGTCGCAGCTATAGTACTAAAGCATGGTGTTGTAGCACATTGTCATTTACAGACAACACATTTTCTATTAAAATGACTACTACATTTGCATAGGCACGCAGTTTTACTAATAAAACAATGCAGTGTGCAAAAGGATATTGGGTCAGATGTGCAAAAAATCTAGAACTCAGATTTCCTAACTGAGATTGTTCACGAGTATAAATTACGAAATCGCAACTCCTGATGTAAGAAAACTTACATCTTTGAAACAGTGATTCCTAGTGGCTCCCAAATTGACCTTCTTCGTGAATATTAATGAGGTAGCTCGCAATTTGAGGCCCATTAAGAATTGCAGTCATCACAGGGATGGTGGCTTGCTGAGGGCAGCAGACCACCATGTTTGTGGTTTGTGATTGCTTTTTAATAAAGCGATTTTTTTTATGCAGCCTATTTTCCTTAAAGGAAAACAGGATATGTTTTAAAAGGAAAAAATGAACATTTGAGGTTTCATTTTTAAAGAGTAAAAAAATATTTATTTTTTTCAACATTCCTCAAATGGGAACGGATTCCGAGGGGACCCCTTTCCCTTTTGTGAATGGGTTACCGCCACTGTTAAAACGGTGGTAAAGTATTACTGTTTTGCCTAGTGTATTTTTAATCAGCAGAACTAATCAATAATTGATACATTTTTACAAGGCACTAGGATTTTTCTTTGACACCAAATTCAACCTCAAGGAAAAAATCATCAAGAAAACCAAGATATCCAATAAACAGCTTGCGTCTGCCTTTTTATTTACCAAAACAACAAATTCATGAACATGTGTTTGATTACTCATTCCAAAACACTTTCGCGGACCATAACGCAAGAGCACATAGAAAAATTCTTACATTTTCAACAGAATAGATACCTTGGTCCAGAAATCAATGTTCTCCTGTTAATTGGAAGCAACATTTAAATTTCTCTCATGTAAGAAAGCAATGACAAAAACTACAGCAAAAGTACTTTCGGGTGAGCAAACTGCTTGCTCCAGATTAATGGCCATGTTTCAAATAATTAATCTCAATTAGACCCTGCCTAAATCATGCATTAAAAGCAAAATAACCACAAAGTTGGACATTGAGGAGCTCCATGTCTGGGACTAGATCAACAACAATGCATCTCCTGCACAAGTTGGCATTAGAGTTGGACATTTTGTTGTTGATCCAATTTTAATAGTATACCATAGATGCAAAGTTGGAGCAAAAATTGTTCACAGTTGGAGCAACATCAACTGGATTTCTGGACTTTGAAGCAACCTTTCATTTGGCAGAGAAAGGAAAACTCCAGCACATCTTCCAAATTTTATTACAAACTTGCATTTAGTTAGTATACTACAATTAAGAATAGACTTGAAAATGATCACTTTACCCTATTTATCTCAAATTAGGGATTAGGTAGAGAAATCCTAGGATGAATTACCTTCATTTTCTCTGCTTCAGCTATTGAGAGAGTCAAATGGCCACTGCACCTACATGCTCATAACTCAGTCCTCTTGTATAAAACTGGCTTTGACCTGCAAACACATCTCAGCACAATTCCACAGTTCTGATTTAATAAGAAACTAAGGTTTAATCTCAAGAAAACTAACATTTTGATCTACAAATGTATTCAGGCAACACAGACCAAGACAATCTTAATTCTTGATTTTGTAATTCTGGGTACAGTTGAAACATTTAGGATTATACGAGTGACTGCATCACAGAACCTACAATGGAAAGCATGCATTAAGAGGATATTGACTGATGCAGAACCTTTGGCAAACAAGATTAGATGATCCGGTGTTTACTGCATGAACAATATGTAAAAGCCGTTGGAGAAAGGGTTTCCTAGTAAAAGTAGCATAGTTTCTAGGGAGTTAAAATCGGGGTAACTTGTTAAAAATGTGATTGTAATATGGTCTCTATGCCTCACAAGGTTTGCCAATGTCTTCCTATAGAAGGCTGACATAGTCAACCCAAACTTGAATCAAGGTCACACAAGCACCGACAAATAAACTTTTTGGTGGGCAAAGTTTACAACTCAGAACATGAATTATCTTTTTTATTTGAATAACAGGGAAGACTATTTATTTGTCAGGGATGTGCCTTTATAAATCTAATAACTTGATCAAGAAGCATGTCATAACTTGGATAGAACATGTTACTATACTAGGAATATTAAAACTTTCAAAAACCTTTCACTATAAGATTGACTCAGTGGTCAGATTGCCCAAAGCAAATTCAAGACCACAACAATATAGGATGACCATAAATGATATTGAAGAATGACTGTTTATGTAGGTCGACTGAATTCCCTACCATTCACCTCAAATCTGAAAGTGAATAAGGAACAGAAAGGAAACAATGTGAAAGAGTTTCCTGCTCTTCTCTGTGCAATTAAATAACAAAAAAACGATACCTTAAAATTCTTATAACACTAGCAATCAGATAACCCAATGGAGAAAAGTGTATTTCATTAATGATCATGATGTCAGGCTAAAAACTACGTAAGAGAGTTTTTTATGTTGCCTTTGGCAAGCAAGACATTTAGAAAATAATACAATATATAAACACATACAAGTGCCCCCTTAAAGCTGTTGGCCAATACTTTGAAGGTCACAAAAAAGTGATCTGAGATTTGAATGGCAAAGTACATCTAAGGCTGCATAGAAGTGAACCAAAGTGTCTCTTAACCTTATTCTATCTCTGCCTGTTCTAATAATCACTATTTCTCACTCAGGCTCGCACCATTTATATTGATGCTTTCATGCAAATTCTAACATCCTATGACCCAAAGGAAGGCTTAGTGGACATTACCTTAATTATTGGTCCTTATTACTTCTTTTTGGGTAACCTATTTCCAACTCTATTTTTAGTGAAACAATCATATAACACCCTTCCCATTCCTCCACAGCTCGTCACCTGATTATATTCCTTGCTTAATTACCATTGTCATGATATATTTGAATAATGCTAGGTTTATAGTACTTATGTATATATTTGGTTTTTGCAGTAATTTGTTAAGGTATTTACATAGAAATAAACAAATCAAGTAAGAATGCCTTATGCTTCCATGATGAATAAAATATAGAGTAACACCTAGATTGTAGTATACAGAGCCTGAATCAAGATTATCTACAACATTTAAATGGAGGAGGGCACACAGTGTAATAAAAATGTATGTATTTATCTTACTTTATTATCATGTTCTTACTTTTATTATTAGATGTTATTTAGTATACTGACATATTCTTATTTCATTACGCCTTGTCTCCCCCCTTGTTCAGATGTGAAAACTACACAGCTGCAAGCATTTGAAATGAAATGCTGCTGGTGGAAAAGGGAGAAGTAAAAGTATATTAAGCTAGAGAAATGGTTCAACCACTAGTTTTAATACATGTTAAAACTCCAGCTTGATGGTGAAGTTAGAGTTTTAATAAATGTTTAGGAAAAGTAACATTTAGAAAGTTACCTTTTCCCTGCCCAAAGCTCCTGGAGGGTAATTTTTATTAGCCTGCCAGCAGCTGACCCTGCAAGTGTTTGGCCTTAATGAGGTGTGAAAAATACTCTCATAGAAGGAATAATGGCTTTGCCCTTTCACAGGAAGACCTGGGGATGGGGTATGTGACAGATATCTGCTCAGAAAGGACACCTGGTGTGTCGAGGAACTTAATTACCTTGAAAGGGACAATGGTGAGAACTGACCATTGACATCTAAATGTAAAGTGAGACCTGAGGAAGGGAAGGCCTTAGTTCTTTGGGTACTTTGTGTCCAGTTGAGCATCAGCCCAGAGGGAGGGGTTTGTTTCCAGAACCTGTTTGGTATAGGTAAGTAGATGGGACTGTTCATTTCTCAAAACACATCCTTGGCTGTCCCACAGGCTCACTTCAAGGGAAGGCGGCCTGAATTCCCTTAGAATAGTGCACTGCAGGATAAATTGCAGTAAGGCAAACAGGATATGCTGTAAATGTGGGTAGTGCTGTCCAAAAAGTTGCTTAGGGGGTATCGAGGAGTCACATCCACCCAATGGCTACTGAACTGTACAAAACTGACCTCACCATCAGCTCCTCAGAATACTGTCTGGACCTGAGGAAGAACAGAAGGAAACTGGCCCTGCTGTTGGAGACCTGTGTAGAGAGCTGAATGGCTGGACCTGCTCCCACTTGTACCAAGGAATAAGATGTATACTCAATGGTCAATTTGCTGGCCTTTTGTGTGACTACCAGGTCCAGGACACAATAATCTGTAAGAGGCCTTGTTCATGAAGGGCCCAGCTGACCAGTAGCAACTGGACTGAACTCTGCTGGTAGTCTCTGCTACAGAGCAGCCTGGACCCTAAATTTTGGCAATGTGGTCCTGCGAGTCTTAGAGTGATCATGAGGCGCTGGCCCAGAAACTCTGAAAGTTGGGATTGTGGTGAGGCTGCTGCCGCTTGACAAAACTGGCGATTTTAAGTGTGTGCGAGTTCTAACTTGTGCATGTTTTTAACCCTGTTCTAATGTAATTTTATGCTGTTCTTACCTGTTCTCTGCCCCGTTCTACTGCGGCTGAGTGCCGTTTGTGTGGAGGGCGTACTAGTTATTTTCTTGGCCACTCCCGGCCAGTTCTACACTTCCGGGTGATGAAGGGGGCAGTTTAGTTATGCCGCTATCTCCCCTACTTAACCGATGTGTCAGCGGACGTGCAGCGGATTTGGTGAGGCTGCTGCTGCTTGACAATATTGGCGAATTTATGTGTGTGCGAGTTCTAACTTGTGCATGTTTTTAACCTTGTTCTAATGTAATTTTATGCTGTTTTTACCTGTTCTCTGCCTGGTCTACCGCGGCTGAGTGCCGTTTGTGTGGAGCGCTTACTAGTTATTTTCTTGGCCACTCCCGGCCAGTTCTACACTTCCGGGTGACGAAGGGGGTGGTTTAGTTTTGCCGCTCTCTCCCCTACTTAACTGATGTGTCAGCGGACGCCCAGCGGATTGTGGTGAGGCTGCTGCCGCTTGACAATATTGGCAATTTTATGTGTATGCAAGTTCTGACTTGTGCATGTTTTTAACCTTGTTCTAACGTAATTTTATGCTGTTCTTACCTGTTAGCTGCCCCCTTCTACCGCGGGTGAGTGCCGTTTGTGCTGAGGGCGTACTAGTTATTTTCTTGGCCACTCCCGGCCAGTTCTAGACTTCTGGGTGATGAAGGGGGCGGTTTAGTTTAGCCGCTCTCTCCCCTACTTAACCGATGTGTCAGCGGACACGCAGCGGATTGTGGTGAGGCTGCTGCCGCTGGACAATATTGTCGATTTTATGTGTATGCGAGTTCTGACTTGTGCATGTTTTTAACCTTGTTCTAACGTAATTATATGCTGTTCTTACCTGTTCCCTGCCCCGTTCTACCACGGCTGAATGCCGTTTGTGTGGAGGGCGTGGTAGTTATTTTCCTGGCCACTCCCGGCCATGTTTCCACTTCCGGGTGATGAAGGGGGCGGTTTAGCTTCACCGCTCTCTCCCCTATTTAACCCGATGTGTCAGCGGACGTGCAGCGGATTGTGGTGAGGCTGCCGCCGCTTTTAACAATATTGGCAAATTTGGGCATGTGCGAGTTTTTAACCTGTGCATGTTTTTAACCTTGTTCTAACTTAATTTTATGCTGTTCTTACCTGTTCTCTGCCCCGTTCTACCGTGGCTCAGTGCCGTTTGTGTGGAGGGCGTACTAGTTATTTTCTTGGCCACTCTCGGACAGTTCTACACTTCCGGGTGATGAAGGGGGCGGTTTAGTTTTGCAGCTCTCTCCCCTACTTAACCGATGTGTCAGCGGACGTGCTGAAGGCGTGCCTAAGGCAAGCACGTCTGCACCTGTCCGACCCCGCCGGGACCAGGGGCCACAAATCCTGGCCCTTCTCACTAAGCTCCTAGATATTACTCTTCCTTGATGCTGCATAATCTTCGACCTCCTTCGAGCGTGTCCTGTTAGGTTCTTTCTCCGGATCTTCCCCTCCTTCAGTGCTCATGCTGCAATTTTGAGCTCACTTCTAACACCCAGCATGCGGCTGTTTATGACCCCCAGGCTTGGAGTGGGGCTCCTTGTTCCTTTCCTAATATTTTAACTGCTTCTTTGCTGCATAGCTCCACCTGTTTAATTTTCTCATAGATATGGATCCTGATGTAGTCTTTTTAACTGAGACTTGGCTTCATGATGGTTCCCTTCCTGATGCCATCTCGGCCCTTCCTAATAATTTTTCATTGCTGGGAATCAATAGACCCCTTAGAGTTGGGGGTAGTATCGCCGTTATTTAAAAAAAAAATGATAACTGTAAAATATTGACCTCCAGATTCCTAACTGTGAAGCCCTTGCCTTTTCTATCCCTTTTAATCACAAGTTTACTTTCTCGGGCGCTCTTATCTATCGCCCTCCTGGGCCTTCTCATAATTGGTGTTCAGTAGTTTGCGATCTTCTGGCGCCCCATATTCTCCGAGCTGCTAATTTCTCGGTGCTCGGAGATCTTAATCTCCATTTGGAGAACCCTGAAGACAAAGTTGCATCCACATTCATAGAGGACATGAACATTCTTAATCTTCCATTGCTAAATTCACTTTCTACTCACACTTCTGGTCATTTACTGGACCCTATTTTTTCTAATCTTGAGACCTTATTTGTTGCTTCACCTATCCAGCTGTACTGGACTGATCATTTTGCAGTTCCTTTTTCTATTAAGTCTCCCTGTATTTCTTCTACCAGGCCGACTTCACTATCTAAAATTCGGAACTGGCCCAAACTTAATATAATGGCATTCAACAAAGCGCTTCAGGACAGTATTCCATCTCTTGACTCTTCTCCGGACCTAGCCCAGCCTACCATTCACCAATGGCTCACTGCGGCGACTGATTCTATTTTACCCCTATCTACAAAGCCACAGTGTAGAATCCATCTTCCTGCTCCATCGTTTACTGATTCTCTTAAACAAGAGAAAAAACTTTGAAAAGCCTTGGAAAGGCACTGGAGGAAACACTATCTGCCTGCTGCTAAGCTGGAGTACTTAGGAGCATTAAAGAGATATCATGCTCTTTGCAGATCGGCTCGTGCAGCCTTTTACATTGGAAAGGTTTCTAGCTCTCAACACTGTCAGAAAACTCTGTTTAAGGTTATTACTAAACTCTCAGCCGCCAGTACATTTCTGGCTCCTCCCTTGCTCTCCCAACTTCAATGCGATGAGCTAGCATCCTTCTTCTACAACAAAGTTAAGTTTATTCATGACCAACTTGCTGTGGATGCCCTCCAACAAGAGAATCAAATACTTCTTAATTGCCCCTTGACAGGGTCCCCTGAATTTTCCTCCCAGGCTTCTGTACAGATTCGTTCTTGGCCTCCTGTGGATTTGCCTTCCTTGAAGCTGTTGCTGAGATCTATCAAGTCTGGTTCACCTCTTGATCCTCTCCCTACGTCCAAACTCATCCTCTTGGACGACTCGATTCTTTCTGTGATTCTTAACCTTCTCAATTCTTGGCTTAGCACAGGTCTGGTTCCCCAGGAGTGGAAACATGCACTTGTTCTTCCTCTTTTAAAAAAGGAAAGTCTTGACCCCCTCTTCTGGTCTAATTTTTGTCCCATCTCTCTTTTGCCTGTGTTTTCTAACATTTTGGAGTGACACATTAATGCTCTACTCTCTTCCTAGGTTACTACTCACAATTTGTTGCATTCTTCCCAGTCTGGCTTTAGATCTGGCCATAGTACCAAGTCTGCTCTTCTTGGGGTTGCTGAACACCTCAGGTTACAACTTGACTCCGGAGGTATCTCTGCCCTCATCCTGCTGGATTTGAGCGTGACTTTCGATACAGTGTCTCACTCCATTCTGTTAGACTGTCTCGAAGCCTCTGGCATTATGGGTCTGGCTTTGAGATGGCTGACCTCCTTCTTAAAGGACTGTACTTTTCAGGTCTTTTCAAACAAAGTGAGGTCTAACACTCTAGCCTTAACCTCCGGAGTTCCTCAAGGCTCCATCTTGAGCCTGTTACTTTTCAATATATATGTCCGCCCTCTGGCCGACATTGCTAAGAAGTCGGTTTGACTATATTTTCCTATGCCGACGATACCCAGATATTTTTCTCCCTTTCTGCTGCCCAGCATCAAGATCCTTCCTTGTTGCAGCTTGGTTTGAGGAATGTCTCTTCGTGACTGTCTAGTAATGCTCTTAAGCTTACTAGCACCAAAACCGAGGTGCTCATTCTGGGTAATAACCTGGAGCTTTGGGAAATTAAACACTGGCCTTATAATTTGGGCACGGTACCTGCCTCTGTACCTAAAGTCAAAAACCTGGGTTTTATCATTGATAAAAAGCTCTCCCTCAAGTCTCAGGTCTCCAGGGTAGCAGCATCTTGCTTTGTTACTCTTAGGTGGATCAAAAAAATCCACTGGTTAATTCCACCCCCAGTTCAGAGAACGGTTCTGCAGGCTTTGGTGATATCCAGGCTAGACTACGGCAATGTGCTGTACCTGGGCGCTGACAAAGCCTCAATACATCGCTTACAGGTCATTCAAAATGCTGCTGCTCGCCTTCTTTTCCATCTGCCTAGATATGCTTCTGCGTCCCCTCTGCTCCACCAACTCCACTGGCTTGGTGTTAACAAGCGCATTGAGTTTAAGGCCCAATGTTATATGTTTCGTGCTAAATGTGGCCTTGCCCCTTCTTATATTCAAAGTCTGGTTATACCCTATGTTCCGGCTTGACAGTTGAGATCTTCCAGCCTCTCACTGTTTTCAGTTCCAAGATTTCGACTTGCCCGTATGAGAGATCGTTCATTTGCCTGTCTTGGCCCCAGGCTTTGGAATTCCCTTCCAATTACCCTTAGGAACTGTCAATCCTTGTTATCTTTTCATAAAGGCTTAAAGACATTTCTGTTTAGTGACTCGGCTTGATCTCTGTGTGCTCCCTTTATGCCTGTTGCTTAATTTGTTTTTTTGCCTCCACATACCCTCAGCGCCAGGAAACCCTGTTGGGTAGCTGCGCGCTTTACAAGTGAAATAAATAAATAGGATATTTTTGGACTTCCAGACCTCTGGAGTGTCAGCTTGACTTCATTGCACAGATGTTCAATTTCAATGTGATTTTGTAAGATACAGCTTCAGGCTCAAACTAGTGGAGGATGTTAAGCTCCATTGAAAAACTAAGTTTGAAGGTAGAAATTTTGACTGGATGAAGGCACTAAAAGTATCCACCTGACACGAGGACTTCGTTGACCATTAAATATGAATTTCTACCACTTGAAGCCTTCCCCACCAAAGCAAAGGACTTCAGCAGACCCTAGTCTACTGCTCATCCGGATTTGGGTGGTCTTTGCCAGATAAAGCCCCCAACCTTGCCCTGCTAGAGTATTTTGACTTCTTTTTCAAAAGCTAGGTCAGAAAGCAAAATCTTTGGAACGAGTCCACTTCGGGTACCCTAACCGCACTCCATTGCAGTCAGCCTTAAATCCTGAATTTGTCCGTCAGCTGCAAACAGTGACTGGCTATTGGTGTTTCAATTTTTATTGACCCTTTTTCCTTAAATCTATGAAAATTCATATCAGATGCTCCCCTTATTGGATTTTTGTCATTTTTATGTCATTTGGTTTATCAAATGTTTCTCTAGTTGTATGAATTTTTGTTGGGTTTTCATTGTGTTGTTTTGCTCGCTTTTCAACTGTTTTGGTGCTCATAAATGCTTGACAAGTCTTCTATAGCCCTTTATAAGTGAAGCCTTTCAGGTATGTACCATAGATACCAGGGTTGAGGTAAGGTTTAAGTTGCTGAAACCTTCACCTGGGCCTAAGAGGTTAGTTCTTTTTAGGTCTCGCCTAGGCAGTGCATGCACTGTATCTTTGAGATATGCTGTATCTACTCTGTGGGCTTTGAGCACGCCTATCGCTTTTCATTAGTTTCAGTCAGTGACCTTTGTGAAGGTGTGCTTTTCTTTGGTGAATCTGTTTAATTATTCCCTCCTTTTGGTTGTTTGTTCCCTCCCATAGAGAGTGGCCCGATTACATGTCATGTTATTTACGGCGCACTCGTTTTTCTATTCTCTCAAATCTTGTTTTGAGAATGTTCTTTGTACCCAAACAACCACCTCCACCCCCCCACCGATCCCCCAAACCACTGAACTCCGTTCTGCTCTAAGCAGCACTAGGCAGTGTGCAGGCACCAAATCACATGCAACCCCTGTCCACCGCTGCAGTGATATGGGCCTCTCGGGTGACCTGAAGAAGGGTGTCTCAGCTTGTTAGGCTCTCACTCCCATATGGGGGACATGCTGCTTTTTGCCTCAATGCCCAGTGCAAGCAATATTCCAGACCTTACCTCCTAGTGTCCCTCGCCATCTGAGAACACCGGTGGGGAGGGGTAGGCAGATTAAATAGTTGGCACTTATCAGGATCAGATTAGTTAAAAGGGGCGATTTGTCTGCTCAGCCATTTTAGCAGGGCCGGAGCGAGAAGTGCGTATGCTGTTCAGTGCAGGGGCATGGCAGAAATGGGGTCACACGAATGAGCCTGCAATGGTGTTTGGACGGCTGGCCTGATTGGTTGCCATCGTAGGAGGGTGAATCTCCTTACTTAGCGGCAATGAGGAAGGTTTAAATATGTAAACTTGATCAAATCTGACACAAATGCATTTCAATGGAACTGAGGCTTCAATTATTGGGGGAGATTATTGTCCGAGCCAGTGTGAGGGGAGAACCACATTGTGTATTAGCACGGTAAAGGGATATCGGTTCCGGTCTTGTTTTATCATCCTGTTATCCTCATCCACCCGCTCCCACATTACTACCCCCAAATCACACCCACTTTTTTTTCATGCTTTTCGTATTCAATACCATAGGGCATAGAGGAATTTATAAACAGTTGCAGAAGCAATTCATGTATTGACAAGACACAGTGAAAGCTGCCGAGAGAGACTGCTCAGCAACTTAAGTATTCGCTCCTGGATCCCTATTGCAACTCACTGCATGCCTTCGGTGCAATGTTTGGCAGGGTGGTGGGGTTTTTTCAAGGTGGATTAAATGAGCGTCATAAAGATAAGCAGCCATGCAGTGCTACAAAATGGCTACTACTAGTTTTGTGGTGCAATTTTATATATCACAATCCATTTCCTGTTTTCCATGGAGTTATCCTCCCCGCCCTCCGCAATATTAACCTCCCCCATGTCACCTACCACTGGTCTTTTTCACCTAAAAGACTCCGTCTACCTCCCGCTCCAAAGGTAACTTTCACCCCACCCCGCCCTCAAAGTCAATCACCTAACTGGGATGCATGATTTGGAGGCAAAGAAAACAGGAGTCTAGAGAGTGTTCAAACCATGGAGGACAAAGTTGTCAAATTTCCAGATTCAGAGCACAAGTAACTTCTTTACATTAGCGTAGTTGTAATCCTGTTTTGTAAAATCCATACCACTAGTACTGGCATGCAACGGAAAAACTTTGACTGTGATTATTACTCGAATGTGAGTGGAGAACATGAGAGCATCCCGTATCTGGCCACAGTTTCCTCTACTTCCACTGAGCAGAGTGCAGTCTGATGTGGGTGCTCCAAGAGAATGCAACACAAATGACCCTAACGCACTACTTTGAGAGATGAGTGATAGGAGTAGCTGCAGTATTGGGGCCGGGCTCTGCCACGACCCATGGAAACCTACCAACCATAGATATTTTTCAAAAGTAGACACATAGTGGATTCCAGAGTGCTGTGCCTTGCGTGGACAATACTGCTTTTCCTTACCGGCAATGCCCTGCAAATTTCAAAGTATGCCTAAAAACCCCTGTTTTCCTTTCAATTCATTGCTGGAAACTTTGGCAATCGTCAGAAATCCACAAAACTCCTACCACGAAGAATTACCCCATTTGCCCTAATATAAACGCTGTCCCACATGTGTGGCCGGACCCAGTGCCACGACTGGAATGGATCAAAACCAAGTCAATGGGAGAGGGGAGCAGATTACCGCAAACTGATGTCCTTATCATTATAATTTTGCTCATTTTTACTGATGCTTTAGGTGTAATATGGCCCAGAAGGAACAGAAACGTTCTAGTGCAAAGAACAATGAGAACAAGCATCATTATAAAAGCAGAATAAAGAGAAGAAGGGGAGCTTGATTTATTATTTATTTTTAGTATTGAAATGTCTGTGGTTGAATCTGCAGTCAGCGTGTGCACAGACTAGATCGTTTTTTAAAATAATGTTTTATTATTGAGGCAATGGACTTGATACGACAGTGTCATGAATGTGTAAATTCCACCTAGCTAACTAGTAGAAGTATAAAACCATTTACAATGATTCACAGATGATGGGGACGTTGTTGCAGTTTTAGTTATTTTAGGAAGATTCCTGTGGACCACAGTGATTAATTATCCATTTTTAAAAAGAGCGCGCGTGCACAAACGCACGCACACACATACAAAAATAATGAATTAAATGTCATTTGGTATTTGTAGCAGGCTGTTTTCCTGTACTATCTTTCTATTCTGGTGGTCAATTCGTATTAAATTAAGTCTGGCTTCACTGCACATTATTAGCTTGTATTTACTACCATTCAGTCTGGAAGACAACCCCGGGTGTAGTGGGCGTAGCGGGGCTACGCTGAGGGCCACGGAGTTGTGACAAACTCCGTGGAGCTCTGCTACGCCACCCGCCTCCCACCCGCCCTATTAACAATTGCTTACAAGTTAAATAAAACAACTTTAGAGTAAATAAAAGCACCTTACCTTAGCTGCGGCGTCCCCGGGCTGCCCTCCTCCTCTTCATTGCGTTCTCTGGAAAAACTGCACATGCGCATTTCTCTGCGCAGTTTTTCCAGAGAACGCGATGAAGAGGAGGAAGGCAGCCCGGGAACGCCGCAGCTAAGTACAGGTGTTTTATTTACTTTAAAATCGTTTTATTTAACTTGTAAGCAATGTTAATAGGGCGAGTGAGGCGAGGGCTGACCACCTCTGCTCCGCCGCGGAGTATGCGGAGATTTGCCTACTCCGCGTTCTCTGCGGAACGCGGAGTAGGCAAATCTCCGCACACTCCGCGGGCGGAGCGGAGGTCTCCGCCCGGGGTTACCGGGAGAGTGCTGAGATCTGCATGCTGAGTGTGAATTAATAGACATAAACACAAAAATCAATGCACAAATAGTTTTGGTGTGTGTTGAAGTAGATACCAGATGACAGTCTCCCAACCGATCACGTGACTTTTCCAACTTTGCCATCTTCAGTCCCTTCGGAGTAATTTGGAAAACTATACATACTCTAGTATTTGGTATGAGGGCCTCGTGACAGTGCTTAATTAGTAAAATTTGGAAAAAGGCAGCCTAGTTTTTATTCTACCTCATGCCTCTTTCTTTCATCCTTCTACACTTAGAGGCCGTTTCACAAAGGTAAACGTACACCTTTGTGTAAGTTTAAGATTTTGTTTCCTATTCACAATACCTTTATGGTCCTGATTCACAAAGGTAAACTTACACTCTTGTGTAAGTTTAAGATTTTGTTTCCTATTCACAATACCTTTATGGTCCTGATTCACAAAGGTAAACTTACACTCTTGTGTAAGTTTACGATTTTGTTTCCTATTCACAATACCTTTATGGTCCTGATTCACAAAGGTAAACTTACACTCTTGTGTAAGTTTACGAATTTTTCCTGTTCATAAAGATATTTTACGAGTAGTATATTTACGACTGCGGAGTCTCCGCACATAAAAAGATAGGACAGGCCTATCTTTTTATGTGTGGAGTCTCCGCCTTGAGTGCGGAGTTCCACAGTCGTAAAAATACTACTCATAAAATACCTTTACTAATAGGAAAAAAATCACAAACTTAGACAAAAGTGTACGTTTTCGTTTGTGAATCAGGTCTTTTGTGCCTATTTATCTCACTCTTGCAGGCTATATCTGCTTTCTCCCTTTGTCACTGTTTCACTATTTTCTCTTGCTCTTTCTTTCTTCTTTTTCTGTCTTTCTCTCTTGCTCTGGGTCAAAGTATGATGAAGAAAAATAGGTTTTGGTCCAAAAATGAGTGCCAGTGTACATCGAATGCATCCACGGTCACTCATTAAATGTTGCTTGATCATCACTGATGACACAAAGAACACTTTATGATAGAGCTGGGCATGTTTCAGCAAAGTTTCCCAGGCATGGGCTCAGAAGTCAATTGGGCATGTGATTAATTATAAACCACAAGACGCTGCATGTACTGACTGGTGTAAATTGTGTGCTTCACCTGAGATTAGTCTGTGAAGTGCAGTGGTGGCAGAGATTTCCCTCTCATCCGTTGGTTGGCCTAGTTATTCATGCGTTTATATTTGTGCTACTGGCTGAAGAGAAGTTTTGTTGTAACACAGTATCGAAGCAATTAGAGAGAGCTGAGGATATATGTGTTCATAAATTTTTTACATTATCTACATTGAAAATAATTGATTACATGTTGTAAGCCTGAAATTACGTGTCCTGAAAATAAAGTACGGATGGAGTCATTTAGAGTTTGGCTGACAAGGTACTCTAAGTACTCTGATAAATGTGGTGGAGGGCCTGTGTGCCAAACTGACCGCCTGCACACTATATAGAGTCAGGTGGACCATCGTGGTGGTGCCCCTGCTGGCTCCACTGGCAGAAAACTTACACTGATCGCCTGATGGACACAGGGCCTATTGAGGGTGGATATTCTGATGTGCTTTTTTTCCTGTTTAGGACCACCATAAAAAATCTGGTGGTCTCGAACAGAAAAAAGGAAAAATGACCCTCACACCCTGGAAGAAAACTCCCGAAGTATCAGAATCATTAGTATTTTTTTTTTTTTTTAAACTCCCACTTTGGGAGTTTGTTTTTGAGAAACAAAAAGTTTACTAAGCGGCTGCATGAAACATGGAGGCCACTCAGCAAACTTACAATTACTTCAGAGGAGCAGCCATGGTGTGTCTCCTCCGTAGGCATAACAATCTGATCCAGGCAGGTGGAAATCTCTACTGGCACTATTGCGCCACTGGAATGTCAGTTTTTTGATGTTCCGGTTACGCAATGTGCCAGTGGCATATTTATAAGGCCACGTAAAGCCACATTACATGGCTATTCATGGCCTTATAAATATGTGCCCCTTTCACGCAGAAAACTGTGTGAAAAGGGTTTTCCATGGGTGGTGTCGGGGGGGTTCCCAGAAACATCCATGGCTTTTTGACACTGCCCCAGATTTACGAGAAATCGTAAGTCTGAGGCAGTGCCAAAAACTTACACCTCCCAGGGGAGGCGTAAGGGAGGCACAACGAGGAGAAATATCTTTATTTCTCCTCGTTTTTCCTCTTTCTATGTGTGCTGCAAAAAGCCTCTTGTGATTGTTTTTGTGCAGGAAGGTTTGCCTTCCTGCACAAAAATAATCATCCCCAAAATGCAAGCACCCTTGCACCATGGTGCAAAGGTGCCAGCGATTGGCGCACTGCAGCCCACAGTGCGCCGGCGCAGGGGAAAAGGACAGGAATGAGCCGTATGTAATATATGGGGCACATTCCTGCCCTTTTCTTTTGCTGTAGGGCAGCGCAGCAGCAAGGCCTGCTGCGCTGCCCTGAGATAAAAAAAAAACCCATAAATGAGGCCCTAAGTATGTGGACAGTAATCTGCCAGGGTGAAAGAGGTTATGCTCTCCACACCCACCAGTGGATAGTGGACCATTCACCATATTTCTAAATAAGCCCCTATGTTTCCATTTAGCTGGGGTTCCTTTGACTTTCAACTTCTAGTCATAAAAGGCAGTCTTTTGTCGTATTCGTTTTGTGGAGTACTCATGCTGCAGAAAATGTAGAAACATATAAAAATGTTGGATCTATAGGGCCTGATGGAGCAATGTTGGATTGCTGGACAGAGGCTCATATAAAAGCTTGAACATGAAAGTTGCCAATGCTCAAAGAAATAAAATACATTTTGAGGGGAAAACTTCATGAAGGTTAGGTGAGGCATTAGTAAAGGCAGCATCTGAGTAGAAAAGTACAAGTGACTCCCACACACTTCACCGTAAATAAATCAAAATCAGATTTGCCACTGCACACATTTCCAAGTAAGGTCAGTATCATACATCATGGCAACTTTTGGGAACAACAGACATCCAAAAGAAGAACATTTAAATTGAAGAAAATGTTATTTTCCATTTTACAAAATCCAATGGAATGTGGCAAATGCACAGAACATCAGAGTTCCACAAACAGACCCCAAAATTACATGGAGCAGGCCAGGAGGGATGTCCAAAGATTGTGCCTGTAGCACCCGAAATAAGGTGTATGTACCCAACTTAAACTACTGGTGGCATAGGTCTTAACAATATTTTACAACGGCAACTTAAATATTGTCCCACAAATATTTTGGAGTAAAAGCATACTGAATGGCCGGGCTGCCACTGCTCAACAATCCAGGGAATACACAAACAACTACTTAGCAAGCAATATAGGGGCATATTTACAAGCCCCTATCGCCACCACAACGTCACTTTCAGTGACGTTGCAATGGCGATAGAGGCCTCGCCTCATTTACGAGGCAGAGTTGAGCCACTTAACGTGGCTTAACGCTGCCTTGTAAATAAGGCCCCCTTTCATGCTGTATTTAGCGTGAAAGGGGAGGGCAATGGGTGTTGTGGTGGGAGGGTGTATATAGGAGGCAGCGCCAAAATGAAGACCAGGGAAAACCTGGTCTTAAACAGGTGAAACAAGGAGAAGTGCTTTGTTTCTCCTCGTTTTTGCTGTTTCCATGTGTGCTGCCCTGTGCAGCACACATAGAAACAGCAAATTGCCTATGATTGTTTATGTGCAGGAAGGTCCTCCTTCCTGCACACCGACAATCATTTTAAAAAAATGCAGTTTCGCAACTTCTATGTGTGCTGCACACATAAAAGGTACAAAACGGCATTTAAAGATTGTTTATGTGCAGGAAGGGGGACCTTCCTGCACATAAACAATCTTCCCCCCATTGCAGACACCCTTGCACTATGGTGCAAGGTGCCTGTGTTGGCGCTCGACAGCTGAACTCAGCGCCAGCGCTTGGGGAAATGCAGGGGTGCGCCGCATTCTTGTGAATACGGCACATCCCTGCGTTTTCAGAATGGAGAAGCGTGGCGTTAGAAATGTTTGCTTAATGCCACGCTTCTCCATTCTGCTGTAAATACACCCCATAGTGAGCATGGCATTATGGTCTGCATATGTGTCCCATTCTTCAGCATCCTAATCATATGGCAAGCTGCGAAATCTAGAAGCAACAATCACCCACGTAACAGCGGCATATCAAGCTATGAGCTGAAAGGTACAACCTGTCTATCAAATTTACAACAAATTCAAAACCATCACCATACAGAAAGAGCATCAGGGCCACCAGTAGCTCAAATTTCAAGAGAAAACACTCTTTAAGGTGGCACTGCAACTGTGCACTTGAGAAGTGTGCCCATATCTGAAAATGGTCATCATGCTGCATACTCCCAATCCTTTAGTCCCCAACTACGTAGTTCTCAATATTGGGGTACTGGTAACTACGGGGTTAGGGAAGATCCAGCCCATTACGAGTTAAACCCTGAAGATTCAATAACAAATGAGGAACTACTGGTTCAAATTGTAATTGGGGGTCTGGTTCTTTTGGTAATTTGGCACTTTGGGCCAGACTTTCATCCAGAGTTTTCACCAGCAAAAAAACCGCAAGTGAAAGCAAAACAATGGGCAATTTTGATGGAGCCAGTAACTGCTGTACCTGCCCAGCAGAATTCAGGGACCACTCATAATGAGGGTCTGAAGGGTGCAATCTTTAGTGACTACTCAAAACAGCTTGGAAATGCTGCCATGATAGAACTTCCCCCAAAAATTATTTTCCCCCTCAGAATCGTGGCACATTTAAAAGCAAGGATTGAAACTTAAAAATGGTTTGATCACATCTCACAGTGCTGAAAGATCTCCATTGCCTTCCAACAAAATTAATACTTTGTTTTAAATTTGCTTGCATCATTTTCAAGGAACTTCATTGTCAACATGAATCATATCTTTCAGCTTGTCTGAAAATCTCATGAGGAAATAAAAATATTCAGAGCAAAGACAACCTGAAAATCAATTAGCACTAGACTACACCTAAATCTTTCTCAGGTGTACCTTCTAGGTGGTGATTTATGTCCTCAAACACCTTCAATGCCAACATTCGCTCCTGCAATTTAGGGAAAACAAAACATTTACCTGCTTCATTTCTTTTTATAATCATGCCAAACGTTCCTTCCTGGCTGTTATTTTATACACGTATCCATGTTAACATTTTCAGCAGATTATCCTCTAATATTTTCAAAAGAGCACCTCCACACAATCTTTATCTGGCTAACAATCTTTCATAGTGGACCTTCCCAATCTAACCATGATAATGTTTAGATCAAATCAAACACACAGAAGGTGATGGGCGGAATGCTTGCAATTTGTCTAACCATTGGCAATAATTTGGGGTAGCATTCCAAACCATTGTTTCCAAAATAGGAACAGAAGCAACACAAGACCAGTTTCACCCTGATTTGGGCTCTTCAGTTGGGTGTAGCTTGGTACCAGTGGCACAATGAGCATGGTACTCATGTCTGGGCATACATTTACCATTTAAGGTGGTACAACAAACACACAAAATGTGATGGGAGGATTGCTTGCAATTCGTGTAAACATTGGCAATCGCTTGCGGTAGCATTCCAACTCATTGTTCTGTTGCCCACCATGACACTTAAATGTTTACATCATAACCTGTCAATTCTAAACTCACATTGGAACACATGGAATTATTGAGATCAAACAGCCAGGGTTCAAGGCAAGACTTGGCACAAGACTGCTTTGGCTGATGTTCAGGATAAGCATTGGAAATTATCAGGCAGATTGCAGCCTAATGAACGTCTTGGACCTTTATGCAGCATTTGATACTGTGAATTACAATATTTTGGTTAATTGTATCAAAGAGGTCATTTTGGTGTTGTTAGAAATGAGGGTCTATAGTTGGCAGGTTGTTACCCTGTTCAAGAAGGGACCCTTCTTCCAAGTTAGGGTAAGGGGGTACACTACTGAAATAACCCCTGCTCACCCCCTTGAAAGCTTGGCATGAGCAGGCAGGCGTATCTCAGAGGCAGTGTGCGAAGCACTTGCACATAACCAACAGTAATACAGTGAAAACACTACAAAAGGACACCACATCAGTTCTGGAAAAATATCATATTTTATCTCTGTAAAGCAAGTCAAAAACGATAAAAATCCACCATACAGGTCTCAGAAATGTCAATAATCTAAAATTGGCTTAAATTACAGTTCCTTGAAGATGATAGCTCCGTTCGGGGCTATCACAGCATCTTGAACAACAAATCCAAACAGTTCTGGCTGACCGCAGCCTCGCGGGACAGCTACGGTGTCAGGAAGACCCGCAAAACAGTTAGAAATGCAGTGCGTCAGTGACCTCTCGTTGAGCTCTGAAGAGTCGGCGAAGGGAGGCGTCAGTTCCGGAGGTCGGTGCAGGAGTTGTCGGGCCCTCGAAGTCACATGCTTTGCAGATCAAACTCCTCGCGGTTGAAGTCTGGAGCGCCAGCGACAGCAGGCGTCGGGGCTGTGGTGCGAAGTGCCGTTGTGTGGTGTGTGGTGCTCTCAGGTCGTGGTGCAGGCAGTGGCTCGGTGATGGTTGTCCAGCGGCATAGGTGAGACCAGGGCTGTGGTGCGAAGTGATGCGGTGCTCATCGCGGTGCTGGCAGGTCAAGGTGCAAGCAGCGCCGTCGTCGTTGCCGAAGTGCTGTCGTAGGCTGACGAATTGGAGTCGATGCACTGGCGTCGGTAGACCAAGATTGCGGTGCGGGATGAGAGCGATGCGTTGTGTAACTTACAAGCAGTGCCCTTGAACCACGGTGCAAGCATCGTCGTTGGGGATAACAGGGCGGCAGAGTGAAGTGAGGCGGTGCAAAGTGCTGTATCCACAGGTAGTGGTGCAAGCAGAGGCTAGGTGGCGGCGTCGGGCGGCGATAGTGAGACCAGGGTTGCGGTGCAAAGTGCTGCAGTGCCCTCTGCAGTACCTTTAGGACACGGAGCCGGCAGCGGCGTCGTTGATGGTATCGGGTTGCTTTTTCTTCTGTTGCAGCACAAAACATGCAGTTCCCAGTGCTCATAGCGGATGAACTTGAAGTCTTTGCTTTTCCTGAGACGTCTTGAACAGGGGGCAAGCTCTACCTCAAGCCCTTGGAGAAACTCAAACAAAGAAGTTGCAGAAAGTTCAGTCCAGTCCTTTGTCTGTCCAAGACAGAAGCAGCCACTGTAAAGCACACAGCCAAATGGTAGTTCCTCCTCACAGCTTCTCCAGCTCTTCTTCAAGGCAGGTTTCTGAGACCTAAAGAGTTCTAAAGTCCTGGGGTCTGGGCCCCAATATTTATACCACATTTCCCTTTGTTCTCTTTTGGCAGAGAGTCTCTGTGCTTAGTCCCAACCAGTTATGTCCTCTCTGGCCCAGCTTCCTGCAGCAGGTGGAGACAGCATTGTGTAAGACAGACCGGGCCTATTCAGGTGCAAGGGAATCTCCTTCCACTACTTCATATGCGACCCATGTCTATTCAGCCCATCCCTGACTCATCCAGGAAAGGCAGGACACACCTCAACCCTCCAGTGGCTGTCTACAGTGAATGCACATCCCCAGCCCCTGTCACTCTGAAGCCAGACAGTCAATCCACAACCCAGCAGAGGCGCACAGGATGGTTAAGCAAGAAAATGCCTACTTTCTAAAAGTGACATTTACAAATATATAATTTACAAACCACCTTTACTAAAAGATGTGTTATTAAATTCTGAGTTCAGAGAGCCCAAACTCCATTACTCTATCCTGTTCCAATGGGAAGTTATACTTGTAAGATGTTACAAAGTATCTCCCATGCCATCCTAAGGGACAGATAGCCTTTCAATAGTGAAAAACGTAATACACTGTATTTCACTATCAGGACATGTCACACACATCAGTACATATCCTATCTTTCACATACACTGCGCCCGGTCCATGGGGGTACCTTGGGCATACCTGAGGGGTGCCTTACATGTAAGACAAAGGAAGGTTTGGGGCCTGGCAAGTGGGTGCACTTGCCAGATCGACATGGTAGTTACAACTACGCACAAACACTGCAGTGGCAGGCCTGAGAACACTTTGAAGGGCTGCTTGTGTGGGTGGCACAACCAGTGCTGACAGCATTTGATTTACAGGCCCTGGACACACACAGGGGCATATTCTCAAGGACTTATCACAGAGTTAGCGGCACTTTATCGCAGCCAAAGTGGCGATAAATTCATTGCACCATTCACAAGCTGGTGTTAACAGCCCAGAACACCATTTTACCCGCGATAGCATCCGCAAAACACATCGCCACAGATGACCCCCGCAACTATCGCTAATGAGATGCAGAGTAGGCGTACCCGTGCAAAAAGCCGCGAAAACACCACTCCGCAACATTCTCAACGAGCAGCCAGATCAGCGATAAGACCACAAAACAGGCAATAAGGCCCGTTAGCTGCAGGAAACTAACACCTGCTCTGACCTGGTGCAAAGTTGGACCACAGCCTGCACCACAAAATGGAGCCCAGCCCAGAGCCACACCTGAAGGGCAACATATGCCATGGAGCCACTGATCATGCAGCTCGGAGCCCCAACAGGGCCACAACACCCACTGCCACCACCCCCAGGACACCCCCCCCCCGGACCCACCCTGGCCAAAGACATGCCACATCAACTATACGGAACATGTACCAAATAATCCGCCAGATGTCGCACAATCACATTTGGTGGCATGCATGTGTCGTCACAAAAATGAGCATCACACATCCACCTTCGATGTAACAAATGAAAATGTATTCAAAGAAACACAGAACAGAAATGAAAACACATGGCGGCTCCCCTCTGGACTATCCGTAGGTCACAGCCTGCAAGACAAAAATCATGATGAGAAGGTGTGTCTTGCGCACATCAAAGGACAGAGAGAGAGCGAAGGAGAGAGAGAGAGAAAGAGAGGGAGCGAGAGAAAGACAGACAGAGAGGGGGAGCAAGAGAAAGACGGACAGAGAGAGGGAGCGAGAGAAAGATGGACAGAGAGGGGGAGCGAGAGAAAGATGGACAGAGAGGGGGAGTGAGACACAGATAATAGAAGAGATGGACAGGGAGAGAGAGTGCCCACAATGCGCACCCAGGCCACACTGCCCACCTGCTGCCACAGGTGTGTCTCCAACCACGTGCCTGTATGTAGTGCAGTTCACCAGGTCACACATCTGAAACAGATACGTCATCTGAACCAGAGTCCAGAGACATGAATGGCAAAGTACATACAATTGCACAAGACATCATCGCCTGTCCGCCCCTGCGCACCCAGGCAGATGTACACCAGCCCCTCCCACCGCCCAGTGGTGCATGCCCGCCCCTGCGCACCCAGGCCTCACTGCTCACCTTCCGCCCTTGGCGTGTAGTAATGATGGCCCACCACGTGCCGCTGCAAGCCACATGCCTGGCGCCCGCGGACATGGCACCCTCCACATCATGCAGCCCAGCTCCGCAGGCCACCAGTCTCACATGTGATTCTGGGTCTTGATTTCGCCATGGCAGAGGACATACCAGTGCACCGGGCATCATCGCAGGCTGCACACCCACTCAGCCCTTGAGGTGCCACTAACTCTGTGATCCGGGATGCGACGCTACGTGGCGGTAGCCCCGCGCTGCCCGCTGGCTCTGGCCTACACTGCGGTCCAGCAGGGCACACAAATCCTGAGCAGTCCGGACGGCCGGGACGGGGCATCATCGCAGGCTGCACACCCACTCAGCACTTAAGGTGCCCCTACCTCAGTGCACCCAAAGCCACCGTCCCATGGCGGTGTGCCTGTGCCGGCCGCAATGTATCTGGTGCCACCAAGTCTGTGTCCCAAAGTCATGGTCCCTGTATGTTTGGGTATCGTGTTGCGGACGCCATCATGTCACCTCCGTTCCTGGGGAATGTGATGTTGCAGGGCCCGAGGCCCTCATGCCTACATTGGCACCACATGGACGCACCCAGATAGAGAGTGGAAATGGCGTCGAGCACGTGCGCCCGTCCCTTTTCATTGGCAGGGTCACATGTCCCGTGACGCGTGTGCTGGATGGGTGTGGGGTGGGTGTAAACCAGCCGTGAGGGAGTGGCTGTGGCATGCTGACAACTAGACCTGTGAGCAGCAGATCACCACAGGAAAGACAGGGGACATGTAGCGTTGCCGTCCCCCCCTGTGAGCGTAAGCGGAGTGGGCTGGCCTGGCATATGCCAGTCCAGCGTAAGGGTCTGTATATGACCCTGGGGCCCTGGGCGTGGTTCCGTACTGGGCTGGACAAGGAAGCAACTCATGCGTGTGCCCCTGTTGTTGTGTCAGCGCCACCCGGACCGCATTGGGCAATGTGTCACCCTGTCACCCCTGTTCTATGACATGAGCCACATGGACGTAAGAGGAGTCCAGTGAGCCCACATTCATCCATACTTCCACACTTAAAAGACCATAGACATGACACATCTGTGTGTATGTGAATGTTTAATGCACATTCAGTGGAGTGTTGCATCTGGAGCAGTACAGGGCCATGCAAACCTCACATGACGATGTTGTCCCGTGGAGGTCCAGCCAGGGTCCTTCAGGGAATGACAAGTCCAAAGGAAGAGGACGAGTACAGTCTGTAGTCTGATTGCTGTGTCAATGGCGATCAAACATCATATGTCAGTCCATGTCGAGGTCCAAGGTGAGTGTCGCAGAGTGCATCGGGGGGACAGTGGAAGGTGATGATGCAGAGGGCAGTACCAAGCTGAATCTGGGCCTATGGATGAGATGCATGCTGCTGCGTCCTCCTTACCACGAGGGCAGTATCATCCGCATCTTCGTTCTCTGCTGTTTCATGTGCCTCACGTGTGGGTGTTGGTGTTCTATCTCCAGCACTGTGTGGCCGTGACACATCTGTGGCCGGAGGTGGAAGGTCTGCCGCACTGTGTGGCACTGACACTTCAGGGGGCGGAGATGTGGATGGAGTGGTGGCAGCAGCATGCATCCGCACCAGGCCTTGTGGCAGCAATGCCATGAGGAGGGTCCTGAGGTCATTGAGGAACCCAGCTACCTCTCGCTGGTGTGCAGCCGTGGCAGCCACTCGTTCCGCATTCGCCCGCTCCATGGTCTCCATTAACCTCCGCATGTTTCCCAACTCCCATGTGACATCGCTAGCGCCACTCGGACTGGACAGTTGTACTATTCTCTGAGTCAGGGCTTCAGCGATGTCAGCCATGGTCCGTTGGAGAGCATGGAGCGGACTGTGGGTGTCCGTTAGGGACCGTGAGTGGTCCCTGTTGGGACTTAGACACCCACGTATGGCATCTAGTTTGTCTGCCATGCGGTCAAAGCCCACCCGCACCTGTTCAGCCAGATTCTCCAGGCACCCCAAAACACGGCGTTGGCAGGCCATGTGTTCTCCGTGGGGGTCCTGGGAGGCAGCAGTGGTGGTGGGTGCTGCCTGCTGTGTGGTCTGTGCAGGGGGTGGGGTCTCCTCGTAGCAGCTGAGCTGCCCAGCTCCTGGAAGTGGGCTGCGGAGGCTCTCCACGAGCAGTTGGAGGGCGTCAGAGTCGAAGCTGTGGTCGTCCTCTTCATCTCCAGAGAAGAGAGGGTCGGACTGCTCTGCAGGAGGTGTTGATTCTCCCTCTGCAATGTGAAGGGGAGATGCAGTTTAACAATGTGTCCACATGTATGTTGTCGCATTGTACATGGTTACATACAGACAGCATGACTGGGTACATTGTGGCTGTTTGGGAGGGGCTGCCTATTTGATGGGGGACAGTGGACATTTCGACAACATCACGGATGTGTGTTTGTACTTGTACATTATCAACGCACATATCCCTGCAATGCCAATTGTGATTGGCCAGTGTCTGCACCCAAGCGGCACCAGTAGTGACCTGTGTTCTGTTGTAGGTGTTTTGCGGATTGTGTCACATCGTTGTCAATGTAGGTGTGCTCTGTATGTGATGTGTGTGCTGCATTTTTGGGGAGTCGCCCCTGCAGCTCAGATTTTGCTGCCCCTTATCACTTTCATGAGGTGTGCCTCTGACTTCTGTGCTTGTACAGTGTTGACATGTTGCATAATGGGGTACGTTGGTCTCTTGGTGGGAGTTGGTGGTCTGGGGCATGGTGTGTCCGCAGATGTTCTCAACTTAATTGTGCATGTGTGCCATTGTGCCCATCTCCCCCCGTCCCCCCAGGCCCTGGTGGTTACTCAACCTGTTGCTGTTGTGTCGGATCCTGTTGAGCAGTGTCCGGGCCCCCAACTCCTGCCACCGTCTCCCCACTGATGACTGTGGACACCATTTCCTCCATGTCGTCCAGCTCCTCCTGTGGCGCTAGACTCCCACCTCTAGTCTGCATTGCTGCCTTCAGGTTGTTGGCGAGTTTCTGCTTGGTTTTGCGCTTGACATAATTCCAGCGCCTCTTGACCTCACCCATTGTCCTCTTCAGCACTCCGACTGCATTCACCTTGTCCACGATGGACTGCCATAATGTATTTTTTGTTGCCAATGACACAGTGGAGGTGACGAACAGTTTTTGATGGTGTTCTGTCACCTCCGTTATCAGGATCCTGTTTTCCTGCGGACTGAACTTCGTCTTCCTCTTCTTCTTGTCCTTGCCCTTCCCTGACCCCGAAGTCCCAGGATGGTCCTCCGGGGGCTTGTGGGGTTCTGGCTCTCCTCCGTACTTGCTCCGGCAACGTCCATTGTGCTTCGCTGTTGTTTGGCATTTGTTTGTCTGGTTTTTTTCTGCTTTTATGGTGGTTGTTCCCGCCTGACGCGTGTGGATTGCAGGCCTGTAGCTGGGTTTCGCTGATTTTCGTATCGCAATTGGCCTCATCGCAGCTTTTTTTGCGTTGGTGTTTTGCATTTTTGCGGCGTGGCGTTGATTCTAACGCGGTCAGTTGGCGCGTTATCTGGGGAGTATCGCAAGGGGCCGCCGAGTTGTGAATACTTGGTTAACAAGGCGTTAATTTCCCGCGATGGACTGCGATATGCAAAGTTGAGTTAAGCTAAATTTGCAGTGGTTATCACACGTTCTTGAGAATATGCCCCACAGTGTACTGTACTAGGGACTTAAAGGTAAATAAAATAAGCCAACTATGGAAACACCCATCCATAAACACAATTTACAGTAGGAGCACTTGCACTTTGTTTTTAAGCGTGCCCAAGTGCCAGTGCTTTTCCATGGAGCACCTGGTTCCCATGCTGCAATTGGCTGCGCAGGAAGTGGAAACCCACATGGCCCTGCTGCTCATGCAATACTGTCTAGTGTTAGTAAAGAAGCTGTATATTATTCTCCCATCCGTGGCAGTGTAGATGGGCTGCTAGCTTGTGGGTGTGCTCCGTGCCCCCAAGATACAGGCATGAGGACTGAGAAGACACAAAGGGGCCGATTCCGATTCAGGCCGGAAATCTCCCCGACCGAGCCGGACCCGGAGAGATTTCCGACCGAATCGGACCCTAGCAGTCCGACCGAACGAGTACGAAGCGTTCGCATGCAATCGGACTCGATTCGGTCGGACTCCCATTGAAGTCAATGGGAGCCGGTCGTACAACGCGTACCCGGGCTCCCATTGACTCAATGGGTGCGAGGCGAACAAGGGCGCCCCCTACAGTGGTTACGCGTCGAAGTGACTCACGCCGTACATGCACAGGTAGGGGGACCCATGGGTCCCCCTGTGTGCGACTTCCGCGCGGCTACGCGTACAGGGGGTCCGACACGGATCCCCAAAATGCGGCTCTGACTGCTCTTTGGAGCCGGACTGCGCGAGTCGGTCGGACTGCTCGGCGCGCATCGTGCTTACCCGGCCGGGGAACGTCTCCATTGCGTGGTGCGAGTCGTGTCCGTGCGAGTCGGTCGGTGCGGTTGGGTCCCGCGAACGAGTCGGTCGGCGATTTCGCGAGCGCTCGCATCGTACTCGCTTGCCCGGACGCACGTCCGAATCGGTCGGGAAAGAGGGCTCCGAATCGGATCCGGTTAAGCCGAATCCGATTCGGAGCCCTACCGGCCGAGATCGGAATCGGCCCCAAAGTCTTCCTCCTGGGGCTCTCTCCTCCCAAGGAGCACATCCATTGGGAGTGCGGTGGTGCTTCATACTTGTCTTTGACCATTTCTTTCCAGGTGGCTGTCCTTTTGCTATCTTAATTGGCCTTACTTCCACAGGAGATGGGGGCCCCCAAAGGCAAATTAACTTGTGGGGAGGGCGATCCACACATGCCTTTACCAGCCTTCATGCTTTTCCTTCTTTCTTGTGCAGACCTCGAGGCCTTGGCCCTCCCCAGGAGTTAAGAAAGATTCATGTACAGAACTTAGCACAGCATAATAACCCCTGTTGTACTTTCAGCAATAACAATTAGTCCATTTGTCCACAATCGTTCTGAGCTCCCTACTAGCCACTGTCTTGTCATAGAGAGCAGGCGCGGCCGGTACAGGTAAGAGCGGTGGGACAGGTGTGGGGTGGGGCGGTGGGAGTCAAAAGATGACAGAATAGGGAAAATAAAACCACTTACCTTGCGCTTTCCGCATTGCCGACTCGGCGATGCGGCGAGCGCAAGGTAAGTGGTTTTATTTATTTATTTATTTTATTTTCCCTATCCTGTCATATGTCGAATCCCCCCCCCGCCGTGCCCCACCCCGCCGATCTTACCTGTACTAGCCGCTCTTGATATAGATGTGTTTAAGACAGCTGAATCAATTGTCCTTGAAAAAGACACAGCTGTTACCAGTATTTTTAAGAATTGTGGAGCTGAATGGTATCCTTGGATAAACCATCAGGTTTTCATCCCACTGGAGGAATGGAGACTACCTGACCAACTTCCAGTTTACTATTTTGAACACTTTCTCTGGAAACTCAGCACTTCTCGTTTTTGGACCCACAAGCAGCCTTTGATTTGAATAAACATCTCATGCTTTTAGACAAACTGGCGAGAGTGGCTGCTATTTCATGGGTATCACTAAAATGTTTAAATTGTTTCTTGGCTTGTAGAGGAGCAGGCATTGGCTAAAACCATGAAGGTTCAATGCAGAATATTGCTATGTTCATGTCTATCCCTATTTCTCTCTAATATCAACATTCTGACTCTGTCTAACCTGGGCGTTAGCTCCCAAAACTATGCCAATAATGATCAAAACTATGCCGACAATGCTCAAGTTGTATTTCATTTTCAATGAAATAACAGCTGACAAAAAGATGGTGTCAGAAGTCTTCACTGTTATACAGGAATGAATGAATGCATGTTGACTGAGAATGAACCTGGCTTCTTGCTCATTGGCATTGACTACTGACTGAAACACCATGTCTGTAGTTGCTGCTCTTTTGGGAGTTTTGATGGAGGCGTTGACGAAAGGGTTAGAAAAGGATGAAAATGCACCTGTTTTTTGTGTTTAGGGTGTCTGAAGTTAATACATAATACTTGGAATTTCTCCAGGTTCACAGAATTAATGTATGAAATGCAGACTTCACAAGTCAGAAAGTTCATGTAAAGTTCATTTATTAATTTGATGTTGTATGTTTGAACTTTAGAAAAATCAAAAGCCAAAAAATAGATGTCAGCTCAGTGCTGATCCAGCATATCTCTTCATTATATGCCCCCAAGTCCTAACAGTAGGTTTTATTAAAGAAAAAAGACCCAGAGTCAGAAGCATTGAGTTTATGTGCATCCCTTGCTTTCGTAACAAGTGAACTCAATTTATCAGTAATAATTTGAAGTAAAGATTCCTGTCAGAGTTTATCAGTCTCTTACTTCACCTGGTAAGAATTCTGGACCATTATTCCTTATAAGACTTTGATATATGAGGGCATTTGGTTCTGAACAGCCCTTGTTACATTTTCCCACACCTCTTATTGGTGGTGAGGTCTGAACTTTGATGTGGCTATTACAGAATCCTAATTCTTTTCGTTTCTACCACTTTAGTCAAGTCAAGTCAAAGTAAGCCTTATTCGAAATCACAAAGTGAATCATAAAAGCTGCAAGGTACATCCATAACAAAGTTTAAAAAGACCAATATAAAAGTTAAAATCGAAAAGCTAAAAACTGCCATACATAAAAACAGTAGTCAACTGCACAATCAATAACATTTTACCACTGCTTCCTATAATTAATAACGGCCAGCAAAACTGGGACATTACAGCACATATATATATATATATATATATATATATTCGGAAGCATTTGCAGGTACATAAAGGCTGGTCGACATTGTACAAAACCCATCTGCAATTACAAAGGTTTAATACATTTTTTCCTCAGCCCAGAAAAATCTTTACAAAACAGAACAGTGTGCATGGTACTCTGTGTGGAAATATCAACGCATGTGCATTTCACCAGGTCAGGTGACCAGTTATTAATGATGGGAAAACTAATTAGGTGATGGAAAACATCCATCCGAAACCAGGTCAACACTAACCTGTGACGCGGGTTGTACACATTTGCTAGATAGAATTGCATGTGGTAACTAGTCAAAATCATCTGGTTCTTCAGAACAGAAAGTTTCGCAATCTCAGAAGATAGACTAGTTTCCTCTAGTAATGACAGACACTTCAATTTAAGGGCTTTTCTTTGGACATTAATCAGGCTCTCGGGATGGTCAAAATACTCGGGCTGGCCAATGTCTGCCAAGAAATTGTGCACAAATTTGAGCCAGGGATTTTTAAAAGCAGACGTAGATCTGAGACAGTCAACAATAATGGATCGGTTGAACATAGTGTGGTCAGATGACCAAATTTTATGCCAGAGTAAAACTGGCTGGATCCTAATCAAATCTGCTATGTAAGGGGCTCCTAATTCGGAATGACAGACCTAAGTTGAATTGCTTTTCGGAAGGGCAAGGAGATTCCTTAAAAACGCATGTTCTGCCAGTTGGAGAGTGTCAATCTTCCCATATCCCCAAAGCTCAGACCCGTACATAGCAGTGGGTCTACATTTGGCCTTATAGATGGTCATCAGTTCCCTCGGATGTTTAATGCCTAGTTTTCTGGCAAAATTCAACAAGGCCGTTGTTGTTTTAACAAAGTGGATCCGCCTTGATTTAATTGCCCTTGGACAATTCCCACCTTGATTAAACACAATCCCCAAATATGAAAATGTGGCTGTGAACTGAATTTTAGAGCCCTCGATAAAGATGTCACGGCAGCGAGATTTTCATTGCAAAAGTTTTGCTGATATTAATTTTTACACCATGGTTCTGCATGAACTGGGCAAATTCGTCGACTAGACGCTGAAGGCCGAGTGGGGTGCGGGCCATTAATACTGCATCATCAGCATAGAAAAGTGCCAGGATTGGACGATGACCCACTTGAGGTAAATCTGCACACTTACTTGCCAATGTGTCGCCTACACTATTGAGGTAGCGGTTAAACAGAAAGGGGGCAAGTACGCAGCCTTGTCGTACCCCTCTTCCTATTTTAAATGGCTGTTGAGGCTTTAACGAACTTTGCCCCGTCCTAGGGCGTACAGATCTCTAGGAAAGTTCACAATAGTGCAGTCTACGCCCATGTTAGCCATAATTGACCATAATTTGTCGTGAACCACAAAATCAAAAGTGGAAGATAAATCTACAAAAACTAAAAACAAGTTACCTTCCTTAATGTGCACATATTTACCAATAAGTAGGTCGAGATTGATGACCTGTTCTGTTGTCCCCAACCCATACCTAAAGCCGTACTGCAGGTCCGAGAGGATATTATTGGACTCTGCCCAGTCCTGCAGTTGGCCTAGAAGAATGCAACCAGCCACCTGAACTAGAGAATCTAAAAGAGAAATTGGCCTGTATTGAGCTGGGCTATTGCGGTCACCCTTCTTAAATATAGGGACAATAAGAGACTCAGGCCAAGTAGGCATAAATCCTTGGTTCTAGCAGGCTCTGAAGAGCAAGGTGAGGATGGGGCCCCAGAGGTCAGTGTTGGATCTAAACAGATCGATAGGGATCCCATCAGGACCCGGGGCTTTACCACCCTTGCTTGCCTTCAGTGCCTGAACTACCTCATCCAAGGAAAATTCAGGATAGTTCCGGTTATTCAGTGGTAGGGTAGTGGCGCAAACACTAGGGGAGGATGCAGTGGGAGTCACAATATATTCCTGAGAGGAGTACAAGTTTGAAAAATGAGATAGCCATGTGGCCTCAGTAATGGCTACCTTAGCTCAAGGGCAGTCAGGGGTATTATAAGATGGAGAATTAATGATACGCCTAAACGTGGTGTTATCATTAGACAGACTGGCCTCAAGTAATAGGTTCCAGGATTCCTCCTTTAAACTTTTTTTCCATTGTTTAATAGCTAGTTTGTATGCGAGTCTGCATTTCCGGACCTCCTGAGTTGATCTCGGTTGTTTGACTAGAGCTAATTTTAAGCTTCTATGAGTTATTGTGCATACCGAATCAAACCAGCCACAGTGGCCTCCCCTCGCTTTGTTCTGGTTTGCGCGGAGCCCCCCTCCGATGCCCTTTTTTATTAGATCGAACGCTAGGATAAAATTGTGCGCCTCTACAGTCTCATCTAGGCACGTTTTGAAAGCCTCCCTCTCTTTGTGAATTAACTTTTCTAAAATGTTGGGTGGATCCACCAGGGACCATCTTAAAGCGTACCCGTTACGGCAGGAAATGTCGATGTTCTCTAATGTGGTAACTCTATGTGCGTCCCCCCTGTGCGTAAAAAGGTTGATATTCAGAGCAACACTTTGGGGGAAATGATCACTAATCACGATGTCATGGATGTAAAATTCTAAAACCAGCTCAGAGTAACGCTGGGGAAATAATAAAAATCTATCACGCTGTTCTCACCCCTGCTGTTGTAGGTGCTCCTAACTGTGACTGGAATACAGGTAAGTTCTTTACAAAGACACAAGTTGTGTTTAAAGAGTAGATCACTTAAGGTATCCCCGTACTCTTAATGAGAAAAGTGGGTGATATCGCTATTATCAGGAGACGTCATACCGCATACCTTATTATATGGCTGCAGGCAGAGGCGTATATTGAAATCTACGCCCCATAAGATAATTGGGTCCCAGCAACCAATGGGAAAAGCTGTCTCCAAGTCATGATCTAATTGGTGGAGGACTGTAATAATTTCCCATGAGCAGGCATTATTGTAGAAGTCTACAATGGCCAGGGTGGAATGTGCAGAAATTTGAAGAGTAATAATTTGATAAAACACTCTGGTAGCAATGACTGTGGTATTCAAGAGAGCCAACATGTTTGACACATAAATACATAAGCCCCCGTTAGGTCGCCCACAGTTGGACTAAATCGCTGGGCAGTGATATGTTTTGAAGCCATTAAGATGGATTGGGTCCACTGACCAAGTTTCCTGTAAGCAAAGAATGTGAAACTTGGATGTGAATTCAATCCACTCGGTCGTGGTGCATTTGTGCCGTAGGCCAGCAACATTCCAAAAGAGAACTGTATTCGCTGCCACTGAGGTCTTAACTGTGGCGGGGGATAGCCATGGGACTGTGGGGTCGTTCACAATACAAGGCTCAGGGGACTCTCGGACCTCACCTATGTCTAAACGGGGGACCCACTTGCAGTCTAGGGGAGTAAAAGATCCACACTGGTAACCATTGCTTAGATTGTTGGGAGCCCTCAGTCAATCCACACCGCTTAGGGGTCGATTCCGATTCAGGCCGGAAATTTCTCCGACCGAGCCGGACCCGGAGAGATTTCCGACCGAATCGGACCCGTGCAGTCCGACCGAACGAGTCCGATGCGTCCGTATGTTATCGGACACGAGTCGGTCGGACTCCCATTGAACTCAATGGGAGCCGGTCGTACAACGCGTACGCGGGCTCCCATTGCCTCAATGGGTGCGAGGCGGACAAGGGCGCTCCCTA
Organism: Calotriton arnoldi; assembly: GCA_963921515.1. NCBI lineage: Eukaryota > Metazoa > Chordata > Amphibia > Caudata > Salamandridae > Calotriton > Calotriton arnoldi. The sequence goes on along the minus strand of CAWUFW010011418.1, from coordinate 84,265 downwards.
CAGCGAGTGCGCCGCGAGCGCCCGCGGCGTACACGCACAGGTAGGGGGACCCATGGGTCCCCCTGTGTGCGCCTCGCACGGGTACGCGCATACAGGGGGTCCGACACGGACCCCCAAAGTACGGCTCCGACAGCGAGTTCGAGTCGGACGGCGCGAGTCGGTCGGAGCGGTCGAGGTGCGCATCGTACTTACCCGGCCGGAAAACGTCTCCATTGCGCGGTGCGAATCGGGTCCGACCGAGTCGGTCGGAGCAGTACGATCCGGGTGCGAGTCGGTCGGAGCGGTCGGGTCGCCCGGACGAGTCGGTCGGCGACTCGCATCGTACTCGCTCGGCCGGACCCGCGTACGGTTCGGTCGGGAAACAGGCTTCGCATGGCTTTTTCCCGACCGAATGGTATTGGGTGCGCCTCCGACCGAGATCGGAATCGGCCCCTTAGTGTGGAAAGGCAATCAAGCCTGTTGTAAATTTCAATTGGATGCTGTTGCACTGACAATTGTGCCTGATGAGTACGAACTGCATGCGGAAGAGTTAGGAAAGGGGCGGGAGGCTGATAAAAGAAGCCAAGGGGTAAGACAGCGATCTGCTTTGTGGCAAGAGATGGTGAACTAGCTCTCTCAAGAATTAGTTTCACCTGGTTAGGGGATGTGAATGAGAGCACCACGCAGTCTCCCTCCAAGGTTTTGCTTCCTGTACCCACCCATTTACCTCTCCTAATCATTTTCAGGTCTGCAAAAAGTGCCCCTCCAAGCCCTACCCTCGCATTCAACTAGTTTAGGGATTTGTTTCTAAGTGACTCCCATGATTCATGTGCAGAGCTAGAAAAGGAGGGGACATTAGCTAGGATTACCACATAGGGTGTGGCTGCTGGCGGAAGCCCCAGACAGTCCATTTTTGAAATGGGAAAGACGCGTGGTGAGTCAATGGTTGCCTGATTAGAGAAGGTTGGATTTTGAGGAATGTTATATGATGTGGATAGGGGGTTACTAGAAACGGGTTGGGATAGTAATGACTGCTAAGGGAAATTGGGACTGCGCCCTGATTAGTTGACGTTCGGAGTGGATATAATCACATCCCCTGCCCCCAATGGATCAAAGGGTAAAGGGTGATCAATGCCTTGTGTGATTTGTGGAGGGCCGGGCAGTGAGGGGAATTGGTTTAAAGCTTTATTATCCCTAGCTTGAGGGGGACATGCTGGGGGTTTCTGGTTCATTCCCAACAGGTCCAATCGGGTTAACACATTCCTCTTGATCCCTTTTAATTGCTCTGTGAGTGAACTAAATGCGACGTTAACTGAATCAGAGAGGGACTGTACCAGAACAGTCAGGGATGCATAATCTATGGGCGGATGGTTAGCCAGTATATTAGTAGACTTTTTATTCTAGGGGAGATGGAGTTTTCCTAAGACGTTTCCCTCCCCCGCCCGCTCCCCCAGACAGAGGGGATTTGATTTGCAGCAGTAGATGGGGTTTTAAAGTGTTTTCTCGGGGGTTGGGTGTCCGGCAGGGTTATAATGGGGGATTTTGGGGTACACTTCTCTGACTCCTTGTCTTCCCGCTGCCCATTTTCTAATAAACTATCAGGAGTGGGTATGGGGGTTGCACCTGATTCAGTTGGAATTGAGCCAGAGATGTTAATGGTGCAATTAGTTAGAGACTCCTCCACACTCATAATCTGTTTTTCCAACACCCCCATTGTGCCTGTAATATAATTCAGAATGGAGGAAGAAGGACGGGTATTACTCGGCGATTTAGCAGCCCCCCGGGTATTTCCTTTTTACCATGTCCCGAGTTTATTGAAGGACCAATATGATATAATATTGTGTACTTGTGAACCTTTAAAATACAATAAATGCGTTTGCTTTAGGATTAAAACAGGAGTCAACGGCAAGACCACATCCAGTCCCCAGGTGAGAGGATCAAGAATCGATTGCAACAAGGTCTATGTGAACAGTTCTGAACAGGAAAGTCAAAGCAAGAGTACAGACCTTGGCAGCAGGCTGGGCACGCATGAGTTGCTTCAAATCCCTGAGTCGTGTTGCAAAACCAAGGGGGGTGGCCCTGGCTTGCCTCTTCCTGTCTCTGACGGGCGCGGACGGGCCCACCCTTGGCCCGGGCGGTATGCAGACAGAATATCAAGTTGGAAATGCCGACTTACACAAATATCGAGTTGGAAATATCGTGATACAGAAATATCGACAGCAAGAATATCGTGGTCAAGAATAACGACTTTAAGGTAAGAAATATCGTTTTAAAAATATAGAAGTCATTAATCATTAATATTGTTTGCAAAAATATAGTTGTTTAAAATATCGATTTTTTATTTAGTGTTATGTATTTTAGTATGTATTTTAAATGTATGTGATCTTTTTTTGTATAAGTATTGTTTTTGTTTTTTAATATATGTGTTAAATTTATAGTAGTTATCAATTTTATTTTAATTAAATTTTGCGTTTTTTAGTTCCGTAGCGGGTTGTGGGTTTATAGGGGAATAGGGTGGGAAGTAATTTAATTGTAATAAATTAATGATTATTTTTTTTTATTGTAATATTTATATAGTTTAGATTTTATAGTCTCAATTGTGGGAAGTGATTAATTATCAATTAATTATTAATTGGTTGTTAATTAATATTGATTAATTAATTGGCAATTAATTATGTTAATTTCATATTTTTTTTAGGAGCGGGTGGTGGGGTTTATAGGGGTAAAGGGTGGGAAGTAATTTATTTGAATTAATTAATAATTATTTGTTGATTAATGCTAATTAATTAATTAAAATTTAAATATGGCAATTGTGTAATTAATTTTAGATGTGAGTTGAGGGGTTTATAGTGGTAAAGGGTGGGAAGTAGTTTATTTTTAATTAATTATTAAGTAGTTGTTAATTGATATTATTTTATTATTTTAAAATTAATTATGGAAATTGTGAAATTATTTTTATGTGTGTGTTGTGGTGTTTAAAGGGGTAGAGGGTGGAAAGTAATTTATCTTTAATTAATTAATAATTAGTTGATCATTAATATTAATTCATCAATTGATAATTAATTAGGGAAATTGTTTATTTTTGTGTGTGAGCTTTGGTTTTATAGGGGTAACGTTTGGGGAGTAAATTATTTTTATTTGTTTTAATTTATTTTTAACTAATAATATTTCTTTAATTGATATTTAATTATGTTAATTATGGAGGTACACTTTTTAAAAATTTAGATGTGTGTTGTGACTTGTGCGGTGTTATAGGGTAGGAAATAAAAAGATTAAATTTATGTAATAATTAATGTTTTTGATTATAAATAATTTCTAATTAAAAATAGTTATTTGTTTGTAAATTATTTTTAAATTTATTTAATATAATATTTCTAGGTATTTGTCATATCTATTTAACATTATAAAATGTTTCTATTTTTTAGATTTTTTAAATATTTTTATATATTTTTCATTTTATTTTTTTTAATATTTTGTGTTGGTGATATTTTGTTTGTTTTAAATTTTTAATTGACTGGAGTGGGAATATTAATTTTTACTCTCCGCTATCTAACACTTTCCCTATTGTTGCACTAACTGGAGTGGGAATAGTATTTTTTACCCCTCCGCTATCCAACACTTTCCCTAGTGTTGCACTAACTGGAGTGGGAATAGTATTTTCTACCCCTCCGCTATCCAACACTTTCCCTACTGTTGCAATCACTGGAGTGGGAATAGTCATTTTTACCCCTCCGCTATCCAACACTTTCCCTACTGTTTCACTCACTGGAGTGGGAATAGTAATTTTTACCCCTCCGCTATCCAACACTTTCCCTACTGTTGCACTCACTGGAGTGGGAATAGTATTTTTTACCCCTCCGCTATCCAACACTTTCTCTACTGTTGCACTCACTGGAGTGGGAATAGTAATTTTTACCCCTCTGCTATCCAAACCTTTACCTACTGTTGCACTCACCGAAGTGGAAAATTTAAGTTTAAAGGCTTTTAAATAGTTTCATGTTTTAATTTATAATTTAATGTTTTTTTAATTAGATTTTATGTTATTGGTGTATGTATATATATATATATATATATATTTATTTGTAAATTTTCATATCTACAATTATAAAATAAATTAAAATTAATAGTTTATTAATTGTTTTAAAGTAAATATATATATATATTACATTTTATCTACGTATGTTTGCATTTTTTAAATTACATTTATTTGTTCTATTTGTTAAAATGTATATTAAATCTAATTAATTTTTTTAAGTTAATTTTATTTTTTAATATATTTAATATTATTTTTTATACATATATTAAAATCGACATTGTGTACAACTATATTTTTTACATCGATATTTTTTTCCCAATATTTTTGTACTTACCATTATAAATATAGGATGTTGATATTTTTGACATCGATATTTATAACTCGATATTTGTGTATTGGGATATTTTGGGGGTCGATACTCTATCAGTGAACCGCCTGGGCTTCGCTCAGGCATGTCCCGCGCACATCCCTCGCTGTGGTAATCGTTGGCGCTTTTTAAGTGCAAGGAAGACTCCTCCCTCCTGGGAGTGCAATGGATTCTGGGGCTTAGAGTCCCCCAACGGTGGCAGCAGCACAACAGCGTCCCCTCTTTAGTCATAGGTTTATGGGTGTGTTTTGGGTCACTGTCTGAAATAAATACACTGCAATTAAGGCAAGCCTGCAAACAGCTTTACATTGGTTACTAATTTTAAGGCAAAAAAAAATCAGCTTGATACATAAAAGCAATTGGAACTGCCTGAGCCCTGCTGGTCTCTGCTAGAGTGAGACCCTGATCCACAAGAGGTGCCTCCCCAGGTTCTGGAACCTTGGATGGCATCGGAGTGTCCTTCTCTTCAAGAAAAGGAGAAAGCCTAAAGTTTTGGGCTCTTCACAACCTCGAACGGACGCATTCGCGCCAGGCTGAGAGAAGGTCACATTTTTTCAGAGGGACTAACCTGGTCCCTTTAGTTGGGACGTGCTCCATCGTGGTTGGTCAGAACTTGTGACTTTCCCCCGGTCTAGGACGACTAGATGATCGCGAGTGGTGCTTTGTGCTTTCAGGCGCTATATTTTAACTTGCATATCTCCAGTTCTATTGATTGGATTTTTGCCATTCTGGTATAATAATATATTAACTAAAATAAATACTTTACACTTTGCCTCTAAGTTAAGCCTAACTGCTTGTGCCAAGCAACCAGAGGGTTAAGAACATGTTAATTTAGTAATTTTTTGGGTTCACCCTTGCAAGGATTGTGGTTGTTGCCTGAGTGGGGCTTTCATCCCTCTCAGCCAACAACCCAACTTCTTACTTTGGTGTTCAGTGCTAGGATCCAGTACTTGTGTTTTTGCAGTGCCACTCAGTGATTTTCGGAAACACTAAAACTCATATAAATAACATACCAGATTGAACCTTTTCAAATTATCATTAGTTTTTGATGTGGCTATTTTTTTGTTTTTCAAATTCAATTCTTGCCTCACATCCTTTTTACTACAATGGAGATGGAGCTGATAAATGTTGACAACCTCAGCAAAATGGCGCTGCAGAGGCTCTGCAAGGATAGATGGCAGAATGTGGGAATGAAGGGCACCAAGGTGGACTCCATATAGTTGTCCATGCATTTGAGGAAGTCAGGATGCTGCCAAGGAGGAGGCAGTCACTCAGAGGGCCTTGGAGGAGAAAACTCTGGCCCTAGAAAAGGAGGAAGCAGAGGCTGAAAGGGCCTTGGCTGAAAGAAAACTGTTATTGGCACAGGAAGTGAGTCTGAAGGAGCTGGACCTCAAAGCCCGGCAGCCTGCAGGGTTCAACAGTAGTGGTGGCAGTGACAGTACAGTGTCAAATGGGGACAGGAGGGGCCACATACCCAAAGACCTGGTGCCTAACTTTGAGGTCGGGAATGAAATAGCTAGGTGGTTTGAGGCATATGAGATAGCTCTAGAGATGCATAGAGTCCCTGGGAAGAATTGGAGGGCTAGTCTTTTGGGTCACATACCTAATGAAAGGAGGGATTCACTGCTAGTCCTAGCGATGAAGTACCACTCATTGAAGAAGCCCTTGTCAGAAAGCATGGTCTTACTCCTGAGAAGTATAGGCTGAAGTTCAGGGCCGCCAGATGCAGCCCACCAGTCTTGCGTATGTTATGTGGATTACTTCTGCAAGGCACTAGATGGTGGAGTGGTCTTTTTCTCTCCACACACATGTGCATGTGGAGATATGTGATGTTAGATATTTCACTGTTTGCTCAGTTAGCTTCACTTGCTAATTTATTTGTAAGTTGGAGGATTGAGACCCAGGAGACAGTTAAATAACAGATGCAACAAGTATTTGTGCCTGTTTTCGCACTGGTGCACAATTTTAGCTGAGCACAAATTGCACGCACTCAAATTTTGTGATCACAGTCACCACCACCTTTTCAGTGTCAGTACAAAACATATTAAATGTGCTGATAACATGTGTGGAAAAAGGGCAGAAAATCTGTTTTTCTTTGTTGCGTCCCTCTATATACTCCTCATCTGCATAAACTACATATGTCTGCTGCAAATGAAATTCCTAAGAGTATTTTTTTTTTGCTCAAGGTTTTACCAAGTGGATCTCAGTGACCCCACTACTAACTTAAATGAATGCTTTGAGGTACCAATTGTGATACTACACAGTTAGACCAATGATAGGACTTTTGTGTAATACAGTTTGCCTGCTTGCAATAGCTTTAAAGGTTGTTATGATTGGTCAGGGGCTATACTTGTTAGAAAAGCTGGAAACATGATCACAAACGTCTGGTTGTTGTGGCTTTGTGCAATATGTGCTACATTGCTACTTCTTTTAATGCCCCAAACCAGAGCTGTGACCTACAAAATGCAGTTTTTTCATGGTCAGTATATTGCTCGCCAAATTGACGGCTAAGTAGTATGGGAACTGATCAGCACTAAACCCAGAAGGATAGAAAGGGTGCCATGCAGAGGTGGCTGCTGAGGAATGAAAGTGGTGGGGCGAATATTTTGACCCACTGAAAGGCACTGATGGAAACCAGCAGTGCCCTTAGGGTCAACGCTAATGCTCTCAATTATGGTCCATTTTAAACAGTGTTTATAATGGGTCACGACTGAAAGCTCTTGAGTTGAGGCTGAAGGCAGTGCGAGTTTCTCACAGTTTCCAGCAGTGAGTCAAAATTGACTTTTAAGAAACAAATAAGAAGTGCACTTATCTACTGCTTCGGTGTTCCTCTTCATCCCAGCTGTCCGAGTCTGTGACTCAGAGATCAGGCTCCCTAAGCCGACCCCCCTAACCAATTGTGAATAGTGCAATTATTCACCCGTTAGGGTCTCAAGGCGCTGTGGGGGTGGATCTGCAGTTCAGTTGAAGAGCCAGGTCTTGACGTCCTTTCTGAATTGAGGCAGCAGCGGTTATTGCCGGAGATGTAGAGCCAGGGAGTTCCAGGTCTTCACAGCGAGGTAGGAGAAGGATATTACTCCAGATAGGCCCTGTGGATTCGTGGGATGGTGGCCAGGGCCAGTTTGGCAGAGAGGAGACGTCTGGTGGGTGTGTAGAAGGAGAGGCAGTGGTTGAGGTATGCAGGTCTGGCATTGTGGACGGCTTTGTAGGCGTGCCTAAGGAGCTTGAAGGTAATTCTTTTGTTGACCGGGATCCAGTTAAGGTCTCTCAGGTGGCTGGTGATGTGGCTGTGGTGGGGGATGTTCAGGATGTGTGTGGCGGAGGTGTTCTGGATGTTCTGCTGTTTCTTTAGGAGTTTTTGGGTGGTGCGGGCGTAGAGTACGTTGCCTTAGTCGAGTCTGCTGCTGACGAGTGCATGGGTGACCATTTTCCTGGATTCGGTGGGGATCCACTTGAAAATCTTCCAAAGCAAGTGGATAAATAAAACAAATTACATCGTTTTGGCTGATTTGGCGTTGTAGCGCGCGCAATGTAATTCGCTTTATTTATTTATTTATTTACTCAACTCCGGTCGGCCGTCTGCCGGAGTTTACTACCCCCCACCCTGCCCCTCCCCCGCCCCGCCTCACCGCCCCGCAGCACTCCCTCGAGGAGCCGCCACTGGCCGTCCTTCATCCAGGTAGCGACTACCTTCATACCGTTGTGGAAGTTGCTCTTGGTGGATGTGGGTTAGTCTGTTACGGAGAGAATCAGCTGGGTATCACTGGCATAGGAGACGATTTTGAGTCCTTCGCTTCTGACGATGGCTGCAAGCGGGGCCATGTAGATGTTGAAGAGGGTGGGGCTCAGGGAGGATCCATGAGGCCCTCCGTAGCTGATCTCTGTGGGTTCTGAGCAGAACGGTGGAAGTCTGACTCTCTGTGTTCGGCCGGCGAGGAAGGAGTGGATCCATTCTAGGGCTTTGTTATGGATGCCGGCATCGTGGAGTTGTGCACAGAGGGTGTGGTGGGAGAATGTGTCAAAGACGGCTGAGAGGTTTAGGAGGATGAGGGCTGCAGTTTCACCTCGGTCAAGGAGGGTGCGAATGTCATCTGTAGCGGCGAGGAGAGCAGCCTTGGTGCTGTGGTTGCTTCTGAATCCCGATAGGGTGAGGTCCAGGATGTGGTTCATTTGGTTGAACTCTGTGAGTTAGGCGTTGATGGCCTTCTCAATGACTTTGGCTGGGAAGGGGAGCAGAGAGATGGGTCTGTATTTATTGAGGTTCATCGGATCGGCAGAGGCTTCTTTTTCAGCAGGGTGTTGATCTCTGCATGTTTCCAGTCTTCAGGGAAAGTAGCGGACTCGATGGAGCAGTTGATGGGGCTGCAGATTTCGGGGGCGATGGAGGTGCCGGCTCTGTTGAAGATGTGGTGAGAGCAGGGATCCGATGGGACTCTGGAATGGATGTGGTGGTTGCGGGTGGGGTGGATGGGTCTTGGGTTGTTGAGGTGGTGGTGTGCGGTGACGGCAGTTTTAAAGGTTGCATGGTCTGCCAAGATCTTGCTGCTCCTCCATCTTTTCTCGAGCCATCTGCAAGCGCACCTGGACTTCTGGAGGGCGGAAGAGAACCAGCTAACTTTCTTGGAGGGCTGCTTGCCGAAGGGTTTCCTGATGGGAGCCAGTGAGTTGACGCAGTTGGAGATCTAAAGGTGGAGGTTGTGTGCTGAGTCTGTGGATGTCGGTGGTGGGGTTTTGCTGAGGGAGGTGGTGAGATGATCTTCGTTGACCTTGTTTCAGCTTCTGCGAGGATAGTGGTGGGTGTGGTGGTGTATGGTGGGTTTGGTGAAGGAGAAGTGGATGCAGTGGCGGTCGGTCCAGTGTAGGTCAGAGCTGTGGCTGACAGATATGTTGTTGCTTGCAGAGAAGATGGGGTCGAGTGTGTGTCCTGCTGAGGGGGTTGGAGAGGTGGTCAGTTGTTTGAGTCTGATGGTGATGAGGTTCTCCAGTAGGGATGAGGTTGTGGTCATGTAGGTTGTTCAGGTGGGAATGAAGGTCGCTGAGGAGGATGTAGTCTGTTGAGGCGAGAGCGTGGTGAGTGATGAAGTGTGCTATTGCTTCACTGAGGGGGTGCGGGGTCCGGGAGGTCTGTAGACGAGGGTGCCGCCAAGGTTGGTGTTCGGGTTGGTCTGGATCTGGAAGTGGAAGTGGAAGTGGAGGTGTTCCATGTCGGGTGAGCAGTCGTTGGAGCTGGTTGTGTTGTGAGACGGAGGGTGTTCTGTGTATGCTGGCGATGCCTCCTCCCCGCCGGTTGTCATGGTCCTTGTGGATGATTTTGTAGCTGTCGGGGATGGCGGTTGTGATGTCCGGAGCTGAGGTGGGGTTCAGCCATGTTTCTGTAAAGAAAGCGACATCAGATTTCCACGGCGTGTCTTTTAAGGGAGCGGTGTTCAGTAGGATGCAGCTGAGGTGGTCAGGTCCGGTTCTTGCTGGTCGTGCGGTCGGTGGGTATGGTGTGTGGAGGCAGGAGAAGGCACAGTGCAGCAGGTGAATGGGCCTTGGGTGTCCTTCGGTGATGCGAGGTGATGCAAAGTGGCAGGCGGTGAAATGTCCAGTATTGAATGCATGGAAGGTGCTGACGTCGTAGCAGTTGTGACCGAAGGAACCAGGGTCTGTGGCACTGGGTGCAATACAGGCGCGGACAGGAGCAGATGGGCTTGCCTTTGGTGCACCATTAAGTGTGTTGGGGATGCAGGAGGGCTGGTCAGCTGGAAGGCGTGAGGCAGGAGATGGAGCTGGAAGGGGGAAGGGTCATGGGGAACGAGCAGCGGTGAAGGGTGGGAAGGGGAGAGGAATGAAAAGCGAACCAGAGTAAAAGTAAGAACAGAGCAGAATTGAAACGGGACAGGAAAAAGAGGCAGAAAAAGACAGAAAAAGGCAATAAGAGAAAGAGAAAAAGAAAAGAAACAACAGCAGAAGGGGGCGGGCCATGGTGAACGAGCAGCAGTGAGGGCGGGAAGGGGAGAGGAACGAAAGAGCGTACCAGAGTAATGTAAAGGACAGAACAGATTTGAAACTGGACAGGAAAAAGAGGCAGAAAAAAAGACAGAAAAAGGCAATAAAAGAAAAAGAAAAGAAACAACAGTAAACAGAAAGAAGAGCTCACCAATGGGCCACCAGGGATGAGGCGCAGGCGGGAGCCTGCGGATGGAGGAAAGCCTCGAACTCAGGACCTAGGTCGCAGGAGGGCAGACCACTACTAGGTGGAGCTGTGCAGTGGGGGGAGCAACACTCGCTGACAAGGTCAGTGAGGTCACTCCCTCACAGTGCAGCTGCTGCCATTAAGTAGTGTTGTGGAGGCGGGAGGGCTGGTCAGCAGGGAGGTGGGAAACGTCGCTGGAATGAGGTGGGCCATGGGGAACGAACAGTGTTGAAGGGTGGGAAGAAGAGAGGAACAAAAAGCAAACCAGAGTAAAAGTAAGGACAGAGAAGAATTGAAACTGGACAGGAAAAAGAGGCAAAAAAAAATACAGAAAAAGACAATAAAAGAAAAAGAAAAGAAACAACAACAGACAGAGAGAAGAGCTCATCACTGGGTCACCAGGGATGAGGCACAGGCGGGAGCTTGTGGTGGAGTAGGGCATCGAACTCAGGACCCAGGGCACAGGAGTGCAGACCACTACTAGGGTACACTGACAAAATATCAATGTCAAAAATATAGAGGAAAAAATATAGAATGCAAAAATATCGACTCCCTATACTTAAACAGGTAAGTACAAAATTATTGAATCAAAAATATTGAAGTAAAAAATATAGATGTAAAAAATATCGATTTAAAATATATATAAAATAACATAAAATATATTAAATATATTAAATATTAATATTATTTTTAACAAAATAAATTAAACTTAATATAATTTTTAAGTAAATATAACAAATAAACTTAATTTAAAAAATATAAACACAGAAACATAATAATTTATGCATATACATATATTTGCTTAAAAATAATTTATTAACTATTATCTTTATTTAATTTTTAAACTTTAAAATTATAAAAAAAGAAAATATATATATATATTTATATCAATAATTTAAAATAAAAATAAAACATTCTATAATAAACTAAAACATTAAACTATTAAAAAGAATGTAAACTTACATTTCCCAATACAATAAGTGCACCAGTAGGGTAAGTGCTGGATAGTGGAATAATTAAATTTACTATTCCAACTCCAGTGAGTGCAACAGTAGGGAAAGTGTTGGATAGTGGAGGGGTAAAAATTACTATTCCCACTTTAGTGATAGCAACAGTAGGGAAAGTGGTGGATAGCGGAGGGGAAAATATTACTATTCCCACTCTAAAGAGTGCAACAGTAGGGAAAGTGTAAGATAGTGGAGGGGTAAAAATTAATATTCCCACTCCAAAGAGTGCAACAGTAAGGAAAGTTTTGGATAGCAGAGGGGTAAAAATTATTATTCCCACTCCAGTGAGTGCAAAAGTAGGGTAAGTGTTAGATAGCGGAGGAATTAAATTTACTATTCCAACTCCTGTGAGTGCAACAGTAGGGAAAATGTTGGGTAGCGGAGGGGTAAAAATGACTATTCCCACTCCAGTGAGTGCAACAGTAGGGAAGGGGTTGGATAGCTGAAGGGCGAAAATTACTATTCCCACTCCAAAGAGTGCAACAGTAGGGAAAGTGTTGGATAGCGGAGGGTAAAAATTACTATTCCCACTGCAGTGAGTGCAAAACTAGGGTAAGTGTTGGATAGCAGAGGAATTAAATTTACTATTCCAACTCCAGTGAGTGGAACAGTAGGGAAAATGTTGGATAGCAGAGGGGTAAAAATTACTATTCCCACTCCGGTGAGTGCAACTGTAGGGAAAGTGTTGGATAGCGAAGGGGCAAACATTACTATTCCCACTCCAGTGAGTGCAACAGTAGGGAAAGTATTGGATAGCACAGGGGTAAAAATTACTATTCCCACTCCAAAGAATGCAACAGTAGAGAAAGTGTTGGATAGTGGAGAGGTAAAAATTAATATTCCCACTCCACTGAATGCAACCAGTAGGATAAGTGTTGGATAGCAGAGAGGTAAAGATTACTATTCCCACTCCAGTTAGTGGAACAGTACGGAAAGTGCTGGATAGCAGAGGGTCAAAATTAATATTTCCACTCCAGTGAATGCAACAGTAGGGAAAGTGCTGGATAGCGGAGAGGTAAACATTACTATTCCCACTCCAGTGAATGCAACATTAGAGAAAGTGTGGGATAGCAGAGAAACAAAAATTACTAATAGCACTTAAACAATTGGAAAAAAACAAAAAATATTACAAAATTTAAAAAATCATAAAAATAAATAAACAATATTTTAGAAATATAAAATTAAATACATTAAACATATAAAAAGAACACATAATATAATATTAATTACATATAACAAAAACCTACAAATAATATATAAAATAAATTAATAAATACATTTATGAACAATAATTATTTAAAAGTAGCAAATATTAACAAACAAAAAAATTATTCAAAACATACATGTATTTATTTGATTTCTTACCCTATAACACCACACCAATAACAAAACACTTCAACATTTTAAATTAAATGTATTTCCATAATTAACATATTTAATAATCAATTAAAAAAATTCTATTAATTAAAAAAAAAACATTTATTGAGTACACATGCTTTAACACTATAATGTCCACAACACACACCTAAATTAAACTATAAAATATTAAAACACAATTAAATATTATTTTTAAAAGAGAAACTATTACTATCAACAACTAATAATTAAATAATTAAAATGTATTGAATACCCACCTTTTACCCCTTTAAAAGTAATAACAACACACAAAAAATAAAAAATTACACAAAATAAATATCAAATAATTAACATTAATTAACAACTATATAATAATTAATTAAACACAAATTACTTACCACCCTTTACTCCTATAAACACCACAACACACACCTAAAATTAATAACACAATTACCATAATTAATTACTAATTAATTAATTATAATTAATAAACAACTAATTATTAACTCATCAATTAAAAATAAACTACTTCCCACCCTTACCATCCTTTACACCTATAAACACCACAACACACACCTAAAATTTAATTACACAATTACCATAATTAATTACTAATTAAAATTAATTAACAACCAATTATTAAATAATTAATAATACATTAATTTACACATTTAGCACTATAACATCTCAATTAAACAAATATTAATAAATAAAAAAAAATCAATACATTTATTATAATCAAATTACTTCCCACCCTATTCCCCTATAAACCCACAACCCGCTACGGAACCAAAAACGCAAAAATCTAATACATTTTTTTTTATAACTACTAAAGATTTAACACATATATTAAAAATACAAATAATTCTTTTACAAAAAAACATACATCACATACATATAAAATATATACTAAAATACATAACATTAATAAAAAATCGATATTTTTAACAACTATATTTTTGCAAACGATATTTTACGCTTAGATATTTTTAACATCACTATTACTTACCTAAAATCGATATTCTTGACCACGAGAATTTGTATGTCGATGTTTCTGTCCCACGATATTTTTAACTCGATATTTGTGTATTTCTATATTTTTTCTTCAATATTCTGTCCCTGCACCCACTACTAGGTGGAGCTGCGCGGTGGGAGGAGCAACGCATGCTGACAAGATCAATGAGGTCGCTCACAGCTCAGGTTGGGGAGGTTTAAAGTGCGCATGTCAGGCTGGCAGTTGCAAGATAACCAGACAAAGTGACATGCACTTTAAACAGAAGGGCTCACCACTCCTCCCTGCTGCCAATCAACAGCAATGGCCCCGCCTTCAGACTCGGCTCAGCTGAAAGCATGAAAAATGGCAAAACATTCATTTTATTACCATTTTATTTTTCACTTTTGCTGAGCTTGCAGCAGGGGGGCAACACTCCTGCACCCTAATAGGGGAGTGCCAATGGTGCCATGTACCCTAATACAAGCAACGAAAATGGGCCACCTAAACACAGGTTTGTATAAAAGAGCACCCATAATTGAGGTCCAAATCAACCTCCAAACTCCCGGCTTCTGGACCACTGCGACTGCTGCACTATTGATAGCTACGCTCCTGACTAAACCTAACAATACCAGCCAGGAAAGAAAACTGTCTGAAGCAACTCAAGGGAATGCATGCCGTGGCAACCCAGCTCCTGTGCATTCTGACTATAAGAATGAAAACGCACGTGCACATAGACGTGTAGCTTAAAAAGTCCACCTGGTGGTAGCTTTAGAAAATACATAACACAGAGAATAGGCGTGAAAGCAAAAATACAGTTTCTCGTTTGTAAACCTAGAGCTACAGTTTGGCACAACATAAATACGTGATTACAATATGACTGTTCTTGTGACGCCTAAACGAGATGTTTTGTAGCTGCAAATCTGTCTTTAGGCACAGCTAACCTTTACAGTCAAAGTGCATCAACAAAGAATGAGACGTGATTTCACCATGCAATATATTAGCTCATCTGTTAAAATGTGAATAAAACTGGAAGTTTTATATTTAAGAAATATTTATTTTGTAGAATCATAAGGATTGAGGAAACAAAAACAGAGCTGGGTGGAGAGGTGGTCCTAGGACACAGATAATACTGTGATAGATGAAGAATATGAAAACAAATTCAAATCATGAAAAGCGAGAAAGATTTGTTGCAAATATATATGTGGATGTTGCCACATAAAAACATTCTTTCCCCTGTTCCAAAGTGGTCTCCCAAAGAATAAGGAGAGACTGGGTTGGACAGATTTTGATACCCTGCACTATTTAAGCATGTAAACATTGAGCAGGTGACTTTAAACGTTATTCTACTCAGACTGAGTAACGATTTTCTGCAGCGATGCAAGGTCCCTAGGATGCAGGCCTGCAACCATCAGGGTTGCTGCCATGTGTACCCTCTGTCCAAGGCTGGTCTGCATGGCAGGAGTAGTTGAAATAAACCATGATTCTTGAGTTATTAACTTCCGCTAACAGTAAAGACTAAGCTTTGGTATAGCATAGGTTTAAGTTTAGTAAGCTGATGAAAGTTATTACCTATCGCAACCCATTCTGTTTTTGAGGATCATCTAAGCATCGAAAATGAAAAATAAGCTTTTTACCTTATTGTTGTTTTCATAACTTTTTGGTCAAACAGAGCTGGAATGGGATGAGGATAGGGGGGAGGCTAAATCTCAATTTGGACCCAAAAAAACTACCTTCATTTTAGAACTGTCTAGCATTGCATGATGGACAAAAACACAATAGGCTCAAATTTAATGACGATCCATTACCGGTGGATGCTATTAATTCATTATTACGCCCATTACATTTGTTTCGAACCAAGAAGGCACAAGCACTGCTGGATAGCATAGATCTGCCCTGATGACAACAACTGCAGAATAAGTCAGTGCACATTTCAGGCCACATGCTGGAATTAGTCTTTTCCCATCACTTGGAGGTAAGTACCCTCTCTGCTTAGCCTCAGACTTGGGTCTAGTTCACCTTGATCAAGTTGACACTTACCAATACTCAAGTGAAACATACGCCAAATGTCACACCCTACAAGAACACACACTTATAAGTTAGTTCAAAAATGTCAAAGTGATAACAGCCCACAGAGGCAACCATCAAATCGCTACTTTGTGCATTCTGTATGGCTACAATCTTCGCACTTAAGGCAACCATGCAAAGTAAGAAAAAGATTGCGGAAAAGCTGCAACTGAATGGTTTGAGCAACCATGTTGAAAATAAAATGGCAGGGCATAATTTTCCAGCTGGGACAATCGTGTTAGATGACACAAATATGACTTCTCATGTAAAACAATTCTAACAACCAACTAAATGATCTTTTCACATTTTTCAGAGAATTGAATGATGCAGAATCTCCACATATGCTCTCCATTCTATCACAGGGATTCTACAAGTACATAGCAGCACATTTCACATTGAAAATTGGAAACAGTAATCATGATGTTCATGGAAATCAGGTACCTTACTTCCCTAGGAGCCTACAAAATACCACAGTAATTTCAAGCAACATTAAAGCCTCTGGTCAACCTGTGTAGTTCTCCTGAATTTCCCAAGTTGCCCAAGGCTCTGCTGAGAAGCCTGCAGCCAGTGATATTAAACGTCAGCCTACAGAACACCCAGGCTCGTAGGCTTAAATCCACCTAATCCCTCTTTAAACCAGTACCAGATACTCCTGACCCCTTTATCTCTCTTTTGCAGGTTCTTGCTTTCTCCCTTTGTGACAGTTTTTCCTTCTTTCTTTCTTCCGTCTTTCTGCTTTGTGTATTTTCCCCCATCTTGCATTCGGTAAAAGCTGATGCAGAAAGATAAGTGCTCGTCCTCAAAAATAAGTGCCAGTGGCCCCCACTTGCAATCACCGGCACAAATTAGGCACTGGTTTTCCTCATTTTAGTGAATAATATGGTAATGATGCACACAGTAAATAGTGCATCCTGCAGCATCGCTATTGACAGGTGTAGTATTGAGGTATTCTGTTTGGGTGCTCGAGAGGGAGAAACAAATTGTAAAACACTGTTTGAATTCGAATAGGATAACTAAAAAATATATCATATAAAAGGATTCTAAAGAGATCACAGTAACACAAATGTGTGCAAATAATGAAAAAAAGAAATATGAAAGCCAAGCTGAACCATATTCAATTTAACCGTGAACCAATGTGATCAACAAAATTGTATTTCAAAAACCATAGAGTGCCAAAAACATAAAATGACGGGATGGCTTCATAGATCACGTGTCTCACACCTAAAAAATGAAGTACAAATAAAAACAATGGTAAAAATGTCAAATGGCTACTTTTTTGCCAATTTTATAAATTAAAGCCAAAATCAATAGATAGTGAATTGATAATTTAAGAACACATATTTGATTGTATGTTGAGATAATCTAATAGTAAATAAGTCAACAAGTAAATTAGTGTTAGTTATGGACATTTTTAAAAAGGCTTACGGTAAACAGGGTGGCATTTGTATGGAGGTGTGACTACTATTTATTAGCTGATGAATCATAGCATTAGCTTGCTGTATATTGCTATGAAGTGACTTTATGTCTAGAGTGACTAGTATCTGAGAGATGGGAGTCGAAGGGAATTCTCAATAGTGTTCATGATATCTGTGCTATCAAAAATAAATGCTGCAGTAGAGGGTACTAGTAGTTTGAGACAGAAATTAACAATTAGGCTCCAAAACAAAGAGACAGCAAGAGACAACGAGTCATCCAGATGCCAAATAATAGGGTACCTGTGAGGGTGCGTTGTATAGAGTACTACCCACTAGACATGGCCAAATTATTATTTGTGTAATTTGTGGATGTAATTTTAACATATTTAACAAATCGTGACCAATCTGCCAATCTGACTCTATGAAAGGGCAAAAATTGCATCCCCACATTTTAATTTGCTAACCACAGATTGAGCCGTTTTCCTTTTCTGTTGCCATAGGTTTTGAGCAAAGAAATAAATTTTCTCATAAAGAAATAGTTTTTTTAGGAATCGGTCAAATTATTTTATAATAATCTATTTGTATTCATCAAAAATGTTTTTACTTTTGCTCAGGACCAACTTATTTTTATGATATTTTGAGCAAGACTGTTTGCCAATACAGTGCATGTTTCTGGTGGACTAGATAAGACAAACACACTGAAGGTGAACACTAACAGATTCTATATGCTTGCAAACAAAAGAAATCAAGCCGCTCTAGTACACATCATTATGAATGCAATAATACATCATTCCTTAATAATCCTTTGTGTAGATATTAAAATCTACCACAGAATTATTACATTTAGCATCAGTCATCAATTTCTTCTTTCTTCAAGGATGATTTTGTTTTTTGCTCTTCTAATTAAATGACGTTTGGTAGCATTGGCTTATGTATTTTACAGGAACTAATTTATGTTTAAAATGTCTTTGGCATTCTACTTAAAAAAACTAGCGGTGTTGGGTGGGCTGCAGATACGGTAAGTAGTTAATGGTACAAGGTGAGCTTTTCTGTTATTCAGACTTCACACGTATCATCCTGCAACAAAACTCAGATCAGGAGGGGCCCTTCTTCTGACTATCCTACGGTACAGAAGGCCTTCTATGCATATGGCATCCCTTTTGGTGCAGACCACCAGTCCTTAAAGCTCCCTCCCAATATAGGTAAGAAACCACACAAATCTCCTAGAGCTCTGAAAGCAATTAGTACATGTCTGTTCTTCCCCTATGAGCCTCACCTTCCCACCACAAGTGAACAAGTGGCTTGCCATAAAAGAACATTCCATTATAGCACCTATACCAGATAAATCACCTCCTTGCTATGGAGCAATGGGATATACCAACTATTCATATTCTGAAAGATCACCAATAGGAGGCAGGTATTAATAAGATCGACTGGGGATTTTGCACCACAATAACTAATCCTTCACACCACACGTAGATCACAAAACAATCTTGCACTTTATCAAGGATGTTACAAGACTAGCTTGTGGCAAACTAGAAATCTAAAGCACAGTGTTTTGACCAACTCTAGTGTAGCAACATGCTATATAAATAGTAGAGACCAAATGATGCATTGATATTTCTCCAAGGAGTAAAGCTTCTCTTACTTGAAAAAGACTTCAAGCTGGTAATTCAATCCCTAGACTTATCAACACTGGACTATGGTAACTGCCAGCTGAGATATGTCCTAAAGGTCTACCCAGCACCACTCAAAGTCATGCTACATTCTGCAACCAGGTTGGTCACAGAAGTAAAGAAATATGACCATACTAACCCCCCTTCTGGCCACCTTCAACTGTCTTCCTCTAAAATTAAAACGCTTTTTTAAAAAATTGACAGCAACAAAGAACTATGTATGGAAACCACAATTTTCTTGTCAGCGAAATGACCTTCTAGAGTGGGGATTGTGCTGAATAAACAAACTCTTCTGCAAGAAACACCTGCTTTTAAGAAAGACAAATCACTAAAGCTGTCCCTTTTGGAAGCACACCAAGTGTAAGCATCGCAATTTCACCATGTATCAGGACAACCATATCCAAGGAACAATTAAAAAATAAACTGCAAGGGTTGCTGGCCCAACAACATTTCACCCTAGCAAGGGATTGCTTGAAGATGTTCCTTGGTTTGCTCAGGTTCTCAAATGATCTGAACTTTTTGCCTCTAGTTGGCTTGGCTACATGTGTGTATAAACTGCAGTTCTGAATTAATATCCCCTAGAACTGCCATTTCTTGTACAAAGGGGTATTGAAAACTTTGTGCCCTTGACCTTTCTTTGCTGGTAAAAGAAACATATGGATTTGTGCTATAAATGTTAAAAAATACTTTGTTTCATATGTTATAAGTATATTGCAAGTCACTGAGAAATTTTGCGACCAAATGTAGGAATGAAGGTGAAGGCCTTTATCAATTCATGGAACTCTGAGTCGGCTTGCAAATGTTCTTTAGTGTATAACAGAGAGTACTTTATTCCAGTAGCAGCTCCTGGTGGGAGTGCTACCGGGCGGTGACGTGGGGCGGGGGAGGGGCAGGGTGGGGGTAGTAAACACCGGAATACGGATGAATGCAGGTAAGTAGACAAATAAATCAATAAAACGAATTTCGTTGCGCGCGCTGCACCGCCAAATGCGATGCAGCGTGCGCAACGAAATTCGTTTTATTGATTTAATTGTCTACTTACCTGCATTCATCCGTATTCCGGTGTTTACTACCCCCCACCCTGCCCCTCCCCCGCCCCACGTCACCGCCAGGTAGCACTCCCACCAGGAGCCGCTACTGCTTTATTCCTTAAAATACATAGGGGCAGATTTACAAGGCCCTTGCGCCACTTTTGCGTCATTTTTAACATGGGAAAAGTGACGCACGGGTGGCGCAAGGGGCTTGTAAATAAGCCCCATAGTCTCAATCTTAACTGGGTGTGTTCATTGGTGTTGTACGTGATTTAGTTCCTATCGACACATGTTACCTGATACTACGTGATTACCAGTCAGTGAGCAGTATTTAGGGAGCAAACCAATTGCTCTTTACCTGTACAGATGAAACTCGATAGACCTCCGTAGACAACGTCATCGTTGTCTGGTAGTATAAACGGACACCTTGTCTGTACCTCCAAACAATATTGCTTGCAAGGAATTTTGCTACTGCAGTCAAGTTGTGTGACTTCAAAATACTGGGAACACAGCCAGGCTTTGTAGACAGTCTGCAAAAAGAATGAGAAGGAGAAATGAGCTACGATCAAACAGTCTCGGTCAAAAAAAATGCTTGCTCAGCCTACAAACACATCATGTACAAACAAGCCTTAAAGCAGAACCTCTTAACAGCTACATAAATACGTGTTTACAGTCTTTGTAAGGTATTAAAGTGAAAAGTCCCGGGATTTAGAATAGCTTACAAATGGAAATTGCATATTTATTTTAAACATAAACGAATAGAGCAATGGCTCTGCGATGTAGACAGCGGGCACATATGTTTTCCTCTAGAAAAGAGGAAGACGCAGATCTGTATTTGGAACAGCAGGTGGCAGCATTCACCCAATAATGATTTATATTGCTGATTTATTCCATCATTTATGTTATGGTTGGACACGTTAAGGAGGCATAAGATTTCTAAATGAACTGAATACATACACAGACTTTGTAACCATATTGTACGCCCTTACTACGAAGAGCACCACAGGCCCGCAAAACAGCAAAATAGAGTCAGGCTGAATACAAAGTGATATTTCCCCTAAAGGTGACCTCACAGAATAAAAAAAAAAAAACAATCTGTGTTCAGCGCCATCTCCTGCTGCCTAAACACAGATATAATTCAGACGTGTGATGTGATAGAAAATCCAAGCGAGCAACAGGGACCTCTAGAGGAATGGCACTTGGGAAACACCTTGGTGTCTAAGGCCCCGAGCAATCTGACGTTGTTTAAGGTTTTCATTAGTCTGATTTTCGGCACAATATCGGCTGGTGAAGGCTGTGATTATGGAGGTTATTGCTGGGTGAGAAGTGCCTTTCACTGCGCAGGGTTCATTCAGAAATAATCGCATGGATCAGTCACAATATTTCTATCTTTTCCTGGGTGATAAGCAGCAGGTGCCGACTTGCCTTTGTTTCCATGAAAGGAAAGAATTTCCCAGCACCAGTAAAAAAAAATCATCCCAATTAAAAAATTCACATTAATCATTGAAAGGCGTAATTTGTCTCAGTGTTCTCGTTTCCATCATTTTTTCATATGCTATTCAAGGCAGGCACATTTCGTTTTCTGTACTGGTGTTAATATTAGAGTAGGTTAACTCTACATAACTGTATTCCTACGCAAATGATTATAACACACATAGGGGCAGATTTACAAGCCCCTTGCGCCACTTTTGCGTCACTTTTAACATGGGAAAAGTGACGCAAAAGTGGCGCAAGGGGCTTGTAAATCTGCCCCATAGAGCGTATATTTGTGACTCATTTGCGAGGATACCACAGATAAGGTTGCTAGGCAATAAAATGAAAACATACCCACTGCTCTTTGAGGTTTGATATCTACATTACAGTGCTTCGTGAGTATGAAATATATACGAGTAGCGTGCGTTAAGCTCAAATCGTAAACTTTAAAAAACTGCATTTTAAGGCTATTATTATTTTTCTTTAATTAAAAATAATTTTTAAAACTTTTAAAAAATCTGACCCTAAGTAAGGGGCTTTCTCATGTCTTAAATAATTTTTCAGCTTTGTATATAGCTTTTTTAGTAAACATAACTGTAGCAGAGATGTCACAAAAATACACATATGCACACATTTTTCATAAGATAACACCTAAATGGATGTAAGTGTCTTGTTATAAAAGCAAAGGAGGTAGCTTGACTTTCTTCCTTTCCTTTATGAACTGTTTAATTCCTGAAGAAGGTTCTCTAGAAAGAGTTTTTTTCCAAGTCAGCAATAGTGGCAGACAGGGAATGTGCTCTCTGGTTCTCATTGGACGCAGAAGAGGCCCTTCGCTGTGCCCTGGGATCGCCTGACCTATCTGACTGCGAGTGGCTGCTCCCTTAGCCAATGTTGCTTGGAAGTATATATCCCCTTTGAGGGTAGAGATTCTAGTCACTGCCGGAGGAATCAGGGCAGGCTCTAGGGCGGTGCGATCGGTGCCACCGCACCGGGCGTTGCCATGGGGTGGGGGCGTCATTTTTGAAAATGTATTTTATCATTTTAAAAGCACCTGCTGCTGCGTTTCTGGCCTCCAGCAATTTTCAGGCATCAATTACATGTCAGGATAACTCCCGTGATTAGTCGTCTTTCTGGAAAGAGACCGAAGGTTTTTCTAGTGGAAGTTTTGACTCATCCTAAGGTAGTGCAGAGGGTTAAAATGCTGCTGCTAAGAATGTGTAGCATGCAGATAACGAAGTGCATATAATGTAAATAGGTCTGTGGGTTACTGCTTCTGTAAGAGAGCTCCTTTTCTTACATGTCCTTTATAAGTCAAAATCCTAATATAGAACATTGAGCTATTAACTGTCATCCTAGAGCTGCAGGCAAACTGCAAGGTATATGTTAGAGCTATATGGTTTTTTTTGCACAGTCTTTCATCATCCTAATCTTGTGAAAAGGGTTCATTTAGGTAGGAAACAATTCTTATTATGAAAGAGGACCCCTAACAATGATGTTACACTTTAAATTCTGAATTTGTGCTTTTCCAGAATAAGGACTATATTGCTTACCAGTATTGATGACATGTCACTCCTACACTACACCTTGTAGCCCTGTCTGATGTAAGATTTCCTATACACTGATTTACACACATATGATGTCTCTGTGCAATGTGTGTGTGGTGTAAAGTGCTCTGACATCTTACACTGATATGAGTGGTGCTATAAAACTAAATAAATCTGAGAGACAGTGGTTATGGAGACTTGAGGGGCACTGCTAAAGGGTGCTAGTGAGGGAATCCGTGGCAGAGGTGGTCATTGGGGGGGCGCCAACAGACATTGTCGCAAAGGGCACCTCCAGCGCTAAAGCCGGTCCTGGGAGGAATGGTGCCCCACTGGCATCTGTCTTTCTTGTGAATTTGTTGCATGACAGAGGTCTGTGTGAGTCAGCAGCGGCTTCTTTGCAATGGTGGAGTAGCGTCGAGCCACTGGCTCAGAGCCAGCAGATGAAAAATAAAAAGATATGTTACTATTGTTTTATTTTTCATTTGCTGGCCGAACCAGCGTGTGTAGGGGGGCTGGGCTGAGGTCACAGGGAGGAGTGGTTGTGTATTTCTAACTGTGCATTTCTGTGCCGGCCAAACAGTCATACGCAGTTAGGTTTCTCTTACCCGGCTGTATTCTACAGCTGGGTGGAGAAACATGCCAGACTCCCTGTGCCTGAGCGGAGCATCTTAGCAGCCCGCTCAGGCCAATCCAGGCACTGCTCTCATATTATGAGAGCAGCGTCTGGATTGGTTGGGGAGTCTGTCGTAGGGACTGTCAGGAGCTGCAGGCAAGAAGGAGCACCGAAGCGCGTGTTGGCCGCAGGATCAGGTAAGTGTTAATTTTTTTAATTCAAACCTCCCCCCTGCCGCTGCTGCAGCCCTCCCCCTCCCCCACCCCCCGAACTGGATATTGGCAGCAGCCACGACTGGTGTGAGTGCTCTTGTGCAGAAGAGTCAAGAATCAGCCAGGGCTGAAGCCTCTGTGATGTCACTAATGGAATATGAGGTACAGAGAATTTGCGAGAGCTGGGAGAAAGAGTTAGCAGTGCAAAAAAGAGCCATTGATTATTATAGGTAAGCCGGAAGGATTCCTTTGTACAGATAACTCATGGTGAACCTTAAAGTTTAGGGTTACTCTGGCAGATCTCAATCAATTCTAAGAGAGTTCCTAGGTCCTTGAAACCAGAGGAGTGTTTCAAGGAACCAACTCCCTTTCTCAGTAGGAGTGCTACAGAGGAGATGAAATCCTGAGATAAATAGGATAGTATTTCAGGTGAAATGTCAGGATTCCATCTATTAAGCAGGCTTGCTCCTACTGATGTGCCAAGGTCACAGAATGGTATCAAAAGGTGCTCTGCTTCTATCTGTATGTTCGGAAGTAGTGGGATACATTTCTGCTGCTATGCTGTCATGCCACGTTTCCTATGCATTACTGTGATGTCATTGCAGTTCATATCAGATCTCTTGCCCTATGGTTGCTCTATGTATCCTAGTAGGATTTCCTACTGAAGAACAACATACTAACAAATATGCCCTATTGATTTAAAAAAATAAAAAAGCATATGCTTCACAAAGGGGGTGTAAAGTAAAAGATAAATGAAGGTTAACTGAGATGAGATGTTGTCTAATTACAATATCCTTGAGTAAGAGGAAATGCTAGACTTGGGGTGCAGGAACATTAGCCACCATACTCTCAATCAGTTACTCTATAGGCATGTGTGGTGGGCATTATTGAGGTGTCTTTACTCACGCAATTGTGGCAATGAGCGGGGAAGTTTTAAGCTTGATTTAAAGCAGTGATGTGTTTACTACATATATTAAGGCAATGCATTTCTTGAAACATACATTGAAAGAATAGGAAAAAGAGTAGTAATTGTAACAAGCATTGATGATTCTAATAGATCAGGTCTTGATATCATGCATGTGGAAGCATACTCCCTATACTAATGTGCACACATATGTGCACTATATACATAGCAACACATATACGGACATCGAAGCAGACAGACCAATGTTCATACTTATATTATATCCTTCTCAATTTATTTTCCTCTCCTCCAAATTCAGCCCCTTTGCTCCCTTTCAGAGATCAGTGATAGAGTAGAAAAGAGCAAATTCTTTGCAGAGGGTAACAAGTTTATAAAATTAGACAACTAACACATGCTTTATACCATTCCTTGCCAGATATATCATTTGCAAAATACAAGATTACAAAACGTAAATGTTTCTGTGTGAAGTTTTCCTCTTGTAGTTACAGTATTATTAAGAAACTGGTTTATGCTACTGCTACTGAGACTGGGACATATTGCTTTGTGACCACAATGCCTGACAAGATACAAATGGGTCCAACCTACTTTAAAAATGTCAGGAAACAAAAGTAAAAATACTGCAATCTCATTTCTGTAAGGCACTGCGATGGTTTTCACAAAAGTAATGACACCACTCCATGACACCATTTTTCAAACTTTGAGCACAGGTTTTTTTTTTAACATCACTCACCAATGATATGAGGAAATGCTAAATTTGCAACGGCTACACTCTGTGCATCAAGCATACCACCTGCATTCCTTGCACCTCTATTCTTTGTAAACCATCAGTCGTGTGGCCTAGAATACTGCATTTCTCACCAACTTATCCCTATCTTATATTTAACAAAGATATTTTGTCAGGAATAGAAATAAATCACCAGTAATGCCAAACATTAAAATATAACTGCAATTAAAATGATATCTAAACACACTCAACTGAGAATTAGGAGAGTTGCACTTATGGAAAAAACAACCTGAGAGAACAATAGAAGATATAGGGAGAAAAAATTGCTGCAAGAATATTTTGATTTAATACAAATCTTAGATGCATTACAATATGCTTGCTTTTTCATTACCATGCGAATATACCAAAGAGTGTTGACTCTCATCTTCTACAGCTATTACTTTTCTCATAGCTAATGCATATTGGACTTGGTCCCTTTTGCAGGGTCATGCCCAAAGCTTTTGCTTTCACCCTCCTGTTTTCTGACCCTGTTTTTGGCTTTTAGGACTCTGCACACTTTGCCACTATTAACAAGTGCTAAACTTCTTGTGCTGTGTCTTTTAAACATGGTAGAATTGGCTTACACCAAATTGGCACATTTAACTTACTTGTAAGTCCCTAAAAAGGTGGTGCTACATGCACCCTGGGTCTGTAAATTGCATTCTACTTGTGGGCCTTCAGCACTGATTGTGCCACCCACTTAAGTAGCCTGTCAAGCATGTCTCAGGCCTGCCATTACAGCCCATGTGTGCAGTTTTAAACTACTATTAGGACCTGGCAAAATAAAACCTTTTCCAGGTCAAAATCTTCATTATTAATACATATTAGTCACCCCTAGGTAGGCACTAAATAGCCCATAGGGCAGGGTGCAGTGTATTTACAAAGTTGGGCATGTACTTTTAACTTTTACATGTCCAAGTAGTGAAAAACTCTTGAAATTCATTTGAACTACTGCAAGGCCTTCTTCTCCCATAGGATTAACATTGGTTTACTTTATTACATTTAATAAGTGGCAACTTTCAATTGGGAGCAGGTGGAAATGTAAAGTTTGGTGTCTAAAGAACTGTAATTTAAAACAATCTCTAATGGCAAAGTTGAATTTTAAGTCATAATTCTGAAAAGGCCACATGTAAAAAGTGGGAATTGTCTTGACTACTCAGTCATTTAGTTCCTGCAGCCTGTATCATGGGTCACATGGCTAGATGTCGCTGGCAGCTGGTTTTAATTTATCACTCCCAGACAGTGAGGCAAAAGGGGAATAGGTGTTGGCAGGATGGGCCATCTCTCACTTGATAGGGGAGCGGAAGTGTCACCTACCACAATTGCACATCACAAAGACTCTGCCTTAGTACACCACAAAGGGTTTCACACTAGTCTTTTGTGCCCCCAGACAACCTGGAGCCAGGGCAGGGAGGCAGGATATTTCAAACATCTTTGGGGGAGTGGGAACCTCCAGAACCTTCTCCTACTTCAAAGCTGGGACGAAGTATAAATATTTACCCTCAGACCCAACTTTTCAGTACTCCTCTGGGAGACTCAGAAGGGCTGCTGTGCCAGTCTGCAAGAAGGACAGCTACTCTGCTGCCCCTCTTACTTCCTGCACTGCTACCTAAGTGAAAAGGACTGGGCCTGCATCTTGAACCCAGGACCACCAGAGTGACTCCAAGGGCTAGTTGGCTGGCCTCCTGATCAAAGCCTCAGGGACAGAAAGGCTTCAATAACCTTGAACCCAGCACCTGGACTCTGTCTGTTGTGAGTCTTGCCCCCCAAGGGGAGCCACCCCATTCATAGGCTCTTGAAAGCGGGACTGAAGGTGCTCTGACAGCCCAGCTGTGAGTTTTTGAGCAGAACAGACGCAGAGGAATACATCTCCTCACAGCCCTCATCGGAACCGCCACTGCATTATCCCTGGCTCACGACCTTGCATTGCACCCTCCAGCTTCTCAGAACCGCTAGGGCATGATGCAGCTCCAATACAGACTGTGCATTGCAAGTGTCCACTGATGGCTTCCTTGATGTTGACATAGTACCTCGCATTTCAAGCTTCATCGATGGCTTCATCAGAACCGCCACTGTGAGACGCATCCTCAAAGCAATATCTCGCATCACACTGCAACAGGATTTAAAGTACATTGTTGAGCAGGCCTAACGTGGTCCCTGTATGTGGCCTGCACTCCATCGCGATCGGCCTGAACTTGTGACTTTGTCTTGGTCCAGCGGAACCAGATAACCACAGTTGGCGCTTTGGGCTTTTAGGGACTATTTTCACTAAAATCTTTAAAATTTCATATCCATGGTTCTACCAATTGGATTTTTGTCATTTTAGTCTCAAAAAAGTAATTGAATTTCACTCTATGTTTCTAAGTTGGTGTTGGATTTTTCTTGTGTAGTGTTGTCACTTTATTGCTGTTTTAAGTGCTGCATAAACACTTTACACATTGCCTCTAAGTTAGGCCCCACTACTTTTGTGTCAAGCTACCAGAGGGATAAGCACAGGTTGATTTGAGGTTTGCTTGTGTTTCACCCTGACAAGAATTGTGGTGGTTGCTTGACTAGGGTTTTACCCCCTCAGCTAGTAACCCAATTCCCTAAAATGGAAATATCTGTTGACTTCTTCAGACCCAAATTAAGTCCTAAATTTACTAAGGGTTGCATGTCGCTCTCAAACACCACTATGCAATTTTTGTGCAGCTCTCTTGTGCTTGTCTAATGCTAACTAAATCCAAGCAGTGCTTTGCTTCACTTTTTGTGCCATGCAAGCACACATGCAAAACCTTAGCAAAACCCACCCAAACCATATGCATGGACACAAAAAGTCTGCACAGTCAGCACTCAGAACAGTGAACAGTGTTTGGCTACTTTTGAAAAATGATTGCTGTTTGCAGCCTTCTCCACTTAGCACTTGTGAACTGAATTGGCCACTGCTTTTACTGCCCCACTTGCACAACATGAGCATTCAATAATGTCTGAATAGGCAGATCATTTTCTTGCTTACAAGGTGACTGCACAAAGCATGGTTCTGGTGTATTTGTTTCTGTCTGCCATTTAATTTTCAAATCCTGTCAGACTCTTTTGATATTTGCTGAAGGATGGGTTAATGGTAGGGGTAAGTATGCACCTACCACTAGCAATAAGGCCACCCGCGCAATATACAGGCCCAGACTTAGGGGCAGATTCCGATTCGGGCCGGAAATCTCTCCGACCGAGCCGGACCTGGAGAGAATTCCGACCGAATCGGACTCTGGCAGTCCGACCGAACGAGTACGATGCGCACGCATGCACCCGGACTCGATTCGGTCGGACTCCCATTGAAGTCAATGGGAGCCGGTCGTACAACGCGTACGCGGGCTCCCATTGACTCAATGGGTGCGAGGCGAACAAGGGCGCCCCCTACAGCGGGTACGCTTCGAAGCGCATCGTGCGGGTCCCCCCTGTGTGCGACTCGCGCGGCTACGCGTACAGGGGGGTCCGACGCGGACCCCCAAAGTCCGGCTCCGACAGCTCTTTCGAGCCGGACGGCGCGAGTCGGTCGGACTGCTCGCGGTGCGCATCGTACTTACCCGGCCGGGGAACGTCTCCATTGCGCGGTGCGAGTTGTGTCCGTGCGAGTCGGTCGGAGCGTGTTGTAGCCGCGTTCGAGTCGGTCGG
This sequence comes from Calotriton arnoldi, assembly GCA_963921515.1. Lineage (NCBI taxonomy): Eukaryota > Metazoa > Chordata > Amphibia > Caudata > Salamandridae > Calotriton > Calotriton arnoldi. Next base: position 54,984 of record CAWUFW010011418.1, on the reverse strand, counting down.
CGATTTCGCGGGCGCTTGCATCGTACTCGCTCGGCCGGACCCGTGTACGATTCGGTCGGGAAACAGGGCTCCGAATCGGATCCGGTAATGCCGAATCCGATTCGGAGCCCTACCGGCCGAGATCGGAATCGGCCCCAAAGTCTCAATACATTACCCCCTGGATCAACCCCTGATAGCTGGCTGTGAGCAGGCAGGCTTAACTCAGGGGATAGGTATAGAAAGCATTTAAATACACCAATTCAATAAATAAGTAAGACATAACACAGAATAAAAATCCCACACACACCAATTTATAATATTTTAATCTTTAAAATGACACTAAAACAACAAAAATCCAATGTAGGGAACCAGAGATGTGAATTTTTAAAAGTTAACCACGTTAAGAGAAGAATTAGAGAAGAATTATAATGGGGGACAAAATCATTATGGAAAATGCACTTTCAATAAGGTAACAGTTTGGAAAAGTAAAATAATGTATGGTAGTGGTGTTTGGGACTGGTATACCACCCAGTATTCCACGTACTGCACCAAATTAACAATGTTATTACTTGGATCACTGTAAAAGAGCAAAAACGCGGGTGAAATACAGGGGTTTAGCTCCAGTGGGGTGTTTGAGGAAAGACGCCCCGATAAATTGATTTTGTTGCGTGTAGTTGGGTCCAGGGGTCTCTGGACAGGCTAGCAGTGACTGTGGTCGGGTTTCTACTCAGATTAGCAGCCCTCATAGCACAGACACACCTCTTTTATAAACTTCGCAGAGCTTGTATACATCTACCCTCCTCTTCCTTCACAAACAAAACAGGGCAAGAATAAGCAAAGGACTAGATGGATCTTATGTGGTGCAGCAAAGCCTTTTATATTTAGGACTATTTTCATCCATTTTGCCATTACAATGGCTGTGATGGTTGGAAAATCTCTGTTCCACCCCCACCCCGGAACTTACATGAGTAAACTATGCCCTGATTAAATTAGAGCGCAAAACATGTCATTAGCGCCAAAGAATCCTTATTAGAAGCAATTTGTGAAATGAGAAGTGAAAATAAAGTCATAAGTAATCACCAGCAGAGGGCAGGATAGTCCAAACTATAGGGCAACAGACTGAGAACTAAGAGAATTGTGTTTATACCGGAAATGTACGATGACTAAACAGCGGCAAAAAGGGCTTATATAAGGCAAATCACTTGTTGGGGGCCATTTCCTGGGTGGTAGGTTGTAACGCATGTTTTTAGAATGCTAGGAGGAGTTAACTAATTGCTCAGTTTTTAAATCATCTATCATCATCATTTGTCCATATGAAAGCACTATAATTTATTTGTTAAAAAATGCAGGTTCTCAACAAAGCCAAAATGTCATATCTTGTTAAACAACTGTGCATGTAGACTTAAATCTAATCGACATATAGGGAATATATTAGCGAAAAGTCTTAAACCACGATTTACAAATGTTGTGGTGCTCTTTTGTGGAAGTAAGACGCGTATAAATGTAATCTACAAGATGAATGGATTCACAAACAGAAGATAACATTACAAATTGTCTGTATTACTATGGTTACTGGTTGGCTTCGTAAATGGGTCTTTACATGGAGGAAGGATGCCATTAAAAAAATGCAGCAATGCCATACGTTTTTAGATAGTCACAAACATTTTGAATATTATTCCCCATTCTGGATATGTAGAGTTTTTAATTTGTAAACAAATAAACAAATACATAAATAAGTAAGTAAATAAATAAATAAAATAAGTATATGGTCCAAAGTTTCCTTAGGAGCCTCCCTTCCTTTTCTGCCGAATGCCAGGGTTTCCGAATTTCAGGGCTGCTTAGTTTTGATCCCACCTCCTGCCTCTTTCCTTTCTGCCCTACACTTCCTGTCCCTCTAGCTCGCTCTTGCAGCTTCTTATTATCCCTACTTTCTTCCTAAGATACTGTTTTCCTGACTTTCTCTTCTTTGTACTTTAATCCTTTTACTGCCTATTTCTCCTTTGTTCTGGGTCTATGCTTGATGATGAAAGAGAAGTATTAGTTGCCATAAATGCGTGGCAGTGCCCACCACCTGAAATCATCTGCACAAATTAAGCACTAATGCACAAAAAAGTTAATCCTGCAAAATGAATTGCCTTACCAAGGTGGAAAGAGATGGAGTGACCTTCGTGTACCTTGAGTCATGTGGGTGAGGGAAATTCACTGCTGGGAAAAAGGGTTCTTCTATTGGAAGAATAGTTCAAATACGTTTCAGCCTACTGTACTCCAGTGGATTGTTTGCACTGTGGGCAGTCTGCAGGAATAATCACAAACTAATATGCATATGCATGGCAACTTTTGACTTGCGTAGATTACAATGCATAAAGATTGTGCATGTCTGCCAATTCAGAAATGTGTCCAAATGGTAAACCTAAACCGGCAATGTATAGATACCTAACTTTTCAAATTATCTGGAACTTAGTTGAGATCTCATATTCAGCTGGTTTTATATAGAGTTTTAGAGGTGTAGCTCAGCAGTTATTTGTGAGTGTTTTTCCATGTTTCAAGTTCGATCTCAACGGTATAGAAAATGTAATAGGATGATCACCATCGTGTGACAAATTAAGCAATTTCCATGGTCCTCGTTTGACTTTAATATAAAGTGAGGATTTCTCTCCTACAAGTTTTCTAGATCTTGGCACATTCTCTTATCAATATGTCTCAAAGACCAGTTCCATTACAGTGCAGTTCTCAAAGCCAACCCAAAAGTGACCAGTGTTTACATCTACAAAGGGTTTGACAGTCATGAGAATAGAAGAGAAGGACCACATAGAACAAACGGCAAATATCGGGTCAAGGGGAAAGGTCAGCCAGCATCTGTCTCAGACACATCACTAAGTAAATCAGTCCATCACTTGTTCTCTGAGAGGTGGAAAAAACACAATTGTGATTCTTGTTATCTTTTTTTTAATTAATTTTTTTTTAATTTTATTCACGAACATCCATAAATCTTGATCTTGATTTTCTTAACTTCATAAAAACAATTTGTGACCAACAGCCAACTTGTGTTTTGCGACAACAGTAGTTTCTTCAGGGATAATGAATCAATCATCCAGTTCATGCAAATAACATTATGAAGGAAATGAGTGTTCAAGTCACCATCACATAAAGTATTTTAATATGTTGTTAGCAGGAAATAAACTATGAAAACTGTGCTGGGCCTGGTGAGCACCACATCTGAGAGGATAAATGCCTGGCAATAATGCTGTTTATTGTAGATGCTCCTTAATTGATACATCATTGGCAACACCCAGTTACTCAAGCACCTGTACAGTGTGTTGCAGGAGATTAGATAATGTGGACAATGTGAGGTATTGTGTTGTTGTAGAATTATTTTACAACATTGACTCATGCAATGTCACTCAGGCCTGGGTTTGTGATGTACTAACAGAAGTGATGCCAGAATCTGCAAATTGGTTGTGGGTGTAATAATAGAGCAAGTAAAAGAATCACATGTTCCTTTACGTTTTTAATAAAAGATATATTCTGCTTTCCATGTTTGAAATAGAAAACAGCACATATTTCCTTAAAACAGCAAAAACATTCTTAAAACAAATGTGCTCAATTTAGAAAGAGGCTGAGATAAATCATATTCAGGCCACTGGCCCGATGCGTTACAGATGACGTCATTATGTCTGTCTCATTAAATTCAAAGGCTTGGGACAGCGCTTAATTTGTAAAACAAAAAGTTCCAGGGTTCTCGTCAGGAGGCCACTGCAGCTTGCACCACACATTGACCAATTAAAGCTGCCAATGATAGTAACAATACAACTACCAACCAGCACACTCCTACAAGTGTGACAATTCAGACTATTTCAAGCCTCCAAAGCTAAAAGAATGGCTTGGGCAGCAGGTATTAGTCATTTTGGATGTATATTAAATAAATAAACAACAGTTGTTGTGGTCATCTTTAAAATAGTCAGAGAGCACCAACTTTTGGAAGATTGTCACATGCACCGTTGTTGATAATTAAGAGCTGAGCACCGGAAACCACCAGCGCAAATTTAGTACTAACTTGGGGTGAAAGCAGAAAATATAGTATCTTTCAAAAAAGAGGGCTAGTTTGCTGAGAAAACGAGTTCACATTGGTTACTATTAAAATAACCAAACTTTATTGCATTTAAACAATCAGCTTTATACAAGGATTGAGCTCCAATCATGGTCTCACTGAATGTTTCGAACACACTATCTTAGCTCTTTGGAGGTAGCCCGCTCAAGAATGGATTTACCATGTGTCCCTTTCACAGGGTTTCTAAGCTTATTCTAGACAGACACAGTCTGCATTCGATAAACATGCCACATCTGCTTCCAACGCAGTATTTGGCTTCCCCTTGCAAAAGCACAGGTGTTCTTTCTGAACTTATCTTCAAAATACGGCCACATGTTATATTGCTCCATTTGTTTTGCCAAATGTATACCCTATAAATGAGAATACCTCTTGTTTCTGTTTTGATGGTCTTGTCAAGATCAATTGAAGCATTTTATCACAGGGTTATTACAGGTTTCTTTATGCTGTTCACTGCCACTTGTGCCTTCCTTGTATCACGTTCTAGGTGGAAGCTCGATGAGACGTTTTCACTTCTAGCTATTGCAAGCCAGGAAAAATTATTGCCAACTTCTAATTTGTTGTTAATATTTTTAAAATGATCTCACTTTTTTGGTTGGGATAATCAGATGGACTTAATGTTATATTTCCTTCATTGATTAACAGCACCTCCATGCAATATACCTAAGGTGTGGTAAGCAGGTGACTGAGTGGGGCTGGTTTAACCATTTAGTGCTGATTCCATGAATTTGTGCCTAACAAAGAATGCCACATTCTCAGTTAGAAATAACTCCATAAAATGTGCAGCAATTGATGAAAACAAGTGACACGTGCATCTGAGCTAATCAAAACAGAAGGCATGTGCACAAACTGATCATTAGATCATATTATCAAAACCAGTTTTTTTAATCAGCACACTGCCTGTAACACAGCCCTTACCGAAACGTTACTAAGGTGGTTACACATCGGTATTTAAATCCGCAACACCTACACAGGGCAGAGCCGAAACAAAGTGCAGACTGCTGAAGGAGGTGTAGTGCTAAAGGAACACTAGTACATCTCTTATGGGAATACCTACTGTTAGAACTAGGGGTCTCTAGTTGGCAATGGTTTGCACCTTTGTCCAAATAGGGACCCTTGCTTCTAATCAGGGTAAGGGGGCTACACTTCTAAAATAACCCCTGCTCAACCCTGTGGTAGCTTGGCACGAGCAGGCAGGCTTATCTCAGAGGCAGTGTGTAAAGCATTTGTGAACACATACAGTAATACAGTGAAAACACTACAGATGGACACCACACAGGTTTTATAAAAATAAGTATTCTTTATATAGACTTAACACAAGACCCAAACGACAAAAATCCACAATACTGTAATCACAAATAGACTTAAAAAATGGTAGAAATTGCTTAGTTCAAAGTTGATGGTAAATGCGACACGTTTCTCACAAAGTACCTTAAATGCATAACGCAAAACAAACGAAAGGGTCGCAGGAAGGGCGATGCTTCTGTTCCTCAGTGCTTGCGCAAAGTAGGCGATGCGTCTGTTCCTTACCGGAGAGGAGGTGATGCGTCGATCCCTTATGGCGCTCCGGTTACGATGCGACAAGATGGCGCTTCGATGCGTTGCGACGGTCCGGTGTGATGCGAGAAGATGGCGCCCTTGATGCGATGCGATTACGTGAAGGCGATGCGTGCACGCCCGACGGCCGTGCGGCAAACTCTGTAACTTCTGAGCCGCGACAGGCCCTGCGACACGCTTCTCCGGTGATGCGACGACGACCCTTGCGGTGGCGACACGCTTCTCCGGTGATGCGACGACAAACAGCTGCGACGGAGACACGCTTCTTCGGTTATGCGACGGCGACCCTTGCTTCTTCTCGTTGAGTCGCGCTTCCAGCTCCCAACGATACGCAGGCTTCTGCAGACAGAATTCCCAGCAAGGAAATTCAGGGGGGAGCTGGTAGTGAAGTCTTGTGTCCCTGAGACTTCAGCAGGAGGCAAGCACAGTTCAAGCCCTTGGAGATTCTTCTTCAAGATGATGAAAGTCCCATAAAAGTTCTTTCCCCTTTCCTTGGCAACTAAGTAACCACTGCAGGCAAACCCCAGAAAATAGCACACTGGCACAGGGGCAGTCAAATCCTTCAGCTTCCTTGGTTTCTTCTCCTTGGCAAAGGTCCGTCTTGATTCCCAGAAGTGATCTAAAGTCTTGGGGTCTGGGCCCCAATATTTATACTAGTAAATCTTTTGTCCTCTGAAGGCAGAGGGTGCCTGTACCTAGCCAAAACCAGTTCTGTGCAGCTTCCTGGCAGGAGGTGGAGACAGCATTGTTGAAAGCAGACCTGGCCCAGGTAGCTGAAAGGAAATCTCCTCCCCCTACTCTCTATTCTATGAGGGCTCAGGGGAGTGAAAGAAAATCTCCGCCCCCCCACTCTCTCTTCAGCCAAGGTCCTATTCAGCCCAGCCCTGACTCATCAGCCTGCTGGAGCCCCAGCCCTCCTGTCACTCACAAACCAGACATGCAATACACAACCTAGCAGAGGCAGGCTGGACGGTTAGGCAAGAAAATACCCACTTTCTAAAAGTGGTATTTTCAAACACAGAATGTTAAAACCAACTTCACTAAAAGATGTATTTTATCATTCTGAGTTCAGGCATACTAAATTCGTTTTTCTACCATGTTCCCTGGGTCAGTTAGGATTATAAGATGTTATAATCAAACTGCCCATTCTGGCCTATGGGGACAGGTAGCCTTGAAATAGTGAAAAACGAAATTGGCTGTAATTCACTATCAGGACATGCCACTCACATCAGGGCATGTCCTACCTCTTACTTACAATGCACCCTGCCCGTAGGCCTACCTTAGGGGTGTCTGATATGTAGAAAAGGGAAGGTTTAGGGACTGGTCAGCAAAACATATCAAAAACAGAGGAGACAACAGCAAAAAATGGGAGGGAGACTCACGCCAATGGTACCAGGTCTAACACGTGTCCCCTCCAGCTGAAATGTGGGGAGAACTACCCACCCTCCTGGGAGTTCTCTTCACTAAGGCGGAAAAATCTAGACAGACCATTAGCATTGGCGTGTTCTGTATCAGGGGGTGTTCCACCGTGAAGTCCAACCCCTGTAGGGAAATGGACCACCTCAGCAACTTTGGATTCTCACCCCTCATCTGCATCATCCATCTGAGGGGCCTGTGGTCGGTCTGAACCAGGAAGTGAGTCCCAAACAAGTATGGTCTCAACTTCTTCAGTGCCCAGACCACAGCAAATGCCTCATGCTCAATTGCACTCCACCTCTGTTCCCGTGGAAGTAACCTCCTACTGATGAAGGCTACAGGTTGGTCTAGGCCCTCCTCATTCATTTGTGAAAGAACAGCCCCCACACCATGCTCTGAAGCGTCTGTCTGCACAATGAATGGTTTTGAGAAGTTGGGCGCCTGAAGCACTGGTGCTGTGCACATGGCAGTCTTCAGGGCATCAAAAGCTTTCTGACAGGTGTCAGTCCAGTTCACTTTCTTGGACTGCTTCCTGTAAGTCAGCTCAGTCAAGGGTGCAACAATGTTGCCATACCCCTTGACAAACCTCCTGTAGTACCCTGTGAGTCCTAAAAAGGCTCTCACCTGTGTCTGGGTTTTGGGGGGTTCCCATGCCAGGATGGTATCAATCTTGGGTTGTAGGGGCGCCACCTGGCCGCTTCCTACCTGGTGCCCCAAGTACACCACAGAACCCTGCCCGATCTGGCACTTACTCACCTTGATCATGAGGCCCGCTCTCCGCAGCGCCATCAACACTTCCCAGAGGTGGCGCAGATGTTCATCCCAGGTGGACCTAAACACTGCGATGTCATCCAGGTAGGCGGCACTGAAATCTTCCAGTCCAACCAACACCTGGTTGACCAACCTCTGAAAGGTGGCAGGGGCATTCTTCATCCCAAAGGGCATAACCCGGAATTGGTAGTACCCATCTGGTGTGGAGAATGCTGACCTCTCTTTGGCCCCATCAGTTAAGGCGATCTGCCAGTACCCAGACGTCAAATCAAATGTACTGAGGTACCGTGCAGCCCCTAGCCGATCGCTCTGGGGATGGGGTGCGCGACAGTCTTGGTGACTGAAGTGAGCCCTCGGTAGTCCACACAGAACCGGAGTTCTGGCGTGGCACCCGGTGCGGCAGCTTTTGGGACCAAGACCACTGGGCTGGCCCAAGGGCTGTGAGAGGACTCAATCACCCCTAAGGCAAACATCTTGGAGACCTCCTCCTTGATGTAAGCTCTGACCCTGTCAGTCACTCTGTAAGCTTTGTGCTTAACAGGGGGACTGTCCCCAGTGTCCACATCATGGACGCACCACTCAGTGACACCAGGAACCAGGGAGAACAGATCAGAGAATTGTCCCAACAGTTGGCGACAGTCATTCTGCTGCTCAGGGGTCAGGGTGGTAGAGAGGTTCACACCATCCACTGACCCATCTTGCTCTGTTGCAGACAGGAGGTAAGGAAGAGGCTCAGTCTCCTCCTCCATTCCAGCATCTGTTGCTAGGAGCATGCCCACTTTGGACCTCTCTAAGTGGGGCTTCAGGTGGTTAACATGCAGGACCCGCAAAGGGTTCCTGGGAGACCGCAAGTCCACCAAGTAGGTGACATCACTCTTGCGCTCCACCACCTCAAATAGTCCGGTCCACTTATCCTGGAGCGCACAGGGCTCCACTGGGGCCATGACCCAAACTTTCTGTCCAGGCTGAAACTCAATCAGAGTGGCATTCTGATCATACCACCGTTTCATCTCTTCCTGGCTGGCTTCCAGATTCGCCTGAGCGAGTTATCTGAATCGCCTAGTCTGGTTCCTGAAGGCCAGCATGTAGATATATACATCCTGGGGAGGTTTCCTGGGAGCTTTCTCCCAGCCTTCCTTCACCAGACTCAGAGGTCCTCTTACCAGGTGACCATACAGCAGTTCAAAGGGACTGAACCCTAAGGACTTCTGTGGCACCTCACGGTAAGCAAACAGAAGGCATGGCAAGAGGACGTCCCACTTACGCCTCATAGGTTCCTCAAGACCCATAATCATGCCCTTGAGGGTCCGGTTGCATCTCTCAACCAGCCCATTACCTTGGGGGTGGTAAGGAGTGGTGAACTTGTACGTTACACCGCACTCCTGCCACAGGGACTTCATATACTTGGATATGAATTTAGTACCACGGTCTGACACCACCTCTCTGGGGAACCCCACACGGGAGAAAATCCCCATCAGTGCACGTCCCACCACGGGGGCCGTCACTGTCCTGAGCGGGATGGCTTCCGGGTACCGGGTAGCATGGTCCACCAAGACCAGGATGAACCTGTTGCCCATGGCTGTCTTGGGGTCCAGAGGCCCCACAATGTCAATACCCACCCGTTCAAAGGGGGTGCTGACTACAGGGAAAGGCTGGAGAGGAGCCTTGTGCTTCCTTCCACTTTTACCACTTGCCTGGCAAGTCTGACAGGTCCTGCAATGAGTATCTGAACTCTTGCGCATTTGAGGCATGAAAGTGGGTAACAAGCCTTTCAAAGGTCTTGTTCTGCCCCAAATGCCCTGCCAAAGGCACATCATGAGCCAAACCCAGTAGGAAGGCTCTGAAGCGCTGGGGTACCACCAGCACATGGGCTGACCCAGGCTTAGCAACCTTAGGCTCGCTATACAGGAGACCATTCTCCCAGTAGATCCAATGTGATCCAGACTGATCACCTGCTGCCTGGTTTGCAGCCTGTTGCCGCAAACCCTCAAGAGAAGGGCACTTCTTCTGCTCTTCACAGAATTCCTCCCTGGAGGGTCCTCCTTCTTGCTGCCAATGGGTCAGCTCAGGCAGGTCCCCCAGTTCAGCCACTTGCTCCCCTGTAGGTTCCAGGGCATCCCCCTCATGGTCTGCCTCCTCCTGGACCGTGGGAACAGTGGGGGCCGGTTTCCTGTGTCCCCGACCTCTTCTCTTTAAGGCAGGTGCCTGGGCCATATTTTCAGGCTCCAGGTCCTCTTGAACACCCTTACTGGCTGCCATAGACCGAGTGGTCACACACGCCCACTCAGGCAGACCCAACATCTCCAAATGAGACCTTCTCTCCACCTTAGCCCAAGGGGAGTTCTCTAGACAATCAACAGGCATGGCTGGCCTCACAGCTACTTGAAGGGTACCTGAAATCCCCCCCCCCCCAAACTCAAAGGGAACTTGAGCCACCTCACACTGGCTCTCTGAGTTGTCCGCGGCAACTACAGGGAAGAATGCATGGGGGACCACCTGCTCTTTAGACACCAGCCGACAACTGACAGCTGTCACACTGGCTCTGGTGTCTCTCAGAGCCTCCAACCTATGGCCATTGATGGTCACCCACTGCCTGTATTTCTTAGTGTTATCAGGCAGCTGGGTCCTAGGGACCATCTCACAATCTCCTAAAGAGACAAGGGACATTTCTGCGGGACCCCACCCACCTTGGGCACCCATCTCCTCCCCCCCAGGGCTACACTTGCCATCTGATGGGGTGGTGCACTAGGTGGTGCATTGGGATCCCTCTTGGGACACTTGGGATCATACCAACGGTGGCCCACTTGACCACACTCAAAACATTTAGGGGGGCCCCTGTGAACAGGTTTACCTGTCGGGGCCTCTGGCTTCCCCTGAGGGGGAGGCTGGGAACCCTTCCCTTGGTTCCCCTGGAATTACTTTGGGGCCCTTTCTGGAACTCCCTCTGTTTACCCTTGTCCCCCCACTCTTCTACTGGGGACCCTGCCCACCTTTGGTGAAGTCTCACACATGACCCTTGTGGACCCGGGTACTGACCCAGTGGTCCGCCTCCTCAGCAAGCTTCCTAGGGTTAGTTAGCTTGCTATCAATAAGGTGCTGGCGTAGCTCGGGAAAACAATTAGCAGACAAGTGCTCCCATGCAAATAAATCATAGAGCGCTTCAAAAGTATTCACTTTGCTACCCTTCACCCAACCATCCATAGCTCTGCAAAAGAAAGATACATATTCCACCCAAGTAGTTGCTGCCAGTTTTTTACAATTCCTGAACCTCTGTCTATAGAGTTCTGGGGTCAACCTATACCTTGTCATCAGGGCTTCCTTCATGTGGGCATAAGACATCCTATTCTCAACAGGCAGGTCTAACAAAGTATCCCTCCCATCACTAACAAAGCGGCCCCACAACCCCGCTCCCCAATCCTTCTCAGGGACCCGGTGGCGAACATTGCTATTTCATAGGCTGCAAACCACTGCCCAATATTTTCATGCTTATGAAAATCCTTTATGACATCCTTGGGGATATATACCCTGCCTTCTGCAGGCACAGATGGTGCGCTGCCACCAGAGGGATTAATTTCTAAGCTTTTAGCTTTGATCTCCAACTCCCTCAACATTCTCTCATGCTCTAATTTCATTCTCTCTCTTTCCAATGCTAACTTGTTATTTTCAAACTCCAGCTTCTTATTCTCTAGGTCCTTTTGACCCTCCATCTTGAGCTGGCCAGCTCCATTTTATGCCTCCTATTTCTCTCCCTGTCCTCCAACTCTCCTGGGGACAGGTCTTTGGAAGAAACACTGCTGCCTGGCGGGGAAGGTACTTTCTCCCTGGCTGGACCCAATGGCCCATCTAGCTGCCCATCTGTATCCTCTGCCTCCTCCCCAGGCTCTTCCACATGCTCAGAGGCATTTCTAACTTCCAACCAGGCCCTCAGCTCCTTTTGGAACTCATCCTTCTTGGTAGCAACTTTAAATCTTCTACAGAAGTGTTTCAGCTGTTTCACAGTGTAGGTATCCACCCTCTCTTCCTCAAAATCTAGATCCATAGATGCGTTGGATGCTGGTTTGCTCATGGCAATAAGAATTGGTAGTCTTTAGCAAAAAATAACAGTTCCAAGGAAAACAAATTCTACCAAAATGTATGTGGTTGCGTTTGGTCTGCACTCACTAGTAGTGTACAGCAATTACTGTATATGAGTCACAAATGCAAGTCCAGAATCCTCACCGCTGACCACCAATGTTAGAACTGGGGGTCTCTAGTTGGCAATGGTTTGCACCTTTGTCCAAATAGGGACCCTTGCTTCTAGTCAGGGTAAGGGGGCTACACTTCTAAAATAATCCCTGCTCAGCCCTGTGGTAGCTTGGCACGAGCAGGCAGGCTTATCTCAGAGGCAGTGTGTAAAGCATTTGTGAACACATACAGTAATACAGTGAAAACACTACAGCTGGCCACCACACAGGTTTTATAAAAATAAGTATTCTTTATATAGACTTAACACAAGACCCAAACGACAAAAATCCACAATACTGTAATCACAAATAGACTTAAAAACTGGTAGAAATTGCTTAGTTCAAAGTTGATGGTAAATGCGACACGTTTCTCACAAAGTACCTTAAATGCGTAAAGCAAAACAAACGAAAGGGTCACAGGAAGGGTGATGCGTCGGTTCCTTGCTTTGGGGGAGGCGATGCTTCTATTCCTCAGTGCTTGCGCAAAGTAGGCGATGCGTCTGTTCCTTACCGGAGAGGAGGTGATGCGTCGATCCCTTACGGCGTTCCGGTTACGATGCGACAAGATGGAGCTTTGATGCGTTGCGATGGTCCGGTGCGATGCGAGAAGATGGCGCCCTTGATGCGATGCGACGACGTGAAGGTGATGCGTGCACGCCCGACGTCCGTGCGGCGAACTCTGTAACTTCTGAGCCGCGACAGGCCCTGCGACACACTTCTCCGGTGATGTGACGGCGACCCTTGCGGTGGCGACACGCTTCTCCGGTGATGCGACGACAATCAGCTGCGACGGAGACACGCTTCTTCGGTTATGCGACGGCGACCCTTGCAGTGGCGACACGCTTCTCCGATGATGCGACGGCAACAGCTGTGACGGCGTCACGCTTCTTCTCGTTGAGTCGCGCTTCCAGCTCCCAACGATACGCAGGCTTCTGCAGACAGAATTCCCAGCAAGGAAATTCAGGGGGGAGCTGGTAGTGAAGTCTTGTGTCCCTGAGACTTCAGCAGGAGGCAAACACAGTTCAAGCCGTTGGAGATTCTTCTTCAAGATGATGAAAGTCCCATAAAAGTTCTTTCCCCTTTCCTTGGCAATTAAGTAACCACTGCAGGCAAACCCCAGAAAATAGCACACTGGCACAGGGGCAGTCAAATCCTTCAGCTTCCTTGGTTTCTTCTCCTTGGCAAAGGTCCGTCTTGATTCCCAGAAGTGATCTAAAGTCTTGGGGTCTGGGCCCCAATATTTATACTAGTAAATCCTTTGTCCTCTGAAGGCAGAGGGTGCCTGTACCTAGCCAAAACCAGTTATGTGCAGCTTCTTGGCAGGAGGTGGAGACAGCATTGTTGAAAGCAGACCTGGCCCAGGTAGCTGAAAGGAAATCTCCTCCCCCTACTCTCTATTCTATGAGGGCTCAGGGGAGTGAAAGAAAATCTCCGCCCCCCCACTCTCTATTCAGCCAAGGTCCTATTCAGCCCAGCCCTGACTCATCAGACTGCTGGAGCCCCAGCCCTCCTGTCACTCACAAACCAGACATGCAATACACAACCTAGCAGAGGCAGGCTGGACGGTTAGGGAAGAAAATACCCACTTTCTAAAAGTGGTATTTTCAAACACAGAATGTTAAAACCAACTTCACTAAAAGATGTATTTTATCATTCTGAGTTCAGGCATACTAAATTCGTTTTTCTACCATGTTCCCTGGGTCAGTTAGGATTATAAGATGTTATAATCAAACTGCCCATTCTGGCCTATGGGGACAGGTAGCCTTGCAATAGTGAAAAACGAAATTGGCCGTAATTCACTATCAGGACATGCCACTCACATCAGGGCATGTCCTACCTCTTACTTACAATGCACCCTGCCCGTAGGCCTACCTTAGGGGTGCCTGATATGTAGAAAAGGGAAGGTTTAGGGACTGGTCAGTGGGTGCACTTACCAGGTCAACATGGCAGTACTAGACTGCACACAGGCTCTGTAATGGCAGGCCTGAGACACATTTTCCAAGCTGCTTCTGTGGGTGGCACAACCAGTGCTGCAAGCCCACCAGCAGCATTTGATTTACAGGCCCTGGGCACACATGGTGCACTATACTAGGGTCTGACAAGTAAATCAAACAAGCCAATCATGGAGTCACTAATTAATTACAATACTTTACAATAGGGAGCACTTGCACTGTGGCACTGGATAGTAGTGGCACAGTGCCCAAAGCATCTAAAACCAGCAAAACATATCAAAAACAGAGGAGACAACAGCAAAAAATGGGAGGGAGACTCATGCCAATGGTACCAGGTCTAACACCCACGGATTTTAACATACTGGACCCAAGTACTTGATGATATTGATCAGTATCTTGAAACCCAACTTCCTAGTTTTCCCTCCTACACCTTACTGGTTCTACCTAACCCCCTCACATACCCCTTGAGGTCTAGGCGGGGGAGACAGATAGGACTGGTGTTGGGCGCAGCAGTCCAAAACATTTTTGTACACTGGGGGTCGACATACATGCCTACACACTTGGGATGGCTCCACCATCTGTGGTATATTCTTGGTATGGAAAAGATTACACTATCCCTCACCAATAAAGGTGCATCCTTTGGTGACCTATGGGGTCACTACTTGTCTCTCCTCTGGTAGGACTTACAGGAATTAACATGCCCTAAGTATCTCCGTATACAGCGACTGTCTGAGTTTATCCTCATAACTCAGTCGCTGGCTGATTCTTAATGTTATGTATTGTGCTGTGGACAACTTACCTTCATAGGAGTACACTGAGCGAATATTGGGGTGGAGGGTTATGGGATGGACTGTTTTGTTTTATTTTGTTATAATTCAATGCCAAGAATTGTGGTACTTTGCATGATGCTGTGTACTGTGTACTGTGTTACACCTATGTTTCATCACTTGGCGTATTTGAATAAAAATAATTGAACCAAAAATCTCCAAATTATACCCAGGCAAAATTTTAATTACGTCAGCGATATTCCGCTAAATTTTGGGAAGTTCACATTACATTGGTTACATGAAATTCCCAAAATTATGAAATGAAGCCAGTTGCATAATTATGCCACAGTACACAGTAAAAATAGAGTGCGGGAGCACAGGAACAAAGCAAACAACTAGAATGTGATTGGCTGTTATTCATGGAAATTGTGTTTTTAATACCATACTTTAACTTTAAATGCATCCTTGTGTCAAAAATTAATGTGAGGACACATTTCTGCTAAAATATAGTGCTTTTCACATAAATATGTGAAAGCAAATTGCACAAATGTCATACACCCCTATTGTACATGCCCTAAAATTGTACTTTTCAACATATAAGAAGCTCAAAGTTAATTTGAAGCTGTCTTCACTACAATGCAATATAAAAGTCTCTAAACGAATGGCATTCTTTTTCTGACATATACGCATTGGCTTCTCAGTTATCAATTGAAGCAGATACTCTTTCAGGTATGGTTAAACCTTGACTTGTTGATGAGTATATTTCATATAACCCTGACCTAAAAATGCCATAGAGAAACTGCTATTGCTCTTTTCAACACATTTTGGTTTGTAAATATAAGTTAATAGCAATAATCATAATAATAATGATGCTAATAATGTTAATGATAATAACAATAATAATGTCAAAATAAAAACAACAAAACAACAACAATGAAATACTAATATTAATAATAATAATCATAATAATCACAATAATGATGATGATATTAAATAACATCAATGCAAAAGTATTGATGGGGAAAATTGTAGCGTTTTTATTAATACTTTTATTTTTTTACTACTTATACTACCACAACACTGATAATATTTGTAAAATTGAATGAATGAGTATTCATGCTTGTTCAGTGTGTTGTACTGATCAATGTAATTTCGAAATGTTGAGGAACAGGCTCATTTTCAACAGCACCGGGCACAGTCATACAAAGGTGATTTCTTTTGTATATTTTTCAATATCACATTCACTGTAACCAGTCATACAGAGGCACCAGCCCTGGTGATTTACTCTCATTCATTATGAATGTCCCAGTTGGACCTGTCCAAGTTCTCATTGATAATCATGACAGAAGATTTCAAAAATCATAATACACAACACATTTACTGATTAAAGACCTGGAAAGCTGAAAGTGCACTTTTCACATCTTAGACACAGTTACCCATGAAACTGAGACAACTGTAGGAGAAGCACCGTAAAAGTGTGCTTTGAAATGCAAGATGAAAAATACATACAAAGCAATGCTAATGCACATAAACGAGTTGCACTAATGAGAATTTCAAATGAACATGTTGTTTATTAGCATTTACTGATGAATTTGTGCTGTTAATAAAGTGGCCTAGTGGTTCTATGCCTTCTGTTAAAATGCACCTTTTAGAAAAGTCGGTGAAAAATGTGTAGAAACTAGGTATGATCCTGAAATTTTGCATAATAATACTAGAGGTTCTATATATTATAAAAAGTGAAAAACACATTTTGTAGTGTGAATTTAGAAAATTATATACTTATATGAACGTTGAGAAGAATTGTGGTAGTGAGGTATTTATAACGTTAGCTATTTCCATGTAATAATATCTGGTGAAAGTCCTAAATGTTTCTTCAATGTTCACAGTGAAATACTCCTGTGGGAACAGGATTTCAGCTGTTGCTACAGATGTATACTGTTAGACCAGCGGTTTCTGGCTGGCTGGGATAAGTCAAAGTCAGGCAGAATCCTCCGCCCTAGATAGGATGAGTATGATACATGTGTCCGATAACCTCTGCTAACCCTTGGGTAGCTTGACACAGAGCAGTCAGGCTTATCCTCAGGGTCAAAGTGTAAAGTGTTGGCACCACCCTATCCTGGCAACACACTGTGTATGCTGTAAAAAGACTCCACAATGTATGTATAAAACACTGGACATTGTATTACACACATATTGGAATCAAAATGGCATACACATTGGATATATACTGTACAGGTATAGGCAATTGTGAAACTCTTCCATTAGCAACAGAATGGCATGAACATATATGTACTAGTAATAGGTATTCGCTTGCCACGTTATCCTCTCCTCGTAAGCAACATATGCCCATGTGCGCACTTCCCTGAGGAGTTTACAATCCAAGCAATCCCTTCCACATTAAAAGCAATAGAAACATATATGCAGTCCATTCAGAGGTATTCCACTTTCCCACAAACACATTAGCATAAAATAAGACGTTCCCAATATTGCATAGCCCATACAATTGTAATGGTTAAGAAATTACAGGCTTTGACTACACCTCGTGACCCAGCCCCTCAGCCTCTCAAACTACACCAGCCAACAAAACATGTTGCACCCGCTGGCAACACTTTGATCAGTTTGTCAGGACCACCTAAAGCGGAAAGAAACAGTTACGTGTTCTCGTCCATCTGGATTAGGTCCTTAAGCACCCAGCAGCACCTTCATGAGTGCGGGATCACTATCCCCTCATAGGAAAAAGACTCTGACACAGGAAACTGGTGTGCTTCCAATTTAGAGAATTGCTTTCTTCTATGGTGGAAGTGCGAGCTGCAGTTACTCCAGGCAGCCAGCCTTGGGTACACACAAGGCAAAATGAGACCCCCAGGTCCAGTCATGGTTTTCTCAACAACAGAGTACCTTGTGGCATGGGTCTGGGGAGAGGGAGCTGGTGACCTCAGACTGAGGCCACTATGTCAGGCACTGTTGTCCTCCCGATCTGGAGGTTGGAGACAGTGTAGGCTGCCAGCTCGGGCCCCACGGACTCGGCAAACATCCCTCAACACCTCTCAGACACCACACTCTACAAAGTGTGAGCTAGCACAGGTTTCCGGTTGAAAGGTTGTACTCAGCTAACTTCCCCCACACTCCTCAAACTCCTCATGCTACTTCACCCCAAGGTGGGTCACTGATCGTTACGAGCACACTCCTCGGCACAATGTGATTATTGCACACGTCAGGACGGTCCTTGTCCCAACTGATGATCACTTCTACCCATTTCCGACGCACACTGTGCCAGCCAACCGGCCCTTGGAGAGTGCTTAGGGACCCGGGACATGACAGTAGGCAATTAGCTGTAGGCTAGCAACATGCAGGCAAGACCATCAAGTGATAGTCCCCTTCCTAGAGCACGACAAACCACAGGCCACCACAAGTCTGCCGATAGTCCAGTTACAGTCCCTCCTGCCCCAATAGTTCCTCTTGTCAATGTCCCAGCATCGAACCAGCATGGTTTAAATGCCACAAGTGTCTATAAATCCTGAGGGCAGTGCCACAGCAGTTATATCCACAATTGGCCTTTAAAGATTAGATCAATTTAAAAGGCCAACTTTGAAATGCACAGGTTCTCCCTAAATTCTGTCCTGTCTGCCTTCCTACCCCAGGAGGCTTGAGCAATATCTTTAATGGGGCCAAGACCCTGCCCCTTGGAATGCAGCTGCCAATTAAACCCCCACATATCCATCACAGGAAGGAATCAGAGGTCTGCAGTTTCCCCTGAGCCCCTAGTTTATGGCTGTCTTATCAGGAATGGAAAGATGTAGCTGTCACCCCAGTACCCCAATGTGGATTGGAGATAGTCTAACAGGCTGACAGGCACACAGAGCCACAAGCACAGAAATGCCCACTTTCCTAAAGTGAAATTTCCACGTTATTTAATGTTGATTCTACTCTCACCACGGAGAGAATTTGCCATTACCAACTCATTGATATCAAACACTATACTGCCACTCTGCTGCACATAGGAAATACAGCTCAATAGCCTTTTCACAGATCCCTCATGTCAATCCAATGTGAGAAGCAGGCCCTACCGTACCTAACATACCATCCAGTACCATTCACTACCAGGGCATGTAGCGCAAACGCGCACATGCCTTACCTCTTCCTGGCACCACACCCTGCCCCACGCAGTATTTCAATGTAGCGAGATACATGCAAAACCTTGGCAAGCAGCTCTTTAAATGCCAAGCCAAGTAGCAGTAACCTGCACACAAAGGCCCCGTCATGGCAAACCTGTGGCACGTTTGAAGAGCTACTTCTGTGGGTGGCACAACCAGTGCTGCAGGCCCATGCAAAAGCATTTAAGTTACATGCCCTTATATGTTGTAACCTTAGACAACGGATTTACAGCTACCTCAAATCAGCCAATCATGTATGTAACAATCACCAGTATGTATATGACAGTCACAGAGCTTTGGCACTGAATAGTAGTGTCAAAGTGCTCAAAGTCCTATGCCAGCAAAACAAGGTCCAAATAGGAGGTCGGAAGACAAAAAAGGTCAGAGAAGACCAGGTCAAAAGATGCCAGGCCTAACAGATACTTTGTATGTCTTTTTCACTGATGTTAGTCCCATATGGACTTTCAAACCTTTTGTTGGATATAATGTGAATCTGAGCATATGACAGTCTTTTGATGGAGGTGTGATGCTACATTATTGGAACTTTGTTCGAGACTTTACAAAAGAAGAAATCCCAAAGGAAGAGCATCGCCACAGATTTTTGCTTCTTGATGAAAGTCATACTTTTCCTTTTCACCTTGCGAGAGGATGCTATGCTGATCGATTTTTGATGATTATTAAGAACTATCCTCTTACTTTTGGACTGCTTTACTGATGCTACAGTCTATAGCTGATGGACTGAAACCTTCTTTGCCAAACCATTCCAGTATCAATTTCCTTATTTTCTTTTGTTCTATGCTAATGGACTCACCCTTAATGGACTTTATATCTGAACCCTTTCCCTTTTCTTCGTAGGATTTGGGTGGTTAGAAAAACAAACTATCCTTCTGCCTGATTTTTATGATAAAGCCTTGCCTAAATGTTTGGAGCTTTAATGCAAGCTGTGATATTCCTAGCTGAAATTCTCAAAAGATTGCTTATTGCTATGAATTTTGAATCTTTAATACAATAACTAGATTAATCTAATATCTGCATGAGTCTATTATTGAGTCTTGTTGGTTCTTCATTTTAAACTGTTCTATTTTACAAATGATTTAAATGTGTTGTACGGCGAACCAGAGAGCTCTGTCAGAACTTCAGGTATTTCTTCTCTTGTTCTGTGTTGCTGTTGCAGAGCTTTTGGACTGCATAATTCTAGTTCTACTTAACTTCTTCAGGAGGTTGGCTCTTCCCGTTGCTATTCTTTATTTCTACAGCTTGGTGCTAAGAGTGGTGTACCTAAATCTGATCTCAAATTTGTGAGTTAGCTGTTAATTAATGGTCCTCATTGGACAGCTAACGCGGTGTTTTGGCCACCCTAATTTCCACGTCTCTTATTGGCGGAGAAAGATTCATCAGAGGATCATTGCCTCTGTGGTAAATGGGAGTGCTGGAGATTGTCTAATCGTAAAGGGCCCAGTACGGTTAGAGTATTAAGGAGAGTAAGCGTATAATAAAATTTTACCATGCTTGCGCTGCAACAATAATAATAACAACAACAGCAAAAGCAACAACAAGAAAAAACAACAATAATAATATGAATTATAATTATAATATACCCATCACTTTTCTATTACAGAATAAACAAACTCTAATCAAGCTGCCCATCTCTGGAGGCTGCATAGTAATTTGTGCAGACACTGTAAGAAACACGTACCCTGTCATGGTTCTCCCCGGTGTTCACCCTCTTCTGGAGCTACCTGAGCAGATGGGGGACATGCCTACCATTTCATTAAAAAAAATTGTCCAGTGCTACCTTTCTGAGCAGGTGCTCTGGTTAGTGACTCTCCGGGACTCCTCACAAAGAGCACTCTGAGAACTCTCACAAACTAAAGAGACACCATCAAAGACATTCCCTCCTTTATATAGAATGACAGCCACATGCAAATAAGGAAACACCCCCTTCCCTTTAGTAGGTAGTGTTAGATGTGCATGCACAATCCATAATACAGAAGGGGGCATGAAGGCATCTTTGCCCTTTTCTGCCACACAGAAATGACCCGGAGCGTGAAAAGCAGGTACAAACATCAGTGCACTTTCAAGGCACTTGCATGATTGGGCCCATGGCATTGTGGGTACAAGTAAATTATGCATCTAGAAATGCTGACATGGGATTTTATGAGAGAGACTCATTACAATAAATATATGACTGACAAAAACACAATATTGCCACGTAAAGCACATAGATTACCTGAGAAGGGCACCTGGGTCTGTCTTAATTCTTTCCTGTCATGAGCCCTGTCTGTCTCCATCACGTTCCTCTCAGCAGGCCTTTTTCAGAATGGCTCAAGCATACAGAATAAATTCAAAGCCACATGCATCCGGCATCAATACGGGATAAACGGGGGAAAAAAACGTCGACAATCAATTTCCCTCTGATTTACTGACAATTCCCTTCAACGGGGCAATTATCATGTCTGTTTCTTGCACTCTAACCGAACCGACCTCCTAAAACGCGTGTACAATGCGTCCCGGTGCCTCTGCGGGAGGGGACTGCGCACTTTGTGCTTATCTTCCAGTGAATGACTTTGGAGAAGATGAAGAGAAAGGATGTAGCTGGACCGCTTCCAGCCTGCAAACCGGGCTTGTTGTACGAGCCAGGCACCGATGGCATGGAATGAATTTAACACAACAGGAAGGCGATGTTCAATGCTGGCGCAGCAGCCGGCGCACTGTACACAGTACTTAGGTGTCTGTCAACGCAATGATCCGGCCTTGCGGAATCTAGGAACCTTAGGGTTCACTGGCGGCTGGCGCCACACC
This sequence comes from Calotriton arnoldi, assembly GCA_963921515.1. Taxonomy (NCBI): domain Eukaryota; kingdom Metazoa; phylum Chordata; class Amphibia; order Caudata; family Salamandridae; genus Calotriton; species Calotriton arnoldi. The sequence continues at coordinate 33,258 of CAWUFW010011418.1, read as the reverse complement.
GATGTACACACACACCGGGCTGCGACCGGCCTTTTTTCATAGGCGAGTTAACAACTATCTCCTACAGAAAGCATAACAGCTATATGCCGCTTCACGCCGGCTGATAAAAATGTAACCTTCAGCACGCTCAATAGAGTGCGGCAATCGGCGGCACCAGGCACAGCGGGCTGTATTTCAGGGGCAAGGGGAGGCAGGCGTTAACAGCCGTTTATACAACAAAGCGCCGGCTACAAAATGGACGGCCGCGCGTGCCGCGAATGACCCAGTGTCGGTTCTCTGTCAAGCTGAATTGAAAGGTTCGCCCGAGTCCAACATTCAGCACTCTACATCACTAGTCGTCGCTGTTTTTTGTGGTGTCTGTGTGAAATAAATGTAAGAATCTACACTATGCTCCAAAAACATTAAAGGACAGAGGTTGAGCTCAGATTGACTATGCCGTACCTTCCCCCGGCCCAACCATTTATGCAGTCACTGACGTAAGAAGGGTGCCTTGGGCTCAAATGCAAGCAAGGCGATGGGTCCAGTGGCCACTGGTCGGATAGCAAAAGACAACGATAATTGGCGTCCATCATGCCCCACAAACCTCTGGGCCCCAGTGCAGCTGCACTTGCTGCTCCAATTATAGTTGTGCCCGTCTGGGAAGAGGAGCCGAATGAATGGGCACTAGGAATCATTCCAAAAGGGCAGACTGTGAGCTAAAAATCACACAAAAGGGTTAGAAATGAGCTGAGAGTGAATGAGTGCCTCTCCCTGTTGAGCAACCCTTCCACACAGACGTTTATGGACCCACAGAGTGAAACAGAGCACACCGTGGGTAAGGTAGACAAGGGAAATGGTCAGGGAGTAAAAGACAGGCAACTATGCACTCCATAACACACCAATTAGGGAGAGTGAAGCCTGAATGAAATATTCGCTCATCGTTACATGGGATTGATATTGCAAACGCGGCAGGCACTCTTTATGAGTGAAAGTTTTGTCTACATTCAAGTGATTAATCCGTACGTATGTTAAGATTTCTATCCTCATATCTCTCCTTCTACTCAAGGGGAGGTGCTATCAAGTCCAGGAACAATTTTCATAAGAAAAAGTGTCTATAAACTTCCGAGATGAATCACATATGTTACATGAACTCAATATATCAGAATAATTTTCAGAGTCATCATCTATCAAAAAAAATACATTTACCCTTCAGTGCCTGGTCTCACTCATGTAAATATCTTAACATAATATCCAGGATGCAAAAAACAAAAATGGCTGCACACGAGGGACAGCTCAGAACTTCCTGGCTATTGACAACAAGGGGTGTGTGAAATTTGCGTTATTTCCTTTGGTGTAATTGCATGACATTTTGTGAAAATTATATGACATTATGGGCACTGCAAACCTGGCAGGTAATGGTATTTTTGGCGCAAAATGGGTCCTTGCAATAATTTTGGAAGCGAAGACACAATTTCTGCAAAAAAATAGCTGAAAATTACACATGCTGCATACAACAGCCACTTTCTGATCGTTCGTGTTGTTCCTGTGCTCCTGCGTTAGCATTTTTCCATGAACAAACTGAAAATTATGTGACATGGTGTAATGGCATCATTTCGGGCATTTACATAACAAGTGTAATGTGAAAAGCTAGAAATGATTGGAGATTACACTGGCATTATGAATATTTCCTCCTGCCTGGATGCACCGTCCTCTCAGTAGGTTCAGTGTGGTGCAGCACAAACAAACAATATCTCACAGTAGCCACAGTGATATCAGATGAAACAAGAGACAATCTATTTCATGTGTTCAAACAAGACTGGACGCAGAACTGAGCCGAAGAACTCTTTCAGATCATATCAAGAAAGGAGATGCTTCGACTTCAGATTTTATTTGGGCAATGTCAGGTAATTTAAATGTGGCTTCAAGCTGCCCTCAGGCCAGTGCTTAATTTGAGCCGGGGCTTTCCAGTGCTAAGCACCAGCACTTAATTGGTTTCCGGTGCTCGGCACCGGCACCTAATAGTCAACACCATACTTAGAACAGTCCACCACATGGTGGCGCTGCTCATCTAGTTTAGAGATAAGCAGAACAACGGTAGTTTAGGAATTCAATATACATTAAGATTGCTAATACCTGCCTTCCCAGCCATTCCTTTAGCTTTGGGGACCAGGAATAATCTGAACTGTCGCATTTACATGCAAGAGAGATGGTTACTAGTTGTTTTGGCAGCGATGACTAGGCGATGGGTGGTGCAAGCTGCAGCGGCCTCCTGGTCAGAGCCCTGGCACTTAATATTTTACAAATTAAGCACTGCCTCAGGCCCACTCTCTCTTGATCGTCAGACTGACCACCTTCATAAATAGCTGGTGGGCCAGGGACATATAAAAATATGGACAGCTAACAGTTGGCATTCCCCAAAATTTGAGACACCCAGAGACCCATGAACTTATCGCTGAGGCCTACGGTCTCAATCCCTTATTTGATCCATATAGGACTCTTCATTAATGGAGGACGTGGCACCAGGAACTATTACCACAGCCAGGGTGATCTTTACCTGCCAGCTGCTGCCAACAAGAAAGTCAGTAAACAGTGACAACTCTTAGCCTAAAAACCAGAAGAAGGCAACAAAGCCAATGCAATGTGTCACTAAATCTGCACTTATAGATCATTGGGGTTAAAAGTGAATCCCAGTCAGCTGTGGAGGCTGCTAGACAGTCACACTCCTCTGGAAGTAGGAGAAAGTAGCAGCCGACATTATCCAGGGCGAGGCAATCATCGACCATTTCCACTTTATTAGGTGTATTTTGCAGTATGGTGGGCTGTCTGTATTTCATTCCACTGGTTGCCTCATATAAAATTTTGCAAGCAGCAAAAAATGTATTTCTTGATGGATCCCCTGTTTCTAAAACATAGGCCAAGTGTATAAAACTCCATTTCAGGAATGCCCAGGGTATTTACCAGGGGGCCTAGTCATGCAAGATTTCCATGATAACCACTTGGCAAGTCAATGGTTTCAATATAAATTGATTTAATGTGAATGTATCTTTTATCCTGAATACCTGGCCCTCTTGGACCTACACTGGACAACGCGCTCTTGCTTCTCTTTGGGGAATTTCATCGCATGGAACTGGCCGGTTTGGTGTATGTTTTCAGTTAGATAAAGCAGGCCACTGTGCTGCAGCTAGATGTCTCTGAACATCAAGGCCAGGTTGTGGCAATGTACTTTAGTACCAGAGGCGTGATGACAAATAGCAGCTGTTGTCACCTTTCACACCCCTGCAAATTGAGCTCCCTGCTGAATTTGTGAAGGGCTTTAACGCATTAGTACCCTTGCCAGTGAGAAAAATGTTCTTGAAAGAAATGGCAGAGGCTCATCGGTGTCCCGTGTGTATGCAGAGACTAAAACCACAATACAATGCTGCACACATAGACGCTGGAAGTAGGGGTGCTGTGGCTTCTGCAGCACCCCAAAAATAACCATGCTGGAGTTCCGAAGGTGAATGAGCAAAAAAAGATGCCTTTAAATTTCATTTCCATCTTGTCATATTGCTGTGCATTTAAATAAAGAGGTAAAATCTCAGGCTTTGTCTTCAGATAAACTGCTGCTTATTGTTCTAAGATGGACGCTACAGAGCAAGAATATCGATGTATAAATATCGACCTACAGCAATATCGAGGGAAAAATATCGTGGGTAAGAAATATCGATGTAAAAAATATCGTGGTAAAGAATATCGATTGTTAGGTAATTAATATGGATTGCAAAAATATCTAAGTGTTAAATATCGTTTACAAAAATATAGGGGCCCATTACGATACCCGGCGTAAAAAAATCCGCCAGGCATGGAAGCGGCAAAAATCCGCCCGCACACACCGTCTGAACACCGACCACGCCATTACGATTACACAAACCGAAAACCGCCATCGGCGGAAAAATCACACAAGATACCGCCCGCCATCGTCCGAGTCGGAGTCAAACCGCCCGCCACGGACGGAAACACGCCCGACAACACAAAACCGCCCGCCCTCACGGCCGACACACCGCACGTGAGATTACGATCGCACCGCCATGAGCGCGGGAAAACTACAAATATACCGCCCGCCAGCGCAAACAACGCCGATGAGAATCGACATGGCAGAAGCCATGGCGCCCACGTCCCTGCACAGAAACCATCCGCTGACAAAAACAATCGCACACAACATGGCCAACAAGTCCACACAGCAAGGCACGCACAAATACACAAGCACAGTACACATCCCGAAAACACCCCCTGGACAAACAAAAACTACAAAGGCCAGAACCCCAGACACAACACACCTGAAAACAACAGACCATGAGGACACACCCACATAGGTAAGTACAAAAGCAGCACTCCCACAGACCACAACCCCTTGCAACATTGCAAACTAGAGAGGAGAGGAGAGGACACAGTGACACAGCAAGGACAGCAGCACACCACAGAAACGCACACATCACAACCACCACCACCACCACCACCACCAAACACCGGCACCACAAACCCCCTGCACATTACACAACACACACCGCACCAGCACCACAAACACCATGGCACCACAAAGAATGCCCAAGTTCACGCCCATGGAGCTGACGGTCATGGTCGACGAGATCATCAAGGAGCACCCACAAATCAATGGGAACCTGGTCCAGCACACACCACTAGCCACCAGAAAGAGAATGTGGAACCGGATCGTAGACCAGGTCAATGCAGTCGGGACCCTGCCCAGGAACAGAGTCGAAATAAACAAACGGTGGAATGACGTCAAGAGCCTGGTCAAGAAGAAGGAGACCAAGAACAGAGAGCTGGCAGCCGTCACTGGCGGAGGGAATCCCGCGCTCTTCAAGACCTTCAAAGCGTGGGAGGAGAAGGTGCGAGTCATTATACATCCGGAGATCCTCGCCGGATTAGCAGGGGGAGTGGAGGCTGGTAAGTACAAACTAATGTATACCAGCACACCGCTATGTACTCACATGCACTACCACCATGCCACAGCTCCCAGGGACAAACACCCCCATGTCCAGCACACAATACACAACACATCACACACACATGCAACAGACACCACCACACACAGCCCAAACCGAACAACTGTAAGATACGTGGGGACATGTGTACACTCAGCCAGCCACGTAACCATCAACAGGTCCCCAAGTATGCCAGAAGCGCCACAACGAGCACCCACCACACCCATGTGTCTGCCATAGCTGCACTAACCGACCAGTAACAGGTAAGTGGCAGGAACACAAAGTGCAGTGGGTGGGAGGGTGGACAGCCCAAGTACAACACACACCAGGCCCCTAGTCCCACAGCACAGCAAGGAGGAGCATCCCCCACACCCCACAGCCACGTGTCAGCCACCGCAGTGCACACCGACAGCCGAAAGGTAGACATCACGGTCCACAGCAATCGGTGTCAGTGGGTGTCCAGCCACCACCACGACCCACAACACCCCCCACCCCCACAGACCTGCAACATGGAGCACCCCCGCTTAGAGCCATGTGGCATCCAGTACAGTGCACGCACGAACAACCTGCAGGTGGGAAACTGGACAGGGCTGGATTACTGGAGGCATGAGGACCATAACACCACCAACACATGGGACATGTCACGTAGCAGCACGGACACGCAGCACCGCCCACCGTCACGAACAAGTGAACAATGTGCACACGGACATGAACCAGCAGACTCACACCCCACATGACCCATCACAGACACAGCAACACCCAAGGAGCCACGTCTGCATGCACAAGCCACACTGAATATAGTCCCACACGGCAGCCACTGTGCAACTCATCACACACAACCGAAACACCATTGAAGTCCTGTCCATGTAGCCCCCACTGCCTGTCAACCCCACACCCCACAACTACGCCTATGTAAGACAAACAACACTAGACGCAACAGAGCGGAACAACAGAAATGCACACGAACACCACTGAACCCATCAAACTCACAGACACACCATGCACATACAACATACCATCCATCCCATCCGTCAGCCCCAGTCACATGAAAGGCATGTCATCCGCACAGCTGCCACACATACAGCAGTCACGCTAAGATACATGCCCATGACCAACCATGTGCCAGAAGTCAATGAAGCGCACGACACACTGTGAGCAACAACACACAACATGGGCCACACCCCCGAGCACTGCAGTGATGCACATGGCACAGGGCAGCACGCACACCAAGGAGATGGGACAACTGCAATACGTTGGCTGGCACACAACCATCACTCACTCATAACGATGCGTCCAATGCCATGTCCAGTAATCACAACAGACAGCAAATATGCAGGCCATGTCAAGCATGCACACACCTCAAACCATGCACTGTCATGCTGCCACAACACATGTCACGTTCGGCACCCATGGCTCACAGCATGTACCCCAAAAGCATAGTCCATCCCAAATGCGAATCTGGGGCATGGCCCCCATGTTGCCATATGCGTTCCTAAGCGTCCCATCTGAACACCAAAAGCAAAGTACAAACCAGACCCAGGATGGGCCAGGAGCCCGCATACACCAGAGTCACAATAAGTAGGGGCACAGCAACACACCCATCGGCATGGCCAATCCGTCCCATGCCACATGTGCACAGCACACAGTCCCATTGTCAAGCACACACAACTACAAATGCTACAGCCACACACACGCCTCCGGGAAACCCATGTACGAGATTGCACGAACTGTTAATGTCAGACGACAAATACATACTTCGCCAGGTGCAACACAATAACAAATCTCATTCTCTCCACAGGTGACGAACTGCTGGATGCTGGGGATGGAGACAGCAGCCAGCACAGCCAGCCTACAAGCCCCCAACGAGGACACACGGATGTGGAGGATCTGTCCTCCTCTTCGGACACGGACCACCAAGCAGGCCCATCTGGTGTGGCAGGGCCCAGCCGCTCCCCAGGACCCCTCCTACCCACCAACCCATCATCCAGGGCTGCTGAACATTCCCAGCCCCCTGCTGCCACTGTCGTTGCGGCCACACCCACGGTCATTGCGGCCACACCCACGGTCATTGCGGCCACACCCACGGTCATTGCGGCCACTACCATTGCCGCAACCGCCACCATCGCCGCACCGACCACCACCGCCGCCACCACCACCACGTCTTCGCTGGCACCAGCCCCAGCGCAGGTGGTGGCCCGGCCGACTGGATCCACCCTGGGAGCCACAGCGAGGACCGTGGTGAGCAATGTGGCTAGTGGGCAGGCCGGTGGCAGCAGTACTGGTAGGAGGAGCAGGGTCAGGGAAACGCAAGTCTCCCTGGGAGCCATGCCCTGCCTCAAATGGCCAGAGTCCTTGGGGCCTATGAAGAGGCCCAAGAACAATGGGTCAGGTCTGCTTCAGACACGCGGGAGGTGCTGGGGGTGCTGAGGTCCATGGACGCCCGTATAGGTCAACTCGTGGACCTCATGGGCCAGCTGGTGGTGGGTGAGGTCACAGCCAGGGACATCAGCTCCACCACCGCCACCACCTGCCGGGGCGCAGGGTCGTGCAGCTGCGTCCAGTTCCCCTGCGTCCACAGCCAGTGAGCACACCTCAACCACCAGCATGTCGCAAGCAGGCACCCCCTCGCAAACGTGGAAGGGGCCGTCCGAAGTGGAAACAGATCTCCCGGGAGGACTTCGCACGCTCCAGACGCAAGTGAGGCAGCCAGCCAGCCTTCCTTGACCACCCACTGCATTGACTTGGACTACGATCCCACTCCACACAGCCATCTGGATGGCATGTGTGTGTTGGACTATGGACATAGAACCAGTGGGTACACCCTGAGCATCACGCAGCCATGACCGACAGCTCATTGTCACTGCACGCACCACTTATGTCATCACCTTACACACAATCACATGTCACAGTTTGAAATAAATGCACCTCTTACACAAACTGCTGTTTGTGCCCTGTGTTTTATTTGTACGGAATACAACAGCCACCTTGGGCGGAAAGGCACCTGATGCGTGGCATGGCAATGGAATCCGGAGGGCCTGTAGGGACCTAGGGGTGGGAGACAGAACAGGAGCACATTCAATGAGTGTGTCACACACCCATCACACAGTACATGTCAACAACTACAAGCAATGTACACACATCGCACAGAGCAATAGGGCACAATGCCACAGCCACCAACAGTGGCATACTACCCTGGCCATGGAGCGTTGACACACAGCACGCAGTGAACAAACGACCACCCTGACACAGCACACACACACCTGCACAGATACAGCCACATCAGCCGTCGTACATGGACACTCACCGTCAAGTGAAGTAGTGGGCGATGAGCTGCTGCCGCACATTACCAGCTTCCTCCTCTCCGCTGTCCTCCTCACTCGAGCTGTCCTGGTCTGCGGGCTGGGGCCCTGGTTGATCTCCGTCATCCACGATGAGGGGGATCTGCTTCCGAATGGCCAGATTGTGCAGCATGCAGCACGCCACCACTATCTGGCACACCTTCTGTGGGGAGTACGCCAGCGCACCCCCGGTGCGGTCCAGGCACCTGAACCTGGACTTGAGGAGGCCAAAGGTACGCTCGACCACACGTCTGGTCCTCCCATGTGCCTCATTGTAGCGATCGTCTGCTGGGGTGCGAGGATTCCTCAATGGACTGAGCAGCCATGCCCCATTCGGGTACGCAGAGTCACCTGGGTGTGAGGGACACAGAGAACCGTTGCTATTCCAACTGGACAGGGGACAGCATCGCACAACCAGCACGCTACACCACTCCACATACTCACCGACAATACAGCCACGATCCTGTTGCAGATTGGACATCAGTCGTGGCAAGATGCTGTTGCGCATTATGTGTGCGTCATGGGCAGAGCCTGGGAACTTTGCACACACGTGGGTGATCACCATGTCCGCAAGGCACACCACTTGCACATTCAGGGAGTGCGTGTGCTTCCTGTTGCGGTACAGGTGCTCAGTGGCCTGTGGTGGAACAAGGCCAACATGTGTGCAGTCAATGGCTCCAACGACGTGTGGGATTCTGCCAAGGGCATAGAATGCACCCTTCACTGCCGCCAATTCACGAGCTCTGGGGAAGCGGATGTACCTGTTTCGGTACAGCATCATGGCTGCCAGTACATCCCTCAGCACCTTGCTGAACATGGGCTGGGACATCCCTCCTCCACTGCCCACTGTGTGCTGGAATGACCCAGTGGCGAAGAAATGCATGGCGGCCATCACCTTAGCCGTGGGGGTGACAGCTGTCGGATACACCCTGCGGGGACGGAGATGGGGTTCCAACATGGCACACAGTCGATGCAGGGTTGGCCTGTCCAGCCGAAACTTCCTAATGACCTCTGTATCGTCCATGTCCGCCAGCAATTGGTATGGGCGGTCAATGTTCGGTCTCCGCCTAGGGAAAATGGCAGTGGACACATGTCAAAGCAACACAACACATAGCAATTTCGCATACACATCACTGACATGACTGAGCAAGCACATGAGCCACAGCCCAGCTGTCAAGCTGGGACGGCACGGCCACAATACACTTACACAGGTCTCCCAACAATGGCAATGGCTAGTGAGACAAACCACTGCCATGTGCATGCACATGGGGATCTAGGCCCCAATGACTTGCGGGGCGTGCTGATGGGGACTGACTGCATATTCGTCAAGCGGCAACGCCACGGCAACATGAATGTCTGCTGAGCATGGAACTGCTTCCGAGGCTGGATGAGTATGGCACACGACGACGACGATGTGGGCACAGGCTGAGCAGCCAAAACAAGTGGGACCTGTGGCACGAGGGGATATGAGACAGTAGTAGGTGTCAGCACTGCACCCTATGTACAGCACTGTACGGATCACACCTCCCGAAACATTGACAGGTGTCCACATTGACAGCCCCATGCCAAGACGGCTGTGTGCTTGCAGTCACACGTCACAGGTGAGAGGTTACATTGCACGTGCCAGGTGGCAGACGTACATAGTGGGAGCAGGCATGTATGTGCATGTGTCTCCTGTTCAGGATCCACCAGATGGGCGCTGACTCTGTACTGACCATTGGACACAGCATGTTCCGTGGAAGGCTTGTGTGTGTGGGATGGTGGCACTGGATGTGCCTCCGTTGGGTGGGGGGCCATGCACAGGGCGGGTACGTCGATGATTGCGCATTGTTGGTCACGGTGGGTGCACCCACTAAGATGTGTTGCCCTGTGTTCAATTCCTATGTCCGCATGATGATGGACTGTAGATGTGGGCAGACTACACATTGGTCGATGTGCTGTCTATATGCATGTGCCTTCACACCAGGCACAGCTGCCCCTGCACATGTGACCCCTGCTGGACTCGCTGCTGGGTCTGTGGAGCTGATGCACCTTCTGTGCGTGGGGCGGACAGCTCTCCTCACTTCCCTCATTGCGCATGTCATGACTTTGCCGCAGGTGACATGGATCATGGAGGGCCCACATGTACGCGTGGGTAGGCTACACATGATTGTTCACTGGTCGCCACCCCCAGTCAGTGTTTCGAATGGGAAGGTTGTCGTGCTGGTGGTATGTTCGATGTGGCGGATGGGCGGGCCTAGGTGCGGGCTTACATTCCGGACATGGGGGGTAGTTGGATTGGCGACTAGTTGCAGTACACACGGGACACGTCTCTTCCTTTCCACATCTGGGTCATCCCTTGTACTCACTGACAGTGATACAGTCATCTTCGCCCCAGCCCTCATGTCCTCCCCTCGCTCCCCCAATATGCATGTGCACCTGCGAGGCTAGCGCTTGCACAGGCAGCCCCAAGCTCGCACCAGAGAGGGCAAGGAGTGTATGTGTGGGTCCAGTTGCACGAGTGGGCTGTCTCAGGGTATGATGTGTTGCGGGACGCCGTCCACCTGCGTGGTGCCCCAAATGTAGTCCCGGCCTGCATGGACTATGCATCACAGTCTTCGCCTTCCGGATCCGCCACCTGCGACACCCAGTGGCTGTGGCTGCCCTTGCGGCCAGGCCGCGTCCGTCTGTGACTGATGGCCCACACATTCACTCTTTGGCCTCTCTGGGGAGGGCTCGGGGGTGGTGGCGCACGCGCTTGCACTTAGTCGCAATGGCATGTGGCGTGGTTGGTATAATGGGCAATGGATGGGATGGTGCGAGCCACCTCCCGTGATGTCAGTGCTGCTCGTGCTGTGGTGCGTCCCCCTACACTTCCATTTGACTTGTGCCATGCTAGACGTTGAGGTTCTATTGCCTGCGTGATATGACCAGGAGGAGCGCGAGGAGACCTCTCACACACCATGCTCCACTGCCATCCCGTGCCCTGTATCGCCTGTGCGGATTGACTATGTTGGGGTTACACCTGGTCGACTGGGGCTGTGTGTGCCTTGTCAAGGGGCATGGCGGGCGCACAACAGGATCCAGCTTGTCCACAGAGGGTGGGCTGAGGTGCGGCTGGTACCGCTTTGTACGTGTGCCCGGCTGCTGTGCACACACGTGTTCACTCCCCCGACAGGTGTCCTCTCACAATGCCCAGGGAAGCGGTGGTGTACTGTTCATGACCCCTCCCAACACGGCGTGCTCCAACTTGGCATGTGCGCATCTACCCGTCACACCCACCCACCTGAGCACTGCGTCCATACGACTTCACACGACACATGTGTGTCTTCCACAGTTGTGCTACTCATTTGCGTTGACATCCAATACCAGTGGACTACATGGTCATGTCACGACTGCCGTGTACTTCACATACTCTCATCCTCTCTCATTCGTACTTGTGAAATGAGTCAGCGGAGACAGTTTTGGTTTCAAACATTATATTGAGTCTTCTGTCCTCTGTGATGCAGTATAGTGGACACTACTGGCAGCGGAATACATGTTGAGGATATACTGAGCATGATTGCAAATGGGATAGGATGTGGGGTTACATGTGATTGGCTGTTGCATGTGGGATGTGGGCTTCAGAGTTACATCTGCTTGGCCAAGGCTGTGCTAATGTACATTTACGTATAGCTGCGGAGCTGCGGACTTTGACACAGACGGTATACATGTAGCCTACCAGACCGCTTGGCATCATGGGCACAGTCCATCTCAGTTCCATGTGACAGGTTTGCTGCGGTTGTTCCTCATGCACGCGTGCATGTGAGATGACATCAGGGCATGTGCTTGCGTGCATGCAGCGGCGTGCCACTTGTTGTTGCAATGTGGTGGTTACTGGACATGTCACAGTCACTGGGGTCGTGTTGTTGTTGTATGCACTTGTCGTCCATGCAAAGGTCCTGGTATGGGATTCCCGGGGCGGGGGTGGGAGGGGTGCAGCACCCACAGACTCCAGGCGACCTATTCATGTCCACTGAGCGGTGTGTGTGTCCATGGGCGCTGGATCCATGTCGTGTCCTGGTTGTTCGTGCAGTTCCGTCCATGTGGGTGCGATACACAGACCCCATGCCACTGCCTCCCACGATGCATGCGGTGTTCCTGGATGTGATGGGGAACAGTGTGCATGTCCCGGTCATATCCGATGTCATGGCGATGTCGTTGATGGTGTGGTAACAGTTGCCGGTCGTTTGGTATGGCTGTTGTGGTGGTGACTGGCCAGTCCGTGCGGAAGCTAAGCATGGGTGCGGGGTTGGACATCATAGGTCAATCGGGGAACCTGCGTTGTGGTCCGACGAATTTACAGGTTGTCAGGTATGCGATGCCGTCCAGCAGGGCTTCCATGTCATTGGTGGTGTACATGTTTGCCAGCCAATGTAGCGGATGGTGGCTGTCAAGGTGTTGTTCGTAAGTTGTCCCTTGGAGGACCATGATGGGGCATGCTGGGTGACATTCGATGTAGCTGTTCTCGATGATCCGTCGTGTGGAGGCACAGTGGTCCCATTTCAGTGCAGGTGCGATGTTGGCCACATACGCCATGCCCCCATAGGCAGAGCAGGCCCTGTCGTGTGCGTCCAGAGGGAGGAGTAGTGGTAGCAGGTCCGCCTTTAGACATGCCGGGTTGGAGAGGCATATCTCCACGGGATGCTGGTAGGGACACCTCCGACAGTAGAAGACGGGCATGACGCAGCTGAACAATGTGATGCGGTAAGTCAGTCGGTAACTTACGTTCAACAGGGACAGGAGATCGCATCCCAATATATGTATCAGGTTGGTTTTGTACAGCTTGAGCTGTCCGGCGTAGTTGGGTAGGTGTGCTTGCGGTTGCCATTTCGCAGCGGTGCGTTCTGGTGGCGTGCTCCGGCTGTGTGTGCAGTCTGCAATGTGCACGCTCCGAGGTTGCTGTGAGCTCTGTGTAGTCGTAGGGAGACAGGACTTGTGTTCTGTTGGCTTGTTTGGAGGACACGGGCCCTCATCCCACATGCTTCTCAGACAGTTCAAGGTCAGTGATGTGTGACTCCTTCCAATTAACTTGCATGTGGCCGACATGGGGGAGTGTTTTCTTTTTTCTTCCCCGTCCGTTGTGTGCTTCTGTGATATGCGCTATCTGCCCTGTGGTCGGTCTCCTCGGCATGCCTGTGTTGGTCTTTTCTTGGACAATGGCTGTATTCACCGGCTTCTTTCGTAGGGCTGTGGTTTCGGAGTTGGAATGGAAGGTCATTCAGTGCTGTCTGCTCTCCCTTGTGTGGGCGGCAGGCTGCCTTTCCGCTCTGCGTTGGGCCTTGTGTGTGAATGTTATTCTTGGGCCACCTGTTGTCGGTCCCCGGGCTCTTTGGTGTTCCGTTTTATATGTCTTGTTCATATGTGCAGGGTGGTATGGGTGTTTCAGTGTGGTACTGGCGTTCCTCTTCCCGAAGGGGCCCTGCTTCTCCTAGTTGGTGTTGCCGCCGCTGTGTGCTTCGCCATGTTTGTTACACTGGGGTGTGTCCTGCTGTTGTGTGACTTCACTGACATGTGTGCGTCGGTTGTGTGGCGTTGGGTGTTGTCCGTGAATTGGGCGTTGGGGACATGTCTGTGGCAGGCCTGTCACGTGTCATGTGCGTTCGGGGTGGGGCTGATGTGTGTGCTGCTTGGTTGTGTCCCTGTGTCTGTGTGCGACGCATGCATGGCGCTGCGGTTGGCCTCTGCGTTGTGCGCATGTGTGGCGGCGTCATCGCCGCTTTGGGGCCGTGACGGGGTCGTTGGTTCCTAGTCCCAGGTGGTGTGTACACATGTGTTGCGCAATGTTACGATTTGGCCTGTGTGTCATATGTGGATGCAATGGTGGATGTGTAGTGTACACGCGCTGGTGGGGGGTTGTCCGCTTTTTCCGCCCTTGCACTGTGTGCGCTGTTTGCGTGCACTTGTTGTGTGTGTGCCTACCTGCGTCTCCGCGGTACGTTGCGTCCTTGGTGGTGCATCAGCAAGAGCATGGGGAGGGCCTGCAGTGCTGGATTCATGCTGGGGGGAGCCGCTTCTTCGTTGTCCGTGCTCGGCGTCCGTGTTACCGCTTCGGTTTGTCGTACGGTATCTCTTAGCCGTGGGAGCCGTTTGTTTGCGGCATCGTAATTTATACGCCGGGCGGGACGTGATTTCGTCGGACGGTGTGTGTCAATTGGGCTGCGCCGCTACGTGTAATCAATCAATCAATCAATCACAGCATTTATAGAGCGCGCTACTCACCCGGGAGGGTCTCAAGGCGCTGGGGGAGGGGGTAGGTTACTGCTCGAACAGCCAGGTCTTGAGCTGCTTCCTGAAGGAGAGATGGTCCTGGGTTCGCCGAAGGTGAGTGGGGAGGGAGTTCCAGGTCTTGGCTGCCAGGTAGGAGAAGGATCTTCCTCCGGCGGTGGTTCTGCGGATGCGTGGTACGGTGGCGAGGGCGTGGCTGGTTGATCGTAGCTGGCGTGTGGGCGTGTAGAAGGTCATGCGGTCGTTGAGGTACTTTGGGCCCAGGTCGTGGAGGGCCTTGTGTGCGTGGGTGAGGAGTCTGAACGTGATTCTCTTGCTGACGGGGAGCCAGTGCAGGTCTTTCAGGTGTCCGGTGATGTGGCTGTGTCGGGGGATGTCCAGGATGAGTCGTGCGGAGGCGTTCTGGATGCGCTGGAGTCTTTTTGAAGTTTGGCTGTGGTTCCGGCGTAGAGGGTGTTCCCATAGTCCAGTCGGCTGGTGACGAGTGCCTGGGTGACGGTCTTCCTGGTTTCAGTGGGGATCCATCTGAAGATCTTGCGGAGCATGCGCAGGGTGTTGAAGCATGAAGATGAGACGGCGTTGACTTGTCTGGTCATCGACAGGGAGGAGTCCAGGATGAAGCCCAGGTTGCGTGCGTGGTCCGTTGGCTTGGGCGCGGTGCCCAGGGCCGGGGGCCACCAGGAGTCGTCCCAGGCGGAGGGAGATGAGCCCAGGATGAGGACTTCCGTCTTGTCCGAGTTCAGTTTAAGGCGGCTGTTCCTCATCCAGTCGGCGACGTCTCTCATCCCGTCGTGTAGGTTGGCTCTGGCGGTGGTGGGGTCGTTGGTGAGGGAGAGGATCAGCTGGGTGTCGTCGGCGTAGGAGATGATGTTGAGGTTGTGTTGGCATGCGATGGCTGCGAGGGGGCTCATGTAGACGTTGAAGAGGGTTGGACTGAGTGAAGATCCTTGTGGAACGCCGCAGATGACTTCGGTGGCTTCGGATCTGAACGGGGGAGGCGGACTCTCTGGGTTCTTCCGGCGAGGAACGAGATGATCCATTCCAGTGCTTTCTCTCGGATTCCGATGTTGTTGAGGCGCTTCACTAGGGTGCGGTGGCAGACGGTGTCGAACGCCGCGGAGAGGTCCAAGAGGATGAGGGCAGCTGTTTCCCCGTTGTCGGTTAGGGTTCTGATGTCGTCGGTGGCTGCGATAAGGGCGGTCTCGGTGCTGTGGTTGGCCCGAAACCCGGACTGCGAGGGGTCGAGGGATCCATTCGTCTCGAGGAAGGCGGCAAGCTGTCTGTTGACGGTCTTCTCGATGACTTTGGCCGGAAACGGAAGGAGCGAGATGGGACGGTAGTTCTTGAGGTCGGTGGGGTCCGCTGTTGGTTTCTTCAGGAGGGCGGTAAGCTCGGCGTGCTTCCAGCTCTCCGGGAAGGTGGCGGTGTGGAAGGAGGAGTTGATGATGTCCCGGAGATGGGGTGCGATGGTGGCGTCGGCTTTGTTGAAGACGTGGTGTGGGCAGGGGTCGGTTGGTGATCCGGAGTGGATGGAGTTCATCGTGCGGGTGGTGTCTTCGGTGCTGATCGGGGTCCAGTTGCAGAGGGTGGTGGTGGCGGGCGTTGGTTCGGCGGTAGGGTGCGTGGTTTGTGCGTCGAAGCTGTTATGTATGTCGGTGATCTTGCGGTGGAAGAACGCGGAGAGTGAGTTGCAGAGGTCTTGCGAGGGGGTGATGTCGTTGTTTCCGGCGCTGGGGTTGGAGAACTCTTTGACGATGCTGAAAAGTTCCTTGCTGTCATGGGCGTTGTTGTCCAGTCGTTCTTTGAGTGCCGACTTCTTGGTGGCACGGATCAGCTGGTGGTGTTTGCGGGTGGCGTGCTTGAGGGCGGTCCTGTTGTCTGTGGTCTGGTCGAGTCGCCAGGTTTTCTCGAGAGTGCGGCAGTTCTTCTTGGATTCCTTGAGTTCGTTGGTGAACCAAGGGGTTTTCTTGCTTCCGGGTCTGCTGGGAGGGTTTTTTAGTGGTGCGAGGTCGTCGGCGCAGGCGGTCAGCCACTTGGCGAGGTTGCTGGCTGCTTCGTTTGGGTCCGTTGTGTTGGTGGGTGTGTTCTGGCCGAGGGAGGCGGTGAGCTGCTCGGCGGTGATCTTGCTCCAGCTCCGGCGGGGAGCCTGTTGCGGGTGGTGGTGGGTCGCAGTCTTTCTGAAGCTGAAGTGGATGCAGCTGTGGTCGGTCCAGTGGAGTCCGGTGGCGTGGCTGAAGGAGATGTGTTTGCTGGACGAGAAGACGGGGTCAAGCGTGTGGCCGGCGTAGTGGGTGGGTGTGTTCACCAGTTGCTTGAGTCCGAGGTTGGCGAGGTTGTCCAGCAGGGCGGTGGTGTTTCTGTCGTTGTTGTTCTCCAGGTGGAAGTTGAGGTCCCCTAGGAGGATGTAGTCGGCGGAGGGCATGGCGTGCGGGCTGATGAAGTCTGCGATGTCTTCGCTGAATAGTGTGCGTGGTCCCGGGGTCTGTAGATGAGGGTGCCTCGGAGGGTGGTCTTGGGGTCAGTGTGTATCTGGAAGTGTAGGTGTTCGGCGGCGGTGAAGGTCTCGTCGGAGTTAGTCGAGATGCGGATGATGTTCTTGTGTACGATGGCGATGCCTCCTCCCGTCTGGTTGACGCGGTCCCTCCGGGTGATCTTGTATCCGTCCGGGATGGCTATGGCGATGTCGGGCGCTGAGGAGGCGTTCATCCAGGTTTCGGTGAGGAAGGCGATGTCCGGTGCTGTTGCGTCGAGCAGGTCCCAGAGTTCCACGGCGTGCCTGTGGACGGAGCGGGTGTTCAACAGGATGCATTTCAGGTGGTTGCTGCTGGTGCTCGACTTGGCGGAGGTGGTGCACGTCCGGGGGCAGGTGAATCGGCAGGTTTGGCAGGTGAAGGGTCCGTGGGTGCGTCTCGGTGAGGCTCGGTAGCAGGCAGGGTTCCGGCCGGCATTGAGTGCGGTGAGTGTGGCGGCGTCGTAGGTCCGTCGAGTGGTGTTGCATCGGTGGGTTCCAGGGGTTCTGGCGCTGGGCGCGGTCCAGTCGCGGACGGGCGCAGACGGGCTTGCCTTAGGCGCGCCTTTGGCGCACCAGCGGCGCGGCGCGCAGCGGCCGCCATTTATGGGGAGGTGGGAGGGAGGAGCAGCTGGGAGGCGGGAGGCAGGGGCAGCGAATGGGCAGTCAGGGGGCGGGGCCGCAGGGACGCAGCGGCGGGACTGGCGAGAGGCAGCGGGGGCACAAAAGGAAAATGGGGGTGAAAACAGACAAAATGGCAAGCACAACGCTAATGGGGCAGCGAGGGGCACAGAAAGGAAAAGGGGTGAAAACGGACAAAATGGCAAGCACAACGCTAATGGGGCAGCGAGGGGCACAGAAAGGAAAAAGGGGGTGAAAACAGACAAAATGGCAAGCACAACGCTAATGGGGCAGCGAGGGGCACAGAAAGGAAAAGGGGGTGAAAACGGACAAAATGGCAAGCACAACGCTAATGGGGCAGCGAGGGGCACAGAAAGGAAAAAGGGGGTGAAAACGGACAAAATGGCAAGCACAACGCTAATGGGGCAGCGAGGGGCACAGAAAGGAAAAAGGGGGTGAAAACAGACAAAATGGCAAGCACAACGCTAATGGGGCAGCGAGGGGCACAGAAAGGAAAAGGGGGTGAAAACAGACAAAATGGCAAGCACAACGCTAATGGGGCAGCGAGGGGCACAGAAAGGAAAAAGGGGGTGAAAACAGACAAAATGGCAAGCACAACGCTAATGGGGCAGCGAGGGGCACAGAAAGGAAAAAGGGGGTGAAAACAGACAAAATGGCAAGCACAACGCTAATGGGGCAGCGAGGGGCACAGAAAGGAAAAGGGGTGAAAACAGACAAAATGGCAAGCACAACGCTAATGGGGCAGCGAGGGGCACAGAAAGGAAAAAGGGGGTGAAAACAGACAAAATGGCAAGCACAACGCTAATGGGGCAGCGAGGGGCACAGAAAGGAAAAGGGGTGAAAACAGACAAAATGGCAAGCACAACGCTAATGGGGCAGCGAGGGGCACAGAAAGGAAAAAGGGGGTGAAAACAGACAAAATGGCAAGCACAACGCTAATGGGGCAGCGAGGGGCACAGAAAGGAAAAAGGGGGTGAAAACAGACAAAATGGCAAGCACAACGCTAATGGGGCAGCGAGGGGCACAGAAAGGAAAAAGGGGGTGAAAATAGACAAAATGGCAAGCACAACGCTAATGGGGCAGCGAGGGGCACAGAAAGGAAAAGGGGAGACAAGCAGGAAATACGGGCACCGGGGCCACAAGCGGAGGGCGATCTTACCTGCAGAAGCAGCGGGCAGACAACACAGGCGGAGCTGTGTGGTGGGGGAGCGACCTACCTGGCAAGGTCAAGGGTCGCTCTCCTCACCGCGCAGCGGCCGCCATTTATGGGGAGGTGGGAGGGAGGAGCAGCTGGGAGGCGGGAGGCAGGGGCAGCGAATGGGCAGTCAGGGTGGCGGGGCCGCAGGGGACGCAGCGGCGGGACTGGCGAGAGGCAGCGGGGGCACAAAAGGAAAAAGGGGGTGAAAACAGACAAAATGGCAAGCACAACGCTAATGGGGCAGCGAGGGGCACAGAAAGGAAAAAGGGGGTGAAAACAGACAAAATGGCAAGCACAACGCTAATGGGGCAGCGAGGGGCACAGAAAGGAAAAAGGGGGTGAAAACAGACAAAATGGCAAGCACAACGCTAATGGGGCAGCGAGGGGCACAGAAAGGAAAAAGGGGGTGAAAACAGACAAAATGGCAAGCACAACGCTAATGGGGCAGCGAGGGGCACAGAAAGGAAAAGGGGGTGAAAACGGACAAAATGGCAAGCACAACGCTAATGGGGCAGCGAGGGGCACAGAAAGGAAAAAGGGGGTGAAAACAGACAAAATGGCAAGCACAACGCTAATGGGGCAGCGAGGGGCACAGAAAGGAAAAAGGGGGTGAAAACAGACAAAATGGCAAGCACAACGCTAATGGGGCAGCGAGGGGCACAGAAAGGAAAAGGGGGTGAAAACAGACAAAATGGCAAGCACAACGCTAATGGGGCAGCGAGGGGCACAGAAAGGAAAAAGGGGGTGAAAACAGACAAAATGGCAAGCACAACGCTAATGGGGCAGCGAGGGGCACAGAAAGGAAAAAGGGGGTGAAAACAGACAAAATGGCAAGCACAACGCTAATGGGGCAGCGAGGGGCACAGAAAGGAAAAGGGGTGAAAACAGACAAAATGGCAAGCACAACGCTAATGGGGCAGCGAGGGGCACAGAAAGGAAAAAGGGGGTGAAAACAGACAAAATGGCAAGCACAACGCTAATGGGGCAGCGAGGGGCACAGAAAGGAAAAAGGGGGTGAAAACAAACAAAATGGCAAGCACAACGCTAATGGGGCAGCGAGGGGCACAGAAAGGAAAAAGGGGGTGAAAACAGACAAAATGGCAAGCACAACGCTAATGGGGCAGCGAGGGGCACAGAAAGGAAAAGGGGAGACAAGCAGGAAATACGGGCACCGGGGCCACAAGCGGAGGGCGATCTTACCTGCAGAAGCAGCGGGCAGACAACACAGGCGGAGCTGTGTGGTGGGGGAGCGACCTACCTGGCAAGGTCAAGGGCGTGTACGGGCGCACTTTGATGGCGGACGGTGTTGCTGGCTTGCCGGCGGTGTTTGGCCTACTTTTCGCATCGTAATTGGGCGGGCGTGTGGACTGCTGCGTGCCGGCGGTAACTGGTGGTTTTTGCATCCGCCAGCACGGCGGTTGTGCTTCCGCCCGCCATCGTAATGACCCCCTTAGAGTAGGCTTTTGGCAATGATTGCTAAGTATTCTAGGCCTCTTGTTGTTGGGTATAGTCTGACTTGATGTTGTAGGTATTCAAACATTTGTTTAGTTTGTTTGGATAGTTTAGGCCTGATTTGTGTTACAGATTGCTCCATTCTTAGCTGTTGGTAGCTCTGTTCTTTTTGGAGGGAGAGTAGGAGTTTGTGTAGTGTAGGTGAACCTCGTCCTGTTGTTGCTTGGAAGGCATTATGCCAACCTTCAACAGCATTGTTTGTTTTTGCGTCTTGGTTTAATGTGCTAAGGTATACATTCCACCATGGAATTTGGTATTTGGGTTGTCTCCTATGTCCTGATCTATGGAGTCTTCCCACTCAGGTATCTTCAAAATAGTCTAGGAGGGGACTTAATTTTTGTTTGTGTTGCTGGTAGTAAGTACTTTCTATTAATAGTTTGTAATGTTCGGCTACGTCAGTAACTGGTACGTAGGCTAATGCAATACGTTTTTTTATTTGGTATGCGAATGAACTGTTTGTTGCATATTCAACACTAAGGGGCGATCACGAAGGCGGGCGGATCGCCCCCGCCGGGCCGGCGGTGGTCACAGCCGGCCCAGCGGGGGCGATCCGCCCGCCATCCAGACAACAAAGACCCCCCGCCATATCATGATGGCTGGGGGGTCCGCGGCAGGCGGAAAGACCGTCCGCCGCTTTTCCGCCGGTCGACTCGTCGACCGGCGGAAAACGTGTTGAATATGGTGGCGGTGTCTGGAAGACACCGCCATCCATATTATGATGCTGGGTGTGAGCAGCCTTTCCATGGCTGCATTGCCGCTATGGAAAGGCTGGCGGTTCCTGCTGTTGGGGGCCCGTAGCGGGCCCCCATATAGTTGGGGGGTGCACATGGGGGGTACCTATGGTACCCCCCTGCTTTTGCATGTACAATGTGGCAGGCACCGCACGGTGCCTATCACGTTGTGCATGTAAAAGCACGACATGTTTATTTTACAGTGTGGCGGCTGCTGCTTGCAGCACTGCCTCCGCAATGTAAAATATAGAGGATCCGCCCGCCAGTGTGGCAGGCGCATCGTAATTCGCATTGCACCTATGGCGGGCGGTCCCCTTTGCAGCTGCGATGGCGGGCGGACTTTGTACGCCCGCCATCGTGATCGACCCCTTAGGGCCCGATTCCGATCCCGGTTGTAAAACATCCCGACCGACACGGACCGGGACTGTGTTCCGACCGACATGTACACGCGCTGTACGACCGGCGTAGTACGATGCAATGCGTGTGAAATAAAACGACTCACACGGAGCACAATACGTACGATCGAAACGTACGGAAAATAGTGATTCCCACGTAAAAGAGCCCGTCGCGACCGATGCATACGCTGCAACATATCATAATGTGAGTGTGACAGACTCGGATCACCCTGCAATTGCTACTGAAAGCTTCCGTCCCGGTCAACTGAACGTCTCCGTCATGCTCAACGAAATCTAATAGAAATAGACTGAAAAAGACCAAACAAGCATTGTCAAAGTAAAAAAAAAAAAAACAACAACAAAAAAAAAACCATCAAAGACACACCCACAACTCTACCTACATAAAGGGCCAAAATCCCTACCATGATCCTTTGCAAATTCAACAGACCTGCCAGCAGAGAACACCACCACACCGCACTGAGATACACACTCACAACTCACCCACCACACAACCTTCACACCACTAGCACCTCTCTAAAAGCATACTCACAAACACCCAGCTAAACTTACACTCACCCACCCTCACTTTCACCCTCACACACATCCATTTCCACCACCACCCATCACCATGCCCCCAAAGAAGAATCCAAAGTTCACAGATAGTGAGTTGGAAGTCATGGTAGATGAAATTCTCAGAGTAGAGCCACAGTTATTTGGCACATTGGTCCAACAGACCCCCATGTCCCAGAAAACTAAGATGTGGGACAGGATTGTCAACAAGGTGAACGCACAAGCACCTTGCCTGCGCACAATGGAGGAGATCAGGAACAGGTACTATGATGTGCGAAGGAGGGTCAAGAAGCTGATTGGCAGAGACCATGCCCTGAGCCAGCGGACCGGCGGTGACACTCCTGCAAAACCTACGCACTTCACTACCTGGGAGGATAAGGTGCGGGCCATCCTTCCACCGGAGGGCATCCATGGATTAACAGGAATACCAGAGCCTGGTGAGTACATAACCAACTAGCCAATATTGTGAGGCAATACACACACACATAAATAACTAAACAGAGAGAGAGAGAGGGAACTTCTTTGTCTCCACTCTTATTCCCCAGGAATATATGAAAAAACAACAGAAGAGTGAGGCCAGGATATCAAGGGCTATAAACAGGGATCACTCATGTTCTTATAAAGGATCCTCACTCACCAACCTGGTTGGTGACATGCTTCATCATAGGACCCCCACCGGAGAGGCCGAATGCCTCTCCAGTGTGCTTCAACGCTGTAGACGGGAACGACCTAGGCAACGCGGGCGGCTGACTTTGAAGCATGAGTGACTCCTTGTCACCGCCCCCTGCCAGGACCCATGCTGTAATACCACTTCATGTTGAAACAGGTAATTGCGCATTCAGAAGTGCTGAAGGCATGATTTTTTCGAACCGTGAGTAATCTGGTTCTTTACGTGGCCATAGGTTAGGGTGCACCTTAGAGAGTGCATACCGCCATGGTCCTTGGTCCTGAGGAAAGCTTCGCAACTGGCATATAGAGGCTGAAACATGTCGACCTAATGTTTTTAATTTTGGATATGGCTGATCAATTTATTCAGTCATAATGTCCATCACACATTTTTTAATTTAGTCTTACTACCCTATTATTAAAAAATTGTTTAGGAGTAGTAAAGATTATTTTAACATCACTCACTGCACCATTACTTGCACTCAACACTCATAAATCCTGCTCCGCTGTAATCAGGCGTTGAAGCACACTGGAGAGGCATTCGGCCTCTCCGGTGGGGTCCTATGATGAAGCATGTCACCAACCAGGTTGGTGAGTGAGGACCCTTTATAAGAACATGAGTGATCCCTGTTTATAGCCCTTGATATCCTGGCCTCACTCTTCTGTTGTTTTTTCAATACACACACACAGACATCACTGTCAAGGGGACAGTGAAACAAATCACTGTCAGCAAAGCCATATCAACCGAAAGCAAATTATCCTGTGATGCGCATGCCAGTTAGATAAACACAATTCCTGCAATCTCAGAGTAACATGGAACTATGTCATAATATGTACAAACTTACTAACAAATACAGCAAAGCATTGGCCTCAAAACACCAACAAACACTGTCAGCCATCTTGCCAGCACTGTTACGCTACCACACAGGGAAGCTGATTCATAGGAAGGAAGGGTGGGTTTCCTGGGAAGGTGGGTGTATCCAAAAGCATGATGGGAGTCATAGTCACAGCCAACAGTCCTCCTCCCACATGGCCCATCAAGCCCACCTTCAACTATGCTCAGCTCACAGGGACTGGAAAAGTACTGACAAGATGGCTGACACTGGGCTCTGCTGTGGGGAGTCCTAGGCCCTGTTGGGAGTACTGCTCAAACAAACACCAGGACACCACTGTCAGCCATCTTACCAGCACTGTTACACTACCTCACAGGGAAGCTGATTCACAGGAAGGAAGGGTGGGTTTCCTGGGAATGTGGGTGTATCCAAAAGCATGATGGGAGTCGTAGTCACAGCCAACAGTCCTCCTCCCACATGGCCCATCAAGCCCACCTTCAACTATGCTCAGATCACAGGGACTGGAAAAGTACTGACAAGATGCCTGACACTGGGCTCTGCTGTGGGGAGTCCAAGTCCCTGTTGGGAGTACTGCTCAAACAAACACCAGGACACCACTGTCAGCCATCTTACCAGCACTGTTACACTACCTCACAGGGATGCTGATTCACAGGAAGGAAGGGTGGGTTTCCTGGGAATGTGGGTGTATCCAAAAACATGATGGGAGTCGTAGTCACAGCCAACAGTCCTCCTCCCACATGGCCCATCAAGCCCACCTTCAACTATGCTCAGCTCACAGGGACTGGAAAAGTACTGACAAGATGGCTGACACTGGGCTCTGCTGTGGGGAGTCCAAGGCCCTGTTGGGAGTACTGCTCAAACAAGCACCAGGACACCACTGTCAGCCATCTTACCAGCACTGTTACACTACCCCACAGGGAAGCTGATTCACAGGAAGGAAGGGTGGGTTTCCTGGGAATGTGGGTGTATCCAAAAGCATGATGGGAGTCGTAGTCACAGCCAACAGTCCTCCTCCCACATGGCCCATCAAGCCCACGTTCAACTATGCTCAGCTCACAGGTACTGGAAAAGTACTGGTAAGATGGCTGACACTGGGCTCTGCTGTGGGGAGCACAAGGCCCTGTTGGGGGCTGTGCTCAAACAAACAACAGGACACCACTGTCAGCCATCTTGCCAGCACTGTTACACTACCTCACAGGGAAGCTGATTCACAGGAAGGAAGGGTGGGTTCCCTGGGAATGTGGG
Organism: Calotriton arnoldi; assembly: GCA_963921515.1. Taxonomy (NCBI): domain Eukaryota; kingdom Metazoa; phylum Chordata; class Amphibia; order Caudata; family Salamandridae; genus Calotriton; species Calotriton arnoldi. The sequence goes on along the minus strand of CAWUFW010011418.1, from coordinate 8,391 downwards.
GGTATACAAAAGCATGATGGGAGTCGTAGTCACAGCCAACAGTCCTCCTCCCACATGGCCCATCAAGCCCACTTTCAACTATGCTCAGCTCGCAGGGACTGGAGAAGTACTGGCAAGATGGCTGACACTGGGCTCTGCTGTGGGGAGCACAAGGACCTGTTGGGGGCTGTGCTCAAACAAACAACAGGACACCACTGGCAGACATCCTGAAAGTTAACTTTGACTCCCTGCAATGGAAGCATGGTTCATGGTGGCCTATCGGGTCTGGGGGGGGAGGAGGACTGCTAGCTCTGACTACATCTACTAGCAGGCCCTGTCACATATACACCCCTCCCACCAACTCCACACAACACACCTGGGATAATGCACTCCCTGAGAGTCAAGTAAAATCTCCTACAAAGATGCCTCACACTGGGCTCTGGTGTGGGGAGCACAAGTCCATGATGGGATATGTGTTCAAAAAGTGATGTACACCAACGACAGACCTGCAATGTAAGTGGGAAGCTCACCATTCACAAGAATTGACTACCTTAGCAACAACACACAGCAAGGCAATGTGACCCAAACACCAGTCTCATCCAGTAGCCATCTTGTTACCACACATTCACTACCAGGGAAGCTGAATCACAGGAAGGAAGGTCGGGTTGGCTGGGAAGGTGGGTGTAGCCACAAGCATGATGGGAGTCGGAGTCACAGCCAACAGTCCTCCTCCCACATGGCCCATCAAGCCACCTTCAACTATGCTCAGCTCACAGGGACTGGAAAAGTACTGGCAAGATGGCTGACACTGGGCTCTGCTGTGGGGAGCACAAGGCCCTGTTGGGGGCTGTGCTCAAACAAACAACAGGACACCACTGGCTGACATCCTGAAAGTTAACTTTGACTCCCTGCAATTGAAGCATGGTTCATGGGGGATTATCTTGGCTCTGGGGGAGAAGGAGGCTCTGCAATAACTCCAACTGCTATCAAGGCCGGTACTACACACACCTTCTCAGCCACAACAAATAGCACTCTTGGGACCAGTCACTCCATGACAGTGAAGGTAAATGCCCTGGCAGGATGGCTGACACATGGGCCTGATGTATGAATTGGCCGCAAGTCACATCTAGGCACTGGCCCTCTCACACACGTTCACACTCACAGCCATCTCAATTGTATATTTCCACTCACTGTCTGGGGATTCATTGTCCCAGGGATGCTCCCTGCCCTGGCTGTGAAGGTGTGTGGAGTCTAGGACAAGTGGTGAGATGCAGACATAGCACCTATCAAAACACACACACGAAGCTACATATACATCATTGACAAGGGATACCTGACAGTGAATGGAATGGTCACAGAAAGATAGCTGACACTGTTGCATGGTGTCATTTACACAAAGTGCTTTTGTGAGCTGCATCCTACTCCTACATCATGCAGCGTTGTCAGCATCCTTGACACAACACACCCCTCACTGTCATTGACACTTTCAACACAAGGAGTAATCTGGACTGGGTTGGAGGAGGCGTACAACTTACAGCAGCATAAATCTAACACACAAACCTCTGGCCCGCACTGTTATGGGCATGGAAAAGCAAGAGAGCAGCCTTGCTTAACTCCTCTTTCCATGGAGGACATTGACAAGATAAATGACGTTATTACGTACAAAGCTCAGCAGCAACATCATTTGCTACGGTAACACCATCACATGTGTGCAATGAGAGGAAAACTAGGAACACATACAACAAAATAGTATTTCTCAAGAGATCTCAGGCATACCGGACTGTGACCATGTCGTTAGACACACCAATGTGACTCAAAAATACATGCACAAATGCCAGCACACATGCACAAATCATCATGCAACACATCGTAAGAGGAAGTGCACGTATGTCATTGTTAAAGCACAAATGTTGACAAGAACAACACACCTGTGTCAGGCACAGGATGGCACTTGAGTAGCAATGGCTATGTACAGTCAATGAATCAATACATGAGCTGTTCATGCACAAAGTTCTACATGCCCATCAAAACGCTTCAGGTTGTAATGACAATGTGCTTAACCAATATAGGCCTCTGTCTGTGACATTTGAGGACAATGCAATGTACATACACTCATCATGAAGTACAGTAGCAACTGTAATGTGTGTGATCCGTTGATGTGTGCTGAACCACAACATACATTGTGTGTTTCTCCCACCCACAGGGCCTGCTGGGGACACTGCAGGAACAGAAGAAGAATCCCAGTCCCAGACTCTGGTTAACCCTGAGCTCTCCTGTGTTGATGTCTCTCAGTCCTCTTCGGACGACGACGAACGACCTGGCCCCTCAGGTGTGGATCAGTATGCAGCACCAGCAGCTGTGACTTCAGCCCCCCTGCAACCACTCCTGCTACATCCGCCAACACCCAAATGACCTCTACCAACACGGACAGACCGAGTCAAGAAAACACTGATGGCACAGCTACACAGGGCACTCTGGAGTTGGCGGACAACACCACCAGTGCCAACAGTGAAGGAGGCTCAGTGTTGTCTGTGTCTGCAACGGCAGGTCCTGCTCGTGTGGGTAGGGATGGTGGGAGGGTGGGCAGGGGAGGTCACGGCCTGAAGATGGTACTGCAGCGCAAGATGATCCACAGTTACGACGCATCATAAGTGCCTACCGAGACTGCACCGGAGACTTTGGCCAGGTAGTGGGGATCCTCAAGGACATGCAACAACAGCAGGCTTCCCATTATTCCAGATTGGACTCCCACATGTCCAGGATGGACTCCCACATGTCCAGGATGGAGACCCACATGTCTCGGATGGAGTCCAAAATGGATGACATCACAGCGGTGCACAGGGACATATTCACATGCCTCCGTCAGATTGCTGACAACATGACCACACCTCCCTGTGTGCCCACTACATCTGTTGCCACAACATCTGCAACTGCCACAGGGAGGGATGAGGACTCTGGTGGAGACTCCCCGGCACCGCAGCAGCCTGCACCTGAGGGTCCCCCTCAAAAGAAGAAGAGGGGTCGTCCGAAGAAGGACAACTGAGAGACAGATGGCCATGCATACCCCCCAGGAAGTGAACCCCTGCTCCTGATATCCTCCATTGTGTGCAAAGCGTTCACCTTGTTGACTGTCACAGAACTCTTCCACATGTGATGGAGGGTCTAAGTTGGAACAATGATTTAAATGACTGTGGACTTGGCTCTGAGAATTCCATCAACTAACACTAACAACTCCTCTGTGAACTTTGGATATCTATCACACTGTACAGCACTATCAATTTTGTGTACTATTCTCACACATGCATCTAATTAAATTCATAATCACACAATACTTGCCTCTGTTGTGAATTGAACTTGGTTTGTGACATAGAGATGATGACCAGCTAAACAAAGACTGTGCAGGAAAACAACTACAGCAATGTAAACACAGTCTTGTGAGTGATGGTGATGTGACACATATGAGAGATACACACTACTAGGTCAACACAACACAAAATTCACATGGCCCACATACTCATTGCCTCCAATATTGTGAACTGAAAATACAATGAAATGCACATACACTACACTCATTCTAAGTAAGTGGCAAACAGGCCACAGGTAGAGTATGCAAATGAATGTTGGATGTGTGTATACAGACGAGGCACACCCCAATGTGGAGCACAGGTTTATTACACAATCACAACATGTGAACTCCACAACAGATGCAAGGTAACCTCACGTGACAGTGAGCACAAAGTATCCAAGAGGGTCAGAAATGTCAGTACTTGGGTGTGTGGCACCGCTTCCTGTTTCAAAGATAAGTTGCACCCTGTAACAGCATTGTGTGTTTAGGAGGGCACATGTCACCAGACAACAGCCAAAGGACCCTGTGAAGGACAGACATACAACAGACTGTAAATACCAAAATAGCTGCATACATCTCCAATAGACATTCCATACACAAGTCTCATGAGTTGTGAAAACAACCTAGGACACTTTTCAACACTGCAATGGTGAACATAGTAACTCAACGGACATATAACTCAAGGATGACGTCGAGTAGCATGCACCCACACATAAGCAGGGAAATATCACTACATACACATATCAGGCAAAGAAAAAGCTTAGACAACTCATCACTGTATACCCACAATCATGAGAAAAAGTTGTTGATGATCTGGGTCCGAACATCCCCCTCAACCTCATCATCACTTGCAACATGACCCAGGGCTGGATCCTCCCCTGCTGGAGGCTGCTGGTCGTCATCATCTTGGATGAGAGGTAGTGCTTCCCTCACTGCCAGGTTGAGCAGCATGCAACACACAATGATGATCCTACACACCTTTTCTGGTGCATATTGTAGTGCCCCTCCTGTCCGGTCCAGGCAGCGAAATCTGCTCTTCAGTACTCCAAATGTCTGCTCTATCACTCGCCTGGTCCGCCCATGTGCCTCATTATAACTCATCTCAGCAGGGGTAACAGGGTTCCTGAGTGGTGTCAGCAACCACGGCATGTTGGGGTATCCGGAGTCACCTACATACCAGCAAACAAACATATCATGGGTCTGAAAAGAGGGAACAATCCGAGATACAAAAAGCACACAAGGTAAACAGACATTACACACCGACAAGCCAGGCACGCTGATTCTGCAGCTGTGACATCATCTGTGGAATCCTACTATTCGTCATGATGTATGCATCATGGGCTGATCCGGGGAACCGTGCACAGACATGTGAGATAGTCATGTCAGGGAGACATACCACCAGGGCATTGATGGAGTGAAAATGCTTACGGTTCCTGTACGTCAGTTCACTTGCATGTGGTGGTACCAATGCCACATGTGTACCATCTATTGAGCCAATGACATTTGGCATCCTTCCCAGAGCATAAAAGTCACTCTTGATGTCAGCAAATAGTCGTGGTGCTGGGAATTTGATCGACTGGTTCAGAAAATTCAACATTCCCTCCAAAACATCAAGGAGCACACGGCTAAACATCGTCTGCGACATCCCACCAGCAGTAGCCACTGTGTACTGGAAGGTTCCGGTGGCAAAGAAATGTAGGGCTGCCATCACCTACACCTTGGGGGTCAGAGCTGATGGATATGGGCGTCCAGGTTGCAAATATGGGGCCAACTGCTCTGCCAAATCCTCAATTGTGCTCTGGTGAAGCGGTAACGTCGGATGCTGTCACGTTCAGGCATGGTTGCTAGGTCTGGGAAGGGTCTGTGGATAGCTGGTCTCCTGCGGTACATAGGTGGGCAAAGAAAGAATATCATTTACCTTTCATATCTGGCAATGAACATGCAAATTTTCATATGCTAAATCATAGCAAGACTCAATGTAGTCAGGTGTGTGCTGTTGAGCATGGACACATATGCCAGCTATATGCCCCTCGCCGAACACTTCTCGTCCTGATGGTGAAACAACAAGTGCGATGCTGTGGTGTGAACAATCTATGGGGTCTGTCCCAGTACATCTGAACAAATGTAACATAACAAACACACCTCTCAGTGACTACTGAAGATAGATGTGTTGTACAAATGACAGGTGTTTGTCAGGTCCACACACAGGGATCTTGTAATACCACATGGACACTGTCATCATATAACGTCTGATGTACACGTACCATCACACCCATGTAACACACATGATGTGCTCCCAAATTTGTTTGCATGGCAAACATGTATGTCTGTGACACACAGACACAACTGAAAATCACATGCCAAAGACAGATGGATGTGTGAAAGGATTAACATCTACAACATACAAATACATTTCTGTGCGAAGCACAATAGGCAAATAACATGCTTTAACCACCCAATAGTAGCTCAGGAAAACTTTGTAACACACAGTCCAAAACATCTGTAATTCAGGGTGTATGTAACATGTGATCACACAATGGGCCCCTGGAACTGTGTCCAGGCCTAGGGTGGTGATCTGCAAAGTTGTCACTCACAGTTGTGATGTGCATCACACACAATGGATTTTTTCCCCATGAAACATGGCTCATCATGTGACTGTGTGCTACAAAGAGCTCTGTCCAAATTGAAATGTGAAGCTATGTACCCACACATGTGATGAAACAGGAAATGTGGTTTCCTATACTGTGTGACAGGCTTATTGATTGGTGTAGAGCACATGAGGTTCAGCCAAAATAGTGTGGATGGCATCCTTTGGCTGTTTTTCCATAATGGTGACAGACACGGGTGAAAATTCCAAAGACGCGGCGTACACTGCGAGACTGAGCCGTACGCACACATTGGCTATTTGCCTTCTGTGGAACAGACGCGGGTGACTATTCAAAAGACGCGGCGTACACTGCAAGACTAAGCCGGACGCATATATTGGATATTGGCCTTCTGTGGGACAGATGCGGGTGACTATTCAAAAGACGCGGCGTACACTGCAAGACCAAGCCGGACATATACATTGGATATTGGCCTTCTGTGGGACAGACGCGGGTGACTATTCAAAAGACGCGGCGTACACTGCAAGACCAAGCCGGATGCACACATTGGCTATTGGCCTTCTGTGGGACAGATGCGGGTGAGTATTCAAAAGACACGGCGTACACTGCGAGCCCGAGCCGTACGCACACATTGGCTATTGGTCGTCATGGGGACAGACGCGTTTTAGCAGCGTGTACGAGTCGCGTGCACACAAAATCGGTTGGGCAACAACAACAATGTATCAAATACTATAGTGTCATGATGCAGTAAAATTTGAAGGACGCGGTAGGCGTATCCGAGTCGTGCAAAGTGATGGATTGGACAAATTCGGATAATGCAAAAGTCTCTGACCTATCTCTTTGGACCCATGGAACAGAATACCCCTCTGCAGCACAGATATAAGGCTGTCTGTTCCCAAGAGACTTCACTTGCCTGCACTACATGCCACTTGACTGCATCACTAACTACCACTGCTGCTGTCTCTGCATCCTCTGGAGTCTGCAATGGCACCTACTGTGGAGAGGGCCCCAGCTTTGACTGAGGATGAAAACCAGGCCCTGCTGGACAGCCTCCTTCCACCGTACAGCAAGCTGTATGGGAAACCAGGGGAGCAGGTGAGTGTTGATTGCACTGACTTCTCAGTACACCATGTTTCCCAACAGGCACCACTAGCATTCTGATCACCAAGGACATGCATGCACACATAGTCATTGTAATTCTCACAGTGTGTAGGAGCATGTACTGGACAGGGCCAGTGAAGTAAAAGTGTATCCTGTGCTATTTCATCTCATGCACTGAACACATGTTGTGAGGACAGGCTTACACACAGGACAACTGCCCCTGCTGATACTTTAAGTTCCTTGACACATCTTCTGCCCTACTACCACTGACCTATATGTCTACGTGTGTGATGAACAAACGGTGGACAGTCAAAATATCGATTTTTAAATATCGAAGCACAGTTATATCGAGTTTTAAATATCGTAGGGACAAAATATCGAAGTCGAGAATATCTACAACCAGAATATCGAAGTTAAGGTAAGAAATATCGATGTTGCAAATATCGATGTTAGTAATATCGATAGTAAAATTATCGATGTTAATAATATCGATATTTATATGAGTGTTATGTATTTTAGTATGTATTTAATATGTTTGTGTTCTATATTTTTTGTTAAGTATTGTACTGTTTTTTTAAATATATGTATAAATTGTTTAGAAATTAGTAATTTTTTTAAAGTAAATTTTGCGTTTTAGTACCGTAGCGGGTTGTGGGTTTATAGGGGAATAGGGTGGGAAGTAATTTAATTATAGTAAATTAAATAATAATTTTTAGGAATTATTAATTTATTTTAATTACATTTTGTGTTTTATTTCTGTAGCGGGTTGTGGGTTTATAGGGGAATAGGGTGGGAAGTAATTTAATTTTAATTAAATAATTATTAATTTTTAATTATTGTTATTAATAATTAATTTATTGTTAATTCATTATTAATTGGTAATTAATTATTATTAATTGATAATTATTTTATTTGTATTAATTTATTATTGGAGTGGGTTGTGTGTTTTTAGGGGAATAGGGTGGTAAGTAAATTATTTGTAATTAAGTAATTAATTAAGAAACATATATTCATTAATTTTTTTAGTTAATTAATCATTAATTGGTTATTATTATTTTTTAATTGATGAATTTAGCATTATATTAATTATAATTAAATATTTTTTATTGTTAATTATTTTATTGTTAATTGATTATTTATTGGTAATTAATTTTTAATAATTCATTAATTGATAATTAAATTAATTATGTTAATTTTTATGTGTAGTGGGTTGTGGGTTTATAGGGAATAGGGTGGGAATTAATTTGATTATAATTAATTAATTAATATTTTTTATTTATTGTTATTGGTAATTAATTTATTGTTAATTAATTATTAATTGGTAATTGTTATTAGTTGATTAATTTATAATTATATTAT